>CM060563.1:24808473-26008473 GCA_030625065.1 Alectoris magna | reverse complement strand
ATATGAAATTGATATAAAAAGTTAAAAACTCGCGAAATATTCTAAAACAGATTGTGTGAAACTTCTGAAATAGTTGAAAAAACCCTTGTGTAGTCTAATGAGATAAATCATGCATGCTCTACTTTTACCCTAGTAGTTGGTTTACAGTTACATTTCTTTGATATGAGACACTGGTCATTGTTACCTGTGCTGTTTGCTAGGTATTAGACATCCAGTGTGACGCGTATCAGTCTTTTGAGCAGAATTTTTTGCTGTTTTCAGCAAGGTTAGAGAACTAAGCTGGGAGAAGATAAATGTCAAATGTTGTTGGAAAGTTACATGCACCAGTGCTTTAAGATGGGGCCTTGAAACAAAGTAGTTTTGTTCTTGTGCAATGAATGTGCTTCTCCCCTTGCTAAGGAGATTTATCCATTTGTGGAAGATAGTAGACCTTGAAAACCACCTGTTCTTGTACTGTGAAGTCTTAGACTTTATTAGCTAAAACCACTCTAGTGTTTAATGACTGAGGCAAAGAAGGACTCAGAAACCATGGATGTGAGTCACTTGAGCTGTGGGAGATCAGGGTGTGCACAGCCTTGCTGGGATGGGATCCAGAGTCCGAGCTAGAGAAGTGAGATGTACTTGAAAAGAGAGGAAAAAAAATGATGCGGCTGGGCATGATTCAGATGAGGCTTCTGAAGGAGGGAGGTGACAAGGAGGTGGTTCAGCAGAGTGTAGGCTCAGCACCACCTGTACCGTTTGAGTGGGGGAGGCAAGTGTACCTATTTGCTGTTGGCATGGACAAACTGTCCCATTGATCTGGGTGGCTGATGGCACAGGTAGTGGCACCTTGGCACTTGGAATAGCATGGCAAACCCCTTCTGCTCTGCAGGTTTTTTGAATGCCCGTGAGTGCGCATTGCAACTGTGCCAGGCTTTCTTCCCCTTCTCTCTGTGGAAGTATTGCATGAAATTCTGATGTGCTGGGGATAAATCAGAGTTTTAGACATTTTTATCAGTAGAGCTCTAGCCTTATTTTATTGTGCATGGTGAATGAGGCAGGGATTACTTGGGGAGAAATGTAGTTTGTAGGTAGCTAAGTGTTGCTCAGGAGATAGAGCTTATATCCTTTCTGTTCATGTAGGTCCTGTTTAATGTTACCCAGAGTATATGCAGATGTCTTTTCACTGTATATTCTTCTCATTTTCTGGATGTCCAATGAAGAAGTCAAGATTTAATCAGCAGAAGATAAAGAGTTAGATGCTTGCAATGAAGTTGAAGGAATTTTAGTGCTTGTTTGCTGTAGGCACAGCACAGCTCTGCCTATTAGTATCTGGTGATTTTCTGAGCTAGGTATCGTGTCTGTGTATTAAAGTAACCCTCAGTATTCTTCAGGAGATTGTGTTATGATGGATGGCTTTTGGTTCAGTGAAGGTAATGTAAAGAATTCTGCTCTTACTTTTAATAATTTAGCCTCAGACCTGTCTTCTCATGCTAACACGGAGTAGTGTGAAACTGACTCCAGTTCCCCTTCTGCTTTACTTTGTAGTAGCTGTGGCCTTTGGAGGACCTTTGCAGCTGTGTGAGCTTCATTTTTATGCTCTTGATACAGTTAATATAAAGCTGGAAAGTTCTCCATACCTCAGTGCTGTATTGGGTATGCAGTTTCATGGTAGTACTTCACATATTCTGTTGCCTGATTTCTTGTGCAACCATTGCAGGTCCTGCTGCATTACTTAAAAATGCAGAGCGAGAACGTAATGCTTTACTAGAAATAGGCAACAAAGTAGCCTATCTTTTTTTGAAATATATTATTTTTCCATTTCACCTGTAATTGAATAAGAATTGAAGCCTGTTTTTGGATCTCTAAATTACAGTGATTCTCCTGCTCCCAAAGCGTCAAAAACTTTGTTATTGCAAGGCTAATAAATTACACTCTTCTGTGTGAACAAACTAGCCAGAATTGCAACAGGCAGTTTTGCTTTGTGAATAACAGGAGAGTTTCTTAATTTCCCCAAATAATATATCAGATATCTCCCAACATGGTAATTAAAAATCTCAGAGGGAGTGGTTTCCTTTCCTCGATGTTATAAACATAAAGGAAAAATAGTAGTAAGGATTCTGTTTAGAGTATAATGAATATCCTGTACATTATTTGCACCCTAGATCCCTTTATGTCACTTGCAAAGGTGAGAGATGCCAAGAAGTTAAACAGAAAATGGCTTGCAACATTGATGGAGACAGTAGGTAGTATTTAATTGACTAGAAGAGGAACTGTTAACCTGAATGGTCCCTCAGCTTTATAGGAATAAGAAATGGCATAAAATAAATAATTGGATGAGATTACAGGAATGAGGACAAAAAGATAATGTATACTTATTTGCCTAGGCTGTAAACTGATAAGATTAAAGAAGACGCATCTTCCCCAGATAAGCATATTTAACTTAAAATTCATGATCTTATTTTCCCTTTCATATTAAAACAAACAAATAACTGTAATTATCCTACCATCATTCATTCTTTTATTTTTCCTTGGTAAGATAATTTCTGTAGCTTATGTTGTATAAGATAGTGCTCAGCAGTGCTTGCTATAGGCTGGGAAGTTTAATAAAATATTTACACAAACATTTAATTACCAGACATAACTTTTAATGGACCACTTGCTCAGCAACTCCAATAGAGCAATGCTGTTTTCAAAAATCAGTGCTGTTATTCATGGCCAAGGAAACACCCTGGGTAGAGCTCCCCAAAAAACTGTTTTCTCCTCCTGTTAATTCTGCTAAGCCTTTAAAATAGAACTCCTTGAGAAATCCTCAGGCTTCCACAGGAAAAAGAAGCATGGGGGTGGGGAGTAGAAAGGAAATGAGGAGAAAGTGTTCAAGAGAAGCATCTCAGCTTAGAATCCTAGAGCATTTGCTCTTAACACAGTCGACTCAAGGTCAAACGTGTAACAGCTCTGCCTTATTCTAATCGCTGGCTAGTTTAACACAAGAGTTTTTCTCCCTGTATTCAGAGCTGTCTGTGCTTAGCTGTTATATCAAAAGCAAGATGATGCTCAGTTGGTGTGACTGAATCCAGCTTGCTGGCTCTGTTTCATGAGCCTTATTAGTGGCAACAGAGTTAGTGCACATCCTGGATTTTCCTGTTTTTGTGTGCTGAGGTGGCATGTGTTAAACTGAAGGGGATAGCAGAGAAAGTTAGCAGTCCTGTATCATCAGCCCACATAATTCTCTCTGTGAGACTGCAGAGATTAGGTTTTTTGCTGTTAGTGGGATGTGCAGATAACTTAAATGCTGAATACAGAGGCTCTTTGGACTTTTGTCTCTGCATTCCGTAATCAGGAATTCGTGTGTGTGTGTGTTTATATCTAGTTTGTACATCATGGGACATTGCTGGGTACCAGGAACCTGTATTTGTTATACTACTGTGATTTAAATTACACATGGTCCTATTTAATTAATCCTGGAACTTAATCCCATGCTAGCATGCAGTTGTTGAAAAGTATTTAGTCTCTGAGAGTTGGAAAAGGGAACTGCCTTCTCCAGTGCTCTCTCTCCCCTGAACCTTGAGCAAAGTTGCAGGTCAGTTAAACCTGTTTTATTTATTTATTTACCCCAGGATTAAAATCACACACATGCTGTTGTAAATAACTTAATAAAAGATGTGTAGAATGCCATTTGTTGACATCTGTTCGTGGCTGTATAGGTGTACACTGTTGTGTTTTTACTGGAGAATAACATAATAAAAGGCAAAGAGGCAGTAAGGGAAGCTTTTGGGTTCTGCAACCCTCTGTGTCGGCAAAATAACCAATCTGCATAGCAGATTCTGGTGAAGTTTTTTTGAGGTTGCTTTTGTTCCTTCTTGTAGACAGTCAATATTCTGTAGAGAGGCAATTTCAAGAAAAGCTGTTTTCAAAAAGATCATTAATTAGCCACCGTGCTTCTAATATGCTTGTGAATTCCAGCAGCGTTTTAGCCCTGACTCTTTGCAAACCTGTGAGAATATTCAGATTGCTGCTTTTTTTTTTTTTTGTCTTTTTTTTTTTTTGGTCATATGCCATTCCCTGAAACGTTATAGTTGTGGTTGCAGACATTGTTAAGTCTCAGAGCTAAAGGTATTGCTAAATACAGTGGGCAGCAGTTCCTTACTTCCAGGCTCGCAGAGCTGGTATCGCTGTTCTTGCGGTCTGTTTAAGAGTACGTGAAGTAAATGTCACCTGTTGTTATGACAAGAAATATCACTGCCTTAACTGATGGGATTTTTCTTCTAACCATAGAAATCCGGGAGCAGACAAGCATATCAAAATAATTTTTACTATATCTGTTCCAGTAAGTACTCAGTCTGAAATAAATAGATAGATACATCTTTCAAGTATAGAATCAGATAGTGATTAAGTGCAACATTTTATCTTGCAGGGGTTTGAGATACTTGTTAGACACGATCGTTGCACTACCGTTTTTGCATTTTAAAATTGCCTTCATCTTTCTTCAGCCTGTGACAGTGGCACGGCCTATCCTCCATAACTGTGTCTTGAGTGAGATGAGATCCTCCGGGTTATACTGCAAGTGCTGTTTCAGTGGTGTTCACACAATGCATACCTATCTGTAGGTTCTTTTGCCTAAATAGGCGATGAGGAGAGGACTGTAGAGGAGTTCCACAACTGGAAAGGGTCCGAAGAGTTAAATTACCAAGTACACACCATTGACAAATTAACAAACTGTAGATGTGGAATTAGGAACCTAGAATTTGTGATTTTTTATCTGAACTGCTACAAGCCACTTCAGTTGTGAACATGGAAAAATAATGATTTCTTTTCCTGTAAAATGGAACGAATTGTTCTCAAATATATCTTAAAAGCTTAATCTTTTTTCACAGATAAGGAATATGATGTTATCCACTTTTTAGGTCCATGTTTTGTATGCTGAAGCAACCAAGAAGACGATTTCCACTTTTTCAGTGTGTTGGTAGTTGTCACTATATAGTTACCCCTAACTGTTATATAGCTACTTTGTTAGTACCACATACAGTAGTAACTATATGATAGTAGCTACTGCTGGGGAAAGACATCTGTCATACTCTGCAGGAGGGTGTAAATCTTGGTTAGTACTAGAAATTTGCTTTTCTCTGTGAACAATTGTAGCATCCTCACTAGACAGATATACCAAGTTTTACTCAGCTTTGAGAGTGGACAGGCGGGCACAAGCTCCCACAGCTTGCAGGACATGAACTGAATATTCATTGTTGTAAACTTGATACTGAAAAAGTGAATGTGCTGCCACAGCTCTCATTACCACAATGTCAAGATTTCAAGTTGAAACAACTTGCTGCTCGTTTTTGGCATAGCATCCTAAATGTTGGAAATCAAGCCATTTTCTCCAGTGTTCAGTCAGCATTTTAAGCTTGGAGTTTGTGTTTTTCTTGTTACAAATGTTAGAGCATTGCAGAATTGGCAGGTACTGCGAGTACTTCAAAATTACAAATAGAGGCCTTTTCAGCTAGCGAAAGGTTTGACAATTGTATGATTTGCTGCCAGGAATCATTGCTCGCATCCAATTAAGGAAGTTTCTGTGACAAGAATGCCCTGTATCGTTTTGTGTATGGGTTGGAAATCACTTCTTTGACACCACACCTCGTAAAGAAAGCAGAAACTAATGGTTAGTTCAGAGCTTTGTTGGAAAGCCTAGTTGGAACTGTTGGTCTAGTTGCCTTTCTCAGTATCAGTACTTGTTTATTTAATGGGTGACCTGAAAATGGATTTAACATTCAGTGTGACATACCTATTTCTACTGCTAACTTGGTTCTCTGTTTTAAAAGTTTTCATAATTAATAATAATAAAACAATTTTGGCTCAGAAGGAATCCATCTCCTTCAATCATAAGTTCTTTTTTCTAGTTTTATTAGTTTATGTACTAAATCATCAGTATTTTTTGAGAACTTGAGTTCTCAGAGAAGAGGTGTTAAACATGAGGTTTGCTAGCTGTTGAAAGTATGTGCAGTTGATAAATTGTACCATATATGGACTCAGCTGTGTGTCCAGCTGTATGGAACCTTCGAGCAGAAGAGACTTGGACACCAGCTCAGAGAAAAGTAGGGACAATCATGTGAAACTGTACTGAGCCTCTTAGCATTCTTACTCATTTCTTGTGGCAAATACAGTTTTTTAGCAAGTTTGGTGGTAGAGGTTCATTCCTCTTTGTTAAGTCATATGTTGGATAGGGTTTGCTGTGTTACTTTTGCGTTTCCAATGAAATACTTTTTAAGCTGATAGCTTTGTAACACTGAAATTCTGAAATGTGTCTTCAAATAATATTTATTGATATTGTTCACACATTTAGTAAAAATAGAAGTGTTTTAGGGGATTTCTAAGTCCTCTTGGCAGTTTCCATTGGGTAGCGCATTCTTACAGTTCATGCAAAATTTCTGCAGTCAGTTGATTCAACCTACGCTTAACTTTTAAAACTGAATTCAGTTCTTGAGGAAGAGACTTGATACTCAGAGCTGGAAACCAGACTCTTTCATTACCCACGGGACATAGCAACACGACTACAAACTCCTTCAAGCAGCTCCAGTACCTCAGTGCTTTTGGGATTGAGCTGCATGAGTTGGGATCTTAATTTTTGATGGTCAACAGATTTTGGCTTCTTTAATGAGACTTCTAAGGAATACTAATTTGTGCCATTTGTGATGGCTGGACTTTCTTTAGCAAACCCTTTTTAGAGATTTGTTAATGGGTTGACATGAATGATGTAGTAATGGAGGAGTGTGTTTGAATATCAGCAGCGGCAGAAGGGTTGAATGAAAGACCTGTGTCACTGATGAAGAACAGCGCTCCAGGACACCATTCCCAGTGGTAAAATTGAGAAACATGTTAATTATGTCTAGACAAGAAGACTTGTGCTCAGATTAGACTGCTGGGCAGATGACTCACCAGGGGAAGCTTGTCATGTATAGTGTTTCTTTTCCTGCTAACCCAAGAGCAGGATAGACTATATACAGTATATTTTCAAAATGAGGAAAAACAGAGGGGTAATGTCTTGGCCTAAGATTTATGGAGATTGAAGTAAGTAGGATTGTGAGGAAGATGACTAGCCTGTAACAGCTGCTTGTTTCTAATTATGATGAAAGAGCTGTCCAAACACCAGTTTAGTGTTGCCAGTCAAGAAGTGCAGAGATATGGTGAAGGCTTGGGAGCTGAGCCTGTTGACCTCTTTGTCACGTACAGGTGACCTCGGTCAGACTGCCTGAGCATATGCCACTTGTGTGTGTGTATGTGAGGCTGTAAGCAGGTAAGTAGGATATTTGTAAATATGTGTCCTCCCCTCTCATAAGGGCTGGCATAAGGTTCTCTTGCAGTAACTTTCCCTGCACTAATACTGTCTTGTTTCACACTGAAATTAAGCCATTGGTCATCCCCAGATGGGAGCAGCTTGCTGTTTCCATGCCAACCTAAGAACTGTCAGTAGGATTAGGTGTTGCCAGAGGGAGAAATGGGCTAAACTAGTTTAGAGTTTTGAAAAGTCTTGTGGGACGACGGATTCCTAAAATGTAAGCACTAGATGAAAAACAGATCGGAGGGGAAGGAAAAAGACAGTATAGAACGTTTGCTACTGAGTATCTTATTAGGCATTTTGTGTTCAGTATCAGCATACATTTTTAGTTTTATTTTAATACATCATTATTAATATCTTTTTCTAAATTGAGAATTTAATATATATGAATACAAATATTATTGCGTTACATTTTACTATTTTTTTTTTTAATGTAAGTGCTTTTGAAAAGGATGTATAGGATCCTTAAAGGCACCAGCATCCTTAAATTTGATGAAGAAACCCTGCAAAACCTTTGTCTGTGGTCATTTCTGCGCCTAAAATGTAACACTATCTCCATCAGGGTTGCCTCTGTTTGCAAGAGGTGTGTTATCGCTGATGGTAACTTCAGGCTAGATAGTAAGGAGGAAAAACAGGGAACAGGTAGGGGGACAGCAAGAAGCAGCTGTTCTGTAGAGTTGAGCCAGGAAAAAGCCAGATGAGCACGAGGTTTTTTGTAAGCCTGAGGAACTGCCATGTGGCACACTCTGTGTTTTGTGAACTTGTTTTCAGCCTGAAAACAAGCATCAAGATAAACTTTTCTGTCTGAACATGAGTTGTGTTCAATACATATTTGAATGTATGCAACATACAAGTGGGAAAGAGTGCATAAGAGATGATTTACTGTGTAGGAGAGATTTCAGGTTATTTTCAGTATTTAAAGCAGTTTGTCATTTGCAGTATTTTGTATGCTCATTTGATGCTTTGTAGAAGATAACATGGAAGTTCTTGTGCCTGGAACCTGTTGTTTCCTAGAGCCTCGTGTGAAGATAATTAATAGCAGAGTTTGGGGAGGAAATTTTGGGACTGAGCTTCTTTAGAGAGCTGTGTGGAACTGTAGGAATAGTAGAAGTAGCAATGTACCCGACTGCTTTTATGTGTACCTATAGTTTCACTGAAAAAGAGCCTACGTGGTTAAATTGAGGAGCACTTCTAAAACAAAATCAAGTACTGTCCTTAAAATCTTTTTTGCTGTTACTCTTATTGGAAGCCCATAGAGTAATTCTGAGCTTTTATTTTGTTTTGACTTAAAAAATAAAATAAAAAAAATTGTAGTTCATTAATCCTCTTTGATAATATCCTGATTTTTCAGACTCACTTAATTACTTTTCTGACATCTTTTCCTCATTGCTTATGTAGCAAACGTATTTTGTTCTGTTATGTGCTCTTTCTGAAGTTCAGCGTCTGGAAGACAGTGTGGTAATTTAACTGCGTTGATACTTTATTTGAATTTTATTTTGTGTAGAGTGTAGAGATGCTCTGGATTTCTTAATTGCTCAGGGAGAGTGCAGTTGAATCCATTTGCTGGGTGTAATGAGAAATTCATGTGTTATTTCGTGCTGGCAAGGTGAAGCGGTTGTCTTGAGCTTTCATATTGAGCAAATGGTGCTGTGAGCATCTACCTTTGACTTCAACTGAGAATGAACAATGTGACCTAAATGGTGAGTATGATTCTATATGAAATAGATTAAACTGGATCAAAAATTTTGTCATCCTGAATCTATTCAGTGCAAGTTGACCTTGCAACCATTATTTTCCTTCCTGTTTCTAAGCAACAGGAAACTTTTCTGCATGATGACTATTTAATATCCTAATCTGTTCTTGAAGTTTTTATACCTAAAGGGGAACAGATGGTTTAAGGAAATTTTGTTTGTAGCAGTAGAAATAGGAAATAGCTATAGGTTTTTTTTTCCACCCTGATTTTATACCCTATTGTCCTGTGCATACTATTATGGAGTATCTTGTTGATTGCAGCTAAGAACTTCTGTTAGGAACAGAGAGAAAAAAATAGCAGTCTTCAGATGCTGCAAATTTCTTTTCTCTATATAATGCACAACAGTGGTTATATTTGTACAGTTGTGATTGCGTCCCATATACAAAGTGCTAGAATATGCGTAATTGCATTCTCTAAGTGTTGAGCTGTACCTTAGTAAATGAAAAAAGCATTATCTACAATGTAATACCTGTGAATTTTTATTTGGCATTGCTTACTCTCAGAATCATGTTGTTTTTTTTCCTCCTTTATTATGGATTCCAGAGTCTCTTTATATTTCAGGAAGAATAATGTTTGAAAGGTTATTTTTATGTAACATGGTGTTCATGGAAAATATCATTTAAGTTATTATATATACTGAAATGAGAAGGTTTGAAATGCTATGTTGTGATTATTTTATTATGGGCTTAGTGAAGAACTAATTCTGTTTATTTTTCTAGTGGCATGAACCTTAATTCCAAAGAAGCAACCTGAATATTTGTAAAGATTGGATATTCTTGGTCTTTTCTTCTGTGAATTTAAAATAAGTACATGAACTTTGTTTCTTGTTAGTGCTGCAGTCTGCAAAGGGACACAGCAAGAAGACCTATTCCCTTCTAATTCTTTCTCAAAGTGCTGAATGGCATACTTCCTTTGTAGCTCCTGAAGATCTTTGTGCAAAGTTAGGTACCCCATTACTAAGTTGCTGTCCTAAGAATAGGCCTGTTATGATGCTTGTGAACACCTGACGATAAATTCTGCTGGCTGGCTGTGACTGCTGCTTTATCATGGAGATGCTTCATTCTCTGTAAGGCCTGGTTAACAGACAGAGACATGACATGAGTTATGCTAAAATGCTGCCGTGAGGTATGTTTAAACAAATGACATATTCAGCAGTGTGGCATGGGTCTTTTTAGCAAATCATGTGATGTAACTTTTTTTTTTTTTAAACTTTGTTTACTCTCGGTGATGGGCAGAGTTTGAAGGAGCTTGTTCTTGATCCCCTAAGAGCCCTGTTATGTGCTGTCTGCAACCTTATTTTAGGAGCTAGCATAGAAATTTTTGTTTCATGCAACAGAAGATGTCATCTTGATTTAATTCCATTGAAGTAACATCCTTCTAACTTGATTTTTTAGACGTATTTTTTTAATATATATTTTCAAGTCAAAGTGAACTGTGAAACTTTACAATCTCTTCATCTCCAGGGAGAAGCTCCTCCATTTTGTTGTGCCTCTCTTTCTTGAATTTTAATTGGTGGTGCTGCATGAGATCCCAGTTTTGATGTAGGAATGTCATGTGTCTCCCAGCGAATGCTTCCAAGCATTGAGTTTGTTCTAAGGGACGGAGTATCTGATCCAGAGACAAGTGAGATATGTCTTGAAAAATTGTCAAGGTGGCTATAAAACTTCTCAGAGAAGAAGGAAAGAAGGTGAGAAAAGGTTAAAAAGTGGGCAACATTTTCTTCTGTCACCTTTATTGGAATTTTTAAAGAGGAATGACAGGAGAAGAGAAGAAAAGCCTCCCCTAAGATTTTTGCTGAGTTCATTCTTTTTGAATGCTTTAATGCATGGTACTCAGCAGATTTGGACAGCACAAAGTGGCAGGGTATGTCTGCTCATCTGTTGCGTTGCCATTCACTAATATGAGGGCTTCTCTGAAAGTAATGCCTCCTGCTGTATGAATGTTGGTTCATGAGGTTGGTGGTATGGAAGGAGAGGCTGAACCTTCTCACTGATATCCTTTTACCTGTTGTAGCTGTGCAACAGATGGCAGTCGAGGGGCAGGCTGACAAAATGGTGTCTAACGTGGAACTGCGTATGACACCTAGGTGTGTCACTGAATTCCTCCATATGGAAAAAATGGCACCCACTGACATCCATTGGTGCTTGCTGAATGTTTATTGAGACCAAGCACTAGGTATGAGCGCAGTGAGGGGTGGGGTGTTGCATTTCAGCAGTGGTGACAGTGGGTCGCCTCCACTAGTGCTTCTTGAGTGCAGCATGCAGGCTCTTGTTCATCACTGGTGAAAATGCCAATGGTGTCTATGCTGAAAAAGTATTTTGTAGCTGCTAATTTGCTCAATTAAGTAGTATTCTTGTGCTCTTCGTATCTGTGGTAGTCTCCATGGAAATCAACAGGAGGCATTACTTTTGGAGCAACTTCAGATATATTTCACTGCAGTTGGATTGCAGTGGTTACTGAAGGAGTTTACGATTCTAAGAGGGTCAGTGCCTGTACTGGGTAAGAATTTACTATGACTTCTATGAGTAGTGTAAGGACAGTCTACTAATGAAGTCAAATCCATAATATTTTGAAAACTGAGTAAATCAGCAAGTTTGAGCTGTTTTTTGACAATGGATTTGACAAAATAATTGAGTGTTGAGAAGGTACTTAAGGTTTGGAGCATGCAGGCAAAGAAACCCTGATCACTTAACTGTTCTTCACAGCCTAGTACTTAGTGTTGTATCAGATTTTAACTGTGCTTCTGTCTAAGGTACAAGATAAGTTTTCTATACGCACAGGGCCCTTCTGTCAATTTGCCAAGTGTTGCTGTTCTTCAGTATTACGATAAATTCTACGTTAAGAGATATCAGTTGCATTGGTTTGACAGTTGAATCTAGATCAGTTAACCTTACCAAAATGATCAAGAAAGAGGGAACGTGGGTTGATGGGACTGTAATACCTAGAATCCATTAATTTTCTTCTCATGTATAATGTAGCTCTTAGCAGTTTTAATGCATAAGGTAGCACTTTCTTACTTTGCTTATTTTAGATTTCTTAATCAGGAGTATAACCTACTCCCACTGTCCTCAATAAAAATAACTTGATGGCGTCACAGTTGGCTTCTTGAAAGCTGTTTGCTGTATGTAATCCATTGTAATGTAACTCATCTGTCACATTCTTTTACTAACATACGTCAGCATCTGTTAACTGGTTCTCAGTAGATGTCATTGTAATGGGCTTCAGGTTCCTTAGTTCATGGTTCATCTTTCTGCATCAGCCAGACAAGGATTATTTTGGTCTTGATGAGCATTTTGCCCAAGAAGAGCAAATCTAACACTAGTGATTAATTAAAAAAAAAAAATAATTGAAAAAAATATGTATTTCATTGATGCAAATGCATTTCTGCTGAATTCATGTTGGAGACATGTTTGATTATATTCTGTGAACTCTGTGTATGTAAATGTCATTTTACCAAGCTGTTATACCAATTGTTTTGTAATTTGGTTTTGAAGCTGCCTCCAGATTTCTCTTTTCATTCTTATGTCATTGTGGTATTTGAAGAGAGTAGGGAAATAAGCTTGTGTAGCTTTTTGGTCTTATAAACATTCATGATTTTGATCTCAAATTTAGCAAATCATGAATTATTCACATGTGTTTGTCTTCTGTTCTTGCATGGCTATATTTTCAGGAAAATGGAAAATTGCATTCCAGATAAATGCAGTTTGCCTATAAAGTTAGATGTGGCAAGCAATTGTTTTTGTACAAATGCTTATGAGCGGGCCATTGAGTATGAATAAGCAGCATTTTCCTGCTGCAAAATTTGATCACAATGTTAAAAGTATGTAATGCTCTGTTGGAAAGAAGTTTTTATAATTCAAAAGCCCCAAAAAAGCTCCATGTCTGGAGTTCATGGAGAAGTGTACCTGCGTTACCCACTGTTATCTATACTTTCAAAACTTCTGTATCTTGCAAATGTAAGTGCAGTGTGTCTGGTGAGGCTTTATGAAGTAAAGCTGATTTCCTTAGATTTCAGGCATTCTGTTTCAGCTATGAGAAAATTGAGGTATTTGTAGCAGCTTAGTAGAGCTTTAAAACTAATGCAAAAACCTCTAGTCACACCCTTGTTTTTCTCCCTGCATAAGATTAAGTAGATTGTGGTTTACAAGAAAGTTTATTTTCCTAATAAGAAAAAGAACAAACACCAAAACTCAAACACCAAACAAAAAGCCAAAAGTCCCCAAACCTAATTCATCAGACTTTCCGATTTGCCTTATATGTCTTACTCTTCAGTGAGTTGTCTTCATTTTCTTTTTCCTTCTGGGGAGGAGGGCAAATCCAGTGCCTCTGGCAACTTTTTTTGGGTTTTGTTTGGCTGTCATTTTGCAACGGTTGCTCAGCTATCTTCTGTGAACACCCACAACAATTTAAATTTTTTAAATATGTCAGAATTCACACAGACCCACACAGAAACTTAGGGTGTGGTGTGTCATCTAATCCTTCTTCTCGGTTTGGCTCCAACTTCCTTGAGATTGTTCCTCTCTCTTCTTAGTCAATATCGATGGCAAGGTAATAAGATAAATGTGTAGATTCTTGGCTTGCGGTAGCAATTGTTCAGTTGCCCTCCTGGGATATTGGCCTGTACATAATTTGTCGAATTTTTTACAATAAAAAAGCTTGAGAAAGTTTGGAACATTTAAAAATTTTTGTAATGATCACCTTCTTCCTCACAGCATTGTGATGTGCTTTGTGAAGCCTACAGAATATGTGAGAAATGTGTTAAGAAACATATATAACATATAACAAATCATAGAATAATTCTAGTTGAAGGGCATCTGTGGTGGGTTGACCTTAGCCAACAGCCAAATACCAACCCAGCATCTTGCTCATTCCCCTCTCCCGTGGGATACGGATAAAATAGAAGGAAGGAATTGCTTGAGATGATGATTGTTTAATAGGGAAAACAAAAGCCTCATGCTCAAATAAAGCATAAAAATAAATGAATTCTCTACTTCCCAAAGGCAGACAGATGTCTGGGCATTTCTTGGAAAGCAGGGGCTCAGCGTGTGAAGCTGTTACTTTGAAGAGGAACAGGGTAACCACAAATGTCTCCCTTCCTCCTCCTCCCCCTGAGCTTTCACAGCTGAGCATCATCTCATGGTCAGTGGTGTGTTGGCTGTGGCCCCCTCTTACCCCCAGTCTACTGAATTGGTACTGTGCTGGCTTTGTTTTGCCATAGCTAGAGTACAGTTGTGCTGCCAGTGCTGTTTTGGCCACAAACATGACACCAGAAGGGCTGCTGTGAAGAACTTTTCCAGCCTGGCCAGCCCCATAGTCGCCAGCTAGCATGATTCCAGACTGTTTTTGTACCATCTGGAACTGATATGCTGCAACTGCCTTCCCAGAGCAGAACCAAAGGTAAATGGGCTGTTACAGGCTGTGTCCGCTTGTTCTGAATGTTTTCAAGGGTATAGATTACTCAGTTTTTCAGAGCAACCTGTTCCAGTTTTGATGACTCTTACATTTGAGAATTTTTTCCTTATGTCTAATCTGAATTTCTTTTGCTGTGGTTAACATCTGTTGTCTTCTTTCCAGTTGGACTTGATGATAGTGAACTTGGATGATTGTGATTTTCACAGTAATTTCCTTTTGCTGAACTTTTCCCAGCAAGTCTGTTTCTTTTTACGTAGTAGAATACAGTGAGAGGGATTGAACAAACTGTTCTCTCAGCCTCTCCTTATGTATCCTGGATGCACAAAACCTCAAACCATTTTGTTGTCTCTGCACTGTAGGAATTTTTTGATCACTAGTATAAAACATGACATCCAGTGCTGAAGATATGGCCTTACAGATGAGGAGAAGGGTAATAATATCCTTCTTGCTTTACTCGCCGCTTTCACTGTAGCTGATACAGTCTGGTATGCCCTTAGCACTCAGTTGGACAAGGGTGCAGTTTTGACTCAGTTTCAAGCTGCCTGTCAGACCGTGCCTGTTCTTGTGAGGAGTTGATTTGTGATCAGTTAGCCCCAGTGCTAGACTGTTACATTGGGCTGCTGGTTTATTTATTTATTTATTTATTTATTACATTTCCAGTATTCTGTGTTCACCTACACAGGTTGGTTTTGGTGAGGTTTCTGTCAGCCCATTTATTTATCCTGTGAGTTCCTTCTGAACCAGAGCCATATCCTCTAGTATGAGCCCCTTGTGTGTATTGGTGGCCAACTGGCCAAAGTATGTTCATCCCACCGTCTCCACATAAGTACTAACAGTGTGAAATACCATTGTTTTAGTGATACTGCTCATCCCATGCTCTTAGGGACAACAAGCTGGAGGGGGTGTAGGGAAAGGTGCTGTTGAGGTTTTCAGGCTGCAGTTTGTATTGCTCTTTGAATGCAGTCTGTTTCAAAACAAATGGCAGCTTAAAGGTTTAAATGTCATTTGGGTTCAATTTGTAATCAAATGGCTGAGATAAATCTGCAGCACTCATTCTGTTAGGAGATATTTAATGCCTGGGGAAAGGGCAGTTGATTGCAATATGGTTACCAGTTAGAGGTGGAAGGGGGCTGTGAAAGTCTGATGGCAATGGAACATCTTCCTGGGACAAGGGAGTGTTCTGGTTATGGCTGTACTCTTCACCTGTTATCTGAGCTGTAGCAAGTCTCTGTGCTTCCAGTATTTGTGTTGCATATATTTTGCTCAATTTCAGCAGAGATATAAGAATACAGGTAAAATACTTAGGTTCAGCCTGAACAAATTCAACTTCTTTCTACTTAAGTTTGCCAGTGACAGCAGAGGATTTTGACGATGGAATGAATTAAGGAGAAGGTTGGAATTGTAGTAGTTCATAGCTTTGTGTTTCCTACATCCTGCTTCTCTACAGTCACTTTGTGTAATATGTTGAGATAGTTACCTACTAACGTTAGAAAGCCCCAGATAACCTACAGCAAGTCAGAGCATAATGGATATTAAATTGTTAGGTTAATTGTTTTTTAAAGTAGTTTAAATTTTGTCTGTGCTCAGAATTTTATTCTTGAAAATTGGATAACTCTTAAAGAATTTCAGACTGAGGCACTCCAAGTCACCCACAGGCTGTGAAAGATGCTGCATGACTGGTAGATCATCTTTCAAATATGAACTTACTGCTGTCAGAAATTCCATTTTTAACTATGTGCAATATAAAAATAGTTGCTGTATTTCACCTCTACATGGCACAATTTAGCTTGCGGCTAAAACAGTTTGTTTAGGGCTCCAAGCTATTGTTAGAGATGGAATTGCGGGAGTGCAGTGGTTACTCTGATTACTGTTACCATTTAATACAGAGAAAAATACTGGGAATTAATCCCTGAATTTCCTAAAACCAATAACAAATGAAAATACTGTAACAAAATCACTATGTAAATGAAAGAAAACACAAGCTCATTAACACTCATACTTTTTTTTCCAGAAGTCACTGCAGTGCATACAATAACGCAGTCATGATCTTTTCAAAGATGCAATCTTTGCAGCCTGTTAGGAGGCTCCTTTTCTCCTAATGAGAGTACTGGAGAGTTGTTGTAAAGTCGGGTTAGAAAGTTTGATTAGAATGAGTAAACTTGGTCATGCTTTGAAGTCTACTTGGTTATATCTGTGTTGGTGTGTTTTCCTACTTGCTGTTTGTGCTATAGATACAATACAAGAACACAATTTAATTTTCAGGATAAGAAAGATCAGTGAAAGTAGACCTCCAGTGAATTAATTGGTTTGTGACTGTTGCACTGACAGGAAGTCTAAGTAGTTTCTCATTTTCCTTGCCCAATTGAGTTTTGATATCTTTCCTGAATTGTTAAAGGCTCTGATCTGTTTTCAAAAGCCTTTATTAAAGCTAAGGTTCTGTGTATTGACGGTAGGGGAGTTTTGCTGATTCCCAATAGAGTATAGCAGTAGAATAGGATGAAACAGTTGCAATAAAACATTTGTAAAATTTAATTGCCTTTACTGTTGATTAAATTAAATTTGATGCACTAGCAAAATCAGCCGAGTTTTAATTACGTCCTTTCAATTATCTTTTTTTTTTTGTTGTTTTGTTTTGCGTGCTACTTTTTGCCAATCTTTATACGTAGAATAAATAAAATAGTTGAAAATGTTTTCTTAGTTTCTGTGTCACTCTTACTAAAGCTCTGTGTTTATTAGTACTTTTCCTCCTTTAAGTTCTGTGTGGCTTATCAAACACTCTGCAGTATTTTTGGTGAGTTTGATGGCATAGATGGTCTTCAGAGTTGAAGAAATTATTTATCAAGCAGAAAGATGCCATTTCTTTATACAAACAATTTTATTAGCGTATCTTTCAACGCTTCGTTTATATATATATATTTGTAATAATTGTTCAGAAAGCAGAGAAGTCTTACTTTCAGTAGTTCAAAAAGAGTTTTGCAGTATTTTTTTTACACTCTAGGCTAGTTTGAGCGCCTAAACATAGTGACATAGACAGAAATTTTCTGAAGTACAAGGTTACTTAAAAGCACACAACCTGTTGAAAATTGACAAACTATTTTCCTAAATCAAAATAAAGTTGTCTTTTGAGTTGCATGCTGAAGATAGAGCTGAAAATTCTGGAATGGTTTGATTAGTATAACTGACATAATAAGTGGAATTAAAGAACAGAATGAATTTCTGGTAGGATATTTTGGAAAGTTTATAAGTATTTTTTGAGGAGACCCTGTACTGATTGTGAAGCGTTGGCAAATATTTTCTCTGCAGTCCTGTATCCATGAGTACCTGAGAGTTTCACTACTGGTTGTTAAGTGTACTTGACTTGGAGTCTGATAAATACAGCATTGGTATTTTCAACTAACTTGCATATTTGCACTCTGAAACACATCACTTATTTAAATTTTGAGTTACACAGCTGTAATATTGACTGACCCCCGGTATATTTTGTTTTCCTTCCTAATGATTTAATCTCTCCATATAGTCATTTTTGGCCTAGTAAGTTCTTCCATTACTACTATGGCAAAAACAAGCAGAAACAGTGTGTGGCAGCTTTGACATCTCCTCATTGGGCACCTGGAACACTGTTCTTACAGCTACTGATTGCTCTGTTGCTTTGTTAGAAGGTTGAGGACAGTTTTTCTTCGCTGTATTTCTAAACTGTAAATGTCTTCTTGAAGATGACATTTCTTTCAAGTCATAGCAATTGTATTAAGTTGCTGTGCATGCAGCAATTCATTTAACTCATCATTTGATTTCTTGTTGGGCAGTGAATGCTGTAATCTTGTTTACAAAGTGGTGTGCAGCTTTCACACTTCTCTTGCAGATGCTTTCTGAATTACAGAATAAATCTCTTCTTGATCTATCCATTTGTTGAGGGACCACTGAATCCATGAGTCTAGAATTTAGTGAAAACTGAGGTAATATGTATTTTTGTTTGCACGTGTACGGATTTTTACTTGACTTTGACTCAAAATTCTGGCAGCTTTTCCCAGAATCTTTTAGAGTGAAATAAAGCCTGATTTCTAGAGGTCTACCAGGTGAATCTTCAGTTGTTGCCTCACATTGTGTTTGTCCATCCTTTTTACAAAATTTGTGTGGGGGAATCTGCAACCCCATGCAAACAAAAAGACAAAACCTCACAAAGAAACCTGTCAGGTTTAATGTGTTTGTTTGGTTATTTTCTCTTCCCTCTTCCCTGCTTATTTCTTTTATGTCATGTTCCCAGCAGTGCAAACTATTGTACTTGATGTTTCTCTTTCCTTTCTGTTCTCGCTGCTCATGAAGCTTGTTTCCCTGTTGTGTTAACTCCCTCCCCAGACAATTTGTTGGCTTTCCCCTCCTGATTTTAGACATACTTCGCTCTATCCTGTGTTTGCTCTATAGCATTAATTTTGAGTGATGTTTTTCTTTGAAAGTTAGTTGCTGGTTTTAGTTACAAGTTACATGTCTTCTTCTCTGTGAATATGCCAGAGATGCAATTCTGAGGGGGTGGGGGATGGGTTACATTACTTTTCTGCAAATAATTTTTTTCTTGCTCGTTCATAGTCTGTTGGGAAACATTGTGATCATTCCATTGCACTTTGTAGCTCTCCAAGCATTTGTGCCAATGCATGCTGTAATTTTCTGTGAATATTACAATGTGAATATGCAGAGTTGTCAAACATGACTAATCTTTCCCTGTAAAGTATCTGTTGTGTTTTGGCATTTAGATAGGCCTATTTTTCATATGCGTGTAATGTGATATAGCTGAGTTCACAGTGTTGCTAATTTGCAGCAACATAGGTTTTGGGAAAGTTTAGATTTTCTTATTATTCATTTGTTAACAGTTGTCTGATGGGAGGATGTGAAGGATTGACTTGGAGGCAGAGGTAGGCTTTGCTACTGTGTGTATTGGCCATTAAACTGAGGGCTCTTCAGTGCGAGCACTTGAAATTAAAGCAAAAGGATTATACTGTTTGCTGATTTATAATAGAAAATGTGTGAAATGAAGAATTTTTGATCTGCTGTGTATGGAGTTAGTGGATTTACTTTTGGAGAAGAAGTTGCATTTGAGTCCACTGTTGATCCATGCATGTAGTTGGACTTGATGAACTTGAAGGTCTTTTCTAACCCAAATGATTCTGTATTTTTTTTTTCTTTTTTTTCATCATGGCTTCATTTTTATTTGGTTCTGTGAGTAAATTGTATTGTTCTAGTTACAGCTAGAACACAGACTACCTTTTGGCTTTGGCTAAAAGGTGTTTAAGATGCAAGTCTGGGCTATATACTTGAAAAGTGTGTAACAGACAAATAACGTAGCTTGCATCTCTTTCCTTGTCTTTAATGAATGGATTCTTTAATGTTTCTTTTTTAGTCACTGCTAACTTTAACTTGTTCCTGTGATTTCAAAGGAACATGGGGAAAGTGATCTTGAATGTTGCTTCAAGCTGTTAAAAATTTGTTGATGTTATGATGAGAGTCAAATGATAGTCTTCTTCCTTCCTTCACTTGTGAATCAGAAAATAATACCCGAGATATTTAAAAACATAAAAAATTAGAAAGCTATATTTTAGAGGAGGAAAAAGTTTAAAATTGACTCTATGACATCCTATCTGTTTGTTTCACTTTTAGCCCTGTTTCTTTAAAGCTTTCTGGCAAATAGGATATTGGTTTTAACTTACAGGAACAAAATGCTGCTATGTGAGCAGCTGTAGAGTACTTCAGTCATGTACCATCTGCATTTCACAAACTCTACAAGAGAAAATCAAGTTGCTGTAAAATATTTTGCAGTTATAGCCAATCCCTTATACACTACCTATGGCAAAGGTCAAAACCTATTTCATAGACTTTCTTTTCATGCTGCTGCAAATTGATTTAGTAAGTTCATTTAAAACAAGTTTGAATATGACAATATTTGGGAGGGTGGTGATGGGGAAGAGAGTCATAAGACAGTGAAAAGGATATACCATTGACGAAAAGTTACTTATTGTTTCCTAAAGTTTGCTAAGTATTAGCTGTGAGGTGCATTTGTCTATTTCTGTTGTCTTGAAAACTGTAATTCTAAGTTACCAAGTCTCTAATTTGCAAGGAAATGATCTTGCAGGTTGTGTACGTGGAGACATGTTGTCTGCATCTCAGTCATGCTTAATGAAAAAAAAAAAAACCAACAAACCAACCACTTATCTTCTTTATTACATTGTTATTGGAAGCAGGCTTGCAGTTGAAGAAGATGAAACAGGCAGTGCTTTCTGCTGAAGAGTAATTTTATGTTTTCTCTTCCAGACAGTGGTTCTCCTAGAGTTTAGACAGGCTCTTTAAAACTGTTCTGTGGATAGAGCAAACTGAGAAGATGAAATAAAACATTCTTACCCTTTGATGTAATCTAAAAAGAAAGTATCTGCTGGCAATATATTTTATACAAAAATCAATGAGTAGAGTTGTGGAAGAATAAATTGATGTCTACCTAATGCCACAGATAGAGAACAGAAAAAGCTTGTTCTTTTAATTTACCTTGTGTTTTAGTACTAGAAAGCTGCAGTACTTGTTATTGATATGTGGTAGTTCAGAACAGAACAATATTTGCATGCTGTAATGACTTCTTGTTTCCTGTTAGTTCAAGTTGTGAAACTTTCAAAAGTTAATGAAGCATTAGGCCAGGGAAAATATCTTCAAGGGTTTCGCTGTGTTGACTACCAATTGTCAACCAATTAGCATTTTTATTGTTTATTGTCTTCCAGTTTATTTTGTTTTGGTTGTACTGTTTTTCAAAAAGAAACTTTGAGTTTCCTTGGTGATGGAATGGATAATAAGTAGAACAACATCTGATACTGTGTGATGCTGAAGGGTCCTACAGAGCAGATGTCAAACACTGTATCCCAGGTGCCTCTCCAGCGTGCAAGTGGTTAATGCAAGACATTTTTTAATGATTTTCTCCAATAAACTCTAACTCTGAAATGCTGTTGTAGGCTAAAGAAGTTGACAACTGAGTGCTAAAAATTTTTGGAAGAGTAAGGATTAGGACTCTTAGGTGTAATTTTAAATTAGATTTCAGTTTGGTAAATAGTATTCAAAATAATGGATGCAACATTTGTTTTTTTTTTGTTTTTTTTTTGTTTTTTTTTAAAGTATCAGTGGATTAGGAGAATATTTGCATATCTGACTTAGGAGGAGCTGTGGGCCAGAGTGCCCTTCCTTGGTGATGCTGCTCCCCTCCCTGTGTAGCTTCTTCAGGATCTTTGGGCTTTCTAATTGCAGTCAGCTGTACAAAAGGCAGTGTGGTTTGCTTCGTTATTTTCATCCTTGAAGGTCTGCTCAAATTAAAAGTTGTTATATTTCCATTCTGGCAACTATCACGTAAGTTTTCTGGAATAGGACTTGCCAATTACTTGTAAGAATAAAATTATCTTTGAAGTTTCTCTGGACGCAGTGAACGAGCTGTTCTGCTTTGCTGCTTTCTTTTTTTGAGTCTGTTTCTTTCTCTGCTTTCTCTTCAGCATTCTTTGCCTGGACTGATGTTGCCTGCCCTATTCCCAATTATGTTCAGTAGTTAGACTGCTGACTGGAAAGATTACCGTCTCCATACAGTTACCTTATTCTGCCTTAATCAATTCACACATACTCAGGTATTAAATTCAGTCATGACTAGTGTGTTGATTACTCCTGACTTCTTGGCACGATAAATAAGATAGTTTAGAATTTGCTGGCAGGCAGTCTCTGTTCTGCGACAAGTTGGAAATTTTCCTCTAAATGAAGTTATGGAGCAATGAGCTGCTGTGTGTGCACGCTGGTAAGCTGGTACTCTTTTTGTGTTTTGCAAAGGAGGAGCAGGAGTCATCTTCAGGTCTTTGCCTGAAGCACCCAAAGTGTAGTTGTGTACCCAAAACACTGTTGTGTATGGAGATACAACTTCACACAATGGTGTGCCGGCCTGCAGCGGAGCACTCAAAGCCAGGTAGACCCACAGCTCTGGATGGACTGGAGCCTTCTGTGGACCAGGGCAATGTTTATTTCATTTCAGATCTTCAAACTGACTTACAGAGCATTTCTGTCCATTTGGGAAACACTCATGTCTGGTTTCCACTTACCTGATGGTTAATAAATTCTCCAGGATAGTAAATTGTAAATGCTTCAAGATAGCATGTAGTAATGTAACAGAAGGCAAAAGTTTTGTTTTATTATGCATGAAGAAATGTCAGATTTGTTGATCTACATCTCATACTATGTTTGTTTCTAATTTCCTGGAATCTGTCATATGCTGTTTGAAATGTGTGAGTTAATCAAGCTCTCAATGGGGTTCTCACAGTCTAATTATGGCATGTTTTGTGTTAATAAACTGATTTGCTATAGTGCTTTAAGCAGCTGATCTATGTTACACAAACTGGCTGAAAAGTTCACAGGAATTGGCTGATTTGTTTTTCTTTGCTTACTGTTTGGCTTTCCTGTTAAACAAAAATGTAAAAGAGATCGTACTGAAAGTTACTGCTCTCTGTGTAGCCACTAGCTATCTTTGTATTAGTAAAAAAATTCTTAAAATATGAGTGAAAATACTGTAGGGAAGGACTGAGAAACACTTAAGTTTTACTTTTTGGATGCCTGTATGTAAAATACTACAAAAAAAACACCCAAACGAATATAAAAGGAAGCTTTATTCCATTGCTCCATCTTCCTGTTTTTGCATTGCTTTTTAACAGTTGAAAGAACTGTATTTATTCCCATGGAAGGACAAATACTAAAGGCCTGTCTTTTCAGTAGCATCTAATTCACTTTAGGTTTCAATTTCCTTTCTTCTCCACTGGTCAAGCTTCTTCAAAGGATTTATTCTCAGCCAACAAAGATTCTGTCAGGTAGGTACTTGTACTCTTGACTACTCCATCATCCCTATTGTTTATCTCTGGAACATTACACAGGTAAGATGGATTCTGTAGCTACTTCCAGATTCAGCTGCCAAAATTCTTTCGTGCCCTGCCTCCCACTCTGTTCTTCCCAGGCATTGTTACTGTGACAAAATGTCACAAATCTTCTGTAGTAGCCAGTAGGGAGAAGAAAGCTGTTATGGAAAATTCCAGTGGTTTCTCAGAAGCTTCACATTTGTGTTCTCATCAATGTCAGACCTTCCTAGAAACTGTAAACGCTAATTTTTGAAAGCTAACACTAGTGTTAATCAAATATAAATAATTTATATTGTAAAACTTCTAGTTATTGTATGATTTGGATTAATGGCCCAATGAAACAATTGAAACTGACTACAACATTCATCATAATGGTCTAATTTGCCATGTTAGAAATTGAGAATGTTTATCTGTGTGTGTCTGTGGGGAGGGGGATGGGGAAAGGGGAGGCCACAATTTTAAAATTAATTTAAAATTGAAAATCTTAATTTTTTTTTCATTCAAACTGTTCCATTAATTTGATAGAACTTTACTCCAAAGGAAAGTAATTTTCTTTGAAATCACATGGGAAGAAGTCAGTGAGGAGTATGGTTGTTGGAGTCACTGACTGTGGTGTGTGTATATGAAGTCATCCTAGGGTCTTCAAATGTGGGAGGAGGTGGCCATGGAAGTTTTGGGAGCCTCATTTCACACTGTGCTTAGGATGATGTGGAGAGATGAAGTGTAATACAATTATAGCACAGAGGAAGGAAAAGAAGTGCTGAAAGCTGAGCCTAAGCCTGAGAATTGGGTAGTTCTGTCCAGTGTGGTTGTCTATTGAGAATGTGTAGATGGAGATATTTAAGGACTCAAATCAATACTACATGGTTAGACAGCTGAGAGAAAGCCTATATGTTTATTATTGGCATTACTGCCTGTGGGAGAAACTGCTGAGAAGTTCATGCTGTGCGTTCTTGAGATGAATGATGCAAGAAGGCTGATAGAAGTTGCTCAAGCTTCTGATTTGGTCAGAGTCCAACTGCTGCAAGTTTCAGAGCATTCAGCCAATGGGGGAGTTAGTTCTGCCATCATTTTAACTACATGTGTAAAAATATTAACTCCACTGCTGTATGGTTCAGTAGCTCGTATCAAAACAATAAAGGCATTGAACTGAAACACGTGGTGTGGTTTGTGTGCAGCACCAGAAGTGGTGCAATGACATGGAGCTGCAGAACTATCTGACTGGGGTTTAATTGCCATATGATATCCCTTAAATACATGAATACTGCTGCTTTTTGTAAATGGCGTTTCTTTGTAGCTCGTTTCTCTTGGCTGTTGTCTGTGAATATTTTAGCTCTGTGTTGTTCTTCATAGACTTAAACAAAAGTTTACAGTGTGAAAGAAATTATAGTGCATTAATCACCCTGCAGTCAGTTTTGTTCCTCCTTTTGTTAAAATTAGATATGAAAGCCAATTAGTTATGAATATTTCCAAGCTAGATGCTTAGTTGCCACTGTTTTTAAAACTGTGAGAATAACATGCAGAAAGCAAAGAGGTCTGAATATCAGAAAAATAAGGAGCAAATAATGCTACATGAATTCAATCAAAGTGTATTATGTGTGTTATGAGAAGGAAAAGTGCTGATTTTCAGAGAAAACTGTACCTTTCTAAATATAGGGATGATAGGCTTGAAATAAAAGAATCGTTTAGCTGGATGTGGTTAACTTTATGATAGGTAATCTTTATGATGTGCTGTATTTATTTTCATGGAGGTGACTATCAGTTTGTTTCAGTACCTTTGTTTGTTTAGGTGTCATATATTCTATGTACTATTTTTAACATTCTAAGCTAATGAAGATCTATGTATTTTTGTCCCAAAGGGTGTTGATGTAGAACTTTCTGAAAATATATGTAATAAATAGCAATCAGGCAATAGATGAGTTAGAAATAGTTGAATCAGGACATACATATACTGCAAATTGATCAGTTAATACTATTAATAAAATTAGGGGCTCAAGAAGAGAACCTGCATCTCAATCTTGGATTTTGCTATTTTTGAAGATCCTACAATTAGCAATGCCTGTTCTTTTCAAATCGTCTTAATGTGCTGCTTGAATTTCAGGCATTAGATAAATTTTGTTTGTGTATTTTCTATTGGATATCTGTATTCATCTAATAAGGATTCTAATTGTTTAAAACTTCATAAAATTAGCAATTGGAAGATCTAATGAAAATCAAGAAAGTAGAAAGCTCAGATCTGGTCAATATAAGTTTAATTCAAATAAAATTGTTTAATATTAGTGGATGTTGCATTGTGTAAGAATTCCCAGGAAATCACTGGTTACAAATCAGAAGTGTAGGCCATTATTGATTTATTGTCTAGTTAATGGAGCAAACTTATGTATGCACTAAAAACCATAGCTCAGTATTTTAAAAAATGTATTTGTAAACTCACCTTGAGAGTGGTAATGCTCCGACCAGACTGATGTTTCTTCTCCAATTATGCAATTTATAGTCTTTATTTTTCTACTTTCTGATTGCTTCTTTAAAAAGTAATGCATCTTGAAAGGTGTAAATTGCATTCTTATTAGAAAAAGAACTGGATATTTACCTAGCTTTTTAACATCTAAATTAGTCGCGACAGAAGCAGTTTGAACAAAAGTGGTGGTGATAAAATAGCATATTGTTACAAACTGAAGAATGGAGTTTCCTTCAGGAAACAATAATAATATTCTTCTGCATATCTTAAGATCCTGAAGAGTTTTGGGGCAAGCTAATGCAGTCCAACTCAGAAGAATATTATTCTTTTCATTTCTAGTTCTTGTTTTCATCTGCACATCAAACCACGAGCTAAATGGAAAATTTCAGTTGCAAGAATTGCTGCAAGAGTTCTGTTACAGAGATGTTTTATTCCAGAAAACGGATCTGTCTTTTAAAGATATTCAAGTGTGAGTTGAACACTGAATGCAATGAGACACAATCTGTAAATGTATTTGAAGAAGTACATTCATTTTCCAAGTAAAGTTTCACACACAATGTAAAAATTTTTACTTTTCCAAGTAAAAGTAATTTTTTTTTTTTTTTTTTTGGTAGTGTTCAGAAAATACAAACTGCTAATTGTTTGGCTTCTAAGGAAATTCTGAAATTTACTGCATTTAGTTATGAGTGGAACTGAATTCCTGCTCCATTGTCCGTGCACATAGATCTTTTAAATCTTCTCAGTGGTGTAAGTAGACATTGATGGAAGCTATTTATGGCTTAACCAAGAATAAGTAATTGTTTTCCTAAAACTAGTGGGAGACTAAACACTAGCATGCTTGTAGCTTAATCAAAATAATTGATTGGTCGCTTTTCCTGTACTGAATTTGGTGGGTTTGTTTGTTTGACCAGTCATTTCAAATCACAGTAACCTTTGGTACATGCAGCCTCCTACATCTACGTGTTAAACTGGAGCTGTTATTGTATAGGTGTTTTGGAGGTAATTAAGTTAGTCTATAGACTCAGTCATATTAGTACTATCATGAGAAGCTATATACATTCATAGAAGGAAATTAATGTTTGTGTAAATGTTTACACCTACACTTCAGTTTTCTGGTTTCCAGTTCTGATTTGTAACTGTTCTATTTAATTTATATGTAATGTATTGAAAGGACATATGAACATGTCTGGGCACGTAGGACCATATTTTAATTTCAGTGACTATCAAAATGATGATAACATTCAATGTCTGTAGGAGCTAACATTATCTGAAAACAAATATCTTAGGCTTTAAATGTTGTTTTGATGATATGTCACAGAGAGATGTACCGTAACTGTACCAGGAATGCTAATAACATTTCTGGCCCAAATCTAACTTCAGAAAGTTCATCAAAGGTTCAGTGAGCTGCTGATCAGGTCCCAGGGAATGATAACTGCCTTACAGTTTGTCTTGTAGTGGTACAAAGGCTTTGTAGACCAATCCTTTAAAAGAAAATCAGAACATGGAAGATCTGTAGTGTGATTTCAGAGTAGTTAATGATCCTTTGAGTGAGATCTAGAAGGGCTTCAAAGTGTTTTAACTCAGTTTATACATTAAACACATTTCTTCTGGGCAATTAATGTTGCGTCTTTAATGCAAGATGACTGCACTGTATGTATTCCAAGTATTACTTAGAGAAATGAGTGGCAGATATGCATCCTGTCTGCCTAGAGTACCAGCAGGCAAGATCTTCTGGCCTCTGTACTAGAGTGTGGTGGCTTTTTTTCAAATACATAGGGGTGCATGTATATTTTGAATGGAATTGAACTGAATACATATAATGCTATGACATATTTTACTTTAAGAGCTATTATGTCATGTAACTGACAAACCACTTCATGTGTTTAAAATGTGTAGAAATCCATAACTACTGATATTTGAGAAGAAGGATGAATCGAAGGAGGAAAATAGGGGAGAATGTAGGTAGCAAAAGGCTAATTCTTGCAGTGTAACTTTAAATGTCAAGGATTTTATCTAGCTGTCAGAAAGTTTTTCTTCAGTGTAAAGTCAGTATTAAATTTTGACAAGTTGTTAGATCAGGGATTGGGAAGAAAACAAAAAGGATGAATCAGAAACTTATTCTGTTGACGAAATCACTAGTAGTCTACTTTATTGTGTTGCTTAACTTCATCCCTGCAAATCATAACGTGCATATGACATAAGTGAGTTTACATCAATAGTTTATGTAGACACTTCAAAATTTCTCAAAGTAGCTGTTTTTCATGGTCGAATTGTTAACACGTTCTCCATATGTGCATGGCTTTTGTTCAACCAGTAAATATGAATGAATTTTAAATCCTTACCAAGAAGATGAAAAAAGGAGACATCATGAATATTAGCACGTTATTGATATAGATACTCTTATGGTTATTCATTTGTTATAAACTCATGTTTTCCTGATCTTGTGTAGCAGTTCTGAGTTTTGGTTTGAAATATGTTGTCTTTGTGTGAAGTCTGTGTGTTGGCTTCATGTGTATAATATTGTTATACAAATATCATTCATTATAGAAGCACCTTCTAACTTGTAAAATATGCTCTCCCAAGAGATTAGAGGTTAGGTTACTTAGCACATCTGGAATTGATTTACATTTGCAATACTGTCTTTATTCAATTTGCTTGGCTTAATAGAGATGAATGGTAGTGGTTCAGTCTCCAGTTGTAGCGATGAGTAGTAATTTTATAGAGGTGCAGTAAGGATTAGCAAGGTTTTTTTACGATATGAAATGGCTGAAGGTAAAAGTGTTGATTATTATTATGTATTGGGGGTTGAACTTTTTGTGCTCCAATATTTTTGTGCCCAAAATAGAAATTTTTACTCTTTGAGTACATAGACTTAGACTAGCTATCTCTAAAGAACACTGAAAGACAGCAAATAGCAGTAGGCTTCTGTTGCCAGAAACTGGCTTCATTTGTCATTTGGTCCCAGAAGAGCTGACATATTGTAGTGTTCACAGTAGGATTGTGAATGAAGGTTTCTGGCCACCCGCTCTCCATCATTTTTATCTCTGTATGATTCTCAGGATGTGCGCTGGGTGAAACAACTTGAGCAAGGAACCAAAATAAGCTTTTTAGGTTACAGAATCTTAATGTAAGAGGGAGCTTTTCTTAAGGTCCTCGTAACTATAACAAATTATGGTATGCCTAGAAGCTGAAAAGCTGTGCAAACAAAATGTAATAATTCACTTTAATTGAAGCATTCCAACTTGTTTTATACACGTATATGACATTATGTACCCAACAAGTTAAATATTTAAATACAATGGAAATTAAAGGTCCCTTTCTGTTACCAGTAACCTACATGTAAAACTTTTCTAAAATTTGAAATGTACTTTCCAAAGGAAACTGATATTTTAAAAAGTAATGTGAGTTTCTTATAAAGGCATTTTTTTCAGCCAAGCAGCTTTCTAATATTTGATATTAATTAATAACTGATATATTCCAAGGTTAGAACATAAGGATTGTGCTATAATTTTTTTCATTGATGTCTCTACTTAGAGTGTAAAGAATAGTATTCTTTATCCTCAAGGGCATTTTCAATATTTTTATAAATGCATTCATTCTGGATTATCAGGAGCATGTAACTTATCTTTGAGAATGTGCATGTGAAACTACAGCTGTTTGATGGTAGATAGTACTTGTAAAACGAGGTCATTCACTTGGGATGACAAGCGCTGTTTCGATTTCATTTAAAAATTGTAATGGGCAATTTTTTGTCTCTCCAGTATCCAAATGGATGCCTAAAATTTTGTCTAATATGTCAAAGTGTGTTTTAGCCCAAAATTCTGCAGTGACTATGAAAATTTTCCTGACTAAAGCCTTACAATTGGTATTCTGGCTTGAAGTAACTGTGTTTCGAGTTAACCCAGCAGGCAGCTCAGCACCACACAGCCACTCACTTTCTGCCCCTGCAGCGGGATAAGGGAGAAAATCATAAAGATAAAAGTGTAAGAACCCATGGGACTGAGACTTAAGACAGCTCTCTATGTAAAGCAAAAGCTGCTCATGCAAGCAAATCAAAACCAGGGATTCACGTGCTTCTTCCCATCAGGAGGCAGATGTTCAGCCACCCCGGGGAAAGCAGAGCTTGTCACGTATAATGGTTTCTTGGGAAGGCATCGCCATCACTCTGACTGTCTTTTCTTATCCTTCTATCCTTCAATTTGGATTGCTGAATGTGACACCATACAGTATGGGATGTCCCTATGGGTCAGTTTGGGTCAGCTGTTGTGGTTCTTTTCTTTCCCAGCAACTTGTGTACCCCCAGTGCCTCACAGGCAGGGCGATACGAGCTAAAATGACCTTGCCTCTGTGCAAGCACTGTTCTGTAGCAACTAAACATTAGAGTGCTGTTGCCAGTATTTTTTATCCTAAACCCGCACCATCACACCAGCTACTAGGGAGAAAATTAATTATATCCCAGCCAAAATCAGGACAAACTGATATTTTCCAGCAGGATTTAAGTATAGTGGGCAATTCTCACTGTTTTGGAATTTAAAGTATAATTAATATTGTTGATTAGAATTGGTATAGAGTGAACACGTGTGAATCATAGATGTGTATTTTAAAGCAGAAAAATATCTTTTTCCCATCTGTTTGAATTGTTTGGTTTCATATTTTTCTAATGCCTATGCCAAAATAGGATCCCATAGAATGTTTTTACTTGAGCAAGTCAATGCTTCTTAAGTACAAAATGTGTTGCAATACATTTTGATTAATGATCTCCTTTTAGACAAGCAGTCCATCTTGCCCAGCATCTACAAGTGATTGTTAAGGATGCCTACTGGGAAGACTGTTTGTAGCAAGTCAAACGTAGCCCTTTTCCAGTATAGTTTGTCAATAAGTTTTTAGCATCCTTTACTTGTACAATCCCCACTGAGAGACTTGCATTTAAATCATCATGTCTAGTAATGACCAGCTTATTTATCCTTTATGTGTTATGAAGGATAAATATCATGTTGTGATTTATCCATGCTTTTCAACTCTTGGAGACATTGGCATGTTTTTCTCTCATGGTGGCAACACAATGTGATTGTGTGGTATGTGAAATTAAAGAATTCAGTTTTTAAACTGTTGTCCAGTAATACCCTGGGAAGCTCACTTGCTGTCGTGCTCTGAAGGGTGCTGCAGCCTTACAGGTGGCTGCCATTGTGTTTTCCAGTGAAGACAGCCGTGGGCTGTGTGAAGGCTGGCTGTGTGAAGGCTGGCTCTGTGGCCAGACTAGAGGAGCAGAGAAAGCCTAGTGATGATCAGTATGTGTGAAGGGAAGATACTGTTGAAGTGAATTGGGGAGAAGGAGGGTTAAAGGTTTGTCAAGGCATCAGGAGCCTGTGGAAGTCCTGCTGATGTGTTCCTGAAGGTGAGGGAAGCAGCCATAGGATGGACAAAGATTGCCCTAGGGAAATTTTTTGTCTAGGAGGACTTATGTATTGGGGCATCAGATTGCTTCAATGGTTCAGAGTCAGGAATCATGTGAAATGTACAGTGAGGCTCCTCAGCTTCTCCTCTAGCAAGTACCAGAAGTTGTGATGCTAGCCCAAAAGAGTGGAGGAATTTGTAACTCTGTTTATGTTATAACATGGAGAAAAAAACCTGTCCCTGAAAAGAACGCATGGGAGAGGAGAAAGAAAGAAGCCTATAAAACTTAAAAACATGAGTTGAAAGGGAAATCATCCAAGAAAATGGAATTAGTGGTTTTGAAGACCAGATGTAATATGGTTATTCTTCAAAATGGCAGAAAGTGGATGTGCCATTCGCAGGCTAAAGAGGGGTGGTCCGTAACAGCGTATAAATGTGCTGTGGTTGCATTTCATTTGACTGCAGTGCAGTCTCTTTCAGGGAAAACATGTGGGCAGGGGGAATTTTCCCTTTGTAGTAATGCCCTTTGCTGGCATCACCAAGAGAGCTGAACTGCTGTTTTGTAATCAGTGAAGCAAAAGAACTGTAAAACACATCACATTTGAAAAGGTAATCTTAAATGCTAGAAACCAGCTTGTAGTTGCTGCTACATCCTGTGGATTGTCTTTATTTGAACTAGTTATATTTTCAAATTTTTAAAAGTTTACTGAGTTGGTGACTTGCACAGAGCTTAATGATGAGTGATGTATTTTGGAAAGAGGAAGAAACTACGTAGAAGAAATATTTTCCCCCATACAAATAAAGTTCTGAAATCAGTGGATTGTTCAAATTGTACTTAAGTTACTGAAATGCTGGGTTCACAGAAGCCTCGCTACTACTGAAGTTTCTAATATTTTTCTATGACATATAATTATCCCCACCTACAGTTTTAAGAAGATGGCAGTCCTTGGCTGACAGCACCAGTGCCTTCTCACCTCTCTTTAATCACGCTTTCTATTTATTTTTTTTCTTCAAGAATGTGTCTTGATTCATATTCACAAGCTGTTTGTTATGTTTCAAGCATGAAAATTGTTTGTGGGTGGCATACTTTCTTTTATTGTGTGCCTGTATCAGAAATCATCTGTCATCTGATTTCAACTTCAATTTAGTCAGCACAGCATCTCAATTTAGAGAAAATTGGACTCCATTATGAAATACAATCCAATAAGATTATGGTTTTATGGTAATGTATGTAATTTATCATTCTTATTATTATGCAACAGTTTGTAGAGTAATGTTTTGACTTACTCCTTAAAATTGCTTTGGAACTTTAAAATGATGATACTACTTTGATATGCTTTTTCATTTTTTCTTTTCCTCCAAAATTTGAAGGAGAGATACAGTAGCCTGAATTTCCTGGATAACATTATAAGGAATTCTCTAAATAGTTTTGTTACTATGAGACAGGTAAACAAGGGATACAGTATTTGAGCAAGAAATGGGGTGTTTATTCAGTAATGACATGAAGATCTTTGAATTAAGTTGTATTTCATCTATTTTTATTCAGCAAAATCTGGTACTTTGCAGTATAGTCTTTAGAGATTCCTTGTCTGTGAGCAGATTAAATGGTAAAGTTAGGAATTCGCAAAAGATGTAAAACGAAGCAAACTGTATTTCTCAGAACTGAATAGCAATTTTGCAGATATGGAACTATAGTAGCAGTACTGAGGTTATAAGAATTTGGAACTGGACCTTATGGGCCTGCAGATATGCAACCTCTCAAGGATTAAATGACCCAGGATTATAATTCATCAGAATAATGAGGTTGTCAGTTGTTGAAGTGAATTTTGAAAACAGTAATGTCCATAAAGAACTTAAGGATTGGGACTGCAGATAATGTCATCCTTGAGAAGCTGCATTCTGGACCCAGTAGGTCTGGGTAGAAATTTTTGTCAACTGTAGTCCCGGTTTGCGTAGTCCCTGAGAGGCTGAATTCTGTCCTTTTGGATTTGCAGTTTCCCCTTGAAACACCATACTTGTGCTAGTTCCTCTGCTCTAGAAGGGTGACGGTGGAGTGTCTCGTGGCTGTTGGTTAGCTGAAAGCCTCCCTGCAAAATGGGTGGCTCCTTTCCATTTTAGAATTGTGGTTTGCAGTGAATGTCAGTCTTAAAGGTTCTGTCTGCTGTTTTTGATGATGAGTTTTGTTTCATATGTCTGCTTTATTCTATTACTAGAGTACGTTGATACATTCACGTATTCAGTTGCATTTAGCTTATGTTTTTTTTTTCTTTTCTTTAAGGGCTGTAAACAATATGTAATAATTTGAGGTTAGGTTGAAACTAATTATTTCAATCATTGTCAATTCTATTTTTTTCTTCTTTATGTAAGTGGAGGGGACCCCCAGGAATTCTGTATGGGTAAACTTTAACTCTAACTTAGGAAAATGAATTCTTAAAATGATACGTTAATTGTTTTCATGCATTGACAGTCTTGACCTCATCAGAAGTTGTTGCTGATAATCATGCACTGTGCAGTGTCGTGAAGCGGGTGTATGAGCAAATGTATTGGATGAAAAGTGGTGTTCTTTGAATCCTCATACAGCGAACTCTGTGATGATGGTGAGAAAGCTATTAATTTCTTTGGAGGAGCTCTTTTCATCATGTGGAACAGCACAAGCAAGGATTTGCAGGTGGGCTCTGCTGATCAGAGCCATTGCCTTGTGAAGGCAGGAGACCAGGCAGCGGGATATTCACTTGTGAGATGTGCATTCTTATGTCAGTGCTGCAGAGAAGGACAACAGCAGTGGGAGTGAATGCTTGTCAGATCTCCTCAGTACATCGGCAAGAATAGTTTGACAGGGTAAAAGCGAAGATACTGCTGAATGTTTCTGGAAGATTCTTATTTTTTTTTTTTTGTTTGAAAAAAAAACCAAGCAGAATTCAGTCTTAATCTCATTCAGGTTGTTTTTAATTTTTTTTTAAATTTAAAAATACGTGCATTTCAGAGTATAGTACCATGACATACTTCTGCAATAATAGTCTTTCATTGCTCTAAGCATGTTTATTCCCTGAAAAAAATGTTTTGTTCTGTTGCTTTCTTGTACTAAACGCTGTGCCTGCCAGGCTGGAGAGCAAATGGGCAGTAAGTAAGATATTTACTCAGATAGGTGGAATTAATTTTCCAGTAAAAGAGGTGAGCTATATAATATGGTGCAATGCATGCTCATGTACTACTGTAGCCAGGCTTTTGGCTAATTAACGTTGGAGCTGTTCTCTTGATCAGTAATTAACCTTATCCCCGAGTCTATGCTCCTTTAATAAAAGGAAGCTGAAATTTTCCTAGCCAATCTTTTTTTGTTTTAACTTTCAATTAATTAAATTTATACAGATTGTTTTGTTCATATCCTCTTTTTTGTACAGCAAATTATTTATCAGTTCATTTCTTTGCTAGTTTTTTCAGCAATAGACTTTTTTTTTTTAAATCAGAAGATGTAAATACAGCTTTAATAGTGTCTTTCAATGTAATGGATTTAGAAGAAAAAAGATTCAGGGGAAATTGGTACAAGCAAAGTTATAATTCTTTGTGCTATTTTTCTTTGCTTATCTAATGACAGCTTCTTCTGTGGAATGGACAAGCTTTTATGTCTCCCTGCAGCTCTATCATGTGATTGCTACTTTAAGCATATTTCTTGCTAAATTCTCAATATTAGGGAATAGCTTTTGGTCTAGAAGAAAGGACTAAAGAATCTGTAAATGCCAAGTCAATTTGCTGAGCATTTTTCTTTTTCTACAACCTGCTGTTTTTAACCCAGGAGAGTAATTTTGTCATAACAATTCTATTCTAGGTTTTAAGTTTGATTTATTCTGAGGGTTGTTAAGTTTTTGTAATGGGCCAAGACCTGAAGAAACTGAAAGGTATAAAAACAAAACCAAGACAACATGTAATCAGAAAATCTCTGTATATATTCTCTCTATATATTATTTCTTTCTCTTTCTCTCTCTCTGTATATATTCTAAGTAAGCCTCAGTATGTTCCTGCTCCAGGAAAGTTCTTGGTTTCTGAAAATGGTTGCTCAGAAAAGTGTATAACATTTCTTGTGTTGTTTATTATGCCATGTTTGATGATATTGAATTCCTTTTCTGCCTGGCTAAAAATACTATTCTGTTACTATTACTATATATTTTATAGTATTACTATATACTATATATATTACTATAATATACTATTACTATTCTGGCCTTTTCATGCAATCATAGAATGGCTTGGGTGGAAGGGACCTCAAGGATCATCAAGTTCCAACCCCTGCTGCAAGCAGGATTGCTGACTACTAGATCAAGTATTAGATCAGATTGCCCAGGGCACCATCCAGTCTGACCTTGAACACCTCAAGGGATAGGGCATCCACAGCCTCACTGGGTAGCCTGTGCCAGCACCTCACCACTCTCTCAGTGAAAAACTTTTCCATGACTGCTTGTTAAGTCTTGATCTTGTGTATTGAAAATGAGTAACTGAAGGCTCAGTTTGGTCTTCTGTTAAACAGGATAATCAAGTTTCACCTAAAATATGTTTCGGGCTTTTCTGTGAGAGTTTCTCCCTTCTTTAGAAAGGCAATCAACAGCGTTCATAGACTTGAGCAGGGATTTCCCAACTAATTTAAGAAAAGAAATAACTGCAGAAGGAAATGACTTAAGTGCTGCTGATGGCCCTCAGCTCTGCAGGCAACTGCTTCCATTTATTTGAGATATCTTAGGATCTATGACAGAACTCTTCAGCTACAGCCATTTGAATTTTAAATTACTTGTCGGCATGCTCAGAATTAGCTACATCATCAGACGTACTTTTAGTGAAATGTATGAATGCTAGCATGCAGATGTTTTTTGTACGTGGCACTGCACAGCGTGTAGGTTCCCAAACTGGAATCTCCTTATGATGATAATATAATCTTAGCTGTAATGGTGCTGCTGAAGACGTCTCACTAAGCATTGATTTATTAAAGCTACATTAATAATAATGGTTCCTTTCATTGAAAGGGGCTGTTTAGTTCCCAGCTGTGTACATGCCCTTGTTTACCTGCTCTTCTGGACAAGAAGATACTGTAGGTTCTTATAGGAGCATTTCTGTTTGCAGAAGACTGGAATTCTAGCATAAACTAATCTGAAGACTGATTTAATTTTCCTCTTTCTGTGTAGTCTTGTTTACATGTATCTTCCAATGAGATACTGACATTTACTCTATTTTTCTGTCCTGATAAAGGGCTTGTGTGCCTGAAGTTTCTCTGTGGGTTCACTTGCTACCCACTGGTGTAATCAAAATAATATTTTCCCCCTGCAAACTTTATTTCTTCATAAAACACATTAATTGTTTTGGTAGGGTAATGATTTAGTGGTGTTGTTTTGGAATTCATTGAAAAGTATCACAGCAGACAGTGGAAAAATGTAAGCTTTGGGTGTGTTCAGTTTATTAATTTTTTTGATAGACACCTAGTAATTAGAATTGTAAGTGATTTTTATTTTGCATTTTAATTATGTTTTATTTCAGTTATTTGCTGACTAGTTTTTCATAAGCTGTTGTCATTACTGTATTTCATAAAGGAGCATACATCCTGGCATCGTGGACTTTCACGGGTAGAGCTTTTTGAGTGTGTTTTACTGAAATTGTCTCTTAGCTCTGGGTGCTGTGTATCTACAGAGTAAATTGTTTTAAGAATCAATTTAAGCAGAGGGAAATAAGCTCAGATTGTATGTAGCTGATCGTCCTGTCCTATTACAATTTCTAGTGCTGTTGAATTACATGAATACAGTAACTGTGTTAACTCCACCCACGGTTATAATGAAACCTTCTACTAAAGTGTTGTACTTCAGTTTACCTCCTCAGTCCCTGAGTTGTTCTTAGGTGAGACAGATGGGCAACCTTTTGTTGTTACTCCTTTTCCTCGGAACGCTTGGTGTGAGAACATTCTGCTGATGCTTTTCCGTGACACTGATTAGAAGCTTGTTTCTATCTGAAGCACTGATTTGCCTTGTTTAAAAAACAAACAAATGATCAAAAAAAAAAAAGAAGTCCACAGCGTGTAGGACTTGTTTCTCTGACCTGCTTTATCTTAAGCCTTGATGGGAGCAATAAATAGATGCGAAGATCATTTTTATCCTGAAGGAATTGAGTGGTGAGATTGTTGTTGCATACACGTATTCTTCCATGTTGTTCCCCAGAGAGTATTAAGGTATTTACTTCTCTATTAATCTTCTCTGTCAAGTTATGGCATGGCTTTTGCAAATGTTTTTTTCCTTTTTCTTTTTTGAATTGCATGTGTGGTACATCCCTATGCTCATGGATGCTGCAGAGAGGCATAACACAACACATGTAACAATGCTCTTACCCTGAGTCAATTTGTGATGTGCTTTCTTGACATACCAGGTTTTCTTTCACATTAAATTTGAGAATATTAGTAAATTTGTCTGTATAGTGTACACAAATTTGTATGGCTCACGGTATACACTTTTGTGAGCACTACATGTGAACGAAAATCATGAATTGTTCATGAATATCACTCATTTGAAATTCATATATTGAAAGAGAGGTAAGGAGCCACGTGCCTCTAAGCTGTGAGCAGGCCTCTGTCCGTTTTAATTTCTGGTTTGGTGCAAAGTGCAGAAGGTCAAGCGATCATGAAGACCTGTCTCTCATGCCTCAGGCTCTTGAGATCTTTCAATAAACTCTTTCACTGTTGTTCTTTCTCATTTTTATTTATTTATTTTGCTGTTCAGAAGTCATGGCAGTGAGAGTATACGGTGAGTTTACAGTGTAAAACATTGAGGAGCCTTTCTACTTTAGCAGTCCTTAGAACAAAGAGAGAGCAGATGTACCTAGAAATCCAGTGTTTAATTTGAGTTACTGTAGGAGCTGAGTGTAAGAGGTTATGAAGAACAGTGCTGGCAAAGAAGCATCTCTTCAGAAGTGTAAAAAATAATTTTAGCCTTTTCTTAGGGAAATCCCCCCTGAGTTTCAGAGATTTTTGTGTAGAATCTGACCTGAAGAAGCTGGGTCAATGGAGTGCTTGCAGGACTCCTTACTCTGGAGTAAAAGACTGGCTCTCATATGCATCTTCAATAATCTTTTTTTTTTTCCGTTTCCTTTTCCATTTCCTTTTCTGTTTCTGTTTCCATTTCCTTTTCCTGGAATCCCAAATTATTTATTTGTTTGACTGAACTCCTCAGGATATTTCATTTTATTTTATTTTATTTTTTTTACTTTTTTTCCCCTCTGACTTACTCATATCTAGATGTGAAAGCAGTGGCATTAAGGGACGTTCCTTGGGTACATGTGCTAATGGCTTCACATCTGTTTCTTTATTGTCTTTCAGCATTCTTTAGTTTGTTACTAACTTATAGGGGGAAGTCTGAACCTGAATTTAAATGCAGCCATTAAAAAGTGGAAAGATGCGTTGTCATCATAGGCAGTACGTATTTGCACCATTATTCAGAAAGCACTCCTTTTTCACTGACCAACATGATTATTTTTATTTAAAAATGGAAATAAGAAAAAGTGTAACTGTATAAAAATGAAATTGTAACTGAGTCAGTTGACTGCAGAGCATATAATACTGCCTGACAGCAAATATCCATATGCTCACAGGGGCAAGATAGGTGTTTAAGTTCTGCTTTTGGATGTAAAATTCTATACTTTTCTTACAACAGAAGTAAAAAGGTATGACAAAATTTCTGGAAAGCTGACAATCAAAGGAGGCTGACAGGAATGTTCTCACTACAGCATCACTTGTCAAAAGGAGCAGTCTTTGCTTACGCTAGTGTTTTCCTTTAGCTCTGTGTTAGTTTCTTCTTAAACCAAAATCCAGCCCTGCAGCAAATAGATAGTTTTACTTTTTTTTTTTTTTTTAAATTTCTGTAAAAATGCAGTTTTAGAACTAGCTGTAATTTTCAACAGATTAGAACTTAGATCTTTGCCAGCTATTCTTTGTTTTCGTATTATATCCTTTGGCTAAGAAGGTACTGTCTACACTTCTAGTCTTTGCAGTCAACTGTTAGCTGAGAAAATGAGTAAGATTATCAGATGCTATCTGATGCTACTTAAAAAAAACATTTAATAATGTGATAAAATTCCAACCAACATTTTTACAAGATCTTCACATGCATGCATTTGTTTTAGTGAAGTGTGAAATTAATGTATTATTGAGGAGCAACCCAGGAGAAGGTAAAAGTCAGAGGGGTTCATGTTGCATCTCTTCTCCTTACTACTGGCTTACTTTTATGACAAGCTATATCAGTGTCATTAAGTCATCTGATCTGCACAGTTCATTGGTAGATGTGTGGCACAGTAAAGTAAAATGTTTTAGGCTCTTGGGATGCTCCTTATTTGTATTGTAGATTTTGAGTGACAGTCCTTAGTTGTTCTTCCATCAAGAGTGATAGATTTATCCCTACTAAATAGAAAGTTAAAGTGAATAATAGAAGACCAATTAGTTAACATGAAAGTCTCCTGAAATATTTGGAAGCTGCTGCTAGTTAGTGGCAGAGAATATCAAAACTGGACAGGGGATCGTATGGCTGCTTCCAGGGGTTTTCTTTCTGCTTTCCATGATGCATGCCAACACAAGTGTTTGTTTTCACGTCATTGAAATGTTATTGTGCTCTGTTTTTTTTCCATTTGATCATTAACTAATGCTGCATCTGTTGTGATATCCATCTCTGGTTGAGGTTGGATTTAGTATGTAGCTTTGATTTATGAGTTACTCTTCAAACTTTTTTTTCACCCATTTGTTTTTTTGTTCAGTTCATCAAGGTGTGTGATTCTTTTTATCATCATCTGAATATAACCTAAGCTTTTTATGGTGGTTTTTTAAAAAATTAAAATTAAAATTTTCTTGTTCCTGGAGGCTTCCCTTCGACCTCTTTGTCCATGTCAGTTTCCTTTTAGCTTTTAATCAATCCTTTCTTGATAAGTGATATGTACTTACAACTCTGTTTTCAGTATGGCACCTTTCAGTGATGTTTATGAGATCTTTTAGCAGTTCTTAATGTGTTTGTTTTACTTGGCTCTTTTATTTGTGTCATATTTCTCTTGGATGTTGCACATAAGTCTGGTGGCTTTTCTAAATCCTGTAATGTTATTGTATCTGTGTGTGTTATTAGTGCACCTTTTCAACAGACAAATTTTGAAGAAGACCGTCCATGCTATTCAATAGTGAGTTTGGGAGCTTATTTCTAATAGTTTCCCTAATCAGTCATCCATGAAGTGATTTTGTGTCCCAGTGTGACATCTGCTCATCATTTATGGGTCTCTCTCATTACTGTTGTATTTCAGTCCCTCATTGCCTCTTGCCTCTCTTATTATGCCGTAATTGGTCAGTGCCAGCATTCTATTAAGGAAACTGATAATACAAACCTTTACGGTCTTACATTTAGGTCCAGAAACACAGATTTATTGAAATCCTCATTCTCACCGAAGTTCAGTCAGAGACCAAGTACTACTCTGGAACTTGACAGCTGAGACCATCTACTTACAAAACTTCGCTCAACTTAATACCCTTTTGTCATCCAATTGAAATAGCAATTTACCAAGTCCCAGGTCTTTTATTTTGGGTCTGACAAGTGTGGAATTTCACAAGAAAAGGGCAATACAAAATACTTCAAGTTTGTTACTATTCCATTACTGTGTATTTTCAGTTTTCTTTCTTAACCCAAACTGTTGCCATCTTCAGAGCTCTTTATTGTAATTGCATACTTATAGATTCTTGTTGTATTATGGGAATTGAACAGATGCCCGGAGAATGTCAAATGATAATTCAAATTAACAGGACTCCCTGTCTCTTTTTATTCAGATATCTGCTGGCTTCTACACACTAGTTAACTCTGCATTAATTTGTTCAGAGTACTCTCCGTTCAGGATGTTGTATTACATTTAGTAATAGTTGACTGGTATTTTAATGCTAATCCATACTATTCAGCTTCTGGGCCAAATTACTTATTGTTGAGGGACTAGAGAATCAATGGTCATTCCACCCCCCCCCCCCCCCCCCCCTTCTACCATGGAATATTCTAACTATATTATAACTATTTAAAACTGGAAAAAAAAAAAAAGTTTGATTCCAAGAAAAGAATGCTATTATTGTATTGCTGACTACTTACTTTCAATATGTATATGTATATATATGAAAGTTAGGTGGTTTTTTTTTCTTTTTTAGTGGGCTCTGTTTAAAGTGATAATATTGATGGTCATGATGAAAACATTTGAATAAGCTATTATGGTTCAAAACATTGAGCTTTTATGTATTACTCCCTAATAGAGTATTAGCTCAACTAAAATTAGCTCCATGGCAACAGTTATTTTTTCTTTTTATTTTTTTTCCTACATGTCTGGTGAAATTTTTAGGGCTTACGCATGAAAATGTTTTTCACATCAGGCTTTGTAAATGACTTGCATGGAAGTGCCACTTATTAAATAATTCCAAAAGAAATCTGCTGTATTAATTGTACTCGAAATTAGACAGCTAATTCCACTCACTGCAGAGACAATTTTTGCATCAAATGTGGAGTTACTTTGCTGTCTTAGATGAGGAAAAAACATAACCTTAAAGAAAGACAGGGCAGCATCCATCCTAATTTTAATCACAAACTATGAGAATATTTCACAGCATAGAAATTATTATTATTATTATTTTTACTGCAAACATGTATGTGCTCTTAGAAAGCAAATTAAAAAAAAAAAAAAATCATCATGCATGTCTTTCTCTGATAGTCTGATGAAACTGAAAAGCGTAATTGTTTCCTGAAATCATACATAAGATTTGAGATTATTCTGAGAACTATTGATTTTAAAGTTTGAGAAGAGTGTCTGTAATCAGCGTAGCAATTTGACTTCTCAATTAGACTTGTCCCTTAAGTCCCATACTCTATGTTTATGAACGTAATCAACCAGACAGCAAAAATAAAAACAACAAAAAAACCAAACCCAGAAACCCAAACTACTATAGATACTGTCTTTATTTATTTATTTATTTATTTATTTTTAATTTACAAAGGAACAAGAAGTGACACACTGGAGGTTTTGCTTTTGTGATGATTAAAACATGCATCTGAAGGAGCAAGGGAAAAAGAAGTGCCCTGGGCATATATGAATATTAGAGAATGAGGCCCATAAGAAACTAACAGAAATGAGAGGACAAAAGAAACTCTTTGACTGTGACTGAGATCAAATGCTAGCTAGCTGTTGGACTGGTATGCAGTGACTTTCATTTTGTTGAGGATTTGTCGACTCACAGTAAACCATATGAGGGGTTTTCTCATGACATTAGTCTGTTGTTTAAAAAAAAACAAACACAAAATCTTGTGCTGCCTGTTGCTAATTATGATATAATTGCCTTGTTTCTTACTGATATAAGTGTTGGTAATTTGAATTTGTTGTTAGTTGTCCTTTGTGTATGAAATTATTTCTAGTGAAAATATCTGGAAACCGTAGTTAGGTTAAACAGTATACTGAATCTAACTTTGATATTTCTTGGAGAAGAGCGCTTCCATTTCCTCTATTCAGTAGATTAGTTGATCATTCAGCATCTATTCTGGACTTGAAGATTTTGAGCTCTGTATTTGGCATTGAAGCCAAGTTCTCAACTGCAGATATTTAAACTTTGAATTGTGCTCTGGTTGTTTTGCAGGCACGTTGTCATAGGAGTTCAGGAACTAACATCTGTCTATGGTTTATTCATGGATTTTATTTCTTTAGGGAGGAAGTTTATGTGGTGGCCTTCTTGTCATAGATACAGAAGATGCAGTTTTTGGTTGTGTGCTGTGCTTGTACTGAAAGGTTGAGTTCATGAATGCCTGTAAGAGAGTTGTGATGATTTCTGTGGTAGGTCAGGAGTTCTTTACAACTAGGGAACTGTGGTTTTACACAGATAAGCTTTTCCCAGTGGCAGGCAATTCTGTTTTGCTTCTGGAGTGAGGCTGTTCTGTTAATTTATTCCTGAGTTCTTTTACAGGCTTATCTCTATACTTACGCTCAACCAGTGGCCATTTGAGGTTGTGGACTGAACCCCGACACTTGATAGTATTTCAGATAACGAGCAGAATACAAAATACAAAAATAATTGTCTCAGAAAAATTGTTAACTTTATTGTAAATAGTCAGAGCTCCAGCTGTGAGTGGTTTTTGATGTTTTGGATGTACTTAGTCACTCTTATTCTGTACACCTCCAGCACATAGAGTGGACTGTCTTAGAAGCCAGAAGCATACTTTTGCATATAGTTCCTTTTTTTGTTATCATTCCTGGTAGGCTTGCCTGGGTGTTAACTGTTAGTGTTGGGTTTTAATCCCCCCCGCCTCCCCCCCCCCCTTCCCCCCCCTTTTTTTTTCTTCCCCTTAAGGTCCAGTTTTCAGCTAGGACCAATAACAAGGCTATCATTTCCTTTTTCAATTCAGTTCAATTTCAAATGAACTGTAATAGGAAGGCAATCTTCAGCATCTACAGATGATGTGGAAAATATACTTGATAATGGGGATATTTATTTAAGTGCTACACAGTGATGGAGCTTTTAGATGCTGAGCTTTAAGATGCAGAACTTGATATCTGCAATAATTAATAACAACAGTCTGCCAGTTTTTACTATGGGACCCTTAAAAGCATGCTAGCCATCATGTAAATGCTTCTTTGAGGCAGAATCTTTTGGAAGAACGTCACGAAGTAGCAGAGAACAAATGCTATTGAGATACGAGGAAGGAAGCTATAGCAATTGGATGTTTCTCGTAAGAATTTATTCAAACCTTTCCAAAATTGCCCACATTTTTTTCTAACTAATCAGTGAATAGTCAGCATGTATGAAGGACGGATGGTGCTATTTGCAGCTTTCTGTAGGTTCTGTATCCTGTTCTGCTGGAAGGGGGAGCAGCTGGAGCTGTGCAGAAGAGGGCTGCTGTCCTCTGGATGCTATAAATCGGTTTAGTATGGATCTTGGTAAGGAAAGGGGACACAGTTACCACCTTGCAGATTCACCTGGAGAGATGCTTTCCTAGTGCTAGATGGTGCAGGAAGTGGGAGACTGTCACTTAGCTTTCAGAAGTCTTAAAACAGGAGGTAAGATGGGCTTTTGAGTAACAAAGTGAAGTGTATTTCTGCAGGGACGAGTTTTAAAGGTGTTTAGAAATGTTTTTATATGGAAGCTTAACAAGGAACTGCTTGGAGTTCGTTAGAAGCCAAAGGGATGCTAGAAGTTCAGGCTTGATCTGGGACCAGAGAAAAGCAATGTACTGTGCAGAGATAGGAGTGGGAAGTGATGTCAGTGTGTCAGTATAAAAACTTGGTGTTTTTATACTGCTTACCCTTTAGAAAGAGATTTATTTTAGGATTTCATTGTTCTAGTTAATTTAAAAATAAAACATTCTGTGTAAATTTGAATGCCCTTTTAGTGTTCTTGATCATTTCGATTTAAAGTGGTAGTGTGGGCAAATCTATCTGAAGCTCTGGTCAATTTGTTATGCTTTTATAGTACGCAGTGGCACACAAGAAGCACATAGACAAGTGCTGGGTTTAGTTTAAATTACAGAACTCAACTTTATTCCTTCTGCACTTTTAACACTCTCAATTTTGTTGAAGTCTTCCTGGTCTGCATAAATCAGAACCAGGAAAAGCTTTTAAGAGGCAAATTATGATTTTTGTTACATTTTCAGTGGCTAAATATTATCTTAGCCTGAGTTTATGAAATATAGAATGTATGCAAAATTGCAGTGGTTTGAAGTGCTGTTATTCTGAGTGTTTACTAGGTGTAAAATCTAGGAAGATCTTGCTTTTATGTGAGTAGAATGAAGCTGAACTGTGGGGCTTATTTATTTAGTTTTGTTTGTTTGTTTTGTTCAAGAGAATGAGAAAAATAATAGTTAAGACAAAAGTGCTTTTGATTTCATGTTGAATTTTAAGATTATTCTTAACAATAGCCATCCACTTGAGAAATTGAAGATGTACGTATGTTTCACTGTACTCATCGTCAGTGAGGCCGCACCTAAACTTCTGTATCCAGTTCTGGGCCCCTCAGTACATGAGAGGCATGGACGTAGCAGAGAGAGTCCAACCAAGGGCTACCAAGGTGATGGAAGGGCTGCCTGGAGCACCTCTCCTGTGAGGGGAGGCTGAGAGAGCTGGGGTTGTTCAGCATGGAGACAAGGAGGCTCGGGGGGGGAGAGGGTGTTCTCATTAATGTGTACAAAAACCTGAAGGAATGATGAAAAGAAGATGGAGCTCTTCCAGTGATGCTCAGTAACAGGAGGAGAGGCAATGTGCACAAACTGGAGCACAGAAGGTTCCCTGTAAATACCAGGCAACACTTCTCTGCTGTGCAGGTGCCGAAGCTCTGGGCACAGGCTGCCCAGAGAGGCTGCAGATTCTCTTCCTTGGGGATCTCCCGAAGCCATGCAGACATAGGCCTGGGCAGGTGCTGTGGGTGGCCTGGCTGGAGCTTGGCCCGATGGACCCAGAGAGCCCTTCAACCACAGTCAGTCTGTGCTTCTATGATTGTCTGGCAAATGCATTTCAAAAGTTTTCTTGAGGAACTGCAGTTTCAGGATTTGGTTTAATTGATGTGAAGGTGTAACAATGCATCTTTTCTAGCTGAGAAAGTAGAGGATTTATACAGTTCAAGTCTTAAGAATATAATATACTGAATTTTAGACTTGTTGGTGAGGCTAGCACTGGTAAGATACTGTTCTGCATGTTTCTCTTGTTACCACGGGTTTCCTTAGGCACTAATTAAAACTTTTTTTTTAATCTAAACTTTGGGGTAACATTTTCATTCTACGCGAATTAAATGTGAAAGAATTAAAATGTACATTCCTTAAGTTATGAAGTAGGACTTTATTGGCTTAGCTGTGATGGATGCTGGTCATCTGTATGTGTGACTCAGCAAAGTGTAAGTATCTTATCTTACACTTAGTTTTAGATTCTGAGGATGTAGATTCATAAACACTAGGTCAGTAATATCCCAAGGATTTATTGTTATTATTTCCCTAGTGTCACTTTCTTCCTTGTGCCTAGAAGAATCATTGGAGCAGCCTTATGGTGACCAAAAGCATTTGAAGAGACAGAGATTAAAATGAATTCAGCAGATTGAAAAGAAACCAGTCATGATTTTCAGCAAGGAAAGAAAATCGAACTGGATTCAGAGATAGGAGGAAGATGTTTCAGGAAGAGGCAGAATGTCTCCCTGCTGCTGTATGAGGAATGAAGTTCTGAAATGGGAGATAGTATTTTGGAGTATGTAGTGTGTGTAATAATTCCCCATGTGGTACTTCCACGTGATAGCTTTCTGGATATCCCCTGACAGCAAGGTAGTGTGAAGTATCAAATTCGTGAGCTATGCAGAACTGAATTTTCTTCAATTAAATATTAGTTTAAGTGCTGGATGAATATTCTATTCACAAAGCATCACAGTTTAACATAAAAGGAGGTTACGAATGTGTAACATACTGTTTAAATTTTAAGTCTTCTCATAAGTGTGAAATACGAAAGGAGAGGTACCGCTAACTTCACAGAGGATTACAAATGCTGAGAATACCTTCTTAAACTTGGAGTGAAATGCAAGATCTATTTCGTATAGTAATGAGGGTGGTTGGAACTTAATTGTGGGAGATATCAAGGACAGAACTTTTCAGGAGTGGGAAAACAGCTGATACTTCGAAAAATTCACACACTAAAATCCAAGCGATTGCAGTATGAAATCGTTTTTGAAAGGCAGCTGAGAAATTGCAGTATACTGGCTGCTAGAAATGCTCTTGTTTATTTTTAATCTAAGGTATGTTTGTGTGCTTCAGCACTCTTGTTCACAAATGCTAGGGAGGGACTGAAGTTTTGTTTGGAAATTAGTTGGACATCAGTGGTACTGATGAATATAAGAACTGTCCCTTTTAAATAGCTAATAATGAGAATATGAGTTGCTCATAAAGTCTGACACTGAGCAACAACAAAGTGGATTGTAGCAAAGTATTGAATAGACACAATAATTCTCACCGTGGGAGGGAAACCTCAAGCAGGTTCTGTTTTAAGCCAGAGCTGTTAGTTCTTAGCAGAATCACAGAAGAGTTGAGGTTGGAAGCAGACTCTGGAGATCCTGGACAGACTAAGAAACGAATGTATATACTGCAAAGGGCTGAGTTCTTACAGATGGCTTTTTGTCTTGTTATTCTAAGGTTAGAACCGGCAAAAAATTTTCAAGTACATTCACATAAGAACAGAGTTTTAGGAGGGCAACTGCAGGATGATGTTGCTCTGCTTATAAAAGGTCACAGAATTTCACAAGATGAATATGAAAATAACCTTCTCACATTGTTCTCCTTAGTACTGCTAAGCTACTGATATTCTGACTATGACATACAAGTTGTTTATGCACTAATAGGTGGGTGGATATGACATTCACATAACTTCGTTAGATAGTTTTGCCTCAGCATCATATCAGTGTAACCTGGATGGGTTCTAAATTCAGTGACTTACCTTTTATGGGCATAACACCTGCCTTTTAGATTGTCATCGCTGTGATTTTTTGATCTCTGAAGCTTAGGAGAATGGTTGCTGTTGATGTATTTTGTGCTCCTGATTCAAGTTCTCATTCACCCGGATGTGTAGAAACTCTGGGGGGAACATGAATCTATAAGAGCTGTAAGTTCTGCTTACTCTGGTGTGACTTAGGAAACAGTTTAAGATTTTTCTTCTTTTTTTCTTATTTGAATTTTGAAAGAGAAACCTGGTTACATTTGGTTCTAATTCATTCTTTAAATCCACTTGAATTAAAATTAAAATTACTTGTCTAAACGATCAGAATATAATCAATGAGTCATACCGTGGTTTTAGTTCCTATACTTTCATTGTGACAGAACTGCAAATGAAATATTCGCTCTTCATAACAAGCTTTTGTCTGAACACTCATTGGCACCTGCCAATCTTTCAGTGAAATTTCATGGCAGAATTTCTTTGCAAATTCTACAAGCTCACAGCCTTTGGGGTTTTATTGAATGTGAGAGCATTACTTAGTCTATGGCCGTGTAAAATGGTAGCCATGACAACTGCAGCATGTTGGAATGGAGGTGAGCAGGGAGGCTGCTGTGAAAACAGTCATATCCTCTCACATAGAAAACAACTTCTTCAGGCGTCCTCTGGTAAAGATATTATCAGGTTGTTTTATTCGTAGGGTCTTCTGTTGTTTTCTAATGTCGTGGAAAATTGAACTTCCCAAGACTAGTCCTCTTCCAAGTTTAACCAGTACCACAGGTTTTAGAGAAGCCTACTTCATAATTTAAACATGCTGGAATATTCTTAGGGCTTTAAAGCATTAAACTCTTAGAATTTAATGCAGCAAAACCCAAAGCTGTGAAAATACTTGGCTTTGCATGTTGGGATTTCTTTAGTTTTATTAAATAAACTGGAAGATCAATTAAAAAAAAAAAAAGGAGGAATAATTTCTTTTGAATTTTGAAAAAATCAAGTATGGAATAAATGTAGGTGGATGCTAAGATAACAAAAATAAGCGCGTTCAAAGAGAGTAGTATATTCTTACATGAAGCTCATGGGAGTCAAAAAGGTCTTCTATTTTTCAAGATATTCAAAGTTGGACAGTTTGCAAAAACTCTAATTGGATTCTGTAGCAACATACTCACAAGTCTTCTGAGAACACCTACACCTATTCCTATTGTATCAGATTTCCAGTTTTTCTGAGTTTTGTTTTCAACTCTCCACCCATAGGTAATTTCTCTTCCCACAGCTTGATTTTATTTCTTGTGAGTTGTCCTATCGGTGCTGCTTCCATGTATAAGCATTTTGCAAAAAGAATTCTGGGTGGGGAAAGTTTTTTTGTAGTAAGGTTTCCGACATAGAATTTCATAGTGCTTGGGAATGCTTAATTCAGTGTGGATTTCTAATGTCTCGTCAAAATGTTCTAACCATTAAGAATATCCCTGCATTTCTCAGTGTACTCACTAGATTTTAATGTGACTTTACCTCTGTTTTTATTTGAAAGACAGCACAAAGAAGGTTTGAAAAGATGAATTTTCTTCTTCTTTCTTTGTGTTGAACTCCCAGGAAAGTTGGGGCTGCTACTGAGCTTCACACTGTGGCTTTTGAAAAACGCTGCCATTGTTTTAGATCAGGGACCTGCTGGAGATGACAGACTCATTGGCCAAGTTGGATGCAGAAAGTGTGATGACGTGACTTTGTCTTGTACCACCACAGTGACAGAAAGCATGGCCTTGAATTCCAGCATGTTTCATAAAGATAATGAAGTCTTTGCCCTAGTGAAATCTGTGGGAGTTCTGCTATGAACTTAATGAATTGTGCATTATATGAGAGGGAAGTGGATTTTTTTTTTTTTTGGGGGGTAAACCTCATGAAATTTTGGTTTTCTTCTTCAACTGAATTCACTGTTTCTGCTTGAAGTAAAAAGCAGGAATCCTTAACTTTTAAGTTAGTGGCCTGCACAATATATTTCAAAGCTGCCGATTCCAGCTTACTTGCTGAAAAATGTAGCTCCTGCTAGGTCCCAGGTATAACTGCTGGACAGGAGGGTTCAAGCAAACAGTGGCAGTGCCACTAGGGCCAGTTCTTGTGTCTAGGGCCAGTAACTGGTGTCAGGACTAAGTTGATGCTGAAGTGTCCCATGACAAAAACCACCATATCCAAATACGATCTGATAAAGCTTAGCCTAGTCTTCTGCAACACTTACCTTCTTTCAAAGTTGTCACACGGAAGAGGAATCCCATATTTTGCAGTGCAAATCCTGGTCTTCCAGATGACTTCAACTTAGCCTTCTGCTGGAAGGGAAGTGCAGTTGTGAGGGGCAAGCTCTTGCATTGTCCTTTGTCACTGGTGGCCAGCCAGCCAGTCACACTGAATGGCTTAATGTGGAGAACAGCTAGTTTTGCTGTGAGGTCTGATTTGAGATGGAAATGTGTGATTGCTGATGCTGACCAAGGTTTAAAAGACAATTTGAATTTATCTTTTGATGTCTTTTTAAACTTTTGGTTTCTTTTGCTGTCGTGGGTAAGGAATAAAGATGCAGAAACTGCTTCTAAAATAAATGCTTGTCACAATAATCTTTCTTTATCATATATTTTTTTAAATCTTTGGCTTTGATTTTATGGTAGCATTGAATTCCAGATTGAAACCAGCTAATGGATTTCACAGAGAAAAGGCATAGTTACTATGGCTACACAGCACCCTGAAAGCTTAAAAGGACAAAGGATAAATGAATACGATAGGGGCTGCTTAGCCATTTCTGGAATAGATTCTAATAATTTAAAGGCTTTTATAGTCTTTCAGACACCGTCAGAGAAAGTAAGATGTTAGTCCTTAAAGATTTCATTTTTTTATTCTTAGTTTAGATCATTACTTTTGAAGTAGCGTATTTGAAAATTATTTTTCAAAATGTTCTCCTAGCCAGTTATATAGTTCAAATGTGTCTGTTGCATGTAATGAAGCTGGCTAGTCCTTATAATTTTATCACTGATATTTTTTTACTATGGTACATTAAAATTAGTAGAAATCCAGTCTTCCCATGGAGAAGCAAAACAGAATAATTGAGGTTTGATCAAAACATGTAGCAGTGTATTTATGACTAGCGCTCTAATTTTGGCTAAAACACTTGTCTTAAATGTGTAGATCAATTTATCAGAAAACAAGAGTAAAAGTAAGTTGTAGGTAGTAAAGGATAATAAAACATAAAAGATAATTAAAAAACTTCATGCAATCAAGGAATTAAATTATTTTAGCGTTTCCTTGGTGGCTGATGGCAAGTCACTTCTACTTGGTTTTGCTCAAGAAATAAACTGTGGGTAGAAGTTGTCAGCAATTGCAGGCAGTATTCTTTGGCTGATTTGGTAGTACAAAATCATTGGGAAGGTGGCAGGTAACCTTACCTAAGCAATATTCTGCTTTTGTGCAGAGAGAGATTTCATGTAGTGCTTTTGCAGGCAAAGAGCTTTTGGATTTCTTTTGCATCTGCCTAGCAATGTTTGCATGCAACGGGACTTTCAGTGTATGCAGCAGACAAGTGGAGTGGTCCTCCTGTTGCAGATCTTTTCTGTGGTCTGTAGAGATGCCGGGTTTGCTATATAGTACATAGTATTATTTATGTTTAAGATAGGCAGAGAAGCCTTTCCATGAAAGAACATCAGAACTCTAGTGCAGAAGAACTTCATTGGGAAGACCAGAGATCTATATTTATCTGTAAAGTCTGTTTGGTTCAAATTCAGAGATGAGCAAACGAGAATGTCTGGGGAAAACCGAGAATAATGCAAGTAAATGTATAGGTGAAAAGAATACATACTTAAAAATGTTGTGAGAGTTTGATCCTGTTGTTGACTTTGGTTTTGAGATTGCATAAATATATGTAGGGTATTTTTAAAGTAGCTCCAAGTTATAAAATACAGTACAATGGTGTAGAAGTGACCCAGAATCTGTGATTACAGTTTCACTCACCAAAGGGTCTGTTCCATGCTGCTTCTGATCATTTTGGTTGAACAAATCTAAAGTACAAATATTAAACCTTCGGAAAATTCTCCTATTGTGAAAGCTGTAAATTAATGAATTCAACAAGACTGTTACAGTTTCACCATAAATGCACAGAACTCTTGTACTCAAAACTAATTTATGGTATTTACTGGTTTTTGTTGTTGTTTTGGTTTTTTTTTGAGTTTTTTAAAGGTCTTCACTTAAAAATCAATCTTGGATATGCTTACTACTACTTAAAATTGAGCAGGGTTTTTCTAGATAGCTTCTCCATTGAAATTTCAGGTATTTATGGGAAATTACTATTAATTGTATTTAATAAATGTGAAAATGTATTGCAGAAATCTCATTTTTATTTCTTTGATCATTGTAAGCATGAAGATGAAAAAAACTGGATGACTGATAGTTTGTAGATGGTGTTTGTTGTCCCAGAGTAGGCAGGCATTGTGGGCTTTTCATTCTAAATCTTACATCCAGCATAGTGTATTGGTATTCTTTAAATCTTTAAATCATATGCATCATTTGCTTTTCTACACATAAGGTAAAGATTTTGAAATTTTAATGAAGAAAAAACTATTAACAAATCACCAGTTGTTTTATCTTCTGCCCCTGCCAAATATGGCTTAAATATCACTCTGTTCAAAAATAGCTTGATAACGCAGAACAAAAACCCTACTTGTAGAGGTTATGTTCATGGGTATTTCTTTCATTCATGCGTGCGTTTTCTTTGGTGAAAGACTCCATTTATTTCTTATTTAGTTAAGTACAGCAGAAAAAAAAAGATGGTGCTTGAAATTCAGAAGTGGATCAGTTAGAGTGCTTCAGTGGAAGACTGGGACTGTGATATTTGATGTTGCTATGGGAAACTGCTTTGTGAGAACATTTGCAGAGCAGATGGACCAAGATAGATAAAACAGATACAGGTATTGAATAGAGATTGTGTAATGTTTTGTGAAACAACAGGAAAACATGAGCTGAAATCTGTGTAACATAGTACCTTGATTCATCTTTCTTTTAATGGATACACTGCTAGCTAAAATTTGAAAACACAGCTCTTTATAGCAAACTCGCTTTTTTTTCCTTTAAATGGGTTAGTGTATTTTCATGGTATTTTATCTTATGCCATTGAGTTGAAACAACTGCCTGATGTGGATTGTTCAGCAGGAAAGGTTTCTCAAAGTTTTGGGCTTTTTAACGTGTCAAAGAAAATGGCAGGGTTTATCCTCCCCATCTTCTGTTATATGCAAAAACAGTTACTTCCTAACTTTATGCTGTTATACTTCCTTTTGGACAAGCCTCTGGAGTAACATCAGTACGCAAACACTATGGAATGGAAAAACTTTGTATTTCAGATGTTAAGTAGCTTAACATACTCTTGGCTATTGAGAACTCTTCTGTATCCTTGTATGTTAGCCTTATTTCCTTGTTCTTAAATAAATAAGTAAAACGAATACCCATCCTGTTTAAAAGTGAAATGTGTTTGGAATTGCTGGGTGCAGTATTGGTTTCCCTAGCAACGTGATACCCGTGGTACCCAAAGATACCCATGTGATGGCGTACGTGCAAGGTACTTTTGCAAGAGTACATATGTGCAGCAATACTCTGTTGATCTAACATATATTATTTGTTCTCTGTGGCAATGAATGAAATAGTCACGTGCTATTTAATTCTTCTCTCAGAAAAATAGGTAGAGAATTTGAAATATTTTTAGTAACTATTTCTTTTCAAACACTGGAAGGCAGACTTGTTAAAAAAAAAAGTGAAAAAAAACCCTCCTGTTCTCCTGAGAATTTATGATTTCAATTGCTGAATTTTTATGTAAATAATACATTGACAGTTAAAAAAAAAAAATATATATATATATAAATAAATATATATATATACACACACTTCTAAGCTTTAGTGTATCTCTCCTTGATGAGTTATAAAACTTACTCCATAACATACTCACATTCTGCACATGCGCTGAAGCTGTTCTTTGGGTTATGCAAACACAAACCTATGACTGCACACGTAAGCGTCATTGTTTTTTCATTAGTGATTATTAGTGATTTCAGTAGGAAATACCATACCACTGAATGCTGTATAACTGATTCATATTTCTAGAGCGTATCTTAAAGAAATCTTTTGAGAGTGGTAAGAGTAATGTTTGTTTGTAGGCATATTTCTTATAATCAAACAAAATACATCTGATATGTTTGTTGTTAATCCATTTTAAATACCGCTGCTGAATATCTTCTAGAAGGTATGTACTGCTGAGTTTTCTGCTGTTTCAGCATAGGAAAAATGAGGTAAGTTTGAGGCAGAAATTCCTGAGGAAAGTTGTAGAGCCCTTGTTGTACAATGAAACGGGCCCACATTATGAAAATTTCTTCCGTGTCTTCTACAAAACTGCAGTAGTAAAGTCTTACCATTAATATGAGGAAGGCCAAAAGACATAATGGCTTTGAGTCAAGATTATTGTATGCTGGTAGCTTTCATCTATCACTTTCATGTCTTTTACGCCAGCTAAAGCACAGTGAAGTTGATTGCGGATTTTTTTTTTCATGCATCTAAGAGAAAGTGTTTCATGGGTGATGAATTATAACCTATTTTCAATTTACTTTAAGCATGGACCTTTTAAATAAAACATTTTTCAGAATCATGGTATTGTTGGGGTTGGAAGGGGCCGCTTGAGCTTGTCCAACCCTTTCCTCATACAGAAGATGTCTCAATCCATTAATCACTTTCATACACATCTTGCTTGTACCGGGGAGCCTGGGCCTGGGCCTGGCATTATCCCACTAGTGCTGAATAAAGACAGTTATCACTTCCCTCACATGTTGGTGACAACTGTCCTAACGCAGTGCGGGTTGCTGTGGGCTGCCTTCTCTGTAAGGGCATGGTGGCTTATGTTCAGCTGTGTCAGAGTTGTTGCAAGCACATGCCAATTATTCCTGGATTGCTTATACAATGCTGTGTTGCCCTCCAGCAGGCACTGGGTGATTCAAGTTCCCAGTGAGCACCAGAGCCTGCAAACATGGGGCTTCTTACATGGGGCTGTTACATAGTAAAAGCCTCATCTACTTTATCTTTTTATCATGTTGTCTGACTCACTGATCCTTAGCTGTCAACCCTTAGGTGGCTTATGTCCATCTTGAAGCAGGGCTGCATGCATTTTCCATGTTCTGTTATGGAAAGGGAAATGCCACCAAAGAAGCCATCTTCTCCAGGCCACAGGTTAGAGGCCAGCTGGGGGTCTTAGCATGGAGTTGCCTGCTGTGAACACCCAGCGCTTGCTCCTGTATGGCTTGTGTTTGTTTAGCTGGTTTGGGTGCTTCGCTACACTGAGCTTGTATTTGTTCCCCTTTTAAGACATCTAGTTCAGTTAAATCTTTATTATATGTTACTCTTTGTTTGGCAAGCAATTATGTGTAAAAACATTACTAGTGAACTAATTATGTATTTTGGTCTTTTTGTTTTATTGATTTATTTATCTTTTAATGATGCTTTGCAAGCGCTACATATAGGTGTCTGTAAAAAGGCTTTTTCCACTAGTATGGTTAATAAATGGAAACTCATATATAGTTTTCCTATGCTTAGGGAGATCAAGAATAATCTCACATCAATTTGAGAGTCTACAGAAATATGAGTGGGAACTGGTATTTAGCATAGGAAATGCTAAATATTATTTAAGACTACTGTTCAAGTCCAGAAGTGTTGTGTTAGAATTATTTGTACATAGGTTGCTTGGTAGGTAATGCTGCCTATTGATTTCCTTGAAAACTACAACAGATACAAACAGCACAGTATGATAGAGCAAATTCTCAGCTACAGAATACAGTCTTTCAACATAGTCACTGCCGTTATGTTTTCATTACATTTATGTATGATTTATGTATTATGTATTAATGTACATTTTCATTACATTTATGTATTCACCGCTGGGTGAAGCACTGGCTGGATGGCCGGGCCCAAAGAGTTGTGGTCAATGGAGTTGAATCCAGTTGGTGGCCGGTCACGAGCGGTGTCCCCCTGGGCTCAGTACTGGGGCCGCTTCTGTTTAACATCTTCATTGATGATCTTGATGAGGGGATTGAGTGCATCCTCAGGAAATTTGCAGACAACACCAAGATGGGAGGGATTGTTGATCTGCCAGAGGGGAGAAGGGCACTGCAGAGGGACCTGGATAGACTGCATTGATGGGCCAAGGTTAACGGTATGAGCTTCAATAGGGCTAAGTGTGGGGTCCTGCATTTTGGTCACAACAACCCCAGGCAACCCTACAGGCTTGGGGAGGTGTGGCTGGAAAGCTGCCTGATGGAAAGGGACCTTGGTGTACTGATGGACAGTTGGCTGAATATGAGCCAGCAGTGTGCCCAGGTGGCCAAGAAGGCCAATGACATCCTGGCTTGTATCAGAAATGGTGTGGTGAGCAGGACTAGGGAAGTCATCCTGCCCCTGTACTTGGCATTGGTGAGGCCTCACCTCAAGTACTGTGTTCAGTTTTGGGCACCTCAATACAGAAAGGACGTGGAGGTACTGGAGCAGGTCCAGAGGAGGGCAACGAGGCTTGTGAAGGGCTTGGAAAATCAGCCCTATGAGGAGAGGCTGAGGGAGCTGCGGCTGTTTAGTCTGGGGAAGAGGCGGCTGAAGGGAGACCTTATTACTCTCTTCCAGTACCTGAAAGGTGCTTACAGTGAGAGCAGGGTAGGTCTCTTCTCACTGGTGACAGGTAACAGGATGAGGGGAAATAGCCTCAAGTTGCGCCAAGGTAAGTTTAGGTTGGACGTTAGGAAGCACTTCTTTACAGAAAGGGTGGTTAACCATTGGAATAGGCTCCCCAGGGAGGTGGTTGAGTCACCATCCCTGGATGTGTTTAAGAGCCGTTTGGATGTGGTGCTTGGAGATATGATTTAGCAGAGGGTTGTTAGAGTGAGGTTACTATGGTTAGGCTGTGATTGGACTTGATGATCCTTGAGGTCCCTTCCAACCTGAGTGATTCTGTGATTCTCTGATTATCTGTGCAGTTTTCACCAGCACTGAACAAGAGCCTGCATGCCACGTTCTTGCAGAAACACACCGCCCACCCACTGCTTCACTGTGCTCACATTTACTGTTTAGTCTCTGTCAGTGTTCAACAAGTGTCAGTGAATACCTGTGGGTGCCATTTTTTCCTCATGGAGGAATTCAGTGACACCTATTTGCTTCACACGCACTTCTGTATCAGAAGTGATTTTGTCATACTGCCCCTCTGCTGCTATCTGTCACGAGAACATGTAATGGAGTACTGGTGGGAAGGTTCACCCTCTGTTCCTGTACCACCACTAGCGGCCTTTGGCATCGTGGGCCAACATAATAAAATTGGAGGCATTACTTTCAGATCAGCCCTTATATGATCTGAAAGACACCAGCATTAATATTTTTTCCAAAGTTTCACAGCATGATCTAAGGCTGTTTATATATATTATATGATATTTCAACATAATATAGCTAGTTTCATATGACTTGTTTCTGTTTATTCTAGGAAATGAAACCAGGAAGTAATGTGAAGAGCTGTGTGAAGCTCCTGCGTAGCAGAAATTTGCTAAAAGATTGCTTTACCTGTAAGTAAGTTCTACTTTTCCATTGATAAATGCTAAGTTATATTCACATTTCTGGAAAAAACAGATTTATTTTGGCATTTTGATTTGCAGCTTGACGGTGAAGAAAACCCTACCCAAATGTCTTGTCTTGAATCCGTGCCATTATTAATTGACTGCATTTCAGCTGTATCAGCATAGAGCAAACAGACACATTTTTCTGTTAAGATTTTGAATGGAATGATTAAATTTTTCATGTTTTATCATTACACGTTATGCTTGCAGTGTAACATATGCCGGGCTGCAGTAGCTTAGTTTTCAGAAACTCCAAATAAAATATAGAAATGTCTGAATTTGTATGAAAGCATGAAACTTTACAGTTGAAAAGTTATTTAGCGAAGATTGCCTGTGCAGATAGATGCCTGTGGTGACTCAAGCCTGTTCTGAAGTGGTCGTATTTTCCCCAAGTTGTTAAATGATACGATAGCACCACTTCCAGTTTTGCTATTTCTAGAAAATAGTTTTCTTTGAGCTATGGGGAAATCATTTAATTTTATATACATTGCTTAACAAAATCCACTTAATGTAAACTTTTGTTTTCATCTTGAGTTTAGCTGTCCACATAAAAGTATTTCAACATATCAGAGAAATGAACTTGGCCTCACAATACTACTGCAAGAAAAATATTAGAAATTCTGTTTTACACAAAGAAACAAAAGCATTTGACTGACTATGGATTTTTGCAGATTGATTGAGCTGAGAACAGAATTCAGAAGTTCTTAGTCTCAATCGAGAGTTATTATTCAAAAACAAATCATGCCATTGGGAAGTGTGATGGTTCATGCCAAAATAGTACATCTTGAAGGAAATTGAGAGTTTACAGAAAAAGTTAGCAATCTGGAATTTAAATAGTATGTTTATTATTGTCATTCTTTATGTAATTATTATAATTTAACTAAGCATAATGTAATTAACAAGATCTTAAAAACTGTGGGAGGGAAAGTGTTAACTGATAGTGTTTCAGAATTGGTAATGTCTACTTAATACTTCAAAAGTAACTGTCTTAATTTCTTAATTGTCTTTTTTTTTAATCTAGCACTCCCTTTGAAAGTAGTGGCTGCTCCTACAGCTGGGGGCAGTGTGTAGGGAACGTGGTTTAACATAACCCGCAACTAAACTAAAACTTCCAAATTCTAGTCATCCACAATTCATATTTTTAATGAAGTGTCAGAAAATGTTTTGGTATTTATTTATAATTTTCTTGAAAAAAATTCTTGTCTTAGTGTGTCTTTATTATTCTGATATAACTGTTGAAACAACCACAAATTAAATGCAGATGCAAAGATATCTGTTAGAGATTAGAATCTGAGTTCCATTTTTTGTGTGTTGTAAAGTAAAAATTGAACGTTATTTTTTTTGTTCTATTAATATTCGCACTGTACTGGGAAACTTCAACCATTAGTCTTCTGATATCCTAAGTATCAGTGAAGACATTATATCCTAAGACATTGAAGGATGTCCTTTTGGTTTCGTTAAAGAATCTGGAGGGGATATTCCAGGACATTTCTAGGAAACTTTTCATGATTAAGTCAGTGAAGAGAGAAGGGAAACTGCTGCTCTGATCATGCTGCCTTAATAATTGAATTTGTCTAATTTTCAGTATTGTTCACTAGATTTAATTGCTTAGCACTTCTTGGGCAAGTGAATTTCCAGCGAAATGGAGTTAAAATTTACTAGCTTACTTTAACCTCTCTTTTGAATTTCTCTGTTCATCTCTTCATATCTGCCTAAGAAATGCAGGTATTTCATGCGTATATATATATGTAGGTGTGCATCAATTATTTTACATAAATGTAGGTTCTCTGGAGGTAAGACAGTGGGACAAAGGTACTGAATTGGCTTGAACAAGTTTTAGGTGAGAACACGGGGGAAAGCTGCTGGCAGGGTGCTAAAGCTGAGAGCTGTGTTGTATCCTGAGCTCTGTAAAGCAGGCATGTAGCCTTCCAGACATAAAGTGCATTTTTTGAAGTCCTGGAAATATCCTAATTTCCATCTGATTTTAATAGTTTGTCTGTGTTTGAAAATAGCAGAAAATGTCTTTTTTCTGATGTAAACCATTTGCAAAAACATTTGATAAAACATAGAGAAGCATGGAGCTGATGTATTATTTTACAATTAGGTATTAATAGGAAATGCAAATGCATTTCAATGATTTTTTTAATCTGAAATTCTTTTACAAGATAGCGGTTGGAAGATATTAAATGTAGAAATGACCTTTTTCTCTAGCAATGTATTATTGTTCATTACAGCATATTCAAGTTGCTTAAATGTGAGTCCGTTCCATTACTTTCTAGTCAGTGTCATGAAAAAGAGATGTTAGAGCTGAACCACTGATGGGGTCTGTGTGCTGATTTATTAGCTGAGCAGTTTTTCACATTCTGCTTTTCTTAGCTTTGAGTACGTGGAAGTAACATCAGCTACTTGTTCATGCTTTAAGTTTTGTATTGAGCTTAATGTGCCCACAGCCTCACTTTTAAAAGTAGCCTGTGTGTGTTACATGTTGAACAGTTCAAGTTAGGTGATGTGAATCTGAGCTGTTAAAATTTTAGGAACTTGCCACGGAAGGGAAAACAGAATCTGGCTTTAAACAGAATTACAATAATGACTTTTTTCATTTCAAATATTAGTTGTCTGTTACTATATAGGGATTGACAGTTCAGAGGTCTGGATAGAGAGCTGGTAATGTGCAAGCAGATGTATTTTCTTCTCTGCCTTAAGAACTGAACTCGTATCTACTCCTACCAAATGCCTGTGAACTGGTGTGTGTTATGGTCGAATTGTCATGTGCACAAAATTCTAACAGAATATGAGCATTCTGAAAGTAGAACAAAGGTACTATAGTCCTCAACTCCATTACCACTGCTTTTGCTGTTCCACAAACCATTCTCCTCTGTGTATAACTTCACTTTGGCAGGAGTGTAGAAGGTATTTGTACACTTAATGTAAAAATCCTTCATATGGTACTGTTCTTATGTGGAGTTGCAGGTTTCTTTGAAGACCAGAGATTTGAGAATTACAGTGGGCTGCAGTGTGGCTAAGGATGGCAAAAAACAAGCCAGTACTCCTTATTCATGTGGGCAAAGGAACTGTATTTTGTAGGAAGTGCTGCTACAGCTTGTGCCTCTGAAACCTGCTGCACTGGGAATTAGTCCCTGGCACTAGTGGCCATTTCTCCATCTCTAATCTGCACCCTTAGCACTTGTGCTGTCTGACGCCCTGGCAAGAGTGAGCAAAGGCTACACTCCATCTCCTTGCTGGCACACTGATTTACTCTTCTGTGCAATTGGATTTTATTTAGGCATTACAGAAAGGAGGACGTACTTCTGTATCTGATATATTCGTATTGAAATGCTGTCAGGAATTTAATTTCTTCAAAGATTGTCTATTTGTGCAATTCTGACCATGGGCATTTAAAATGATAAAGATGTTGCTGAGAATTTCTGCAGACGATTTGTACTGAATAACCTGAACAGGAAGAAGCTTGTAAGCAATGATTAGATAAATGCACAAGCAGTTTTCTAGGATTGACACCAGTCAGTACAGAGTTTTTGTTAGGCTTTGGACATACCGTTTTCGTTAAGTCTGCCTGCTTTGACAGCATGGTTCATAGAGAATGGCTGGGAAGAAGAGAAAAATGGTTCTGGAGATTGACTGTTGATTTAATAAGGCCAAATAAAAAAAGTAATAATGCAGTTTCTGTTTGGAATAACTTCTGACTGATACTATAGGCAGGCCAGAAGGAATAGCGTTCCTTATTCAATCAATTAAATCTTGCTTGGAGAGCTGTAGATAAGCAATTCTGGTTCTGTATTCTTTGAATTCTCTTTTGAATTGGTTGTCAATAAGTTAATGAAGCTATGGCAGCACTGTTTTTTCACAGATGGCTGGACTGGTTTATTTCAAGTCCTTCTATACATCTCTTTCTCAGTGCTAAATCTGTTCACTTCTTGTTAAAGATATTGTGAACAATATCACACAGGCATGTCTCAAAGCAGCATCTATGCGGCTTTGTACTCAAGGCTGCAACTGATTCTGGAATTCACGTATTCAACCATCATATTGATATAAAAAGAGAAAAGACAACATGGGGGAAAGGAAAAGGGTATTACGTATTCTGAGCACAAGTTGCTGGAAGAGAGAGAAATCAAACATTATCAAACATGAGGTAGTTCCAAGTTCTTTGTCCTAAGTCTTTTTGCCAGGAATAATGCCATAATAGCTGTTAATTGTGATACTGATTAGAGTATTTATCATACATTTATTGTATCTGGTAGTAACCCAAATGAGTTAATCAGTATTGTAAAACTGTCTTTCATTAAATACAGACGAGTAGCAATATAACTTGCTGATATTGTAGATCATAGTGGCAATTATTTCACTATGATCACTTTTGTAGCTGTTATATTTTCATTCCAAAGGAAATTTGCATAATTCCTGTTAATGCTAGTTGATGAACAAATAAGAAAACAATCTTTTTCTACCTTGCATAACCCTCAGCTGGGTCTTCTATATTTAGCCAGTGACTGTTAACGTGTCTGTCCTTTGAGATATTAAATCTTTTGATATCTTAACAAGCCATATGTAAAATAAATAGTAGCACAGAGTGTACTTGTATTTGCTTATAGAAACATGACAATTTCTAAACATGACAGCCATTCATTTTGATAGAATTTTAAGAGCCCAAATGTTCTGATTATATAGATGAGACTAAATCGTTGCTGTCCATGAAAGGTGCCTTTTCTGATGCAAGATGAGTTCCTCATTTTCTCTAAATACCTCTCTTCCTGGATCTCTGGAGCACATGGCTTTTCTCCTTCCATTCTTCTCATGCCTTGTGAAAAAGGGTTTGAAACACCTCGTCTCGTTTCTACTGAGAATACAGGATTGGCTCGCTTATTTGGAGGTCTTGTGGAAAGTCCAGTGCATCCTACGCAGTAAATGAAACTAACCACATGAAAAATCAAAAATATGGTATCAAAATCAGTAGAAAGAGTTTAAATCATATATGATAGTAGTGAAGAGTTGAGTAGAAGATTGTAGTAGATATTTACTGTAGAAGATTGTGAGTCCCTGAGAGTACGTTAATTTCAAGGATTGTCTGCAGAGCTCTGATCAAGGTTTCAGTGGTTGTTAGAGATGAATCTTTCTCTGCCCTTCCCATGCCTTCTTTTTGACTTTCTCAACTAAACTTGTATTTGAACTTCAATCTCATATGCTACCTGACTTATGCTTTTGTGTCAGCTACTGTGAATATATTCTGGGCGATACCAGTTTTAATAATAGCGTTTTTGCATACTGTAATGATCTTCCTGGTCATCAGCTAGTACAAGGGTATCTTGCAGAATAGGGAGAATAAAATTACTGCAGAGTTCTTTCATCCTTCGCTTAACTACTTACGGGGTTTTTTTTGTTTGTTTGTTTTTAATAAAGCATCTGCTGAGGAAAATTTTGGTATTTCTAAACTGATGATACTAGGAAATATAGCACCTGTTCCCGGTGTTGCTTGTTAAATTACTCTGCTGAGGGATAATTTCACGCCTTGTTAGAATCAGATGGACACAACTACAATTTGCTGACGGTGGAATAATGGCACGGGCTTAGAAAAAAACTTGTGTTATTTAAAATGTTTGATACCAGATTTCTACCAGTATTGAAAATTGCAGCAGTATTGAAAACAGCAGTCAAGAGAAACATCCTACAATTTCAGTGGGATGATGTGAGACAAAAGTATCAGTGCAACTAAGTAAAAATATGTATTCTTTGGGTCAGTATGCAGCCTAAGCTTTGCTCGAGATGCAAACTTCCTACACCTCATGTAGTGTCAGAATGCGCATACAGTTATTAAAACAGTGCTGGTGACTTCATAAACAGCATTTGTGAGCCACTAGCCATGGCTTTATTAGCTTCTGAACATAAGGAAAGCTGGAGAATTTTGCAGCCTGCCTAGCCGTTCTATGATTACCGGACGTGCTTTTCTCCTGCTTCGCTGTTCTGCTGCGTACGTTGTGAAAAACAGAACTCATGTTCAGCTTTCATTGCTTTTGGACTCAGACGTACTAGAATAGCAGTAAACTGTATTGCGTTCATCCCCATGCATCAGTCAGGGTTATTGATGCAAATGTATCTGCTCGTGGTGCTAAAGACATATAGCACTTTGCAAATGTGCCCTTGTTCCTCGTGCACATTGTGAGATGCTGGAGATGGGGAGTGGATGTGAGGGGAGGAGAAGAAAGTTTATCTCAGATTTAATAATACAGTGCTGAAGGGAGGTTTTTCTAAGTTTCTGAACTACAAACGCAGGGATGGAAGTGACATTTGTCCCCCTTAGCTTTTAGTTGAGGTTTATATCTGAGAGGTTCCCTGATTTTCCAGCATTGTAGCAGCTGTTTTCTTCCTGTATGCTGATGTGGCACGAAAGTGTTGGGTCTTGTTATTCTGAAGGCATTGTGGGTTGTGGATGTCAGTCTTAGGAAATAGATTTCTACCTGGAGACCGTAATGCCATTGACTTTCCTTGCCTTCCACAAAGTCCAAGGGGATAATTATAAGCATTTCCTTAATGTAGTGGGCCAAAGACTCCACAGTTTTTCTGTGCCGATTGACGCAAGAATGATCTAGAGTATTTATTTCTGCTGCCACTAATGCAGTTTCCTGGAGAAAGTATGATTTCTTGGCTTTAACTTGAATGGGAGAGGCAAATTCATGCTCTGTAACTATTTTGGTTGCAGTGTATCACTGTAGTCTATTAAAAAAAAAAAAGAAGAAAAAAAAAAGAAAAAAAAAAGAAAAGAAGAGACTGCACTGCATGAGTCATAAGAATTTACTAGCTTGAAATCAGAGTTAGAATGTTCAGAGGTGCTTTTGCTCCACAAATAACTAGTTCTCCATGGATGTCGGGTCTGTGTGGCTGGAATTTTTTCTGATTCTTTTGTGTGCGCACTGTAAAAACACTGTTTTTCTACTGTGCAGTAATCTCTGGTGGGTGGCTTGTACTTTCAGATTCAGTATGACTCCTGTACTTGTCAGATTTTAGTGTAGTGTTTTTTTTTGTACAGGTCTTTGTAATATTTCAAAGTGACCATGACTATGAACAGAAGGCTTATTTAAGCAGAAAATAAGCTAAAGAAGAACATGTGGAATAACTATTTAGCTGATGAGAGGGCGGTGTTTCCTGTATATGTTTGTATTTATTTCTATTTATTAACTTCTGTTGCCCACAGCTTTCTTTCAACCATGAAATATTAACTATTAGCAACCTTTTTTCCCCTTGAGTAGCCCGGCAGTACATATAGTACTTACTATATAGAGCTAGGCAGAAGATCTTGAGAAAACAAGGTTTTGTGCAATATTGCCACCTCCTAGTCTGACATAGCACAGTCCCAGGCCTTCCTTCCCAAGTCCCGTACATGTACAAATGCAGCTGAAGATCTGAACTTAGAGGGAAAACTGCCAGAGATGCCAGTCCTGTCCTAGCCCAGAAGTGGCCTTTGTGTCTGGCTGTGGGCTGGGAACTGTCTTCTGTGCAGGTAAACTCTACTGAGACTCTCAGGCAACGGAGCTGCAGGCTCATACTTTTTATTTATTTATTTTTTAATGAGCTGAAGGAAAGAGAAATCCCTTGCTTGCTACAACTTGTTGTATCAATACCAAATGTGAAGGCATGGTTGCATCGCTGCAAGACAGCTTTTGAAAAGATTAATGAAGAGGAGAGATGGTGTCTCTGCTACTAGTAGTGTTTGTGATACAATATTAAATTCTGGTAGAACTTTCCTACAGTGATGATTCCTTTATAACATTAAGGTTTGCTGTGTCATTTAAAACAGAAGACTATTAGAAATTGTGGAATGAAAAAGTGACATCTTGGGAGGCAGGGAAGAGGGCAGATGAGAAATGCCTTGAGCAAATGTCAGGTAAAGTCTTGGTCAAGCAGGTTACTGAGGGGACAGTGTCAGGCAAACCTGCCAGCTCTGTTTAAATAGAGCTGAATATCTGAAATAGAGAAGACTTAATGCAGAAGCAGAATTTTAAAGAGAGAAACAAATTAAAAGGAAGTCACCTTTTTTTTTTTTTTTTTTTCCCTGAAAAAAAAATATCTCTAATTTTCAATTCTTTTAACAATTGACATAAAGCAGTTTTCTAAGTTGTGTTCTAACAGGGTCACCATGTAGTAGTTCGGTTATATTTGAGATATGTGTTTCAGTACATGTGTAGTAATATTTTATGATTATTAATTGGAATGATACTATGTTAAAGTCTTGGAAACAGGCAGATGTGAAACTGTACGGATGAGTGTATTCATAACCAGAAATAATTAAAAATTATTGTTTTATAAACTCTCAGAAGTCTGTGTAGGACCTAAACTTGGACTTTGCTAATATTTCCTAGAAACTCTGCTTTTAACTGAGTGTGTAGTCATCTGCTGACTCATAATGTCATTGTGGCCTTAAATGCAACCTGCAACTGAATTCTTTTATGTTTTATGAGAATTCCATCCTTTTACAATTTAGGATTTTTTTTGTCTTTACGGTTTCATTTAATAGGCCTTTGCTTTCCTGGTTTTCATCCTGACAAATTTCATCTACTCTTCTCTGTGCCATTTTCTGTTTTTTTTTTTTTTGTTCTTTATTCATCTCCTCCAATTAAACTATCTGTCCTTCTCATCTGTATTTCTACTGATGAAAGTTTTCTAGCTTCTAATTGTGTAAGTGAGCCTAACAGGTTAGGAGAGTTCATAGAGAATCTTTATGACTGTGACAGCCATCTCTGTGAAAAGAAAAAGGGACAGTTTTCTTAAAAAAAAAAAAAAAATGGAGAGAGTAAGAGCATGACAGATTTTTTGTTTCATTTGAGATTTTAGCATAATTTTTTGCCCATTCATCTTCTCTAGTCTCTGTTCCTTCTGTTAATTATGCAGAGCTTTGATATGATCCTGTTAGGTTGTATCTACAGTACACTTTAACGTGATTCATAGCTGTGGTCTGCCTTGCTTGTGGCAATAAAAATACCCCAATACCCATGATTAATTGTGGTCTCTGAATGGAAAAAGACTGTTGTTTGCAGATGTAAGTTGAGCACTGTTATTATTGCAAGAAGTGGGAGGTGGAAAGGGTTGTAAATATTCTAATTTGCTAAATATGACATGCATGTAAAGAAATAGTCTTTCCCTGTGGGAGTGCCTGCTGTCTAAATGTACAAAACGTGCATGGGCTGAAAGTCGGGTTTTACTATGCTGGCATTTCTTTCGAACATATGAACTTACTTCCTCCATCCTTTTATCTTTTGGGTCACGATTGAAAGAATGCTTCTTGAATAGTAGCTTGCAAGAAAAATTGCTATGGAGTGGTGATTCACCGCAAAGAAATCGTAACAGGTGGCTCTTGAAAGCAGGCAAGTCATACATGTGTGATACGCAGTCATCCAGCTTGTTGAGTAAACTGGTCTGTGTAATTCAAAGGAGAATCCTTTGTAGCTTTTTGTTTTCCATCATTTACCCCTGAAGACTTGTGCTCAGGGGGTGGTGGAGAATTTCAGCACTTCTCTAAAGAAAACAGTTCCCAAAATTGCAGCTGTAGGGCACCTGTGGATCTTATCTCTAAAAACAGATTTGTACCTGCTTTTAGGTACATGAATCTGGGAGTGGACTTCACATCCTGCAGCAGGAAAGGGAAAATTTTGTCTGTGCAGCAGGAATGTACTGAAAGTCTTGACCCGCTGCCACTAATAGCTGTGCCTTTGGTGCCACTAGTAGCTACACCTTGGGTGACCCAATCTTGTGACACTGCATTTTTAAGTTAGTAGGTCAGTCCTGTCTCCAGGCTGTGAATAAGATTTCATTCTTCACTGAGTAATAGCTGAGAACAAAACTGCTTCATTCATTTCTTTGTGTCACAAAGGCATGTGGTTTTTAGTATTTCTGTTAAATTGCATGTTACCGTATTGTTATTATAGGTCTTATTCTCTGTGGTGTTGCTTCAGGTTTCCTTAGTACCAGCAAGGACCCTCTTTTTTTTTCTTTCTTTTTTTTTTTTTTTTCATGTGTGTCTGAGATGAGAATTTCAGTGGGGTAAGAGCTTTTCATTTTAGTTGGTTGAAACTCACTGTTTACATTGGAAAAGCCAGTATATGGAGATGTGTGTTATATCTTGATAGGCAGCTGAGGGTTATTGGAGGAGGTGAGCGTGAGATAATTAAGGTAAAATTCTAAAAGCTATTAATGAAATTGTTTTTTTTTTTGAAGTAAATGATTCTTTAAGTATCATATGTATGAAGTTTATCAATGGATGATTAGAAAAAATAGTAATCAGAACAAGATGTGCCATGTTAGTTGTTGTGAATATTTAAAGAGTACAGGCTTTGTTCAAGATAGTTTGAGACACGTCCCTCTGGGAAATATTGAAGTGTTGTGCATACATCCTTGCCTGATGGACTTCAGAAATGGCCCCACTCCGCTTCAAACTATTGTTTGAATGAAATGGAGATTTTGTTAGTGTGAGGAATCATTTGGTTTTAGCTTAAAAAGTAATTTTAGATTTCTGTTACTTTGAAAGAACTGATTCATTGATGTAATGAAGCATGTTTGATATCTAATGTATCTTTTTTTTTTTATGGTAAGACCAAAGACTTAATAATGAGGAAAACTCAATTAAAGCGGAGTCAAGAAATTCTTCCAAGGATATTTGGAAAATCATCATGCTTTTATTTATTTAATTATTTATTTCGATACTACAGATAGCATTTGTTTCTTATTTGGTGCTTATTAAATGGACACAGTATCATCTAATAGCAATATTGTCCAAAGCTTTTGTTCATTTCTGTCATATCAGATTTGCCTAGGCAGTTACAAGTATTTTCCACTGGTATATTCAAGGCTTTAAAATGAACGCTTACGTGTATATGCCTCATTAGTCAAAGCACCACACATTGAAGAAACAGGTTTTTCACACATTAGCTGGAGTCCCTGTGATGTTGTCTGATGTCTGTATGTAGTGTCTATGAGACAGAGGACGTTCCCGTGTGTTTGCCATACTGAGTACCATAATGATAACTAAGATACTCTGCTCGAGTATCATATTTTTATTAATGGAAAATGGCTGCAAGTTTGTAGTATAAACGATCTTGAAACGGGCAGCCTTCCTTAGTTTCCCACTGAAAAAGAATTTTCCAGTGAAAAAGGGAAGAAGGGGAAAACAGCGAAAACAGGGAAAAAGGTTGTCAAAATTACAATAAAAATGACTGTTTCCTGTGATTTTGTTTTTGGGTCCATGTTTCCTAGTGGCAGCTGTTTCTGAGTGCATCCTCACTGTGTAAGAGGCATGTGATGCTTCCTTCTAGGCAATGAATTGTTCTTGTTTATATCTTCAGTAGTAACTTTCAAATCTCAGAAGTGGATAGCTGGGAGTGATTTCATGGAATCATAGAATGGTTTGGGTTGGAAGGGCCCCTTAAGATCACCTAGTTCCAACTTCCCTGCTATTGGCAGGGACATCTCCCTCTAGACCAGGCTGCTCAGAGCCCCATCCAGCCTGGCCTTGAATACTTCCAGGGAGGGGACATCCACAACCTCACTAGGTAACCTGTTCAAGTGTCGCACACCCTCACAGGAAATTATTTCTTCTTAATATCTAGTCTAAATGTAACAGTTTCAAGCCATTTCCCTCATCCTGTCACTACCTGCCCATCTAAAAAGTCCCTCCCCAGCTTTCCTGTAAGCCCCCTTCAGGTACTGGAAGGCTTCTGTAAAGCCCCCAGAGCCTTCTCCAGGCTGCAGAGCCCCAGCTCTCTCTGTCAGTCCTCGTAGGGGGCTCTGCACAGGGATTCAAAATAAAGCACAAAAGTTGGTTACTACTAAATAACAATAATAAAATAATTAAAATGCTAGAAGTGAGGAGCAGTGTCTGTCATCTGATGAAGATTACTTAGCTGACTGGGTTGAACACAGAAGTAGAGCAAGCTCACAGAGTTGAGCTGAGCTGTCAGTCCCATAAAGGAGAGCTTAAAGCACTTGTAGCTTGATGTGAAGGGAGTATATAAACACGAGGGGCAGCAGCTGTTTACGAGGGTGGATAGTGATAGGACAAGAGGGAATGGTTTTAAACTGAGACAGGGGAGGTTTAGGTTAGATATTAGGATGAAGTTTTTCACCCAGAGGGTGGTGAAGCACTGGAACAGGTTGCCCAGAGAGGTTGTGGGTGCCCCCCGTTCCTGGAGGCATTCAAGGCAAGTCTGGACGTGGCTCCGGGCAGCCTAGTGGTTGGTGAACCTGCACATAGCAGGGGAGCTGAAACTAGATGATCATTGTGGTCCTTTCCTTTCCAGGCTGTTCTATGATTCTGTGATTTTATGATTGCTGGCTCATGTTGAATCTTTTATCAACTGCCATCCCCAAATCCTTCTCCTCAGAGCTACTCTCAAGCCATTCTCTGCCCAGTCTGTATCTATGCTTGGGATTGCCCCTGCCCAGGTGCAGGACCTTGCACTTGGCCTTGTTGAACTTCATGAAGTTGGTGTGGGCCTACCTCTCAAGCCTGGCCAGGTTCCTCTGGATAGCATCCCTTTCCTCTAGCCTGTTAGCTGCACCACTCAGCTTGGTGTAGTCTGCAAACTTGCTGAGTGTGTACTTGATCCAGCTGTCAGTTTCCACTGTCCAGTTTCCAAATTTCTGCTTAGCCCTGATGCTGTCATTGTGACCTAGTGGAAAACAACCTTATGTTCGTGAAGGTGGTTTTTCCTTTACATGGTGTAAGTGGTGTCAGAGCCATTGCTACTGTGTGGAAATTGCTCCTCTACTGTAATTTGAAGGACTGTTAAATTAAAGCTACTCTTTAGGGATCTTGTCATCTTACACTGACTTGTGAACAAGGACAAATTTTAGCCTGTAATGAAAACAAAATGTTCATGTGAAGAAAACTATCTGTAGAATTTTGTTTTCTATTGTCTTGTTCTATTAATTGCTTCCTGACCAGAGACTTTAGGGGTTTTTGTAAGTGTTATTTTGTACCCTAGATTCCTAGTGAGTCTTAGAACTGTTCTGCTGTGTGATAATCACTAATGTGGTAAGATATTATACATTACAAAATAACCTATTTAAAGGATGTGCTGTGAATGAACTGGGAAAGGGGGCAAACTAGTCAATCTCACTTACTTTAATACAATCTCGAAAATGAATTTCAATAGCTGTTTTCAAGCCAGAGATTGACAAATCTGACCCTTCTTAAATTCAAATTCTTCATGACCACTTCTAACCGCCTTAAAAAAAAGCAATTTTTCATTGAGATGCTATGCTTGTTTTGTCTAAAAGTGTTCTTTGGAAAGATGTCTTCAGAAAGTGTAGTGGATAGCAGCTTTTTTCCTTATTGATGTGGGCAAATGATGAAAAATCCTGCTCAGCAAAGACAAAGCAGCTGAGCAGGGAGGCTTGCCTCTCTGAAGTGCTTAGTGAAACTTAAAGAATGTGATGTTTCAGATTGGTTTTTTTGTCCTAGAGCTGAAGTATTGGTGTAATTATAGAGCAAAGTGGTTTTCTTGTACTGTCTTCATGCAGGAGTTCACAATAAAAACAATACTTTTGTATGTTATTGAAGAGTATTCAGTTTTTCATTGAATCTTGAAAGAAAAATAAATGTAGTTGTTTAACTTTGTGAAAGCAAATGTCCAGGTATAGGTAAGATAAAAGTATAATTGCATTACTCTTGGAATGTTTAGGAAGCCAATAATGGGTATGTGAACAAATAATGTGACTTAAGTCTGTGGGAGGGTTGTGCTAGTTAGTGGCTGGAGAGCTATGTGGAAGAAAAGGAGGTGGAGGTATTAGTCAGCAGCATGTGGAATGAGAGCCAGCAGTGTGCCCAGGTGGCCAATAAGACCAATAGCATCCTGGCTTGTATCAGAAGTAGTGCAGTAGAAGCAGGAGCAGGGAGATAATCATCACTGTACTTGGCACTGATAAGGCTGCACCTTAAGTACTGTGTTCATTTTTGGGCTCCTCACTACAAGAAAGCTATCGAGGCCCTGGAGCGTGTTCAGAATAGAGTAACGGAGCTGTGCTCGGTCTGGAGCACAGGCCTTATGGGTAGTGGCTGAGGGAACTGGGATTGTTCAGTCTGGAGAAGAAAAGGCTCAGGGGGGACCTTGTTTTGTACTATGACCTGAAAGGAACCTTGTGTCCGAAGTAACAGCAGTAGGACAAGAGGCAATGACCTCAAGTTGCTGGGAGTGATAGGTTGAATATGAGGAAAAATTTCTTCTCCGAAAGAGTGGTGAGGCATTGGCACAGGCTGCCGAAGGGGGTGGTGGAGTCACCATCCCTGGAGGTGTTCAAGAACCATAAAGATGTGGTACTTAGTGACATGGTTTAGTGGGCGTGGTAGTAGTGATGGATTGATGATTGGACTAGATGATTGGAGAGATCTTTTCCAAACTTAATGGTTCTGTGATATATGGGGACGAGTGTTTAAGGTATATAATCTGCAGAAATATCTAGACAGAGTTGCAGAGAGTTGTCTGACTATTTATGTTGGAAGTTGCTTTTACTTTAGGGAGTAATCTTATTGTTCTTCTCTGTCCCCCTGCCCACGCCCAAATTACCATTGTTGTATCTCTGACTCCGTAGGAAAGTAACAGACTCTCGCAAACCTCTTGGTTACTTGACAGTGAACACCAAATGATAATCTGAGTAGTTCCTACTTCAGTGTGCCTCTTCAGAAAATGCTAACAGATCTGATAATGAGATCACATCAGACCTGTCAGAAGCAGTTTGAGGAATTTGTTTTCTGAATCTGGGTCCCCTAAACTTTAAAATGAAACAACTCTGTTATGGTAGTAAACTCATGCAGTGTTGCAGTGTTCACCTAAAAGTAACAAATACTTAAAGAGTTATGTAAGTATCATAAAAAATACATTTTATTAGAACTAAATATCCTTTTATTGGTTACGCGGCTTAGCTTTTGGTATGTATTTATAACTTTTATGTAAAACTAACCTTACTGTCTTTTGCTTGTCATTTATAATGCTTTGGAATTTTCTTTTGCTGGAGAAAATAAAGGGAAACAGAGAAGAAAAGGCTTGCGTATGTCAGCATGTGCAGTAGCATGCCTCTAGTGTGCGTTTCTAATTGTAATTATCTTATTTAATCAGAAATGTCTTCCATTTGTTAAAGAAACAACCTCTTCTGTTTTCATTAGACTTCTCAGGCATGTAGAGTTTCAGCCAGGGAATGTGCTTTGTTTTGAACTCAGTCAGCAGCCCTTAGAAAAACTGTTTAATTAACTTTTTGCCAATGTCAATATAATTCTATTATCCTCCGAAGGCTGGATGGGCTCCCTCTGGTGGCTCATTTGCATTGAAGTTCTTCACTTTACTTATGGATCTGTTTACTCAGGCGAACAAGGCTGCTGACCCTATGTATCAGTCAGACATCAGTTCCTTGTGGGCTTACTTTTTAATTGAAAAACATCAGTAATTTCCTTACATAATGAAACACCAGCATTTAAATTCACAGCAGTTTCAATTTGTTAGCAAAAGAAATAAAGAGATACCGGGTAACAAAGTAAGCAAATAATACTGAATTTATCTCCTTCAAAGTATAAATTGTGTAGTAGGCAGCAATAATTTAGGAGAGGTACTGACTTATAATGGGTCAGTTTAGTCTTAAATTTATGAAATATTTGGATATTAAAGACAAATTTTCAAGAATATGAAGTCCATGTTTCAAAAATAGTTTAATGCTGTACTAGAACTACAATTAGATGTGAAATGAATCTCAGTTTTAGAACTTACTTAATCTGTTTCATAGCATTAAAGAGAAGCATAATACATCTTACTTGCATGCAGTTGTTTTATGATGATGAAGCTAGGAGGTTTTGTGGGTCAGAAACACCAGTGAGTTCAAAGTGAATTTTCCACCTCTGTAATGTAAATTTCCGCAGGTCTTTTTGAACTCCACGCTGTTCTAATTTAATGGTGTCTTTATCATAATGGAATGAGCCATCCTCTCTCTGAAGCAGCAGGAGGAGCCTCAAAGCCAGACAACATGCAGGCTGGACATAAGGGTGAAAACTTGCTCAGATAGAAGATTTCTTTTATTGGGCTATTTTCAATAAAAGCTGATTATGGAATTGAATATCAAAAACAGAAAGCAGAGAAGTGATGGTTTTTGTAATATGAATATTTAGTCAGAGTTAAAACTCTATCCAGGCATTTCTGAAGGAGGGCCGGATGCAGGGGTCACTGCAAAATGGGAATAGAGAGAAATGGCAATATTTTAAGTTTATAAGAAATGATTATAATATAAAGGAAGAAATGCAGAATAATAAGCAGTAAGCATCTGTGGGAAGTTGACAAAATATAAAAAGTGTTTTCAATGAATATTCTTTTGAATTTGATTACCTTCTTGCATTTTTTTCAAGTCCCTTGAGCATTCTAGTACCTGAAGTTGACAAAGCAGCGAATGCTCAGCAAACACGAAAGATGCTATCTAAAAGTAAACTTTTAGTTTTCACACAGTTGGATCTGGTTGTAAGGTTTTAGCTTTGCTCACAAATTGTGCGTGTCTTTGTCCTTTGTCAAACAGCAACAGAGAGAATGATTAATATTGTAATCTCAAATATCGTGTGCACCTGAATATTCATTTAAAAACAAACAAAAATCCCAATGCTAGAAGCATCCTTGGTCTTAAAAGCTTACTATATGTAGCCAGTATCAGATGCAGGTGGGATAGCAAATAGCAACTCCTTGTTATGCAGTTTTTTTAGAAAAGTCTCCCACTGTGTCAGTGTCACCAACTCCAATGATGCTGTTACTGGTGTAGTTTGTTCAAACAAAGATGAGTTTGGAATAACTTGCCTGGTGCATTGTAGTGCATCTTTACAGCTGATGGTAATTAGCATTTTGTGATCATTCTTTGACTAATAAAGACTCTGGTCCTTCTTACCCATCTGGACGAATGGCTGCTACCATCCTTTTTTTCTCCTGTTCTACCAGAGCTGTGGCTTTATGCTACTGATCACGTTTCTAATGCTCGTATCTAGATTTTCAAGGTCTTTGATAGCTTTGAGTCTTAGCCAAGAACTTGCGTCCAATCTTTTGGAGTATTGCCATTACTTTTGAGGTTGCTGGACTCAGTTTTGCAGCATTTAACCTAAAACTAAGCAGGTGGATTCCACTGACTGCTTCATTTCAGTGATGCTGTCATAACCATTGTTGAGTGCTTTCTGAGAGCTAAGCTAAATTTACTTTTACAAGAGTATCATTAAGAAGTTACCTAATAAAGAACAAAAAATAATGCTATGAGTGGCAGTGTTTGTATTTACCCTCTACTCTTTAGTAATGCTGCAAGTTAGGTCTGTCTGTGTAGTGAGTAGCTACACATCACTGCAGTATAAGTAGCTTCTTGAGTGCTTCTTATTTTATGATGTACATTGATTAAAGAAGGAGCCTCGTATTCAAAGTACAAGTTTGTCATTTAACTTTTTCTGTTTATTTTTATGAGGTGTAGTTACATGTAGGCAAATATCTCAAGTTGTCACTCTACTCTGTGAAAGTGATAGGCTGTTTAGTCAGCTGGCACTTTGGAGAACTTCTGTGCAAGTCTTCCCTTGCTTCCTGTTTCTTGGGGTCACTGTGGCATGATGAGGGAATAGCGTGCTTTGTTTTATTTAGATAAGATGAACTTACTGCTAACACTGTATTGAGGTATCCATTTGAACAATTTTTCTGTTTAACAGTACAAATCAGTTATTGCTTTTAATTCAGCTATGGAGCAGACACAAAAATAATTGATTTTAAGAGCTAGGGGCAACATCTGATTCAATTTATCATTGTTCTGTCGTTTCATATCTCACTTTCATTGAATCTAACCTGCAGCTGAAGCTTAGGTAAACTTTTTGATACTTTAGTTACAGTATGCTTACAGAGCATTTTGGAAAAAGAAGCATCTCAGAAACTTATGAAGACTGCCAAATAGAACGTCTTCTGAGGAGTCTCAAAATTTATGTGCATGTTACTTTTAGTACATTTTTGATGTATTGCTATTAACTGGAAAGATTTCTGCAGTGAGTCCTGTCACTTTGTTAGATAGTGTTCCTGTACTGTGTTGCCTTAAGTTTTACGTTATTTTCTAAAACCACTTTATGTACTTAAAGAAAAAATGTAAATGATGAACATATTTGCAAACACAAGCCTTGACAAATAGAAACGAAGGAACCTCTGAAAGGGAAACATCCAGAGCTAGTTCCCTGCAAAGCAGCAGAGATGGGACAGTCTCAGCTGCTCCTTTTGATATTAACATTTGGAATAGTATATTTTCTGTGCTGATGTGTGGGAGCAATTGGCAGGCAGTACCTGTGGTAGTCTGTGACTTGAGGGAGGTTGATGTGCTGAAGATACGTTGTTTCAAGTGAATGTCATTTGAAGGTGTCTGCCTTTAGCATAGCAATGGTAGGAGGCAAAGACAACAGTGAATCTCAATGCAGCTTTAGTCCCTAATTCCACTTGTTTATGACCCCGTTCTCTTGTTACTGCTTACTGTCATATACATTTTTATTTCCCTTAGTGTAATCTACAATGTAATTTGAACCATTCCTGGTCATAATTACCAAAATAAAATAAATGAATGTGTGCACCTCTTAAAAACTGCAGCCATCTGCAGCCCTTCAGGACCAGGATCGTATCAATCTTTATGAAAGTCATGGGGCACCGCCAGTTTCTTTGGTGCAAGCACTTAATGAATTTCTAATGTAAGTTCTGTAAGTGCATTTATACTCTTGTTCTCAAACTTACTTACAGAAAACTGCACTGATAGAGTAACTTTTGTTTAATTGCTGGAATTCTAACATCAAGTATATTTCACCCTAGCAGCACTCTGCTGGTTTGTTTGCTTCAACAGGTATATGTTAATAATCCAGTCTCTTCTCAGCTATTCTCTCTTGATTTGCTTTTAAAATTTGTGTCCATGTTTGCCATGTTCTTAGTTGAAGAAAAAGACCAATGCTTAGTGACGCTGTTAGTGAAATGATGAACAGTAATATACAACATTGTATAAGTATTCACATAGAAAAAATATCTAATCACATGTCTTTGTTTTAATGAATTGCTTCTTTAATACTTTCAGCACACTGTATTCATACTGCATCAAGTGTTACTTCTCAGCACTTAATTCAGTTATGAGCCTAAAGGTGGAATGGAGGGGTAGCTACCTAAGGGTCTGGTAACAAGATGGCTACATTCAAGTCTAGGCGTATCAACTCAATGTAGTGTTTGAAAAGTGACTTCTGATATGACATCTTGCAACCATTTGATGTTCTAGCTTGCAAAGAAGACAATTTCTATTCACTTTGTTTAAACAACTGCTAAATTGTGCTTTTTATGAGGCTTCGCTTGTACAAGAGTTCTGCTTAAAGCTCTCATTCCTGAGGCATCTCTGCTGGAAACTAGCACACAGTGTGATTGTTAAGGCATACTGGTCAGACAGCAGAGAAGAACAAGTCTTCCCGTTCAGGAAAATTAGAACAATTAAAAATAATCTCCTCAGTTATATTTCGTTGAAGATATCTTTCATGTTTGTTCTAATTCCAGGATTAACTTTTCACTGCAGTAGGTTTTAACTTCTATTTTCATTCTTTTTAACTCCGAGGGATGGGAGAAGATCTAAGGCAATTTTTCATTTATCTAAAAATTTCATTTGGTTCTGATGTGATGTAATTTGAGGATGCTGTGAAGCCAAGGGGTTGGTTTACACTGGTCTTGTTTGGTCTGTTTTAGATACTTGCTACCTGCATTTTTAATTTAGGTGATAGAAACTTTTGCTCATGACAGAACATCATCCTGGCTGATCATTATCTAGCATAGGTATCCACTTCCACAGGTACTGTGATGATCAGACTTGCTTCTCTGTACCTAAGGTGCAAATGTGGGACAGACTGAAAGTTACAACAGGTACCCTGAATAAAATTTTCTAATGAAGATGAGATCCTTTTCTTTCTCCTCTCAAAATTTAATGTAAGAAAGAAATTGCTGTTTTGAGGGAGGGAAAACCACACTAATTATTTGTGAGACAAAGTGGCCTCCTTTCTGTCTTTTTAGTATGACAGTAAATTTTAAGTTGATTATACATGTAGAGATTACTTAATTCTGAATTTTCTGTAAAACAGAAAAGAAAAATATTCTGTTTAGAGAATGTTATTGGAAATACTTATATTTGTGTGTGTTTAGTAATAAATACATGTGTATGATTACAGTTTTTGTATGTAAGCTTAAGTCATAGCTGTGTGCTGATGGAGTGTTGTTAGGCTGTAAGACTGTAGACAGGATTCTTTTTGTTAGCGTCCATCTATAGATTCTTTCTAAATGTGCCTCTTCTCCTAGACTGTCATTTGACGGTTGGACTAGATGATCTTGGTGGTCTTTTCCAACCATAATGATTTGACAATTCTTTAACAGTTTTTATTATTAATTGTCTGCAGTTATATGCTTGACCCTTCTGTAATTTTGTCATCTGTGCAGATCAGAGGTGGGATCTCAGTTGATTTGATGCAGTTGTTTGCATGAGAGAGAAATGAAATGATACCATTGCAGAAACTTTGTTTTACAGACAGCTTTGTACTTCATACAGTGATGCATCTAGAAATGCTGTGCATCTGCCAGCCTCTTTTGTTAAAACCACAGTGTTTGTTGTGTTCTTAAATAAACTCGTGATGAGAATAACTGAGATGGTAGAGTTATACTTATTGTAAGTTTCTTATTAATAAAATAATGGGAACATAGTTGTGGTAGGCAATATCTGTTGAAGTGGCCCTTGATGGCACTGGAGATAGAGACTAGCCGTCAGATGAGATGTTTGGAGTGTGTGAGGAACATTGTAATATGTATGGAAACCTTTGAGGGAGCATGGTCTCCCCACTTAGGTATTAAAGGGAGTGCAGTATGCACGGTGAAGCTTTTCTGCGCTATTTCTGAGGACCGTGCATCTCACTGCTTGATATCAAAGCAATAGTCTATAAGTTTCTACCTTCTCTTACATCTTGCATTCATAGCCAGTGTTTATTTGTGATTAATTATATGGAGTCTACCATACCAACATCTAAGGACTTTTATGTTTACTTTTTTTTTCTTTAATTCAGCATAACTTTTCGCTTAAAGACCACATAGAGGCTTTAATGATTACAGAACATCTTATCTAAAGGCAATTTAATGCTGGCTGAAAATGAATTACCTGGCGAAAAAAAAGTTTTCTATTTTATGCAGGGTAACTTAGTACATTTTCTTCAAGAATTCTGCAGAAGTTTGAGATTTTTAAAGTAAAGAAGGCAGAGGACCCATGTTTAATGGTGTTTCCTTCTAATTGTGTTACAGAGGGTTGAGTCACCATTATTCCTCCTCTCCTTGTTTCTTCTGTCACTGAGATTGGACCGTGAGTCACAATCAATGAGATTCTTAATCCACTGTAGCACACTTATGTGAATGAGTACAGTGAGAAGATTCTGATTAAATTAGAAATAAACTGCGTGTGTAGGACTTGCAGTCTAATCTGGCTTTGTCTGATTCTTACAGAACCGTGGTGGTTTTTTTTGTTTTGGTTTGGGTTTTTTTGGTGCAAATTAAATCAGTTACTAATGACAGTCACATGGTCCTTTGAGTGAGGCAGAGCTCTGGAACTCTGACTCATTGGGCAGTACATTTGCTGAAAATTGTGTTGTTTAGGTAGAGTACCTAGACTGGTCATCATGGGAAATGAGTGCAAGTTGTCATCTTTTTCCAGATGACAAGATGTGTGAGGAGCGGCTGACGTCCTTGGGTTTGCTCAGCCTGGAGCAGAGGAGCTGAGGGGAGGCCTCAGGGCAGCTGCACAGGGAGTAGATGGGCAGCACTGAGCTCTGCTCTCTGGTGACAGAGACAGCACCTGAGGGAATGGCATGGAGCTGCATCAGAGTAGCTGATGTGGTATGGGTTGGTATGGGTATGGGTTTTTTCATACCACCCATCAGGCTGGGTGGTATGAAAAAAATTTTCACCAGATGACAGTGAACATGGAACAGGCTCCCCAGGGCAGTGGTCACAGCCCCAAGCTGCTGGAGTTCAAGGAGCAATTGGACAGTGCTCTCAGATGTAGGGTTTGAATCTTGAGTGGTTCTGTATGGAGCTGGGGATTGGGCTTTGTCACCCTTGAGGGTCCCTTCCAACTCAGGATATCCTAAGATTCAAATTCATCTACCTGAAGCTTTCATCAGGTTCCCACCTTGTCATGCTCTGCTCATTCTGTTGTAGCAGGGCTGTATTCAGCTCCAGGAGACTGTGCTGTGAGATGCAGTAGGAAGTATCTGCGAGGACTGGAAAAAGCTGCAAATAGGTTCAAAGCAATTGGAAGCTCTAAAAATACACTGCAAATTGAAATGAGTAATTTGTTTTGTTTCTTCAAGATGCATTCTGATGTTGTGTGGCTGCGATCATACGCGTATTAACGTCAGATGCAAAGGCTTTAGATTTTCTAATTCTTTATGGTGTACATGAAGAAGTAGAGAGTTAACACAAAAGTGGAGTGTTGGACAGAAAAAATGATCCCAGTCCCAGCTCTGCCATTGACTTTTAAAACATGCTTTTGGATATGTCTCATATATTCCTACAGCTTTCTTAATCTTGAAGCAGTGGTGATCTTCACATTTATACTCAAAGTGGTTGGGAGCCTGGTTGTTTTGGGCTTGTTTTAACACTCTGGATGAAAATCTTCTGGTTGGCAAGTAAAATACATGGCATATGAACAGTGTGGACAATGTCATGTTAACTTCTTGATATCTTGACATGGTGAGGAAATTTAACTACTGAATCAGTTTAGCAGAATGTAAGCATGGATTTGCTCAATAGAAAGGCATATCCCTCACTTTAGGTCAGATTTTTTTTTTTTTTTTTTTCCTGTAGTTGTTGATGGCATTGTTAGGTTCATTGGGAGGGAAAGGGGCCACAAGACTTAGTAATTTTAAAAAGAACTAAGCACATCACACCCTTTAAGGTCTTTATTCTGACTAACTCAGAAAGACATAGATGAGATTACAGAGATTACTGGCTAACCTAGAAATCTAATTTGAACCTCACATTTAGATGATTTAAAATGGAGAATTCTTGGCACAGTATTGAAAGGCAGGTTGGCTTTTTAAAACTTCTCTAGACGTGGAAACACACTTTCAGAAAGCTTGTTTTGATACCTCAACATGCCTAGTTTTCTACCAGTGATTTTATCAAAGAGGTAGATGATTAGCATGACAAAGCAGAGCCAGGTTCAAGGATTCTTAATCTGCTTGTTCCTCAGAGGAAAGAAAAGAGTTTATCTGTAGCTTTAAAACTTTTTGTTACACTAGGAAGGAGTTTCATTTATATTGTAGTACAGTTTAAGATCAATAGTTAAACTTTACTAGTCTGGGATATGACATTTCTTGTTTTCTAATGCTGTCAAAGATACTGCTGCTTAGATAAGTGGGTACTTTTATTTTCTTCCACCGTGATTTATATTTAAAATTCAGAAGAATCTCCCTGTGTTAACATGCATTCAGACTAACTTGGACGTTAACTGCAAATCAGTGTCATTAATATATACATCAACAGTGCTTTAAATTCTCCCCATGTTGTTTTGTAAGAAAAACCTAAGCTGTATTTATGCAGTAATTACTTGTGAGAATTAAAAATCATAGAATCATAGAATTACTCAGGTTGGAAAAGACCTTAAAGGTCATCGAGTCCAACCACAACCTAACCATACTACCCTAACTCTAACAACCCTGCTCTAAATCATGTCCCTGAGCACCACATACAAATGGTTTTTAAACGCATTCAGGGATGGTGACTCAACCATGAAAATGCATGAAAATGCAGCTGTATCAAGCTGGATATGAAGATGATTTATCCCAAGACAGAGAAATACTTTTTTAATTGACAACATATTAAAACATCATTGTTGTTTACTCTGTTTATTTTTCCTTGCTTCCATTCCTGTATCATTTATACAGTGCTATGGATTGGATTTCTGATCTTAAATATGTCTTCCTTTTTCTAAATTCAAAATCAGTTTTGCATGAATTCATAATTTTTATCAAGACTAGTTGATATATTAAGAGGTACAGATGTTATAAAAAATTTTCTTTCTTTTTATCTGTTTTTGTTATGCTGCACCTTGGATATTTTGTTCTTCTGTATTTTGGGGGCACGGGAGGTGATGAATTAGTTTTTCAGAGGGTTTTGTTTTTATAACAGAGAGCTGAAGCTGTTGGATGGGTGAAGTTCATGTAAACTAAGTGTTCAGTGCAGGTGACCACTGTAAAGATGCAAGTCTGCCTTTGGCTTCCCGTACCAAGCTTGCTTTTGGGGATGTCTCAGGAAAACAAGAGCCCAGCGAAGGGTTAACATTTTACTATCAGCTTCAGAAATGCACATTTGCAATTGCTCCCAGTCTTGTCTTCATTTTTACACCTCATTCGCTCACTGCTGCTCTTCACTTCAAGGCAGATCCTTTGACCTAAGCAGATTATTGTAGGCGCATGAAGGACACAGCAAGCTCTTCGTGCTTTTGAAGGAGGAGATTTTGGCTCCAAAATAGGGCACTAAGCTTTTCAGCCTTATGCTGCTTTACCTAGTCAGCACAACACGGTGCCTCTGGGTGCTTAGTGGACTCCTGTGGAATCAGATGGGAAACAAAAGCAGAAGTGGCAGCCGCTGCAAATGTGGGAGTCTGTGCCATTAAAGGGAAGCGATTGCTAATAAGGGCCTGCGAGACCTAGGTTTCCTTGGTTTCCATGACAGTTATTAGGTAACACAGAAATTGAATTGTCTCCCACAATGCTTTTGAGGGCTAGGGGGGAAAGGGGTGCTCTAGGGACACGGCAGAGGAGTTACGTCTTACAGCAACTCATCACTCTGAGAATGTGAAACTCTGGATTATTACACCTTACTTCTTTGCTTGCTGTTTCTCATTTGTGTTTTCAGTTTGCTTTGCTTTACATTTTTTGAAGGAAGACCCTGGCATATGCTACAGAGTTTCTCAAATAATATTTTCCCATTTTTATTTAGAGCTGAGCTTGGCAAAGCAAGGATATGAACAATTATACAGGTGGGCTACTCAGGGGGAGTGAAGATATAAGGCATCCAATCAGGTATTGGCAACCTGCAGCACTGTAGAAATGCCCCTCCAACAGATTTCTGTAGTTCCAGCGCGGGAGACTGCCAGCAATGGGAGAAGTTCAATGGGCAGAAACAAAGAGAAGAGCAAGGAAGTCGAGGTAAGAGGGAGGCTTCACTTTGGTACGGTAGAACAAGTCTGCCTTTTGTAGCCAATGTTTCTGGCTGCTCAGCAGGAATGCACTGTGCTGTAGCTTTACTCAATACAAATGACTGCAGCCTGCTTTAGCGTGCTGAATCAAGCTCCTCTGAGAACATCTCAGCTTTATAAGAAAAAGGAGCATGCTGGATGAAAATAAAAGAAGTTACAAACTGCATTGGGGAGTGGGGAGGTTTTAACATTTTTATTTCTATGCATGCAGTCCACTACTGCTGACAGTCATTGTTCCTTAAACGTTTCAAGTAGCAGTTGCTTTATTACTGGTTAGACGAAAAAGTAGCTTTAATAAGATTCCTATCTCTGCTTAAAAACAGCAAAATACCATGTTAAAGCCTGCCTTTCTAATGTGCATGTGTCATTCATAGCAAATGTAGGCATGAGCTCAGCAACTTACTCTTTATTATCATTTAAAAAGCATTGACGTTTTTTGATTCATAAACATACGAGTGTTCCTTCAGTAAGCATTGTATGCTGTTGTTCCGATTAAGAAATTGTAGGTTCGTATTACATTAACGATTAAAATAAGAAGTACAGAAAATCGGTGCCGTTTTCTAACGGTACTTTTACAGATAGAAATTTCTTTTTCACTGCGTAGATTGAACATACAAGACCAAAAAGAATCTCCAACAAAACTAAACATCCCTCCCCACCCCCCTGAAAAAACAAACAGCTTTTTTCTATATGTAGCAGTAGATGTACATAACAGACATCTGCTGTTTCTTGTCTCTGGTATTTTTTTTAAAATTTATTTATTTTCCCCCTGTTGCTGTATGGAAGAAAGAAACTGTATTAAAAAAACAAAAACAAAAACGTGACGTCTTTTAAGTATTATCTGTGTGATTAGGTCATAAGCTGCATCCCTGTGTTTTAACTTATTGTTGTGTGGTGTGTTTGACCTAGTTTTCAGGAAATTGTTACGTTCAACACATGGTTGATACTCCTAGCATGTTTGATTGCAGAAAAATATTGGTAAGCTTGCAGACTTTTCATTTAGCATGCCTTTTTTTTTTTTTTTTTTCCCCCCTCAATATTTGGCTCCCACAAGTTCATGGATTATGGTTATGCTGTTTTTGTTTGAACACCTATGTATAAAAATTGTCCTTCTTTGGAAGTAGCCCCAGTTACTTCTTGGTAGTACTGACATCAGAATGAATTGTTTCTCAATACCTCTGTTCTGAAACAGAAAGCTTTTGCTTTATTTTTTTTTTAATTCTTTTTTCTTCTAGTGATTGGTTAAGGGTCAGGGTACAAGTGGAAACTGCTTTGTATTAAGACTTGACATTTGAAAAACAGAAGCACAAAACATAGCCTTAAAAATGTGTCTAATTATAAAAAAATATAAAACGTGCTCATGGCTTAAAATTGTTCTCTGGTATTGTGGTTTTGGCTTGATCATTAGACTCATCTGTGGAATACATGCAACATGTGTACAGCTCAGATAGGCGTGGTAGTTAATTTAGTGTGTGTAGGGTGGGAATTGTGGAGCTTCTGAATCAGAAGAATAATTTCATATGCTTTTATTCATTCTGCCCCCTCCCCCCCCAAGGGCTAGGTTGCATGATTTCATTAATATTTAAATATCTCAGAAAAAAACGAGTCTTTTCTTGAATTTTTTTTGTAATTTGTATAGCAAAAATTAGCAAAATGGCCTGGTTGGCTAAGCTCATGAAAGTTTTCTTCCTTTTAGAAGAAAAATATTAAATACCAAACAAACCCCCAGCTTCCAGTTTGCCAAACTGCCCTCTGCTGGCAGAGCTGAATCCTACTGCACAGAATCATGCTCCCTCCCTTATGACCGTCAGTTACGCAGTGATGGACATGGTAGCTCAAGTATTATACTGTTTTTCATGTAATACTACATCTCAAGTAAATTATGAAGATAAAGTTGGTTTTGTGGATATGCTTTCAGAGTAGTGAACAAGGCTTCTTACTGTCCTGAAAGAACTTCTCAAGCCTTTTTAAATAGTCTTCAATCCCTGCCTTTCCTGCACAGCATGGTTCTCACAAAGGGAAACTTCCTTGCTTATACTCCGTGTTTCTTTGTGTTACTGGATATACTGCTTTTCAGTTGCTCTGTGTTCATGTTATTCACTGATCCTGTTTGTGTGAGTACCTGCTTCCTCTGCCTTTCCACTAGTAGGGATCTTGAAGTGAAAAAACTAGAGAAAGAAGTGAAGTGATCATCCTAGGATGGTGAGAGCATCATCATGTGGAAAACTGAAGTATTTTCCAATTGCTAGGATAGCAGTTCTTAGGATTGTGTGCCAACTACTGTTACTGCTTGGGAATTTTACACGAGATTTCCTTACAGCAGTGTTAACTGTGAAGAAGTGTTCATCTTCTGCCTAATTGCAAAGCTCTCTGCGGAGAATGGTTCACCAGGTTCACAGTGAATTACATAGATTTGACTAACTTCAGAACCTCTGTTGCATAGGTTTCATGGTGCAGCTCATTTTATAGTGCTCTTGTGTAGTTACAGTTGCTTGCATACGTGCTTTATCTGAAAGTTTTCACAAGGGACCTCACACTCTTAACAATGATTGCCAAATTTTTAGAATGCTAATTGCAATATTTGTTGTGGGCCACTTCATTATTAATTATGGGCCATAGGTGCCTATAATGGAAAAATGATAATAGTTAGGAATACCAACATAATAACAATGGCTAGAGGGAGCTTTTAAAAGTAATCCTTCTGTACTACATCCCTTGTTTGAGAAAAAAACTTTTCTGCTGTCAATTCCTGTAATTTTTAGGTGACTTGCCTCCTCAATAGTTACTGAAGTTGTAGTTAACAAGAGCTTGTGTAACAAATGTAACTAGGAATCTTCAAGTGTAGTCTAAAGACAAGGTATGGAAATTATTTTCCATAATGAAGCACTGCAAACGCTGAAGTGTTTTGTGACTGGTTACAGCAGCACTGCACTGTAAGTCCATATATGTACATACAATATGTTTGTTTCAGTGGCTCTAGGAAGGCTTAACACATTAATGCTAATGGACTTGGCCGCAGCGTATAACTGAATATGTTGTCTATCTTATGATTTATTAATGCTGTTGGAAAAGATTGTTGCAGTAGGGAAGACTGAAGTGTAGAATATTGGATGTACTCACACCATGATGTGGACTTCTTTGGTATTCAGTAGTTAATTCAACTTTATTCAGTATTTGAGAAAAGTCACAGATGTACATCAAAACTTGTGATTGTGTTTCTGTGGTGGAAAAAAACCCATGTTGGTTTCTGTTTTCAGAAAAGTTTGTTAATAAAACTTTTAATCAAAGTGAATTAAGTCAGTGACCTAGAAATCAAATGATACTATCAGGACTCCAAATCTTTTAGTTTTTGAAAATATTGACTTGATTGCATTGGGGCTACATAAATAAATGTTCCCCATTTCCTATCTGTATAACATTTAAACAGTTATTCTGTACCTGATTTTCTTTATTCTGGTAACAAAGCCTGAAGAAATGTATATGTTTCCTGAATAAACATACTCTTGTTTCTTTAAGAACATGCATGATAAAATGCTTGCTCTGTCTCATAATTGCGTTGATTTGTTTGTGAATGTACACTGTTTCATAAAACAGCCTGTTTACGTTGTCTTGTGTACAAAGATGGATTATTAAGGTGAGATTAAGCACATAAAAAGTTTTCATACATAAAAAAAATTGGACAGGATAGCAGGGTGAAGTTTAGTGAGCTTATCAAGAAGCGCTAACCTGGAATTTGCAGGAGTCAAAGAACTACCATGACCACTGTGCAAAAAAAAAATGTATGCTCAGACTGGTAGTAGTAGTACATTTATAAAAGCACAGTTACACAACCTTTTTAAAAAGGATTAACATAACGAGATGTTCTTGATGAACGGTCAATGAGAAGCAGAAATGATTTTTGTTTACTTGAGAGTAATTGTCTCAGAGAGTACAAGACAGTGACAGACACAAGTCAGTACTTGACAGGATTGCCTTGCAAGAATTTTCTTTAAAAGAAAAAAAAAAAGCCATTGGAACCATAATATAGCTTTTGGAATTATGGCAGCATGACTTACTTGTATAGTGATGACTCTTACCTCCTTTGACAGACAGTCAAACCCAATGTCCTCAAGATATTATAGTACTTGAAATTCAGTAGTTAGTATTAGCAAGCAGTGATTTTTCTATGGTATTGTTGCTCTATTTTTACCTTTGAGTTTTCGTGAATGAAAAGTACAGCTGTTAAATTATCATTAAATGTTGATGTTTTTTTTTTTTTAATTCTTGTGCCTAGTATATTCCCGTAGTCTTAATGTATTGTTGTTCTGACAGAAGCGATGATGAACATTATTTTCCTTCATAGAACTTCATAGTGTGTAATAAAGTACGAGGAATTTTCTTTTTCTCCAACATATGTAAAAAGTAAGTGCTGCTACATTCGTTTGTGAATGTGTCTGCTCAAACACCTTTCTCTTTCCCTTTCAGATCCTCAACCCCATGTTTATCATACTTTAAATTAAATTTAATTCTGCATACTGCACAGCTTTGTGTTATGGAAGAGACATAGGACTTCACTTTCTATTTCAGCAATGATTCCACATTCTGCCATTTCCAAGGCAGAAAGACTGCAACTTTTGAGACTATGAATACTGTCCAAGTAATACTTGGACATTTAGGGAGACAGTACAGTGCATTAGATTTAAACCTGTAATTTTCACTGTGATGTTTGTAAATTTAAAAAAAAAACAACACAACATTTGAATTTGCTTCTCAACCTGATGTATGTCCATTTTATTGTGGTGTGCTTTTTCTTTTTTCTTTCTTTTTCTTTTTTTTTTTTTTTCTTTGGGTAAACAGACCTTCTTTTCAAGTCAGAAATGAAGCTGAAACCTAATGGTGATTTCAAATGCCACAGTAGACTAGCTGCTAACATTTACTTTAAATGCCAGAATAGAGTTGAAGCTAATATTTTCCCTAAATCTTATAAATACGTTAAGAGATGTTGCCATGATTTTGAGCGAGCGGTGGTAGTTTAGTGTTCTTAATGGGAATGCATTTTTTTTAATATGTACTCTCATGTGGTACTTGCTTAACTTTAAGCAGGTGTAATGACAGATAACATTTTTAGAGACATTTTCTTGTGTGCTGCAAGAAAGTACTTGCACATCCTTATTAAATTATTTTCGTAACAATTGTGATGCTCAGAGGTATTTGATACTCGAAACCTGTCTATAATTGGAGAAAAATAGTATGGTTTTACATGTCTACCTTTTGTTTTATTGCCTTACAACCTAAAGTGAAGCAACACATTGGATTTTTTTAGATGGGGAAGCACAGTATTTAGTGTAGTTAAATTTGTAAATGGCTTTGATCACTTTATCAGAATGTAAAATCAGAGTGATTTGCCAAAATTTCACTGATATCAGTGCTAATATATTTTCATTCATTCATTTTCTTTTTTGCATGTCTTGAGGACACAGAATAAATGTCTTATAATTCCAGGAAATTAATGAAATATTTTTTAATACAGATAACAGATGTTTGTGGTTTTGGTGATGATTGTCTTGCATTCTGCTCTTTAATTTTGGTAATTATAATTTAATGGTTGAATAGATACGGTCATCTATTACCTAACATACAGAAATGTTGTTACAGGAAGTGTAAGGATGTTTGTTTTCAAGCTGTGTCTAAAGCACCATGTAATTATTGTCTTCAGGAGATTTAATTTTCATTCAAGTAGAGATGTTGAGGAACATGGGGAGGCATGGGTTGAACTCCAGCATACGAATCTGCTTACTGACACATACTTGACACATGTTGCTTGTTCTTCCGTGTTTGAATATAATACACCTATTGCTTGTGATGTTAAATACAGTATATGACAAAATATCTGACCGCGTGTGTCAGTATTTTTTGGCATTCTCAAAAGACATAGGATGTTATTCTTCTTTTCTTGACATGACCAGTGTTCGGACAACCATACTCTGCTTGCATGGAAATCCACCTATATCTGCAGTTATAAGACAATGCTTGGTGGTGATGCTTTTCTGTAATGCTGTGATGATAAATCATTGCTGTTTTTAATAGATTGAAATGTTCCCCCAAAAAGTATAGCTGTAAGTCTATCCGTCAAGTCCTTAAGATGCTTTAAAGAAGAAATTAGCTAAGTCTTCTGACTCCTGTTCAGGAGCTGTTATTACTTTGAACTGGCAATTTCATGACAATGAGAGAAAAGAGAAGTGTTACTTAACACAGGCTAGGTTTGTTCTACTAATTTGGGGTCCTTTTATCTTTTTTTAATTTCTTGTGAATAAAACCCATTTTTTCTGCTATCAATTAGAAAATAGGAGCTTTCTTGGTGTGCTTGTATTAGCTTACTGTAAGATACCGCCAGTTCTTTACAGGCTGCTCTTCCTGATAAGATTACATAAATGACACTGATTGCATAGTATGATTGTCAGGCTTTTTATGAAAAGAGGATGGTAAAAGCATATTTCAGCAACCTGAGTTGCTGTGTATCGACTGTGTGTCAAATAGCAGTATTGATTTTAAAATTGGTCTTCTCACTGATAAAGGACTTGAAGCTTAAGATTTCATATCTTTGTAGCTTTCTTCCTGTACGTTTATGGACAGTGCTTAGAATCTGCTGACACATGTGTTCTGGTGCTGATGAATTTTGTCTATAAGAAAGTTGGATGTTCCTAATTCTTTTTATCTTTGAAATTCCCAGTTCCAATAAATTGAGAATACAAGACAGAGTGAGTGCACTTTCCCTCTCCTATTCAAAAACTGTTTTTAGTTCAAAATACTAGGCTTCAGTTTTCATTTCAGTTGGATTTCCTTCTAATGTTAATTTGAGATTTTATGAAGGAAGCATTTGCCATATTAAGAAGTTAATGTAAATTTTTTTCCTGCTAAATAGTTGTTTTATTTTTTTTAAAGAAATAAATACAGAACCTCAACAAACCAACCAAAGTAAAAAATCTGGCATCACTTCCAATTAGCAATTGTTGTCCTTTCTTCAGATATAACCTCCCATTCTTGAGTTTTATGACTGACTTAGATCATGAATTATGTTGAAGTAGTAGTTGTGATTGAGACAATTTACTAAATTGATTCTAGTTCCTGAATGGGGTTATCTGGAACTGGAAACAAATCAGGAAGCAAAAACACTGATAATTTGCTCCAGGTACCATTCATACTGACTTCTGTTATGAACTGTTGCAGATGATGCAATTCAAACAAAAGTTATATGGGATAGGGCTTAGTCATCAATAAAGCCTGTGTTCCAAGACCTCTTTTAGAGGAATACTCTCAAATTTAAAGAGCATTTTAGCATGCTGCTGTTGTGGTCACATATAGCCACAAAATCTTGTTCTCATTAAAGGCAACTTACTGATGTGGAGATTCAGATGATTTCAATTATTCATTTAGTTAAGGAACATCAGGCAGGCTGAGAGATTGTGAGTGTACTCCCACCTTAGCAAAACTTGTGATGCCAGTACTACAGGTATATCCATTTTGTCTAAGTCTTGCTATCTGAACAAGAAGAATTTTTAAGGAAAAATCCTGTAAGTTCTGGCTACATTAAGAACATAGTCCACCGATATATATACTTATATAAAATATTTCTATGCTGTATTTATTCTTCTCGATGATGAACAAAATAATTCTGAATTTGACTCAAATTTTATTTCTAAGGCAGATCAGACTTTCTGACAGAAGTTTTGAATTGAGCTCATTTTAACAGTGAAAATGGAAAATCCTTTTCTGTGTAGCACAGGCAAGGCTTTCTCCTTTAGTTTTGAATTGGGCTTTGTTTGAATGGAGTTCAGTCTGCTATGTTCTGCATGCATACGACTCTGTGTGGGACTTTAGAACAAGGGACAGCACCCCTGGCTTCCTCTCTCCCGTTTCTTAGCTTCTGGTTGATACGTTCGTGTGTAAGCTTTATTATTTTGGGGAGATTCTTCCTTGAGTTTTGTATTATTTATTATTAAAAGAGAAAAGGAAGATTATATATTGGGGAGTGAAATTCAGCAGTGTAACCTTACTTCTAAAGAGAATACAGACTAACTGTTTCACGTTCTAGGTTGGGGTTATTTAAATAAGAAGCTGGTTCTTAGTGTACTTCGCAGTAATAGAAGATCTCTGCACTATTTTCTAGGCTTCACAAGAGTCATGAATAATTTATCATTATCTTAAATTGTGGCAGCAGTAACAGCCTGCAGCCAATGGAAGCACTGCCTTGTTCAGAATATGGTTGTAGACTGTATACATATTGTGGAATAAAACTTTTCAGTCATTACCAGGAAATCTATACCTTTTATCAAGCTCATTTATTAGTCAAATTTGACCAGCTTTACAGTTTTGAGTTAATAGAAAGATGAGAATGTTTTAACAACGGTAATTAGAATAATGTCTCTTAAAACAAGTAGATGAATTGTCTGGATCTGTATTTTACAGCATTGTCATGCTGAAACATTTTAAAGCAGTTATAGTGAAATACCTCCTTGATTTTAAAGTTTTGTTTCTCTGATTTGTTTCTTGTCTCATCCTTGATTTTAAAAGCAAACAAAAAACAAACCATACATGCTATTTATGGTCATTTTTCTCAGAAACTGCAGTTCTGCAGAACCTTAAAAGGAGATTTTTCCAGTCTATTCTGTACCATTACTGAAGCAACCTGTTGCCCTTCCTTCGCTGGTTTGCAGAACATTAAGAAGATACACATAGCATTTCACCATCTTGTTACCTGTTATAGTTCTGAGCAAGAAACCTTTGTATCAGTGCAGGACTTAAGTTTCAAGAACCTGCACCAGGTGCAGTTCAGGTTGGATGTTAGGAAAAATTTCTTCTCAGAAAGAATGGTGTATTGCAGGCTGCCTATAGAAGTGGTGGAGTTGCTGTCCCTGGGGATTTTCAAGAAAATAGATATGGCACTGAGTGACATGGTTTAGAGCAGTCACAGACATGGTTTGGACTAGATGATCATATTGGTCTTTCCGAACTTAATGATTCTGTGATTCTGTTGATGTGTTTGTTTTTTTGCGGTGAATCGTGTGCTGGTGAGAAGGAAGCAAAATAGTGGAGTGTGCTATATCCCATGATAGATATAGCCAGAGAAAGTTGTGATCAGACAGTGTACAAGGATCAAACAGAAGTTGGTTTGGTTGCTAACGAGGGCTTGGTGTGCCTGTATCTGTAGTGCTGCATGAGGGAGTGGAAGGTGCTGAACTGCATGGAATGGTGACTGCATGGGAGTTGTGAAGGCCCTCTTACTCCCTCTCCCAAGCTTTTGATCAGTTCCAGCCTGTTGCGTAGAATACAGGAGATCTGGAATAGGTGTGGGATGTGAATGGGCCTTCCCAAGCCCTGTGTCTGGGCTGTCACTCTTTGAGATATGCAGTGCCAGGAAGGCATGTTAAGAGCCTTGAAAACTGTTGCTTCTGCCTACAGTGCAGAAAGGAGGCCACAGCAAACATAGAGATAGTTCTGCTGTGAGCTCAGCTTAATGGCGTGCCTTGCCTAAAGTGTCCTTAGAGTCTCATTAATGAGTAATCCCCCACTGTAAGCCAGTGTCTGCAGGTAGCACTGTCTGGCCCTCCTAAGCTGCAGTGATTATTTGAGTCATTCCTGGCTCTTTCCTGGACGTTGTTAAGAAGCCTGCTCCAATTTAAAATATATATATATATATACACAGATTGCATTATCAAATTAATTGCAAGACAGTAGATTTTCAGAGAAATTTGACATTGTTTCTTAGTAACACTGCCCTAAGAATGAGCTTAACTCTGAGTTCTTTACTCTGAGATTTTGTAATCTAAGCATATGTTACCAGTAAGGCTGGATGGAAATTTTTGAATTCATCTGAGATTTTAATATAGAATTTGCTATTCTTCTGAGTCATTGTAGTCCAGGTGTTGTGGGAGAAATATGACAGAAGTGATTTTCTTTATGAAGGTAATTTAATCCTTATTGTCAAATAGTTTGTAAAATACCTAAAAATAATTATTCTGCAATCTCACTATTTTTATTTGCAATACAGAGCACAATGCTGCCACAGACAAGTGACACACCTGTTTTTATAGAATACTGACACTGACATAATGCCCATTCTGGAAAATATGATTAGCCTAGAGCAACTTGCTAAGCTCATCTTTTCCTGAGTTTAAAGAAGAAAAAGAGAATTCTTATCTCTAATGACTGGATTATTGATTCATACTTGGAAAAAGTTGAACTGATTACACCCAAGTAATGTTTGTATCCGTGTATGGTAGTGTATGTGCTGATGGAGTATTTTCAGTGAATATGAATAAAGTTTAGTCAAAACTATTATCTTCAGTGTGACTTTTATTTTGTTCTGTTTTTCTATTTTTTTTTTTCTTTTCCATTTTTTTCCCCCTAGCAGTCATATATTAAGACCTGATGGTTTCTGGTGAACAAAAGTGTATTCTTGGCTGAACATGAGCCAGCAGTGTGCCGAGAAAGCCAATAACATCCTGTCTTGGATCAGAGGCAGTGCAGTCAGCAGGACTAGGAGGTGATTGTCCCCAAATACTCAGCCCTGGTGAGGCTGCACCTTGAGTAGTGTGTTCAGTTTTGAGCCCCTCAGTGCAATAAAGATACAGAGGCCCTGGAGAGTGTCCAGAGAAGGGTCATGGGACTGTGGAGTGTCTGGAGCACAAGTCTTATGGGGAGCGACTGAGGGAGCTGGGATTGTTTAGTCTGGAAATGAGAAGGCTCAGGGGAGACCTTATCATTTGTTATAACAACCTGAATGGAAGTTGTGGCAAGGTGGGGGGTTGGCCTTTACTTTCAGCTAAATAGAGATTAAGACAAGAGGAAATGGCCTTAAGTTGTGCCAAGAGAGTTCAGGTTGGGTATTATAAATAATTTCTACTCAGAAAGAGCGGTGATGCATTGGAACAAGTAGTACAGGGGAGTAGTGGAGTAACCATCCTTGGAACTGTTTAAGGAAAGGGTAGATGAAGTCATGATTTAGCAGGCAATATTCTTGGTAGGTGAATGAGTGGACTAGATGATCCTAGAGGTTTTTTCCAACCTTAATGGTTCTATGTTTATCTTTCACTTTCTAGCATAATGGCATTTTCAACTGGATAGAATTGGACAAATGAGTGTTAAACGTACTCTGTTTAGAAACAACTTGTTGATATTCTGTCTGCTCTATGAAGCAATTAGTCAATGTGTACTTACCTTTGAAATCAAATATTGAGATTGTAAAACAGATTTTATGTATCGTTACATTGCTAATAATGAACATTCTGGTGACACTAAAAACTAATGATGTAACATTATCTCATGGAAATACAAGTGATATTATGTGACACACACACACACACACAGAACGATCAAGGTTGGAAAAGACCTACATAACAGGGTGACAAATTTATCAACTCTAGTGTGAATACCTATTCCCGCTTTTATACTACTTCAGCTTAATGAGGGAGAACTCGGAGTATTTCCTCAGTATTGCTCTGCCTGAGTTGCTGCGGAAATGCTTAATGCTGAGTACTGTTTCAGACGTCATTTATAAAAGTAGACTCAATTACTGACCTTCCTATAATTAAGAAGAAAGAACCGTAAACTTTCATGGTGGTTGGGGTCTTTTTTCTTTTGTTATTTGCTTTCCATTTTGTTCTGTGTACTGGGGGCTTTCTACTCAGTCCATAGGTAGTGCGTTTTTTCTATAATCTGGAAAGCATTTTTGAAATCATGAACAGTTATTTGGGGAAAAAAAAAAAAAAAAACAAAAACGCACCACTAACCACAGCAACAAAAAGTTGTTGTTAGTCTGCAGTGGACCTTCTGAAAGCTTGATTTTACTTTGGAGGAAGTTACAATGAGGAAAAAATACATTTTCTATGGCCTGCAGGGAAGTTACAGTGCAAAGCTTCTTTTCCTTTCTTTTCCTTTCTTTTCCTGTTTTTCCTATGATCTTACTAATTATTCCACCCTCCAAATTACTGGTTAGGAACACTGAAAGCTAGAATACTTTAAGGAAGAAAATATCACAAAAAAGAAATACAAATTTTTTTTGAGGTTTCCTAGCTCAGCTTACTCTGGTAAGTTTCAGTGAATTCTCTAACTGTAGAAGTGTTCACTACCCCATTCAGTGTCTCTCCTGAGGATGTGATAGCTTGATCTAGAAGGGGAATGTGCCATGGAATAGATTTGGGACTGACTAAACTGATCTAACTGCAATGCAGATCATTTATGTGCTGTAGAAGAGGTGGATATATAAACATCTAGATGCCAGCAGCTGTTTCTGGTGATTTCAGCTATCTTTTTCTGGGATAGGTACAAAGAGAATATTGAAGTGCAGATCCCTCAGCAGGGGAGTCATAAGCATTCAATTGACATGTTTAGGTTAAAGGTATGTGAATATAAATAAGAAAATATATTTAAAAGATAGATGAATATGCCTAATTTTGAATATTAATGCTTGTGTTGCTGGTTTTCTTGGAGAACTGATCCACCATATGCTTCGGCTGGGTGCTACTTAATTTCAGATGAGAGAATTTAAGAAATTAGTGAGGCATTGAGCATTTTTTATCTTGCTAGGTTTAAATCCTAGTTGTTATTTTAACCAAACTCAGATGAAGGTAGACCGAGATTTTCTTTCTGAGTAGGAAGGTTAAGGAGTTGCGTTGGGTTGAAAGAGACAGTTCTGTGCAGTACTTGGACTGGATGATCTTGTAGGTCTTTTCCAACCTTGGTGGTTCTATGATTCTATGAAGTTCTTTGTACTTCAGATCTGCAGATACTGAGATACCCACATTCCCTAGGGTAAAGAATAAGAATGACTTCTCATTCTATCTAAACTTTTTAATTTTATTTATTTATTTATTTATTTATTCTTATTTTTTTTTTCCCACTTTTTTCCTCTAATGGGTTTTAGCTGCTTTACATCATTGGTATCTTGATTTCATCAATGCAACCAATCATTTCAGGTAATGTGTAAAGGAAATGCTTTGGTTGTAAAACAAGTTCTGTAAAAAATGTTAAATCTATTCTGTGCTAAGAATTTCTTTTCGGCGTGGCATATAGATTGCTTTTCTATCTATTTGAGCTTCTTGCAAGGTCTTGTCCTTTATGATAATCCCAAAGGGTTTTATTTTATGCCTCCATGCAGCTACCTGGTGATAAAACTTTAACAAATTGTGGCCGTCAGAGATTGAATAAAAGCACCTATAGAGTAATCATTGGTCTGTACAAACACTGTTGTGAGTGACGATGTCTGAGAAATTTTGAAAAATTTGAACCACTTAAACAGCCCTGCCCAAGTTTACTACAATTTATGACTTAAAAAGCAAAAAACAAAAAGGTTTTGGAAAAACTGGGGAAGAATGATTGTTTCAGGATGAAGAACATGTTCTACTTTGTGCGCGAAACAATATGGTACTTTTACCAGATGTCCTTATAAAGTTAGTTATAATTCATATAGCGTTAAGGCCACCAAAAAACACATTATGAAACATTGGCCTTCACTTCTGCACCTGAAAATAATATATCTAACGAGCTATTATTTGTCATGCATGTAAAATTGTGGGTATAAAAACAACAGAGCGTGTCATAATGAAAATCAATTCTAAACACTTTGAGCACTCGATAAATGTGCCATAAAATTCATCTTACGCAAAAGGAAATAAAGGCATAGGCAGTAAAGAAGTGTGCAGCAAAAGTGTTTATAATTTTAAATTTGTGTGGTCTTTTCCTACAAAAGAACAAAAGGTGTGAAGCAAAAAGCTTTCCAAAGATTCCCCCTCTGGTGAGCTAAGCAGCTGGTAGAAGGTACCCCTTGACATCAGTGGCCGTAATGATCATGTGTTACTGTGAGTTTGTACAACTTTTATGACATTTGGGACTAAAAATCTATGGCTTGAAGGTACCAGACAAGTGAATTATATGCTTATATGCCTCTAAGTCCCCAAAGTCCGACTTGAGTACACAGAAGTCTCTGCCATGTATAGTAATTATCTAACGTAATTACTTTTTTCATGCTATTGTGGACATTTGAACATATTTCTGCAATTGCAATTAGCCTTTTTTTTTTTTTTTTTTAATATAAAACTGTAATTTCAAGTAAGTCTGAATTTGTGTATAACAATTAAACAACAGCTCATCAAATAACTAAGAACAGATCAAAAACCCTATTTCAAACAAAAAAATGTTGTAGCTTGTGATCAAGCGTTTTGGTATACCTGAGTTATTTTTACCTAGGGCATATGGAATTGATGTGTGGGAAATTATTTGCAAAGATTTAAGTCAAATTATTACATTTTGCTCATTCTGCTTATGTGTTCCTCATGGCTGCATAAAGCCTGTACCTTGTTTCCTATTTGGCTTTTAGAAATGAAACTTCCTAATACGCCCCTACTTTTCAATTCTGGAGTAAGAGATTCAGGAAGAAAAAGCACATATGTTAAATCTGAAATATTACGTAGCTGTTAAATGCAGAGACGAAATACAGCATGTAGTGTTATATTTGCAGAATAATAAGTAGTATTTACAATCAAATGATGTTTTCTGACTGCACAACTCCAATTGAGAAATCTATAGACTTGAAATAGGACGAAAGTTCTCTGGATCCTTAATCGTCACTCTTGATGGTCCAGTTCAGTTCTCTTTTCTCGGAAGGATGGTTTAAAATGAGATGATGGCTGAGTGGACTCTTATCAGCACTTTTTATTGCTGTTGAATGTAGGAAGTCAGCATAAGTTGCCAATTGTGTCATTGGTTGTGTAGCCCCCAGCTAACCTCTTTGATTTTTTTCCTGTATATCTAAAGCCACATAGTTATTGTTACGTGGGTAACTATTACTTTCTGGCCTTCAGTCACAAATTTGTTACAAGTAATGTAAAGCCATACAACAGGATAAATCTTCTAATTTAGTGATTTGGGTAAGCTTCCCAACTATTAGCTATGTTATCTGTGGAAATTATGTTTGTTTTTTGGGCATGTTAGCTACTTGGCGGACAAGTATAGTTCAGACCCTGTGTCTTCTGAGAGGTGCCTTCAGATGAGTGTTACCCTATGTACACAGGTATGTGAATGTATTTATTCCTTTTAAAGAAGATTGGTAGCATGAACAAATCCATTTCAGCAGGTAACAGTATCTACTATTACTGATGCTCAGCACTTCCCATTTTGAAGATATTTTTAGCTGCTAATGATTTTGCTGATCATTAAATGTTTGGCCTAAGTATTCCGTGCTTTCTGTAATAACTTCAGAATACACCTTAAAAACTTTCATTTTGCTCTCCAGAGTTTGTTATTCAAAAGCTTTAAACTGGTTTTGCTTCCAAAATGCAAAAGACTGTCATGCCATTTAACAGTAAACAATAAAAATATATTTGGATAGGTACACCAGCAAAATTTACAACCCCAGTAAACTGAGGAGAACTCATTTGGCAGTCTGCTACAAGTTTTGTTATGTTGTACTGGGAATGTAATACTGTAATCCTTGCATCAGTTCTTTTCATGAGTCAAAAACAAAATAAACAAAAAGAGAGAATTCAGCATCATGTGAGATACTAATAGAAGGCTTTGAATCTTTAAACTAGATAGGATGAAACTTTCTAACCAGATTAGACTTCTACACAAAAAGTACAGTTTCTTAAATCCCCTCACTGCTTTTTCAGTGTATCTAATGACAATATAGTGTTGATACTGCAAACGTTTTCACCTTGCTCCTTTATTTGTAATTACTGTACATAACTGGAATGACACCAAGAAGTACAAGCAGTTCTTGCTGATAAACACAGTGGAATTGGATGAAGAATTATGAAAAAGATGATAGAACAAAACAAGCAATTTATGGAAAGTGAACCCATTATGGCAGTCCATACAATTTTATATATCTTAGTTTTAATAAAATCCATTTTTTTTTCTGAGTACATCAGAATGTGCATTTGTGAAGAAGATCTAAAGCACTTATACTAAGCACAGGTTTAGATAATTTATTTGTAAGGATTTCTGCTTTTATATTTAACATTGGATTAAAAGGACTAAAAAGACCAACAAAACTTTTGCTGTTGAAAAAATGTATTATAGATGAGAAAAGAAAGAGGGTCAAGATGGCCAGGCCCAGGGGGTGGTGGTAAATGGAGTCACATCCAGCTGGCAACCAGTAATGAGTGTTATTCCCCAGGGGTTGGTACTGGGGCCTGTTCAATGTCTTTATTGATGATGGATGAGGACAGTGAGTGCACCCTCAGAAAGTTTACAGATGACACCAAGCTGGAAGCGGATCTGCTTGGGGGTAGGAAGGACCTGCAGAGTGATCTGGACAGATTGGATCACTTGGCTGAGACCAGTGAGGTGAAGTTCAACAAGACCGAGTGCTGAGCCCTGCACTTTGGTCACAACAATCCCAGGCAATGCTACAGGCTTGGGGCAGAGTGGCTGGATGACTGTGTAGAGGAAACGGACCTGAGGGTATTGGTAAACACTCAGCTGAATGTGAGCTCGCAGTGTGCCCAGTTGGCCAGGAAGGCCAATGGTATCCTGACTTGTATCAGGAGTAGTGTTGTCAGCAGGAGCAGGGGGGTAAATGTCCCCCTGTACTCTGCACTGGTGAGGCCAAACCTTGAGTACTGTGTTCATTTTTGGGTCCCTCACTACAAGAAAGACTTTAAGTCCCTGGAACGTGTCCAGAGAAGGGCAATGAAGCTTCTGTGGGGTCTGGAGCACAAGTCTTATGAGGAGTGGCTGAAGGAGCTGGGATTATTTAGTCTGGAGAAGAGGATGCTCAGGGGTGACCTTATTGCTCTCTACAGCTATCTGAGGGAGGTTGAGGTGAGGTGGAGGTCGACCTCTTCTCCCATGTAACTTGCAATAGGGCAAGAGTGAATGGCCTCAAGTTGTGCCGAGGGAGATTCAGATTGGCCATTAGGAAATACTTCTTCTCTGAGAGAGTGGTCAGGTGCTGGAATGGGCTGCCCAGGGAGCTGGTGGAGTCACCAACCCTGGAGGCATTCAAGAAACGTTTAGGTGTTATTACTAAGGGACATGGTTTAGTGGGAAATATTGTTGGTAGGTAGACGGTTGGACTGGATGATCTTGTAGGTTTTTTCCACCTCTGGTGGTTCTATGATTCTGAGTTCATAAATGTCACTTCCCCTCACAAAAGATTGAAGTCCCACTGGAACTTAAAGAAGTTGAATCATAATTAGTTTGTTTAAAAATTAATTAATCTTAACACAATTTACAAGGTTCCCTTCTTTCTCCATACACACAAGGCAGTAAATGTTTTGAGATCAACATCCCTGGGAGTTACTGGCAGCAGCAACTTTTTCATTCCCCCATGGATGAACAGCATGGTGTTACTGAAAATGCTGACTGAAATGAGGGTGTTTTCAGTAGATCCTAGAGCATCAGAGTAAGCAATAAGTAGAAATAGGAAAGAAGCATTATTTGACTTTTTGTGTGTTTTCTAGTTAATTTCAATTTGATTTGCTGTTTGTAATACATAATACTTATTTTCTCAATAATATCCCAGTTTCTAGTTATTATTAATACACTACCATTGCTGTATTATTATTAACAGCAAGTGTAACAGCTTTTTGTTAACAACTTTTTTGTTGTGCCTGAAGCTTTGCTGCTTGTTAAGTATGATTGCCCATGTTCCACCTGGTATAGGACTATATTCCCTGTGTCACTGCTACTTGTAACATAGCAGTTCAATTTTTTGCTCCTAATAAGGTAAATGGAGCCTTGTCTCTTTATGGTTGTGTTACTGTATAGTCAATATGGTGTGAAGAGAGCAGAAAAATGGATGTAAAGCTATTGCAGAGTTCTGCTTCTGCAACCTGACCAGGATCGCCAAAGCCTAAACTTTGAAAGTCTGAGGTTTGAGTCATAGCTGGTTTCTGGACTGCAGCCAGCACAGTTGCTTTACTGCCTTATATTCCGAATGTGATGTGACCCCATAATCTGTACATGAACTATGATGACAGAATTGCAAACCAATAGCAAGAATAAACTGGGACTGCAGTAGTGAAGATCACAAAGGTATCTTTTAACTTAGTATTGCTAAGTTATTGTACCCCATTTTCAGGAACTGACTGTAGTTAGACTCTGATAGACCAGAATATCTTGGCGCCCAAACTGATCTGATGCAGGTTTAGGTACTGAATCTCTTCAAAAGTCTTGAGTGTGAGGCACAGCCATAGAAATTTAGAGATGTTTTATGTAGTAGTTAAAGGGGCAGATCTTACTTTTGTTTTCCTTTTTTAGAAAGCAGTGAAGTGCATTTGATAGAGATGTCCTACAAGCTTAACATTGTTCTTCATGTTTCCTAGAATTCTGCAAACAGAGAGCAGGAATAAAGTTAATTATTTAAAGAAAGAGTAATGTTTATCAGGACACTAAGTTCTTAATTTTAAGATTATTCTATAATATATTTGTTTGTTGGAAAAGTAGTTTGGAATGTAGACTTTGTATTGAAGGAGCATACTGAGGAGATTTTATAAGCAGGAAAAACAGTAAGAACCTATTTTAATTGGCCCGTGGTAGCATATTTCCAAGAAACTAGATTAGGTATAATTGTCTTGGGAGGTTAAGCAACCCTCTTATCCCCATTAGTGTACTTACATAATACATATTTTAATACCTTCTCACAGCAAGACTGTGGGTAAACCATATGAGATATGCAGATTCCTGGTTTTGTCTTTTCTTTATAAGAGTCTCAGAAGAGTTATCACGTTTCCTGGAAATATGGTTTATTTCCTTGCCCTTTTTTTGATGTAGCATATTACGAACAGTTGTAATTTTCCCACTGGCTTAGCCTCATGTATTTGGTTATTCTAAATGAGGGAAAAAGGTATTGTGACTAACTGGGTTTTTTAGGTCTCTTGGGAAGAGGGTTGCTCAGCTAATTAATATATGGTCAATTTGCTGGTAGAAGTCAGAAGTAGGAAAAGAAGGGTCATGATTTCATGGATTTTTCCGTAGGGAAGAAAAGTGAGATTTGGGGGAAATATACAAGAGAATTAATTATGGCTCTAAATTGCTAGTAATGAATGTATCTAGATAAAGAGAGTCTTAAAAGAATTGAAGAGGTAACATGAGTTAACAAAAGTATTTCTTGAATAAGTGCATTATTTCTTCATTATGTCTAATTTTAGGTTACATTCAGTGTAACTACATGTTTGGCAAAACACTTGTAGTTAATTCTAGGTTATGACTTTTAAGAAAACTACTGTGTGGGTTTGGGGATTTTTTTTTTCTTTCTTAATTTTCTTTTTTTTTTTTTCCCCAAAAGAAGGGTTCAGGTATTACAGTGGGTCAGTGTTTTCCGTGTTTGGAGGTACTGTGTTTATGACTTCAGAATGCAATACTTTTGTGTGTGTTTGAAGCTCTCAGAATATATATTAAATAAACCTTTTGGGACACCACTACAAGGAATTTGTTTGAAAACTTTTTCCTTTGATTTCTTTCGTTTACTTTGTTTTTACAACATATATTTCAGGAATAAAAGTTCTGTTTTGGTGGGTAGTTCACCTCTTCCTTAGGGGAGAAAGATATTCTCCAACCATGTTTAGACAAGAAAAAATGTAAAACATGAGGGTTTGGGTTTTTTTGAAGGATGAGAATAAGATATCAAAGATACAAGGCAGTCTGTTTTTGATGTTTTTAACTAATAAGATGAATTATTTCTGGTGGACTACATTTTTAAAGAGAGATGTACTAAATGAAAGTACTGTGTGAGATCTTACCAAAGACTTTTTGAATAACAAACCTGTGCTTTTGAGTAGTTTATTTGTAGCTATATGCTTTGCTTTGTGTTCGAGTGATCATAGTAATAAGAATTTTATTTCTTTTGTCAATATTCACGACTGTGAAAACAACATAGAATCCTCATATCTTAAATATAGAATTTACAAACTACCATACAGAAATATCTGTAAATATTATTCTGAATAGTTAAAAACAGTTTCACATACATGTTATGCCCTCTCAGTCAATTGTTTACCTTTTGCTATGAGATCGTTATAAGCTGTGGCTCGTTTACATTGGCCAACATATGCCAACAGATGAGTTTAAACTCAGAGGTTACTTCTATGTGTTGTTCTTCCTACTTCCACAGGGATGACTGCATTAATATGTCTTCCTTAGTGTTCTTCAGTCTATATGTGCTCTCTCTCTTACCTGTGAACTCTGCTGTTTGTTTTACACAGTAATTTATTGTTATTTCACAAATCTCTTATTTTGTCCCCAAGTTTTGTATTTTCCCAGACTGTAAACTCATGTTGAGTGACATCAGGTTTTTTACTTGAAGAAGTTCCTTATTTTTTATTCCTGTTCATTTCTTTCATTTGCGCTGTTAAAAGAGAAGACAATGCAAAGCAATAGTCTTGATTTTATTCTTTGTGTGCAATTAGTATTGTTTTACAAAATTCCAGGCACTTTCATCTGTGTGAGAAACAGTAGAATTGCAAACCTATGAAGAGAGAATGTAGCTTGTGGATTTTCTGGATGATAGATGAGAAGACAGGAGCTGATTTTCAAATCCTAGGCAGATTTGGCAGCATTTACTTTTGGTAAATTTGTTGTATTCAACACTTCACGGCGAACACTGAAAAAGGAATTCTGAGATCAAACCACAATTTTTACTGTTGCTAATTAGAAACAAATTGCAATACGGCTAAATTCTGTACTACTTAACTGTTTAATTCATGATGCTTTAGTTGGGCAGCTTCACTGCCATTCGAATGGTTCCAGTAATGGAATATGACGAAGAGAAAGTAAGAGTATTTTAAAATATCACTTTCACTGTAGAATTGGCTTGCTGCTGTCAGTGCACTGAATTTAAAACCAGATTGCAAGTTGCAGGCTGCGTTACAGATCCTATTTTCAGTACTGTTCATCTACTGCTGTGAAAGTATTAAATAAGTCCTGTAATGGAGAGTGATAGGCGCACTGTGGAAAGTATCCACATGGGGACCACAACCTGAAAAATAACATGCTTTTTCATTTTTGGATTAGTCTTTTTTTTCTTTATCTCCCTTCTTTTCCATGCCTTACAGAACGTTAGGTAACACATCTTTGCACAGAACTTGCTGTAAATTTTACCAATCTGTTGAAGTACGCTTGTTTTTAAAAGGATTTTCCTTACAAAAGTATTTATACTATTGTTAAAACTGCTGGAAAAAAAAAAAACAGCTATCCCATAAGCTCTGATTGTTATTCCTGCTCGAACCTCTTATCGCACTGGATGTTGACAGAAGTATTGTACTTGGATCTCATTACTCTTTGCCACTGTCTTGTGTCCACCTCAGTGCTTTATGTTTCTTTACTCCCAGAGCATATGAGGGCATAGTCAAGAACAACACAGCATATGCAGTAAGGAGGGGGATCTGATCGTATATACTGTTCCCGATTCCTCTAAAGCTGGGCCTCTTGGCAAAGTATTTGTTTGCCAGGCCAGATTTCAACTTATTCTTCATTTCAAATTGAATTTTCTCTTCTCTGAAGAGCTACTTTCCTGCTGAATTGCACCCTCCTGTTGTCTTTGAATTTGTCAAAAAATGTGCCACAAGAAACTGTACTTCATTCTTTTATGTTTTTAAAACCAAAAGGATTTCATGGGAAAGAGCTACATGCAGACATTGAGTATCAGCTGAAAAGGGAAATATTTCGAGTATTGAAGACTGATTTTTTAAAAAACAAGGCATTTACAATTAAGTATTTTCTAATTATAGCTTTAGCTAATAGTCTTTTCATGATACTGTTAAATCATCACACAAGAGATGTTACATGTTAATTTGTTTAAATTAGTGTAGGTGGATAGGTTGTTGATTTGTGGTTATAACACCTGAGGCTGATTCTTCTAAAATTTAGAATGCTCTGCCCTCTAGTATGTATTTGGTTCTCACTCTTAAATAGGGAGGGATTTATCATTCTTTAGTCATCTTGCTAATTCCTATGGTTATAGCAGAGAGAATACGAAAGTTCTTATAGAGAATTGTGTTCATGCAATGTTAATTTTGTCCCATTTTCATACAAGTTTCTTTGAATTTTTTAACCTGTACTTTGTTAGAAATCTTTAACTCTCCAAGTGCTGTTCTAATGAGGCACTGAGCTGGTGTTTTACTAATTATATTACATGCAGGAAAGTTAATTTTCTATAAAAATCAGTTATCCATTTTCAGTATTCTATCAAATAGATCTCTAGCAGAAAAATGAGGTAAGGAAGGTGTGTCAAGTGAGAGGCCATCAAGATGTCCATTTCTAAATTAGGTTACTAGAAGTGCTAATTTACACAGAGATGAACATAACAGTGTCATCCTAGAACACATTTTGCTGGGAAAAATTCTTCATATTAAAAATTTCTTTAAATTTTATTGATGCTAGAGACAAATCAGCTTGGTTATTGACTTTATTTTTTTTCTACTAAGCTGAGAAATTTCTTGACAAAATGTTGATTTTTTTTAAAAAAAGTTTATTTTTGGAGCAGATGTTTATTTTCTGTATGAGACATAAATTGCAGGATGTGGTAAGGTTGATGAAGTTTACACTTTCCATAGCCTTCAAAAGTTGTTGTAAAGTAGCACCAGCTGTGTTCCCATGGGCTTATCACTAAAATGCCCTGCTCAGATGTACATGATCCTTGAAATTCTGGAAATGACAGATTTCACTGAGTCAATTCTGAAATTAAATAATACGGATTTGCTTAATTAGGTGAAACATAATCTTGAAATATGAGATTTTTACTTTTTTTCAAACTCACAGAAATCCTTCTTAAATGTCTAGGCCCATATGTTCTTCATGCTGTGCAAAACTGTTCAGAGGGAACAAAGCCAATTAAAACTTCAGATATCAAGTGGAACTAGATAGCTGAGTAAGATGCATGGTTCCATGGGTTTGCATGAAGGATTTCAGTCTATAGCCAAGGACTAGTGGGCGTTGAAACCCAGCAGACTTTTTTTTTTTTTCCTGTTGGCTACTGGAGAATTCCTGGCAGTTCAGGTAGGATGTGGCAGTGCTGCAATCTGGGGTGGACGGAGCTGTCGTGAAGACGCTGTGCTGTGGGGATGTGGCAGCATGAACCTTGTGCGAATTAATGATCTGCTACTGCAAGTCTGGCAGCCCCTTCCAGGCTTTGTGAATTATGTACAGGACTGTTTTTACCTCCAGAATGTGTTAGGAATAGAAAGGTAGGAATGTTACTGTGAGGCAGATTTCTTTCTCCTCTATTATAGTGTGGAATAATGCGTGTTGCAGAGGAGAAAAACAAAATGACGCTATGTATCTGTGAAAGACTTCACAAACAATGCTCATGGATGTAACAAGTTTAAAATGAATGCTCTAATAATAATGAAAATCATGTTAAAAGGTAAATATATATATATATATATATATTTTCTAGCAAAAGTGCCAGAGCAAGAGAATAGTTGGGGGAAGGATTTTTCCTTCCTAATTCTGGCTGCATGCATTGCAGTGAGGATTGCTCATTGCATAAATCCTGCAGGAGTACCTATTAGAAGCATCTTCCCTTGAAAGGGGCATGGTAGTGAGAAGAGGTAGAAACCTGTATTTCACAAGAATCAAAGTGGGGGGAAAAAAAGAAACAAACAAACAAACAAAACCCTTAATTTTGAAATAATGCATGTACTGGGCAAAAAGGGAGCTGACATATGGAGAATTTTCCTGTACACTCGAACTGATTCATGCAGGAATGCTTGAATGTTTTTTCACAAAATTTACTAGTGCTTTAGGTGGGGAAATGATTTTGTTCAAGTGTGATGTGGCCCCAGCTGGCTTCGTTTGTTCCTGCTGTGGCTTTGTTAGCAGACCTTTACAAACTGTGGGTCCTGGCTTTTTGAAAATCACTTCCATGCAGATTTGCTTACCATCCGTTTTACTCTTGACCTGCTTCTTGCCTTGTAACCCATGCAGCTACAGCCATCCTATACATCAACAAAAGGAGGTGCTGAGAATTGGGCTACTGTGAGGATGGCTCTGTGACGGCAGGTGACATGCTGATGATTCAACACCTCTGTGGTTAGTGACATCTGGATGATGGAGACTGGTTTTGTTTTGTTAAGTTTTGTGGGTTTTTTAGTGTTTTTTTTTTTTTTTCCCCCAGTCTGTTGTTTCATTTGTCAACTGCAGTGACTGCCTTCAAGCAACACTTAGTAATCTGTAGAATTGAAAGATGCAGATACACTGGAAAGAGTGTAAAACTCTTTCCACAGTAGTTCTTTTATTCCTGTGCACTGTTGCGCACCTGTGATTTCTTTGCAACACAAGGCTTTGCATGTTGGTTGTGAATAGTTACTTAAATATCTTTTTGGGTAAACAATGATTTAAAGAATGTATCTCCAAACTTTTGGCTTACTACAGCCACAATGAGTGAAGAGGAATTGTCTTGGGCAGCATATACATGTTCTCGGAAAGTAATGCCTCCTGTTAATTTCCTTGGAAACAACACCAGATACAAACAGCACAATGACACTATTTGATAGAGCACATTCGCAACTACAAAACACCATTTTTTTCAATGTATTCACCACCATGAGCTGTGCATTTTCACCAGTGATGAACAAGAGCCTGCATGCTGCACTTGTAAAAATCTGCATGGCCGTCCAGAACATGGCTTGTCTTTTATACTACTGTTGCCACTGCTGAAATGCACCACCCACCACCTCCGTGTGCTCACATGCACTGTTTGGTCTCCATCAGTGGTCAGCAAATGTCAGTGGGTACCATTTTTTTTCTGCATGGAGGAACTCAGTTACTCACTTTTCCTTAAAAGCACTCCCATGTCAGACACCACTCTGCTGCCGTTTGTCTTATGGCAGCAAAATGTAACAGAATACTGGTGGGAAGGTTCAACCCCTACTGCCATAGCACCAACATCTGCCTCTGACATTGTGGGCCAATGTGGGCCAAAGCAAAACAAGACAGGAGACATTACTTTCATAGCAGCCCTTGTAAAATATATGATATTGTTTATATTTATAAAGTAACAAAGCATTTTAATTTTTCATATTTTTTTTCTTAAAATATTTTAAAGAAATGAAAGGTAACCATAGAACTAGTGGGCTATCCAACCTTGTTTTTGCGAAACTAAAACATCTCTCTGTTCAGTGGCAGTGGCTGGAATTCTCAGTGAGCTCTGAAGGTCTTCATCAGAGATTTTTGATGAAATTTTACTCTTTCTGTACTTAGTCCTTGAAAATAATTTTTCACAAATATGCATACTGCTAAAAAGTGATTACATGATGAAGGTGTGACTGTGAAGAGAGGGCTTTTTCTTTCTGGTAAGAGAAGGATCATGAGTCTGGTAAAGAGACATAATCAGATTTTTGAGTTGAATATCTGATTGGAACTCTATACATTCTTTTTAAAAAATTGCAGTTCATGTATTTATATCAACTGAAAACAGCGTTGCTAACAAATTGATGATTTTCTTACAATCTTGAAACCTATCCTCAAACTCCTTCATCAAAACAGAAAGCACGGCTGCATATTCTTCACTGTTCAGAGGGACTGTGTTTAGCCAACGTACCAAAATGCCATCACTCGAGTCAGCACTGCACAGCGTTGCCCTCCCCGTGCCCTGGTTTCATTTGATGCTGATGGTTTGGATATTGCTGAATGATGGGTGTGTGCCTGGAGCCACTTCATGATGAAGAGCTGCCACGTTTATTGTGTGGGGCAAAGGGTGTGCTGCATTGCTATACATACTAGGCAGCATTAGTCTAAAGTGTTTTTAGGGAGGCCAGGCAAATAGTAATTTCTCTTCTGCATTTGTTTTAATGTTGACTTTCCTCCAAGAAGTGTAAGGAGTTAGAGAAACAGGATTTGCCTTGCTGGAATTCTGTCCATTCATCTGTGCTATATCACAGTTACCTGTTTTAGTTCAGATTTAGCTTATTCTGAAGGTACTTTTCTCAGTAGTTTTGGAGATCATTGCTAGTGTTTTATCTAAAGGGAGTCACGGCACTAACTGCCTAGGTAACTTCCAGCTTTTACATGAATCCAAAGAGACAAGGCTGGCTTTCACCTCTGTATGAGTTGTAACTAATCCAAACCGTATTATCTAGTAATGCAGAGTAACTTCATTACTTTCAGCTTTTGCTCCTTATGAATGTTGTTACACCTCACTATTAGCAAATGATACTGTCAAGTGAACCTATCTCAAATGTTTAAAGCCACTCAATGTAATTTGCTGTTAACCTGAGATTTGTAAAACAAAGTAATCGTAGTTTATAATAATCTTAATGTACACTTGTTGAAAACCGTACTTTGTAGTTTAAATATTTGGGTACACTGGATCTTCAGAGTTGCAATAAGCATATCTCTGAAATTTAGATTTGTAACAACAATAGCTCTGTTATGACTTGTTGTAAAATGCTTTTAGCATAATGATTCCCTTAGCAACAGGTAGTTCATCAATTCTGAATATATGATAAGTTCAAAATGTGCTAGAGAGGTGTCTGGAGATAACTGTGGGGTGTTTCTGTAAGTAGCTTAAAAATTTTGAGAAGATCCTATTAGATTTCCCTCCAAGAACAATTATTCTTAACCTAATAGTCACAAAACAGAAATATATAGAAACAGTTAAAAAAAAACCTCCTTGGGGCACTGTTACAGGGAATAAGAATCTTCCTATCTCACCTGTTACCTATCAAGCTATCTTGATTTGGTTTCGGCTTCTTGACACAAATTGGAAGATTGAGCAGCTGCTTCATTTTCAGAAGAATATTTGACATATTTATCTACTTCTTGATGAATAGAGAGATGAATTATTATGTAAAGCAAAGTCTGAGCGATGAGTCTAAACTATTAGCAGGGAATTTTAATTGATGCCTTGCTGAGAATGCTGCGGGTTGTTTACTGGTAGTTCTTAACTTGGGAGAAAAAGATTTCAGTGTTGAGGCACATAATTCCTGCTCCTGTTTACAATTTGTTTCTAAAGGGAGGGACAGAAACCAGTGAGCATGAAATATTTCCTATTTTGGTGAGTGCATTTAGTTCTACTGCCATATGGTTTTTATTGTAAGCCTTTGATAGCTTTCTGCTGATCTGATAAATTGCCTAGACTGATTAGTGGTTGTCAGTGAAGTGTGTCTATATAGTGTTGTCTTAACATCTAATTAGATTTATATAACCAGCATCCTCTGACATTATTGTGTTAACTGTAATGTAGAAGACTAATTAGTGAACTCCCATAGTGTTTAAAGGGTGTGCCTGACATTCTTGTCAGTATGTTTTGATAATTTTGTCAGTTTTTGAATGTGAAAAATACACATTCTAGCATGCAGAGAAGATTCCATACCCTTTATATTGCATAACTTCATATTGCAGGACTCATTTCTCCTTTTTTTTTTTTTTTTTACTTTTTCTTTTTTTTCTTTTAAAATGTGGCAGCAGTTAGGAGTAAAGAAAATGTGTAATTTTCACACTTCTGATATCATGTCGCTTCATACTTGATTCTCGGTGTTGTTTCTATTTCAGGATACTTTTATAACTTGAAGGACTATATGGTGCCTTCTGTAGCAGAGCTACTGCACCACTCAAAAACAAATGCGAGTTGGCACCCTCATTCTATGCTGCTCCTCTAGTGGGTTTTTTACTTGGTGGAAAAGTAACTTTCTGGAATAAGATTTTGCATATATGCTAACAACTCAGATGTGTTTCTTTCTGTTCTCTTGTGGAACTTGCATTTAAATGTCACTTGAAAAAAAAACAACAAAACTAAAGCAAAAATAAAAGCTGCACCTGTTTTGCTTGATAAAATGATCATAGGTATCACGTATAATTATATTATTAGTGCAAATACACTTTCTATTTACGTATATTCCACTTTCTTTTATAATACATATAAATGTATAATATTAATCTGTAATAACAACAGGCTTTAACACTAATTAAAAGGCGGTTCCATGGATTGTCAGTAAAGACTTAAGTAAATGCATGCTTGGTAAAGCAATATGTACAATGTGTGCAAATATTCTGTCCCTTACTGAGGACACGGTGTCATGGTGTTGTGTTGACACAGATAAACGGGTTGTCATTTTATATACACCAGAACGTATCTTCTGGCAGCCCAAGGGGTGTTGACCCTTCCAATTCTGAAATAGCTTCAGCACAGACACAAGATTAACTAACAGCCTGTCTGTCCTTCACGTCTTAACGTGACCAACCCATAAAGATTTGTGAAGTGGATTAATGAGTGCTTAATCAATGCTGTGGAAGTTCAACTGCAGAAACAAAATGCCCAGAGAGCACTGTCATGTTGGATTGTATGACTCCCATACCCACTACTTTGCCTTTTTACACAGATTGTCTGTGCACATTTCATTTCCCTGTTCCTCACATCGCAGACTGAGTGGGTTTGACCCCACTATCTGATCATTCTATCTGTACCTTTCTGTTTGTCTTTCACTTGTTTCTGTCCATTTCCACATGATTATCAGAGGTCTGACCTGGATTTGCTCTACCCCATCTACTGCAAAAAACTCAGAGAGCAATCTTCATTTTTTTTCCCGGAGTCTTCTAAAATGAGTACTTCAGTAGCAATAACAAGCAAGCCCGTGTGTGATGATTTTTACCTCTGCTTTTCCCCTCAAGACTTCACCAAATGGTCCTTACTTTTGCGGGTGCCTGGCCTGCAGTTAAACACAACTCTTACATTCAAAATTCGTTTCTCCCTGTTTGGATTTCTGAATAAGTGTTAAAGCTGAATGTAGGCCACCTACCTACATGTGCTTTTGCATTCATCTCTTTTCCATTATTTCTTGTTTCCTGAGGCAAACTTGATTTCTGTGGAACTCTATACATAGAAAGGGTCTTTAATCTAGTCCTATCTGTTGAGCCAATGCTTAGCAAGTACGTTCTCCTGCATTTGACAAAGGGAGAATGGAATGACATTGGCAAGGTGTGTTCATTCCCATTATTTAGTTTAGACATAGAGCATGACATGTATTTCAAGACTGTAAAGAAGTATCCTGGTAATGTAGTAAAAAGCAGTTTGTTAAAATTATGTTGGTTTGTAGATTAGCTTTTTTGAATGTTTAGTAAATTTTGTGATGTGTTGATTACAGCAGGTTGCCAGAATTTTGTTGTTGAAATTCATGTTTACAAACTCTTTCAACAAGAATTCCTAGTTTAATTTATTTTTCTGAAGAGAATAAAAACATTAGTGCCTTTAGCAAGGAAGGATGCTCTCACTTGCTTCAAGTAACACCAAGCCTTCATGATCAGAGATCTTCTAAATTAACAGTTTAAAAGAGAAGAAACATCCAAGAACTACAAATGCTGTGAAACATTAAAGCATTAAAAATGTGTGAATTCAGTGTAAAAATGTGTAAATGTCCAAATTAATAAAATTAGACTTCAAATAACTGTGCAGCTTAATAAAGGAGACATAGCCTATGGGTCAGCTCAATAAGCTGTTTAATACAGAAGTATGTGACTGACTGGAACTAAAAGAGTACATTGATTGGTACAGATTGCAGAAAAAGAAACTGTAAGTAAAGAGGGAGCAATTTCAGAAAAAAATAAAAATAGTGCACTGAAAAAGCAGTCATTATAACGAGACTGCGTAGGTGAACAGTTTTGCCTGTCTAGTCTGTGGAAGGCTCTGCATCCAGACCTTGTAGAATCAAAAATATGGTTATTCTCGACAAGGAACTGAGTGAAGGTGATGAATGGTGTAAGGTATCTGTGGAAAGCTAATATTTACCTCTATTGCATCCCATCTGTACACTTATCTCATTGGGACCATGGGGAAAACAAATCATTCAAAATTATGGAGTGCTCAGGCATTATGGGGTAAGGGCCCATTAAATACAGATAGCTTATTATTAAATGACACTGCAGAGCTTACTCAGGCCAGTGGTGAGCTGATTTGGGACCCCATGTGACTGCTTATGGAAGTCTCCCACTACTGAGAAGTGGTTCTTGTGAGGTCAAGGCTTATGGCTTAGCCATGGAGTTAAACGGCTTTTAGAGAAGTCTTTGTTGCAGGATGGCTCTGTGTTATGTAGCTGGGCCAGGTCACATCCAAAGCTGCAGGCAGCATCTCTGCACCATGCTACGCTTCATACCCTTGTCTCAGCCTCAGCATTCAGCATATTAACGTATTTTCCGGTAGCACATTTGGAGGAAGTTGTAACTGCAAGGTGGTATACATCAATGGATTGTCTGAGTTACACATCTGACCTAGGTGTCACAGGATGGGACACTGCTGACAAAGCTGCTTCACCACAGCGGTGGCAGAGTTTTAAACCTTTGTGTGTTTAACAAGGCACTATGGGGAGACATGGAGCAATGCTGCTCAGTCACACATTATCTTTGTTTTCTCTTGTATGAGCAGGATGTCATAATAGGAGAATCTGTGCTTAACTATTCCACAGAAATTACCAAATGCAGCAAATACAACATCTTTGAATTTCTGAAGGCTTTTAAAGAGTGGCATGCTACAGGTGTGATGCGTGTACAATCTGTGCAAGCCTTCGCTTGCTGACAGCCATGGATATTGCACTTCTAACTGCAAATCATGCCGTCTTTGCGTTTTATGAGGGCTGCTCCAAAAGTAATGCTTCCTATTTTATTCTGTTAGGACACAGTATCAGTGATGGATGTTGGTGTTATGGCAGTAGGGGTTGAACCCTTCCACCAGTATTCTGTTACATTTTGTCACTGTGTGACAGGTGGCAGCAGAGAAAGGCTGACAGAATCCTGTCTGGCACAGAAGTGCTTTTAAGGAAAGGTGCATAACTGGGTTCCTCCATGCAGAAGAAATGGCACCCATTGACATTTGCTGACCACTGATGGGGACCAAACAGTGGATGTGAGCACACGGAGGTGGTGGGTGGTGCATTTCAGCAGTGGCAACAGTAGTATAAAAGACAAGCCATGTTCTGGATGGCCATGCAGATTTTTACAAGTGCAGCATGCAGGCTCTTGTTCATCACTGGTGAAAATGCACAGCTCATGGTGGTGAATACATTGAAAAAAATGGTGTTCTGTAGTTGCGAATGTGCTCTATCAAATAGTGTCATTGTGCTGTTTGTATCTGGTGTTGTTTCCATGGAAGTAAACAGGAGGCATTACTTTCAGACTGACCTATATATAAAGAAGCGAAATCAATATTCTGTATGGAAAATAATTAGTAAGTCATTATGGTCTTGTATGATAATGTCTTTGCTTTTGTTCAGCTGTCAGGTCATTAGTCATTTGCCTTCATAGTCCTTGAGATAATTCTATAAAACATTATTGCTGCATTGGTTTCTGGGTGCATTTAACTTACTATTTTTAATACATCAGGCTTGTAAGAAATTTACTTCTGCTTACCTACCAATACAAATTTTTAGCTGTTCTCTGACTAATGAGTAGTCATGAAATAGTTACTTTGAATGCTAGTTGACAGAAATTCAGACACCTCTGGAAACTGAGATATTTTCTAAAAACTACAGAATTTTCTGAAGTTAAAAGTTGCAATTTGGTATTCTTTCAGAAGTTACTTATTAGAACACTAATTAAAGTTAAGTTCACAGAATCATAGAATGGCCTGGGTTGAAAGGGACCTCAAAGATCTAGTTTCAAGCCCTGTGCCATTGGCAGGGTCACCAACCACTAGACCAGGCTGCCCAGAAATGTATAGTTGGAAGTTGTACAGTTTATAATAAAGAATATCCTGCAAAATATTTTGAGGAAGTCTTATGTTGTTATCAAGGATCAACTGGTTATGCTGCCCAAAATAAGAGCCAAATTATATTTGATGAAAACTTGCAAACAGAGCTATTGAAGGCAGAAAACTTGGATTCCTTCTTAACAAAGATGAAACCATTAAATATTCATTACCGCTAGACTAACTGAAATATTCTGTTGCAAGTAATCCTTTTTCATACCATTAGGTTTGTTCTTCTAACACCTCCCACCACTTCTGATTTATGTTATGAAGATCATTGCTTAGGATGTGATCTCTTCCAGCATGAAACCATGGCAGATGGCTTCTTCAGGGTTTTTCAGGGTAAACGGATTCCAGTTATTTAAGTTATAAATAATTACTGGCCTAATGCTGCAGTTACTGGTAACAGCTTGAATAACTGCTCCCTCACATAAATACATTATCTGTTAGCCTAAAAGTGAATAGTTTTTTGAATTTTCATAAACTAAACAGATAGACAGGTATTAGACTGAGGGCCTCCATTAAAATTAGGAGTCAAAGAGCTATAATAATACTTTATTTTAATGGAGTTCTAATTAGACAGTAGTTATTGAAAACAATCTTGTTTGTCTGGCAGCTGTCAGAAAGTAAATTGGTAACAAAAGAAAAAAAAGTTGAAGTATAAGGTAGCCCTTCTAGTATTTATGTTTTTGGTTAACTTAGTGAAATAAATGTGTTTTGCTGAATAAATGAGTAAATCCAAAGAGGGAGCAGAAGATTGGATAAGTGTCAGCATAGTTCTCTGCACTGAAATTAGTGGAATTCTCAAGGGTGTCTTCAAATAGTTTCAAATTAAGCCTGAACTTAATCTATTATAAGCTTTATACAAAATGGAGCAAAACTTGAAAGCCTATTTTATGTGACAGAAATATCATTTTGAAGTGTTTTCTTACTACGTAACAATTAATGAGTAAATATTTAGTGGTAATATTTTCATACTGTGGTTGTTTGAGAAATAAATAATGCAAAAAAAAAGTTAAAAAAATGAATCTTTAAATAAAATACTTATTGAAGAGCATTTAATTAAAAATTATTGACAATAATATCTCGCCTCATTCTCTACCCTTAAAGAATCAGCAGAGTGTACACTCAGGAAGTAGGCTGGTTGTAATGGGTTTGATTATTATTCTCAAATTTTTATCTAAATGATGTTTTGTTTCATCATGTTTTGTAATAGAATGTGAACCAACTAGAATAGCACTGAATGTCTCAGAAGTATTTCTGCCAGTTTAATTGGGGTGCCATGATTGCTGTCCTGTCATTCCGATATCACTGACTCTAAAAAGAGATTCTGAAAATTATCTGAAATTAGATAAGAATGATATTGAGACCCAGTGTTGATAAAGTAACAATGGCTTTCTGATATAGCCAGTTATAAGAGCTATAGCATCTAAACAATCAATGTCTTTAATTCCAGCACTGATGACCTTCATCTGCTATAGGTGCAGTATGACAGGCCTGTCACAGAAACAGTAACCAAACTAGTCACAAGAATGAGGTTTCCATATTTAGGGTTGTCAGAGAAAGGTGGTTTATGACTGCCCAAAAAATAGTATTTGACAGAAGAACTTCCATTAAAAATATTTTTCTGATTAAGAAGAGATGCTTCTCCTTCTTGACCAGCTGTGGTCCAAACTGACATGTGTAGTTAGGCACTTCAATGAAATACGATTTTCCCTTTCCTTAAAAATCCATTTAAATTCAGTATCCTTTGCCTATCGTTTGAAACAGGGGTGTTTAGTGGTTTAATTATGCTTTTCAGACATCTAACCTTTATTGGACTGAAAAACCTTATATTTCTGTCATTATATTTCAAGTCAGTCCTGATCTCTGCCTTATTCAAGGTGGCTTTTATCTTATGCAGTAAGCATACTCTTCTTTTCTAAATAAACCATGTGGAAAAGATTGGGAATATAGACTTTTCCTTTTATGCATGCAGAAAAAAAAGAAGTCCTTTAAAGACCTATCTTAGCCTCCTATGCCTAGTGTGTTTGGGTAACTGCACACATAACTTTATTATTTCACAGAATCATAGAAAATCCCGAGTTGGAAGGGACCCCTGAGGATTATTGCTCCGCACAGCATGGCCCAAAAATCAGACCATATGACTGAGAGTGTTTTCCAGATGCTTCAGCAAGCTGAAGGCCATAACAGCTGCCCTGGGAAGCCTGTTCCAGGGTCTGACCACCCTCTGATAAGTAAGCATTTCCTGATATACAACCAGACCCTCCCCTGGCACAGCTCCATGCTGTCCCCTCGTGCTCTGTCACTGTCATCAGAGAGCAGAGGTTAGCACTACCTCTCCATGCCCCTCAGAAAGAGCTATAGGCCACGATGAGGTCTCCCTTCAGCCTACTCTTTTCTGGGCTGAACAAACTAAGGGACCTCAGCTGCTCCACACACTTTGTCCCCTCTTTGCAGCCCTCCTTTGGACATTCAGTAATAGTTTTATGTCTTTTCTGTACTGTGGTGCCTAAAACTGCACGCAGCATTCAAGGTGAGGCCACACCAGCTCAGAGCAGAGCAGGACAATCCCTTCCCTTGCCCGGCTGGCAGTGCTGTGTTTTATGCATCCCTGGGTATGGTTGGCTTTCCTGTCTGCTTGAGCACACTGTTGACTCATGCTCACTTGTTGTGAGCTAAATCACCCAAATCCCTTTCAGCGGGGCTGTTCTTCCAGCATCTCATCTCCCGGTCTGTATGCATAGCCAGGATTGTTCCTTCCCAAGTGCAGAATCTGGCACTTGTTATTGTTCAGCTTCACATGGTTGGTGGTTGCTCAGCTCTCTAGTCTAGATCACCCTGCAAGGCTTCTTCACCCTTGGCAGAGTCAACAACTTTTCCCAGCTTAGCATCATCAGCAAACTTTCTCCTAACACCTTCTAGTTCTATATCCAAGTTATTTATGAAAACAGAGAAGAGTAATAGCCCTAAAATGGAGCTATGGAGATCCTCACTAGTGACCAACCACCAGCCTGATGTAACCCATTTTGAGCCTTTGGGCTCAATTTGTCAGCCAATTATTCTCTCATCACATTATATTTTTGTAGAGCTGTATGATGGACATTTTATCCAGAAGGATATTTTGTGACACAGCATTGAGAGCTTTACTGAAATCCAAGAAGATAATGGTTGATGCTTTACTATCTGTGTTTTCTGAATGTTAGGCTTACTCTTGATCCTGTGACTATCCTGAAGAATGTCCGTCTGCCAAGCATTCAGTATGGTTTTAACTCACACACTTCCCAGTCGTGCCTTTGGGGTTGATTTGAAGCTTTGGCTTAAGCAGCTTGGCAATTGCATGTGGTTAAATATATGCAAACTCACAAAGCGAAAACATGTTATTTGTTCTTCTTCTCAAAACTATGATTTTTTTTCAAGGCTGTTTTTTTTCTTTGTGCTTGGGAGTCAGATGCGTCTTGAAATTCATGCAGGGATCTTCAGGAAGGATTAGGCAGCCTTTTGTCATTCACCTGTAGACAGAAACATGCAAGGAGCGCATACTGTTGCTTTGATTTTGAAATCTCTGAAGAGAATGGTGACATCTAACTTCTGTTGAACAAAACATTCCTAAGAGTTATTGTGAGCAAGAACCTGTAGGAAAAAAAAATGTTGTATTTAATTATGGTACAGAGGTTACTTATAAAAATGGTTTCAAACAACGAATAAAATTGAACTCTGCATAGGATAATACAAACTTGGCAACATATACATATGTAAAGATATTTTGCGTAATATAAGTAGCCAAAAATACTGTCTGCTTTTTCTAACTTGTTGACATTCTCTTGCAATTTTCACAAATGCAAAGAGGTAGAATTATAATGCTGAGAACATACCCATGAGAAAGAAAAACACTGTTATGGTTTCTCTAAAGAGCCTTGAGTGATTTAAAAATGCTTTCAGCTGCACTCAAAAGGTGTTTTTCTTTCTGCCAGAAAGAGTATGCGGACTATGGAGACAAACATTCCAACATTTTTAGGTCTTTAGAAAACTGAAAGCTTTCTTTGAAAGCCTTTAAAGATTTCTTGTCACCAACTGGATGTAGTGGTTACTTAGTGGATAGTCAAAGGAATTTTACTTGCAATAATATTTACAGGTGTATTTTCATATTAAATTGATTTTATTTTCAATGATTAAGCTGTTTTAAGTAATGAATAAAGTTTGAATTCTTTATTATGACAGTTTCAGGATCTTGAAAGGCTAAGGATAACTAAAATTGTGGCAGTACATAACAAAAAGTAGAAAGCTCTGGATTGCTTAAAGTTGGAAATGATATTGTCAATTATGGTAGGGAGAAATTGAAATAGTCACTCTCTAGCCACTGAAAATTGAATGGATAACATTTAAAAATTTAATAAAATGTTAGTTGATTAATTGACTGCGGGCTTAAATAAACAAGTAATTTAAGCTAGTTCTGGAAAACTTTATAATCTTAGAATGTGGCATCTACTCTGGAGGCGAGCACTGATTCTGTGGTTATATTTTTTAAGCCTGGCTATGTTACACCATAGCTTTGTTTTGCCGTTACAGCTAGGGAATGCATTTACTTGGATATAATTGTATCCTTTACTCTTAGTGCCGAAAACTGTCATTAAGAAAAATGAGAACATGTTTGAATTCAGAGCTTTGCATCTGCTTGATTCGGAAGAGTTTGACTGTGTATATGCAGTAACTATACAAGAACACTGGTACTGGTAGACTTTAATTGGTACCATCCTTCTGGGTGTCACTTGAATTATTTCTGGGCTTGTGTGCTAGTTTTTTCCTTGATTTCTGCTGAATTGTATTGAATTGGAATACAGCATTGGGATGATCACATATATTCTAATGTGATTTATAAAAAAAAAAGAAAGTAATTTTCAAGCTTGAATTTGAGCTTCTTATGTCTAAAAACACAGACTTAGTCATTATGCTATTAAACTATGGTTACATTGAATTGTTCTTGCTATACACAACAGTTGTAGGATAATACTGACTAGCTGGTTAAGTAAAGCCTATGGCTCCCTCATGATACAAAAGCAGCACAAGCTCCTGGAGCTTTCCAATGCCTCCAGACCATGAATTTGCATTTCTATTCAAATCAGAATAATTGATTGGAAGTCACAGCTTGATAAGACTCAAACAAGCAATACACAGCGAACAACAGGGACTGTATTTCTCTTGCCAGAGCTCTGCAATTGAAGGCTATTTGCATTTAAATATTCCTGCAGCTCTGCTCCTGGAATATTTTGCTGATATGCTAAGTCATGCAGTGTGTTAAGGTGCAGGATGAATACCATTACTTTGTTGCTCTTTGGACTCTTCAAACGCAGAGAACAAAACAGTTTAGTTTAGGTAAAGAATAGAATGTTTTGTGCTTGATTAAATTCTCGTTTATGGAAGTTGCTAGATCCTGGTAAACACTGGAAAAAGCATAAACATCTTATGTACTTCATCTTAATTCAGCCTTTGTTGAGGCGTTTGTTACCTGAATCTAATTGTATTCATGTTAAGTTTACCATTTCTTTACCCTTGTAAGATTAATGAACTGTTTTGTTTCATGTAACCAGTTACTTTCTGGTAAGTCATACTTAACTAAACCTTCATTGAATCTCTAATTCTCTTTGTCCTTTTCCTTGCCAGTATTCTAAGTAAAAATTGTTTCCCTAAGGAAATATATATAATTTATAGGAACTGAATTAAGATTTTTTTTTTTCAGGCAGTTTATTTGCAGTAGTTGTTCCTCAGCTGAGGAAATGTAAAGTCCTTTCAATTACAGTCTTTATGGTTGTAGACATCAGTTTGACTTGTCAAGGCAAAAGCAAGATTTGCAACTATTTTGAGTTATTCTGTGTCCTCAGAGGAACCAGGATAGAACTGTGGATTTAGTGAGAAGATTCCCTATCTTCACAAGTGCAGGTAACAAATGCAGGGTTTAATGATCTTTTAGTGAGGCATGATGTTAGTGGTAGTCTTTAGAATGGTATCCTTGCAGATCCTTGGAATGAGGCTTTGCTGCAGGTGGACTGTGTGCACTGCTGCCAGACATCCACTTCTTGCTACAGCTGTGGCCCACGTAGACACTGCGAGCTCTAAACTAACATCTGTTTTAAGCAGGTTGTAAAATTTCCAAGAGCCGACACTTCTTGCCAGCTGACATCATAGGGGAGCAAACTGTTAAAATGTGATAGACTTGTCACAGCTGTGTAGAAACTCATAACGGCTTCAAGTAGTTACCTTTGTCATACTGAACTACAGCTGTTGTTTATGGTTTATGCTGCCTTCCCAGTTTTAAGTACTAGGGATATCCAGCTGTGCAGAAAGTCATTTTGTAGAATGTTCCCCATACCAGGTTCATCTGTGATCAAATCAAAACCATGTAGTACAAAATACTGTATGCTCATATGTGGTATGTGGTATAGTATTCTCAGGTTAAATTGCCTCATACTCACCCCAAGTATGAGGATTACATGGCTCCAGAGGTGGTGGATTTTGACTCTACACTGACGCATCTTTGGAAGAATTCACTATATACTGAAACATGCAGTAGTATAGGTTTGTTTTTGCTAAAAATTTACTTGAAATTTGATAAACAACAGAGGTTTGGAAGCAAAGTAGGATGATGCAAAAAGCTACTTTAGAATGCAAGCCTAAAATAAATATAATAATAATATAATAATTAATAAGAAATAATAGAATATTAGTAAGGTTCTTCAGTGAAGACTTGAATACGTTGTATTCTTCTTGAGGAGACCTAAAGAAAATTAATACATTTATTTAAAATGTATTTTTTTTAAGTAGGCGGGTTTTTTTTTTTTCCCCTCCAGCCAAAATTAATCCCTAGTTTCCGTGCATCTGCACCAAAAAAACCCGCACCACCACCTATGTGTATAGTGAAAAGGTTTTTTTAATGAGTTACAGATGGATGTTACCAAAATGGAGAACCACTTCCCCAAAGCTGTTTTCTCTTTGTGGAGGTTCAAGTGGAATGTAAGTTTGACTCAGTATCCCTTCTACAGATTCACTTGCTGATTGTATATTAAGTAATAGCTCTTTGCCTAGCCCCAAGTGCAGTCATAAACAGAGCAGCAGCAGCTCTTCTCTTTTCCATGATGGTTGAACTGGTCAGTTCATGGTTGAACTGACCAGTGTCACACCTCATACAGTATATAAATCCTCTCCTTCACGTGAAAACCTCACTTATGTGACTGTATGTGAGGAAATGCCATGACAGGTTCCACAGCAGCAGAACCAAATGGTTCTTTATCTTGAAAACTCTAAACATTACTAAAATAGTTTCTACTTGAAATTTTGAGTGAAAACCAGGAAATTCCAGAGACATCAAAATACTTCTACAGACATTCAATTTTGTCAGAAGATTTTGTGTTCTCCAGTTAGAAAAAGGTGAAGAATAAAGACACTATCAGAAGCAGAAATCGGATTGCACTGTTGTTTCAGCCCTGTTCAGTTGATAAATAGTATTTCAGCCCAAACAGTGTAGAAATGAGCTAGAGTATGTAACAGAAGCTTGAAAAAATAAAAATTGGATGCTTCTTATTTACTGCTTGGTTTTCCAAGTTGCGCAGTAGGACATGTGCAGACATTTTCCCTTCTGTTACTTGTTCTGATTCTCTGGATTTACTTCACGATATGTTGGCTATACAGTGAAAAGTATTTAAAGCAGTTGGTATGCAATGTTCTGCTAGCTCTGTTCACGAAGTCGATGAAAATAAACAGCCTCTTAAAGTTTGCAAGACAGTGGATGCCCCGATCCAGTGGAAGTGGATGCTACTGCTAAATTGGTGGCAATGATTCTAGCCAATGCTTTATTAGACTTCCTGTTTTGAAGCCTTTGCTGGTCTGTACTCGAGTCCTGAAGGACTGAGATCATGGAAGTCTATGACTGAAATATTTTGTAATTGAAAAATGGATGAAAAAGTTCAAGTACATAACACTAATCACATTAAATAGATGCTGCTAATACCATGTAGGGTCTTTAGCATTGTTTTATGTACATTCCAGATCTATTCAGTCTAGTGTTGAAGTACTAGTCAGTCAACCTGGTAGGTTAATCATTTTGTTTACAATATTTCATGATGTTACAGAGTAAAATACTTGAATTCAAAAGGTTATAAACAACCAGATTACAAATGCTTCAGAAGTAGTGGAGTAAAAAAAAAAGAAAAGAAAAGCTTCAAGTTACATTTGTAGTTAATTAGGAGTGTTTTGCTCTGAAGACCTTAATTATAAATTACAACTGGAGAACATAGATCGTTGCTTATGGACGTTTCTTATATTTAAACAAACATCAAACTTAGTAGTACAGTGGTTCTGGAATGTGTGTTACTTAAAAGGCATTTTATTACTGTTACAAACTAATATGTTCACATGTAACTTACAGTTGGCATGTACCATTTATTGCTGATGCTCATACATTACTTTTGGCTATTTTCAGTAATATATCCTAGTTTACCATTTCAAGAAAAGGCAGGCATTGCGCTTTGTGTGGGCATGAGTATGTACGTATGTGTTTTCACACTGTTGATTTATATTTAATATCTTCCACTGCTTTCATGCTGTTTGTAGTGGCTTCAGATAATGTGAGGTATTGTATCCAAATGCTATATGGATTTAAGAGTGATGTGATTCTAAGTTATTTTGAAACAAACATCTTTGAAAGTAACACTTTAATAGAAAAGTGACAAGAAAGATTCAATGTGGAAAGAAGGCACTGAATTTGCTGACACTAAAACAGTATTAATATGTGTAACCTATGCTGAAAGTGCATAGCTTTCTACTAACCTGCATGGCATAACCCTTCAGAGTACTTTAAATAAACATGTTCTAAAAATATGTTTATTAGCCTGTTTAGATACAACTTTAAAAGCTGTTTTTTAAAGGCATGCATCCAGAGACAAGCACACAATAAATTCAATGTTTCAGGGACTCTAAATTATTTTCAGAATTTCAGAAATTGAGAAGGGATAAGTGGAAGGAGAAAATGTTGGGCTGGTGCCAAGCGATAGCTCGTAACCCTCACAGACTTCCAAACAGCACAAGAACGCCCGAGGTCTCAGGTGATGCTTCGTATAACTCTACTCTGGTGAGTGAAAAGTTGCATTTTATGATGGTTGCATGCGCAAATGAATTTCAGAGGTGTTAAACTCCTTTTTTTTAAATGTAGTGTTTGCCTCTGACTGCGTTGCCTCAATGCATGAAGCCTTTTGACATTGTCTACATACTCTCTCCATTTGCTGTTTCTTCATCTTATCTTTTATGTATGGTCCATTCTGACTTGCATGCAATGTTTAGAAGTCAGTATTGATGTTTTTTGAATGATTAAGTCTTTATGCAGGAAATGAACTGACTTGGATTGCTTAGATTCTTTGCAGTCCTAATCAATGCAATGACATTTGGCTCCTGATGATTACAGGTGGACATTATCTGCAGGTTTGCTCTTTGCTCCTGCCTGTAACAGGAACAAAGTATGATATGTCTACAGTTGTCTTAGAGAGATGGAGTTTTAATTGATCTTAAAATATTTCATGTGATTCTACAGTAGATGGTGAGTGTTCTGCATGCAAAACTATTGATAGAAGATGTTCAGACCGTATTTTGACAATACTGAAATTATCTTGAATTGTATCAAGATGAATAAACAGCCTCGCTGATGATAACTTAAAACCTGCAGTTTTCACTCATTCAAATAAATCCCTTTACATCAGTCGACCTTCCCAGGTGAGTAAGTAGTTATTTGTAAAGACTTCAGAGTGACCCATATGTAGGAGCAAAAATTGAATACATATTTGCTTCTCTTAAATTGTATTGAAATTGTCAGTCTGTATCAAAGCCACGTCTGAAACATTTTCAGTTAAATACACCTCATCCAGTTCATTACTGACTTTAAAACAGGTGTAACATTATTCCGTCCAGAGAAGTAGAAGGTATCAGGAAGAGCTGCTCTTCTGTTGTTGGAACTTGTACATCGTAACGTCTAAATAGAAAAGTGAATGATTCCTTATAACCACTGATGAATGCGGTATTCTGAAGAGAATGGGGAGTTATAAATTAAGAGGCAGTGGTCTGTTTGAAATTTGTTGGCATTTTGTTAAGAAAAGACCCTACTTGATATGGCAAAATTCTCTAGTTCAGTGGTAGATTATACCGAATGTAAGTTTCTGCTAAGGATGAAAACAAAAAAAATGGCAGCACTAAAAATTGTAAATTTTAGTTTGCTTAACATACAAGACTATTATTATTATAACTCATTTTTATCTGGAATTATTTACTTTAAGATAAAAAGGAAATGAAAAACAATGAGTCACAAAGTGAGAAATTTAATGTATGTTATCCCCCTATTTAATTGTTCTTTTAAATTTTTTCTTGCTTTTATTTAATTATTAATAATGTCTAGGTAATACTTGTAAAAGAAGACAGCTATCAATGAATTTAAATATGTGAAAATTTGCATATTTTGATTACTGCTTGATTGCTAGTCACTTAGCTTTGTTTGATATTCCAGAGATAAGCATGCAAATCCTGCAGATGCGATTTAGCAATGATACACTGGGAATGCAGCTTGTAACAGTTGAATCAGTGGAGTCAGCATGTTTTAATGTTAGTAATATAAAGGTAATTCTAAAACTAACTTATGTGAAAATCTAGATTGCTGCATAGTTGATGAAGTGCCTAAAAAAACCAGGGATATAGACAGTTGAGGATGATATGTCCTGTAATGTCATGATTGGTTGTAGAGTAACAATTTTCATAACAGAAAATAGTATCTCTTGAGGCTTATCAGACTTTCCTCTTCATTTGTCTTCACTTCCTGCTTTCTCAACGATTATTTTTTCTATATTACACTTTGTCAATAAATAGATGACTTGTGTCATAACCTTTTTCTGACAGTGTCTTTCTAACTTGTGGACTGTAGGCTGAAAATCCCCATTTTACTCATGAGGAATTATCTTTTCAATCTTATCTTTTCAAATAAGTTTTTATTGTGGTCAGTTGTAGACTTCCATTGTTGAAATGTTTTTGTTTTTTTTTTTTGTTTTTGTTTTTGTTTTTTTCTGGTCACATATAGGCGACAATTCTGTTTTTGATAGGAAGCAAAAGTTGACCTTTACCATATTCCTTTTGTGTATACTTCTGATTAATCAGAATTTCGTCTACTGGGCACATCTAAAAATGTTGCATCTTTGCCAAAATTCATTCTTTTAGCCTCACTGAGTTTGTCACCTGGTAAAATGTTGTTTCAGGGAATGGATTGCTGCAATTCTTGCATTTCCATCCAGTTTCTCAGATTTGCTCTGCTGCTCTAGGGATTGTGTATTTTTTGAATCCTGCAGAAGAATGAATGTAGTAGTATAAAAATAGACTGTAAAAATGCTACAGTTTGCATGTAGTATGAAGTGTTGATAGCGATGGTAATTACTCTTCACCATGACAACAAGCTCATGCAGTTAAACAAAGATGTGGCCATGCGTGCATGATTCTGAAAGCATGATTCTAAAGTGTGGGTTTTTAATAGCTGTTTAATAGTAAAACTGGATTTAACTTTCCCTGCCAGTTAATAAATACATTGTTCAGGAAAAATACACAACAACAAACAAACAAAAAAAAACCCCACAAAACAAACAAACAAAAAAATCAAAACCAACAGTTTGTGTTCTGCATTTTAAATACAGAATTTGTCTTTAAAGCTTCTTTTCAGAACTTTTGGAAAGGCTTTTCAGAAAAATTTGTTGTTTCCCTTTAACCATAGAACCCCAAGTGGTCATTTCACAATGCCACTTTCCCAAAAGGTAATGATCTGAAAATTGCCAACACGTTTTATTAAGTTTTATGAAAAGAAATATTTTCTGTCATTGTGAAAGTAAGAAGTCTCATAGAGAAGGAAGCAGATTGTGATCATTAACAAATTGCTCACTAAAACCAGATATTTTTTTCATTAAGTAAGTAATGGAGATGCTGAAAGGCAGTGCAGAAGGGGAAAAGAAAAGGAGGTTGCCCTGTGACGTCACTGAAATAACATAGAGTTCAATAAAATCAGTTACACCATCTCTATTTAACTGATGTTAAAACGTTCTGTCTTTACGCAAATCAAATAAATTCTGAAGTATTTCAGAAGAAGTCAGTTAAATATTGTTGGAAACATTTTCCATTATTATTCAGTTATTCTTTTCAAAATGAACAGAATATTATCCCCAGACTTTATAACTTCAGTCTAATTTATTTGCAGATTGGAATCTTTGTGTTCAATTCTGGATGGAACTCTGTATTCAGTAGAAAACAACAGGCTGATTGTAAGCTACTTGTGCCTGCATACGCTTTTTCTAAATTTTAAAAGATCATATTTCCTTATGTCCATAATGAGATTTGCTGGGGAGCTATCTTGTAGCACTTCAGCTTATAATAATTTCCATGTTTGTATGAACGTCTTAAAAGGTCTGGAATGTTCCTGCTCAAATTTGAAAGAGTGACTAGTTGTAGATGGTATTCCACGTCAAGTCTTCAATTCCTAACTGATGTGATACTATTTATTCCATATCCAGTAACATACCCATCATACTGAGTGGGTTTAGAATCATTTTATCAATATATTTATATAACTTAATTTAAAGTTATTAAAAGTTATTATTAAAGTTATTAATTTAAAACCAAACTTAGGCTATGATAAGTCTTCATCAATGCACAAAGGCTATATCAATTCTGTGATGGGGCAGTGTATTTGCCCCTCAATTCTTTCTCAATCATTAGTTTTTACTTTTAAGTTTTCAAGAAGACCCTTTTCTGTTTAGTTTTCTTTTAAAAGATTAATTTTTGTGGGTTTCTGTAGTTTTTTTTGGTTGCTTATTTGGATGGTTTGTTTTGTTTTCCTGGTAATTACGACTTTGTATGATACTTTTTAATATGTTTTTTCTTTCTTCTATTTTTAGGATTTTATCTACTATATTTATCTTTTCTGAAATGTGTGTTCGTTCACACAAAGATAAAGTTGCTACAGTTTTTTCCTTTTCTTAAATGCAAACTCATGTTTTTCATCTTTCTCTGACTTTTGCTAGACTGAGAAAAGAGTAATGTTTTCTTCCATAATGGTAAAGATTATGGGTCTTCAAAGCTCATTATTCTGTGCAATAGTATTTGCATTCTTTTTTGTCTTCTGAAAGATTAATGGATATGACTGAAGAATTTCAATTTTGAATACTTTATTCATGAGTCACTTATCTCCATACTGCATGTATCTTTTTATACAGTGATCCTGTAAGCTTACGTGTGAATTATTAGTTCAAATGATTTGATGGAGATAGATAAATATATTTTAACATTGGTTAAACAATTTCACTAAAAGCAGAGCTGGGTCTTTGTATATACCTTTGCCCAATGTCTAGTGTGTATTCATGTCCTATTTCAGAACATGGGAATTATCAGAATATATGCTCTTAATAGTTATGTAAAGCCTATACTGGATAGGGTATGTACTGGTCCTTGATTCAGTAAATTGTGTTAAACCCATGAAACTAATGGGACATGAGCATATACATAATGCTGAACTGTAGTCATTAGCACATACTACTTTACCCCACTGGAATTATGGGTGAATGTATATGGATGGATAGTTATGTGAATAAATAGGTAACTTACGGTAGAATATGGAACTGTGTGAAGGTATTTAATATGATGCCATCTGCTTCTCCAAGATAAAGTAAAATACAAATTTGAGTTGTCCATAGGCTCAGGGATCCCAAGTTGCTGGGTTTGGTCTCCTGATGTTAACTGAGCACTATTACAGTAAAGTCAATGATCGTTCCAAAATATAATTAATGAAACAATGGAAGAAGCCAACCATGAGGATCAGTTTCTTTTCCCAGGTAACTAGTGATAGGATGAGGCAATGGCTTTAAGTTGCACCGGAGGAGGTTAAGTTTGGATATTAAAAAAAAACAACAATTCTCAGAAAGAGTGGTAAGACATTGGAACAGGCTGCCCATGGTGTTGGTGGAGTCATTGACCCTTGGGTGTGTTCAAGAACCATGTAGATATGCCAACTAAACCATGACCCTAATTACCATAGCAGTGATGGGTTAGTGTTTGGACTAGATGATCTTGGAGGTCTTCTCCAACGTTAATGATTCTATGATTCCAGTGATTCCTGTGAAATGGGATCCCTGTAGGTTTCGTTTGTAAGCCTGTTATTGTTCATCTCATGGGATGCTTAAGACCAGTGTTTTAATTTATTATAAGGAAATTGTGTAGTTTAATACCCTAAAACTAGATGTAAGTGATGAAAAAAGTAATTACCTAAGATAGGGTTGGTTTCATCTGAATTACTTTCATATTTATATAACTATTAAGTATACATTACATTAATTAGGCTGAACAACCAGCTTGTAATTCAACAATCTTATACTTAGAAAATTCTGTATACATACTGCTTTTGGAAATCTAATTATACTTTTAATGTAGTGTGTGCCAGTATGCATATGTGGATAAAACTGTGGAAAAGAAATGTAATTTCAAAAAGAGCCAGAATTATTCACTCTGTATAATAAATCATATGCTGTTTAAACCTTCACTTAGGCTTTACAAGTATGGTGCTGGATGCAGCATACAGCATATTTAATTACACACAAAAAAGAAACTGTTAAAAATATTACTATTTGTGGTTCAGATGAGTCACTGATAAATTCTATATTAGATTGCTTGTGGAATAATGTACGAGATCTGAATAAATGTTTGGGGTGTGGGGATTTCTAAATATCTCATATTAGCTAGTGCTGCAGGTTTGTATCTCGGCTGGACTGATCCTTTCTGTTCTTCTGGTGCTGAGAAGCTGTTAGAGTCACTTAAAGTGACTAGATTTGGTTTACCTCTTATAGGCATTATTAAACTTTTACAGCATTTCAGTAAAAGTCAGCATTTATTCTGGTATTCTTAGAATAAAAATTCTTTTTGCCATTTTTCACTGTGTTTTTTTTATTTACTTCACTTTTTCTTTCCTCGGATGGTCTCAAACAGAGCTTTCCTGAATGCTGGTTTCAATTTCAGAATACACTGCTGTTATTTATTCAGTTAAGACTTTATTTAGCTTTATACTTAAGCATAGTATTTCTGTTTTCTAGCCATCGAGTATTAATTTTTACAAAGGTTTCTGTTCCTGGAATTTGCAAGAAGTTACTTTTTATATTACTATAAGAAGGCATTTGCAATGTATATTTGTTAAATGTCTGTATAGCTGATTGAATAGAATAAATTCAGATCCTTTACTGTTTCCCCAGAATATTCCATGCACTTTATTTCTCATAGCAACTTGCATTCACAAGGTTGATTCAAATGTCTTTCATATCAATTATTCATGATCTGTTACTTTTTTATAGTTGAAGCTGTCTAGTCAGTCTCCCTCACTTAGGAAAAAGGCTCATCTTTTAAGTGTGGAATTTTAAGTGTGCTAACTTTTTGTAGTTTTGGAGAGAAGAGCTATGTCTCAGTACAGTAGAGCTGTTTACATAACTTCTGACTGAAATCTCAGAAATTATTTTTCTAGTGATTTTTTAATATGTCCATAAACATTTTAGATTTGCTCAAGAGTGCAGAGAGCTCCAGATTATACAACACGGTGTTACAGATGCTAAAACAAAGACTATTACCTACACACTATTACAGTTTTTATCTGGAAAGTAAGTTCTAGAAAATGTGAGAATCAGACAGGGCCAAGTAATTAACCTAAATTCTTGATAAGGTAAAATGTGTTAATCTCAGTTTAGCTCTGTGAAGCCATCAGTACTGAGTACCTACCTTGCAATGAGGAAGCCACATTTACGGGAAGCATCAAATAAATGTCTCTGCTTATTTGTTGAAAGAGTAGTACATGCAAGGAAAGCTAAGATTTGTACTTAGGTTAATAGAAACTGGTGAGAAATGATCCTGCAACTTCTAAAATTTCCTGCTGATAATAATAGATGCTTAATTTAAATTACGAGTTCGCATAGTACTGCCACTCCTGAGGACCCATATTTTTTTTCCCCATAGTATTTTATAGTACAGTATTACTCGAATTACAAGATCTAGAGATAGTTGTAGGATAAGCTTTGTACTGTGCTGACTGCCACAGTCTGTGCCACTCTGTCCTACAATGAGAAATGTATATATGTAATTTGCTTTGAAGACTTTATACTTATACTGACACCTGCTTGAAGTACATGCAGCAGCTGTTTAGAGAAGGTAGAGAAGGGTAGGAATCAGAATTTCCCTCATATACCTCATTTTCTTTGAGGTTCTCATTAGTTTAAATTGTACCTAATCATGTAAGCTGTTCCTGCAACGATTCATTCTCACCATTAAACCTTTTACAAATGCTTCCAAAAATATTCTTTTAATATAAAATGGGTCTGTATGGCTAAGTAGAGAAGCCTTTTCATGCATTCATAGTAGTGTGTGAGTTCTGCTACAGACAGAAGTGGGAGAGAAAGCAAGTAGTAAACTGCAGAGAGCTGTATGTCCCCTGTATACATCCCTAATACATTCTTCCACTGTGGTATCCTCTGTAAGAGTCTTCACAACACTATAACTTACATGGTATTAGTTTCGTGGAATAGGTTAGTATAAAGCACATCCTATCTCTGCAACTAGCCATTCTTCTGATGCAGTGTACGTCAGAGTGTGCTGGAGCCATTTCAGCCTACATAGTGCACTGTATTCCACCCAACCTGCTGGTGGGCTTTCTTGCAGCATGATGAGTCTGCACATACGAGGACTATCTTGGAAACAGTGGCACAGCTTAACTTATTGTTAAATTAGTAATTTAAATACAGTGCTCTGTAGTTACTAGAGGAGATTGGTAACACTAAGTGTATATAAAAATATACTCTTTTCTAGAGGTATGGACAATATCAATCTCTAGTTTCGTTTATCTCGGATGCAGCTGCAATTATGGCCTCCCTTTTATAGCAAAAAACAGCAACAAGAAGTGCTAGAGTAATGAACTGAAAAGGAAGAATGATTATGATTATTATGGAGGTTAAAATGCTGACTTGCATTGTAGGTAACTTCCATGTAAGTTTGTGAAAGTCACTTCTACTTTATTACTTCAGCCTCTGTAATATGAACTAATGATAACATCTGGGATAAAAATTCACTTATGATTGTAAGGTACTTAACTCCTGCAGATACAAAGACATTAGTCTTATCTTAGTTGACAGTGGAAAAATTAAATAAGTTTGGGAAACCAGTACAGTGGAGGAGAAGATGCACAGTAGTCACAGCGGTTTTCTAGAGATGAAACTTCACGCAGGCTGAGGAATTAAAAACATGAACTAGGTACTACAATGCATATTCTCATTATTAATTCAAGTCTTGATCTGGATTAGTAGGAAAAGAATGCAATGCTATCAATTAAATTACAAATGGATACCTGGTCAAAGATGGATATATGTGAATATTGTATTGCATCTGCTGACCTAATGGCCTAAAACTCGAGTACAGGAAGTTCTGTACTAACATGCAGAAGAATTTCTTTACGGTAAGGGTAAAGGAGCCCAGAAACAGGTTGCCCAGAGAGGTTGTGGAGTCTCCTATGGAGATATTTGAGACTCATCTGGATGCCTACCTGTGCTACCTATTGTAGGGAACCTGTTCTAGCAGGGGCTTGGACTGGATGATCTCTTGAGGTCCCTTCCAATCCCTGCAATTCTGTGTCTGCTGGATGTGAAAGAAATCTGCCTGACCTCATTAGCCTAATTACATTAGAGGTTAATCCCCATATCCTTTCATAAAGTATGAAACAAGAGGAGTAATAGGATGTGATTAAGAGGGGAAAAATTAAGCTAAATGTGAAATCTGGAATGAAAACATTTGTGTGTGATGTCTGTGGTAGTGTTTTACTATTCCTGGTTTTCTGTCCACATGTTTAGTTGTGGGGTTTTTTTCTGACCCCCTATCTCTGAATGAAATACATTCTAGTTTGTCTTTCCTTGTGTATAGCTATAATTATACAAGGTGTACAGTTGTAATTATACAAAGATAAAGTAGACGGATAGCCAGAGGTTATATAGGAAAGACTCATCAATGTTGAGGCTCACAGTCAAAATACATGTTCACTAATGTTGAGGCTCACTGCAAAAACTCCAGACAGGAGCAATCTCCAAAAAGAGATGCTGCCTTTGTGGTGGTCAGTCCTTAAATGGGATCTAGGAGAGGTGGAGTCAAGCTCCACCCCTTCCAGGAGCACAGCTGAATTATCTTCACCTGTGCTCCCACAGCTGACCGGTCACTTGCCTCAGATGGTTAAACAGAGGTTCAGGCTGTGATTAACAGTTTCCCATACACCTCGATAATCATTTCACTGGATTTTTCTTTATTGCACTTTCTTCACTTTTTTTGCTTCTTTGAGAGGGAAGGTATTCTATGTTGCACAGATTTTTTTAATTTATTTTTATTTTTTGCATTTGAAGAACATAGGAGATTGTACACTTTCAATATAGTTCCACTTTATTTTAGAGTATGACTTCACGGTTCCAATGAAGAATCAATACTCTATTGCGAGGCTGTCCAGCAGCTCATAATTATCATTCTCACTGTAAACTGCTGGAAGAAATATTTAATGGGAATGTGTAAATAGGGAGAAAAGGTGTATTGTAGAATAAATGTGATTATGAAAACTCATTTACTGATTGCACAACTGATTTGAACTTTTCAGTTTCCCCTTAAAAAGAAACCACCCACAACAAAGAAAAAAAAATCCAAGTCTGGAGTAGCTGCAGAATTGCCTCTGCTTTTATTTCACCTAGAAGCTGCTGAGTACAAGTAGAGTAAGTCTGCAGGTAGGTTGAGGAAATTTGTAGTAGTGTATAATATAACTTATGAACACTGAACTAGGAGACATGTAGATCTAATGGACTTCAAACCTACTGTAGATAAAGAAAGATCAAGTATTACAGGTGCGTCTGGGAGCTCTCAGATGTTTCTGTTGAGAGTCTGGGCATGTAGTGCATTAAGAAGATATGCTCCATATAAATGATATGGACTTCATGTGTAGTAGGGAAATAGAATTTTAGTTATTCAGATTTAAACATATATTTTTCTCAGTAAATGACATTAATTTAGACTACAGTATTTCCTGATGCTGAAATAATTGAATTTATTTTTTTTATTTTGAAAACCTGAGTTTACTTAATCATGGTTGATGTTTGTTTTCTCTGGGTAATATTATTTCAGAATGTACTAATTGCTTCTTGTAATCTTTGTAATCTATAAATATTAATGCTCATGAAATGTTAATAACAGCTGATAAAAACAAAATGTGAAAAAATGAGCAATTGAATTAATCAATTTATACTGATTTTATAACTGCTTAGATAATCACTAGATTGTCAAAACATCAATAATGTTTCCTGTTGAACTAGAGTAGTATTAGGGGTGTTTGAATATTTTATAGAGAATAAATGATTTTCCTTCAGTTTCTTTGCATGTATAGTTTAAGGCCATTTTAATTAAAACTGAGATGATAAGGTCCTGAGGATTGAAAATTATATGCTTAGGATATCTGAAATTATGTTTGAGTTTGGTGATTTGTCAAAGTGCAATTTTTAAGTGCAGAGTCCAAATCGGGATTCTGCAATGTCAGGAACTGTTTGAAATAACATGATTCAGTCAGGCGGTTATATTTTCTTGTGTTTTGTTTTCTTCCCAGTTAAAAAAAGAAAAGAAAAGAAAAAGATCCTTTTTTTCCATGCTTTTTTTTTTTTTTTCCAATCATTACATATTCACAATTCAGCTAATGTATTGAGCAGTAGGGTTGGGCAGTACCATCTCAAGGCTAAATATTCAATATGTTGATAATCACATCTAAATAGGTTTTGGAAGTGTTCCATGAGTGCCTACGGTCTCATGGTAGTATAAGTTTACGTATGTAAATACGTTTAAAGCACACTGTAAAAATGCAACCTGTCATCAATAATGAATTTGCTGTTTCTGATGATCTATTGCAAGGAACTTTTGAGGACAGGTAGTCATCTTGTTAATGATTTCTGTGCTTTAATTATAAGATCATTCCTTTTCCTGCTTCATGTGAATGTTCATTGTGTTTACTTTGTAGCCATGGATGTAATAATCATGCAGTGTGACATGATTAATGTCAATGTGTTTCTCAGTAAACCTTTTTACCCATGGCTCTGAAGAAGTGATTAAAAAGTAAATAATTCAGCCAAGTGTAACAGTAAAACTTCGTTTCAATTATGCAGGTAATCTAGAAGCTTTATGTACAAAAAGCATGCAAGTAATACGTGTCTACACACAGCAATGGCTCAAATGACACTAGATTTACTACTGATCCTGAAAGTAAAATCTACTTTTTCTTAAAAAAAAAAAAAAAAAAAAAAGAAAACAATAACAACAGGGGAGCTTTCTTACCTAATTCAGATGGGACAGAATGTCATAAATATTTAAAAAATCTAACTCACACCAGCAGCACTTTGCCATTCCACAGAGTCTTGTCTGTCACTGACAATACTGTGACTTCAAATTGTGTAGGGAAGACTGATGCATGGCTCTTGCTGCATTCTGTCACAAATACACTGCCCTGATTTTAAGCTGGCACAAAGATCTCATAGACCAACCGCAATTTCTTTGAAATTACTTAATGAGGAAGATGTTGGGGTGTAGGTGCTGTTTTTTTCTAGCTCAGTGTTCCAGCATTTATAGAACCATTAGCGGAGTGGTTTTTTATTTTTGTTTTTTTTTTTAATAATAATGTGAATGGCAGTATCATGAGTTAATACTTCAGTCAGTCAATGCCTGTCAGTAAAAATGTATTGCTTAACAACTTCTCAGATGTATGGGACATGCAATTAGCCCGGTAATTTTGTATATTTAGTCTCAATTCAAAGCATTCAGTAAAGCAATTGGTTTCTTGCAGATAAAAAAATAAAAAAATTGAAAGCAACTTATGTTCATACATGAGAAAATTCAGCGTGCTTTGGTCATCTATATATTCAGTTTATTTTGGGAGTATAATTAACTACATAAAGGCCAGTTGAAATAGTATCTGTTCCTGTCTAACTCTTTATCAGTGTGTTCAGAAGTGATTATCAAATTGTCTACCTAAGATAGCATACTTAGGTCCAGAATGTGCTTTAACTATAAAAAAAACACAAATCCCTACAAGCAAATATACACTTTTGTTTTTAAAACATTTTAGTCATCTAGAGATCTACTCATATTATTGTGAATTTTCTTTGTAGGGGCCATTATCTGAGGTTCTTCTTGTTTTAATTTTCGTTTTCTAATTGTGTAGTATAGGTGAGCTATTTCTTTACCAGAATATGCATATAGGTTATTTTCTGTTTCTGAAAATATTACTTTCTGATAGCGTAGAGGGGATCAGAATAATTTCACTGGTCTTTTTTTGTTGGTGATGTTTTGGTTTATTTCTGCTTACACTCGGAGCAGAATAATGCGATGAGCAGCACGTGTATTGTTTGTTCTAACATAAGAGACTAAAAACCCAGTATTTGTAATTTCCTTATTATGACTTTGTATTTTGCTCAGACAATACAAATTGTCTTCTTCGGAAAAGAAACTAAAAAAGCCTTCCAGCCAGCTTGCAGAATTGCAGCATGACTATCTCAGGAAAATAAAATGGAATTTCTAGTTTAGATGTGTTAGAACTTTAAAAAGCTAATATATTTGATGTTTCCTACCTTTACCTAATTAAAGCAATGCTCATTTGAATATCTTAGACATGGGAATTAAGCTACTGTTTCATGTGCCTTGGTAAAGAATGAAGAGAGAATTTATTTATTTATTTATTTATTTATTTTAATGGAAGATGCAGGGAGAATCAACTATGTAAAACAGAAACATAAGATGTAATGTATTTACTCCTTTCTCCTTCAACCCCAGTGCTCAATGAAGTCCCATACTAAGAAGTGCCAGCTTTTAAAAGGTATTGCTTAGAAAGCTGAGAGTGAAGATTGAATGTATTTATTTCAATGCATTTGACCTATGGGTTATCTTGGAAACAGAATATTAAAGAAAAAAACAGATTCAGAAGTTTGTATGTGAATAATGCCTGTTCTAGAAAGTTATTACTTTTCTCTGATAGTCCTCTAGCTGCTGCCTGTAGCTTTGGATGGTCTGAGGTAGTTACATTCATGAAGATATTGAAACTATTTTATATTTCTCAGTACATCCTATACTGCCAAGAAATTGTTGTGATGAAAGTTTCACAGCCTTGAAGTTGTTTTTGCCTCCTTCTTGGTAACTTCCATTTTGTACTATAAATCTTACCTTCCATAAGAAGACAAAGTGAATTTTGCTTTGTCTTGTAAAAAGATATTATATTCTCCATAAATGAAAGGCCAATGATTTTCTGTATAGAAAAGGTAGACATAAACATGGTTATTAAAGCGGAATTCATCCAGAATCGAATGATGTAGGTGATTACCAGTAGATTAATCTAGCCCATTGTCAAATCTCTTCCTACAACTGCCTATAGAAGGATATACGTATCACTCTCTGTCATGTGCTTCTCAAGTTTGGAGATATTTGCAGTCACAAGTCCATCTCATGGAATATCATAGGTTACTTAGTAGCCCTTGTTAAATGTTTTTGCTTTCATTAATTCCTCCAGTTGCTTACCTTTCAATATCCATCAAATGTTAACTTCTAGCATTGCTTGAATTCTCTGACAGAGTTCCAATGTTTAATTACTGATTGTGAAAAGAATTACTGCCTTTTATTACCATTAACCAAATCACTGGGTTCCTACTTTTGTGTGTATTGAAAAAAGTTATCAAAACTGATATAGGTTTTTTAGAAAGCATTTAATGCCTCCTTCATAGCCCAGATTTTTAAAAAAATTGCAAGAGTCCCTGCGGGCCTAGCATATATTTGTTCATTTGCTGTTTCTGAACAGTCCTGAGACTGTTGTGTGAATTTTGCAAAAAACAGTCATAAGTACTCTATATTTCATTTTCACTGATTGATATAGTTTCCAAGGTACCATTATCACTTTTCAACCTTTGAATGAATCGCAATTAAAAAAATTAAACTAGCCAATTTATTTATTTATTTATTTTTTCCTGTGAGAAATCTAAAGAATGTGAATTACCTTCAAAAGCACACCAAGAAGAGTGCTACTCTTGACTTCTCATGTACCCCCAAATAACTGGATCTGGAGGAAATTTGCCACCATGTGCACAGGTGCTGCAAATTCAATAAAAGGAGAGAGGGGAAAGTGACATTCACTGTTCCATTCTGGCAGATCCCACTGTTCTCTGGGCTTTGCAATGTGCCTGGCCACTGAGGGAATGAGTGGCAGGGAGATGGTGGTGAGCAGACAGAAAGATCCCCATTGAGGTGTACACATGCTCTGCCTTCAGTTTCTTAGAGTTTGCTCTTTTGATACTTCATAGAATCATAGAATGGCTTGGTTTGGAAGGGACCAAAGCTGATATAAGGAAGGTATGTTGTAACAGCAATTGTGAAAGTTCTCAGAGTGGGTGTGAGGGAGGAGGAAAATGATTAGCCAAGATTTCTTCCGTAGGCAGCACCTGAGAAGGAAGGTTGTTGGAACCCAGTCAAAGTCCCCAGGGAAATGGGTTAGCCTGGCATGAAAAGGCCTTCTCTGAATAAATGTAGAAAGGATTTTGGGTCCTAATCTAGTTCCCAAGGTAATTCTTTTATGCAATTGGCACTAGAGTTACTATTATCAGGCATAAGCATAAGTGCCTGGAGTTGAATCAAAATTGAGAGCCTTTTGTTTCTAAATAGATCATCTGAGATTAGCAAATGTGCAGTTAGGTTTTTATGAAAAGGGTTCGTGGGAGAGATCCTATGTTGTTTCTGTAAATTCAGCAGTGTAAAACAATCATGCATGTTTCAAGAGTGATTTTGGGGTGCCTTGGAATTATATATCTTTGACAGTGCACTAGATTATTTGGCATTGCATAGCGTGGTTGGCTAAATAGCAAATGTTGGTAAAGGTATGAGGCTGAATTTGGTCTGTAACATGTGCAGACCTTCTGCAATATATAAATGCTGTAACACTTGCTAGACATTTGGCTTTCTACTTTAACTCCCAAAGTCTGATCTAAATCTTTCCCTCAGTTTCATTTCATAGTTATTTTTCTGCCTGACATATTTACATGGGAAGAAGGCTTTCATCTGTCTTCATGAATTATGCAGACAACTGAGTTATCATGCAAAGGTGGAAAAGGCTTTATGTTCAAAGACTTTACTGGAATCATATGCTATCACTAGAAGCTTTCTCACTGAAAAATAATTAAATTTTTGATGTGATTTTATTGTGATGAAAAGCTAAAAGGGGGAGATCAAGACAATCAGTTCTAAAAGGGGGAAGAGCTCTGCAGGCTGGAAGCAAAGCAGCACAGAGAGTTGTCAGACTAGTTCTGGAGCTGGGATTGCAGGTGACCTTTTGAGTTTGCACTCTGTAACATTTTTAGCCCACAGCTGGGAGACGTGATGATGTATTCTTTGGCTAAAGGTGCACAGACAATGAACTTCACAGTTGCATGGAGAGATTCCATACGCTTCCATATTGTATGTTATCTTTTGTGCCTGTTATCAGTTGTGCAGTCCTTTAAATTGTGCGCTTATATTTAGAAGTAGATATTTTCTATTTATGTCTTCTGTTGTCCGTATACTTAATTTCATCTTTTTGTCATCCTATACCAGTAGCCTCAGATATGCAGGGTAACTTTTTTTTTTTTTCTTGAAACAGACTTTGACTTCAAAATAAAACTGGTTTTCAGAAAAAGGTGATGTAGGAAAAGGTTTCTAAATAACAGGGTAGCGCAGGACTTGTAATGAATGCTGGTGGTAGCGTTCACTGGGACCATCAGCACGCACATTCTATTAATTCTTGTATTTCTTGTATTGCAATGACTTCATTACAATTATGCAGCTATGTAGCCATACCCGCAAAGCAGGTTTTAATTTATGAGTGAATGGAATAAATGAAAGCAAAATAACCATCAATTCTAATCATTCAAGCTGAAGCTTTACATGCAGTGTGCAAGTTTGCATTAAAGCTTTTTAGATTGATACCCAACTGAATGGGAATTTTGCATGTTGTTTTCTCTGTTGTAAATAAAGTCTGAATGAAAAAACAGGGGCACCATTGCATTTGGTTGATAATGGTAAGCAGAATGCTGAGCACAGATTGGAGATAACATACAGATGTACAGATCTTCACATGTCCTGTTCTGGAGTCAGTGGCACAACAGTCAGTTTGTATCAGTATAGCCAGTCCCAGTCTTGCACATATGTTAACAAGATTTTCTTGGAAAATATGAAAACATATTTTCTCACTACCTGTTTATTTGTAGCCAAAGGAAGACGTATGATCAAAACAGAACGTGCTTCTTTCAGGTGCTACAGCTGTCATGGAGCTTGTCTGTTTAGAGAAGATTAAAACATGGTTTTCTTCAGCTTTCCTCTCTCCCCTCCCCACTCCTCAATTTTTTTCTGCAAACATATGATGGTCTTATGTCAGATGTGGGTTGCCCAAACCATGCAGTTCGACAAACGCTATTGCTCGTCAGAAACTGTGATTTTAGTATTCTGCTAGATTAAAGTAAGGTGATACATACGCAGCTGGGTATGGTGTAATCTGGAAGGTAAAATTTACTTCTCTGGTTACAATTCTGCCCTGCTGTCACAAGTATGTTTCTCACTTTGTTTCTGTCTTAGGTTGTGTGAATCTGAGTTCTACAGCAGTTTTATTTGCTTTTTAATTGAATGTTCATTATTGCGCTCAAATCAAGCAGTGAAATCTAATGCTATATCTCATTGCCAAAACTGAATTGAATAAACTGAGAATAGCTATTTAAATATTTGCTAGTATCCTAAGATACAGTTCTTCTGGTACAGCTTGTAACTTAGTTATATTATAGCATACTAGTGAAATGCATGGTGTTAAAAAGTCGAAGGAGATGTATACTGGTATTTGCAGTGGTTTCGAATTTTGAATGTAATGAATCCTAGGCAATAAAATTGTGAAAGTTGTATAGATTTTGAAATAGTTTTGTTGTCTATAACCTTGTGTCAACTGAACTGACAGTTACTGAATCAGCTGTGCAGTGCAGAAATGTTAGGAATGGGTGGAAGGGGAGAAGAAACTTCTCCCCATGAATAAAACATCTTGTTATTAATGGATAAATGTTGTCTAGTGGAGCTTCCCTTACAAGCATTTTACTGTCTTGTTTCTCCAACAAGCAGATTTGCAATAGCGGTCCTTCAAAGTTTATAGTAATCTTACTGTATGGGAAACTGTTAATCACAGCCTGAACCTCTGATTAACCATCTGAGGCAAGTGATGGGTCAGCTGCGGGAGCACAGGTGAAGGTAATTCAGCTGTGCTCCCGGAAGGGGTGGAGCTTGACTCTACCTCTCCTAGATCCCATTTAAGGAGTGACCACCACTAAGGCAGCATCTCTTTCCGGAGATTGTTCCTGTGTGGAGTTCCTTGTGGTGAGCATCCATCTTAACTGTGAGCCTAAGTGTTGGTGAGTTATTCCTCTATAGCCTCTGGCTATCCATCTATTACAACCTTGTATAATTACAACTATACGTTTACTATGTAGAATGCACTTACAAACCATTCATTCTGTTGGCATTAATAATTTGAAATTTCAAAAATGATATGGGAGGCAAGCTGCTCTAGGAAAAATATTTTCCTAAGCAACAGTTCTGGTGAAAATGGTTAAAAGTCTCTAATGAAAACTAAAAAATGTTCTTTCCATCCTCAATTCTAGTCATGTACTGCTGTAGTTTTTACATTATTCTCTAAATTATTGTCAAACACTTGTACTTTTTTCTCCTTTTAGTGTGACATTGTCTAACAACTAAGAATCCTGTGTCTTGCATGAATTTACTCTGCATGTATTTTAGGCCCCTAAATTTGGTGCAGACTTTGGCATATCTCAATTTTTCCCGTCCCTGGTGATCTACTGCAAAAGTATTTATACTTAGTAGACATCCCATCTCAGCCTTCATTTTTGCTAATCTAAAGCAGTCAAACTCTTTAAGCCACACTTGGAAAGCAGACTTTCTCTAATGATTCTCCTGGCCTTTCTGCTCCTATTCCAGCTTCAATTAATATCTCTTACATGGCTGTCCTTGACCGTGCCATGCATGTGACTGTGATCTCATCAGGCCACAGCGCAACAAGGATAATGTTTTCCTGATACTTTTCAGAAAGCATTCTTTCTTTTATTATCATTTAAGAAGAGAAGTATAAGGAAAGCAATCATTGCAGATTTTGAATTAAAAGTTGCTTATACGAACTACTGTGCAAAAATGAATGTATCATTTAATAAGAGAGGAATTGCAGCTCTAATCTTGAACAGAAGGAAGGGTGTAGGAAAGTAAAGAAGCAAAGTTTTCAGCTAGAAATTCATTATTTTGCACAGTAGAGATGGAAGCTGAATGTTCAGTAGGGGTTTTCTACCTTATATGATAACAAAATAGTAAGGCTAGTACAATGCCAATTTGTTTATTTACCACTGAAAAATACTGTAAGTTAAATGTGGCAGTAGACCATGCATACTGTAAAACTATCTCTTCTGAAAAAAATGTCCAGTGTGATCTCGTCAGGGGACTCAGAAGTCTCTAAAATCAAGTTAGTTCAGAACTACACGGGAGTGGAAAGTAGTTCTTGGAAGTATACTGTGGTAAAGCCTATATCTAGCAACAACAAAAAGTGTTTTGCTGTTCATTGTTCAGAATAGGATAAAACCAGGACTCTTTTTTTTCTATCTTTCTCCTCCACTTTCTTCTGCATTGCTGTTCCTTGACTTGCCTGCAATATAAGATCGGCTGCTTTAAAAATCTGTAGCTATGTGTGTACACAGAAAATTAAGGATAACATCTGGGGATTTAGTTTCTGGGGTTTGCATCTCAGCGCTAATTCACTTATTGTCTGCTACTTTACACACCTAAGTATTTTTAGATGACATAGTACAGAGCAAGAACATGATCTGCAAAGTGATATCTTAAGCTGAATGTGTAGAGATACTAGCTTTGAAACTTGGTAAAGGCTTTAAGTGTCAAGAGGATGCTCAGGTGCATCACAGCTCTCCTATTATTGGTCCAAGTATTGTAAATTGGCAGGGTGTTATTCTGTTTGTTCTAAAAAACCCTTAAAATATGTCTACAATCTTGAATACCTGTGTGACCCTGTGTTTTGTTTTATAGAAAAGGTGAATTTGAATTTTACTAAATTTCCCATAGTTTAATGTGCATTCTTTTCTCCACTTGGTAAATGAAATGCATCTAAATATCAAAGTGCTAAGTAGTGAGGTCTTGTTGTAAGAGGCGAAGCATCCTGTGTAAGCATGTCTTTGATAATTAAAAAGGAAGAACATAAACTTCCCATAGATGGGTTTAGAATAAATGAAAAGCTAATTTAAATGACAGAAAGATGCGCTAATCTGGTTCTAAAGCAGATCTCCAGATTGCTGTAAAGGATGAATTGGTCAACTAAATTCATACTAAAAATATAGGCAATGATCAAATGCCTCAGAGTTATATTGTATGGTGTGTTTACCCCCTTTTAACAGTCATTGTGTCTTTTTGCACAGCTTTTCTAAACTCATTGAGTTTGGTTTGTTTCTAAATAGTAATAATTTTTCAAAATGAAGAATGAAAGGAAATGAAACTCGAGTTTTTCTTAACTTGTTCTGTGAGGAGTAGAATCTGGCCAAAGCAGTGGACAATGGACTAAATTTCAAGCCTTTTTCAAGTGGTTTTTATACACAGGCTCCGTTTACTCGGTGGGAATTTTCCCAAATATTGATGAATTAGTAATTTATGATTCGGATCATGTTGGTTTTGTCTGTGTGATTTCATCTACTCTTCAAGCAGTCAGAATTCATGAGAAGTTTTGACATTTACATAAAAAATGATCTCACTGTGCTGTTGAGTTTCCAGGAACTATTATTTATGGTAGTGGGAGCAGTAAGTGCCGAGTCCATCCCCAAACCCTTGTTTTATATTTGTCAAGATGTCTTCCAGCACTGAATTAGTGAAAAGTTGTTAGATGTAATTCCTGTACAGCAGCTCTGTTGAGTGATGCAGAATGTTCTCATGTATCCCTGTCTTGGTTATCGAAATGACAAATGCCAGTTTTATCGTTACCCATTTTGTCTATTAAAGTAAGGTAAGCCAACTGATGGCAAATTGGAAGGATGGTGCTGACTGAGGCAGTGCTTATTAAACAGCCACATACGGTATGGAGCTGTCCTTTCACTTGTTCAAACTTTGAAACTGTTGCCAACTAATTTGATTTGATGTTCTCTTGTTCTTGTACTGATTGCTTGGAGAATCATTTCCTATCTGCCTTGCCTCTTATGGCTTTTTGTTCCTCTATTGCATTTTGCCTCTGTTGTTCCACTTCCCGTTTGAACAGCTGTAGTTTATTTAACTGTTTCTTTTGTGGGCACCTTTCCATCTATTGATTGTACAGATTTTCTAGTAGGATCTTGATCTCCATGTGTTTGAAGGAAGGAAGGATTACTGTGAGTATTAATGCATTTTGCAAGTTGCTGCTTGTAGTTGCTTTTTACTGACCCTATCCTTTTACATATACTCATCTAGAGAGTGTATTTCTTTGTATTTTCAACATATAGACCTAACTTAGGCTTTTTTTTTTTTTTTTTGGTCTTTTCCCAACACGGAGGTGCTGAATGCAATATAAAAAAACGTGGTAGAAAATTCTGAGATTCTCAATTTTTTAAGTGTGGAATAAATACCTAAGTGTTAAAGCAAAGAAAAAGTTAATGTCCAACAGCTTTGTGAGCTAAGATGCAGAATTCCATTTTGACAAATTTGATCTCCAATGAGTTATAGGTGAATCTCAGCTATCTCCATAGGGATTAATATTTTTATTAATTTCTCTTCAGTTTTGAAAATGTTTATATGTAGCTTAGAATGATAATGCTTTTTCTAATATTTGGCTTTGACTGTGTGTGCCAATGTGAAGAACTGAACTGCAGAGGCGCAGTCAGGTCACCATCAATTCTAAAGTAAAATACAGAGAAAGAAATAAAAAAAAGAACGGCCTGCCTGTGCTAACTTAATTGACAAACTATCTCACAGTGGCTTAGTCATAAGAGGAGAAGAGGACAGATGGCCTGATAAGAAGATGCATTTTTCTGTGGTGGCCACAGATGAATTTGAAAAGATTATAGGAAGGAACCCTTGGAAGGAAAGTGATTTTCTTTTCTTTCAGCTCCACTAAGAAAACAGAATACAGTGCAGTGCATTTTCTAGAAAGTCTTTGTTATGGCAGAGATGGCAGTTTATAATACATTGCAAATGCATAATTAATAAACTAGTGATACAGCAGTGAATGTTTATGTGACAGGTATTATTCTTGGCCAACTAAATTTATTGAAACAAGTAATTATATAAAACCTTTTAGTAATAATTCTTTACTGGCAGATAATACAGTGGTACATATAATTTTCACCCTAAAAATATAACGAGTTGTTTATTATATTTCTCTTTATTTCCTTTCTATGCTGTTTAAAGTGCATGAGATTAAAAGAGGAGAGGAAATTACCCTTAATTTACCGGATTCTTAATTGCCAAATATACAGCCTTGTTTCCGTGGAGATCAGCACACAACTGACTCACTCGCTGCTGCTGCAGATCCTGGGAAGGGAGCACCTTAATGGATTATCGGGTCAACATTTGACTATACTAAATAGTTAAATAAAACACGGGGATCATTTATTTTTGGCTGCAGTGGAGGTTACTGGTATCCCAATGTCTAGTCTCAGATTTCAGTAAGGATTTGTAAAAGACATGCAACTTTTCATCCTCTGCTCATGTTTCGTGTCATGCTTTCTCAGTGCTATAAAAGGACATGTACAATTACAGCCCCTGGAGAAGCAGATTGAAAAACTGAACTGAAAAGCTAATGTAAATACAAACTCAAAGCTTCATGCCCTGTGGCACTTAAGACTGGAATTCAGCTTGGAATGCAATGCAGATTTGATTTGTGAAAAGGTGTTGCCTCTTTATGATTAAAGTGGAAGACTAGATCCTTGCTGCTGACAGGGTATCTCAGCTGTAGCATGGGGAGATCTTCCTTGCACCTTTTAGATCCTGCAGCTGGCTCAGTGCTCCTAGTAATGATTTTTACAGTGAAAGAACTGCATCTAATTGCAGACAACCAATTACTTGTGTATGAGGAAATAAAGTATGAGAGAGTGACTGCAGGGTTATGAATATGAATATCTCCTTCTCTGGAGACAGTCAAGACCTGTCTGAATATCTACCCCTATGACCTGCTCTGGGGAACCTGCTTTAGCAGGGGGGTGGACTCAGTGATCACTGGAGGTCCCTTCCAACCCCAGCAGTTCTGTGATACTGTAATTATGGTATTGTCCATTGCATGGAGGGAGAGCTGAGACATTTATATGGCTTTTCTCTCTCAGTTGCTTTGTATAAAGAGTACTTTGCCTTATAGGTGCTTTACATCATGTAGGCCTGACATGTTTGTCATGGTTTTGTAATCTTTGCTATTGGTATTCCACATCGTGACATCATGTGGAACACAGAGAAGAAGAACTACATGTCCCAGAGGACCTCACGGTCAGAGAGGAAAATACGTCACGGAAGTGATGCTCGCTCGCTCTCTCTCTCTCTCTCTCTCTCTCTCTCTCAGTGCCTGGCTGTGGGTGTGCTTCCAAGCTGTGTACCTTCGTTTTCAAAGTAGGCTTCTTGGTCTTCGGAAACCTCTCTCTTATTTTACTTGTTTTATTAGCCTCAATTTCAATTAGATTGTATTATATTGTGTTATCTTGCATTCCGATACCATAGTTAGTAAAATAAGCTTTCCTCAGATCGTTGCCGTTTCTCTGTTTGCTTCCTTGAGCCCAGCTCCCATCTCCCTACCCCTTTTCCCTTCCCGTTTTCAGGGGCCAGGGGAACCACAGGCCTACTGCCCCTCTGTCACGGACATAGATTGATCTAGATAACTCTGTGACACTATTTTATCTATATAATATGTAATGTTCTGTCTTTTATCTAGATCTGCTGAGCATACTTTAATTCATCTAGGAAGCATAATCCAGGGGAGGAAAGGATCTCACTCTGCATTTACCAAGAGTAGTGCAGGCTGAGATAATTGGAGTGGCTATGATATCCGTGTTCACCAGGTGTGTGATTGTGTCTGCCTTTGTGTGCACTATGGGGAGAAGGTTTCCACTGTCCATTCCAGCTAGATGATGGGTAAATGGTAGTCACAGTTTTGTACTTCCCATTTGTTACAATCCCATAAAACTAGCAATAAAAAGGCAGAAAACAATAAAAGGATTTTATTAGATTTAAAAAAAAAAAAAAAAAGTAGTTCCAAGTTAGTAAGCATCCAGTGGTTTTAAAAGAGAAGTCATCAAGTAACTATTGCTCTTGGGGATTCGATTTTCCTCTTTTATTGTCAGTAAAATTTCTTGTGCTAATCATAATATAAGGTTATGTTCCTCATCATGCTAGTTGATATCACATTGACAAGTTCTGTCCACTTGTCCTTGTCTTCCCTTTTCAGGTAGTCTCTAATGTAGCTGAGTTATGTGCTGTAGCACCTGGCTGTATTACAGTTCAGTGACTGTTGCACAATCTACTTGCTTTGAATGCAAAAGGTTAATTTTGTTTCAGTGCAGATTAAATCTAGCTACTGACCTTTACAACCGGGAAAACAGAATCATAGTTTAATGAACCTCCCAACCGGGATAGGTATTTGAGACATGCTCAAGAAAGCACAGATTTTTTTGCACTACTGGGAGCCACATAGGAATAGTGGATCACTGATATCCAGAAATATTAGAATTATTCAGAATTAGACAAAAGGAAAAGTATATTATTGAAGCGATGAACCATACAGCTGAGCTTGGAAAGAATGAAGTTTTACTTAAATTGTAATATTGAAATTGTCTTCATACTTTGTCTTTATTGTGAAATGGGAACAGTGGAGAAGATACTGAAGTTCTTTGTTTCTCTAATGGCATTTTTGGTGATCTTTCCTGCTTCCTGACTCTGTAAGACAGTGTTAAAAGTAAGTTCTTTGAAATTAAGGTGTATGCATCTAAATCTTACAAGAAACTCAACTTTGGAAGCAAGTGAAAAAAATTGGTTCAATACTTTTAAGCCTGAAATGGAATGTCTAATCCTTTATCTGAGGCTCTTCTCTCTATTTTTTTCTTCCCTAGTGTCTCAGATTGTGAAAGTGCCATTTCGCTTGTTTATATCAATAACAGATAAGAATGCCCTTTTTGTCAGATGTGAAAAAAGTAAATTGGAGCTAAAGATGTTTTCTAGATCTGAAAGAGTCACTTGGATGCCATCTGCATTTTTATGGCCATGTAAGTCAATGTAGAACTGCTTCTCAAATATGTGAAAGGTGTGTGTTTTTAAGGATGCTCTGCATGCATCGTACTGCAAACTGGATCAGTGCTGAAGATGAGTGAGCCAAATCTTCAGTGGAGCTGGTTCATGGTTGACACTGCCTAAGTTATCAGATAAATATCTGCTTCAGGTGTAAGTGACTAAGTGTCATTTGTTTTCTTGCAATAATAAAACTGTACTGGAAGTCCTTTCCAACACAGCCTGTTGGAAATCCAAAAGTGTACTGCAGACTAAAAATCTAGAGCATTTATTATGTTGAAGACTTGCCATTGTGAAAAGAGGGAAGGTATGGTACCTGGTTAGAAAACAACAGTAGTGATTTGTATGTAATTTTGTTTCATATTATGTGTTGTGACTAAGAGAAGTGGTGTTCCTTGGCAAGAAAATACAAAAGAGAATAAAATGGGATCAAACATGCTTCATTGTTGCCTGCAGTAATGGGGAAAAAAAAAAAGAAAAAAAAAGGCAAAGCAGAAGGTATTAACTGATATTTAAGATGGTAATTAAAACGTTTCCTGAATGAGGGACTAAATTTCAGTGGTGTTTTTAAAAGCTAGAGCCTATGCATACAGACATACATAAATGCATAGAATATTGTGTGCAAATACTGGAGTCAATTACAATGTCAGGATGTTGCTCCCAACTCATTAGTTTAAATTCTATGCAGTAATTAACAGATATGAATAAAATAAATATAGTCTGTTCTATATTCTGGTAAGTAGCTATTTATAGCCACTCTGGGAAAGTTTGAATTATCGTCTGTCCTAATTATGCCAAGGACTTTTTTATTAGGTTTGAAGGTCTGACTGGGACTAATTAACAACTGCTTACAGTGTCTTTACATTATAGCTAATCAGATAATTTGGCAGAGCCTCTTTTTATATTTCAGTTTTATTTTTCTGTTCTCTCATTTGTTAGTCACATCTGGATTATGAAATTGTGCTATCAACAGTAGAATCTTCCCTTGTCTTAAGTAAGGCTTTTTCTCTCTGTAGAGCAGTCTTCTTATTATCTCTTTCCCCCAGACCTTCTCCTTCTGTTCCCCTTGGTGTTTCTCTTTCCATCAGTCATATTTGTCTTACAGCACAAAGTCTGCCAGGGAGGAGTAGTCAGAAAGAGGTGTGGTGTATGTGTCTGTCTCTCAACCCATCTTAGAGATGAATATATAGGTCTCATCTGTCAGAGGAAAAGCTTCATAAAAGGCCTGTTATGAACGTTTCTGACTTGCTGTTCAAGTCTGCTTAGAAATATGTGTATTATAAGTAACATAGGTTCCACACTTGTTTTTACTTAGATTATTGTAGGTAGAAAATAAGATCAAAATCTAGCCTTTTAATTAAACATTAATGTATCTGTAAAGAAAAAAACATCAAAAAACAAAAAACACCTTTGTATAATGTTTTTCCTCTACCTTCTAGCTGAATAAATGAATATATATCACTAGGCAGGCTTTGAGTGCTAAGAATAAGCCCAATTTGGCTGTAAATTCTCCAACATCCCTTCACTACTGAATATATGGAATGTTTAAGGAAGACTAAAAAAGAGAGAAAAGGAAGAAAAAAAAAGACAAAATGAAACAACTGTGACCTCGATCCTGAGCCTTGCTGACATAAAATACTCTAGAAATAACTGCAATAAAAATCCAGCTGTTGTCACAGCAGCTCTACTGTGTGTGAGGAAATGACACATTTCTGAGTTTTTGCAGTAGTAACCCTGTATTAATTTCTGTTGCTATATTCTTTATGACAGGTTTCAGTAACTTCACAGATGCCAATCAGACAGAGGTTACTTGTAACAAAATAATTGTTTCTGTAATGGAGTTCTGTGGTGATGTACATGAAAAATTCCTGGTCTGAAAGTTTGTCTGCCTTGATGGGTGACTTGTCATTTATGGAGGATCAAATAATGTAGAAATAAAGTTTGAACAAACTTTAGAATTAGTTCCAAAGCAGAGAGAAATTCATTGCCTTTTTTAATCTGAAGCTGTCTGATTCCTCCATATTTTTTTTTTACAGATTGGTATGAATAAGTGTATCGCTCAGTGAGCTTTCATGAGGACCTTTGTTGAAAATAAATATTTGATGGATCTTTGTCATCCAAACACTAAATGTTGTATTTTGCTTTGTCATTTAGGCAAGGGGTTGCAACATTCAAATTTAAGGTGAAAATCACAGACTGTCTAATTGACTAACTTAATGAGTATATAGTTAAACAGTGAGCCCCAAATTATCTCTGATTTAGCTATTAACCTCAGTTAATCTAACATTAATATGTACTTTGGGATTTACAGAAGAGAGAGGAAAGTTGCTGATAAATGAGTCTGTGGAATCTATGTGCATCTTGGATTCATCTGGTATGACATTCCTTCATGTTCTTATATTTACTGTTTTCAGTTTGTGATTCTAGGGTTTCAGGCATACTAAGGCTGTAGTGGTGTTTTAGGCGTTTGAATCTACAGCTACAGGTACACAATTTATTCAGCCAGTAATATTTCTGATTTTGTGGCTGCCTCTGGCATTAACAATCACCAGGGTTGAAGCCAAGTTGTCCTAATCCCACTTTTATTTAATGTCAGTATTTTCTGTGAGCTCTTCTTACAAGTCCATCTACATTATGCACGTGGAGATCCTTGAGATGCAAGTTTGCTGCACGGGCAGTGTGTCGTAAATGAGATCAAAGTGAGTACCCTTTAAGGTACTCACTTTGAGATATATATATGAGGAATGGAAGTGCACTGGGATGCTTGTTATTATATATCACTTTGGCTTCCTTATTCCATCATAGTATTTTCTGAGAGGATGTAGAAGATACGGTTAACATTTATGTAAGTGTAAATATAGTGATCCAATATGTAAACCTATTTTTTAATTTTGTTCTGAAAACTGTTTTATGCGATCTTCTGATAGTTTATTCCTGCAAAGCAGTAATGTACAGTTTGCCATGAGAACTAGATTTCTATCACTGATACAGGTGTAACCAAATTGTTCTTGCTATTTATGGAATTAGGACTCAGACTACTGCATTTTTTACGTTAGTGTGACTGAAAGAAGTTGGCCAAGATGTTGCATATTAACTCTAATAATTATAGTTTGAGTTAGCTTGGAGGTAGCAATGTATGATATATAACTCAAAGCATTCTACAAATTGGCTGGCGAATAATTTAGAAATTACAAGTTCTTGAAATCTTGGGCTTAAGAACACCAAAGTGCAGCAGCAGCTTTTCCTAATGTATGTATTCAGATCTTAGATTGAGAACTTAATTTTATTCATAGGTTTGTTTTGTTTTTTTTTCTGTTCTTGTTGAAGTTTAGCCTGAGTTGAAGTTTAGGCCAGTGATTATAATAACATGAGACTATGAAAGAGAAAATACTTTGACATGATGGAAAGGGAATGGGTGAGTTGAAAAAAAAAAAAAAAAACAAAAACAACCACAAAAAAAAAAAAAAAAAGTTTTGGATTTTTATGGAAATAGTATTTATAATGTGTTAAGATTCTGGCCTGTCGCATATACTTAATTATTGTGATATATAAGTACCATATATCAGTATACTCTGCTCTGGAATTAATTTCCATGTTGTTTAGTTCATTTTCATTCTTTTTTTTTTATTCTGCTGTCCTGGGCCACCGGTACCTATTGAATGCATGGACAGGCTTTAGAGGACTGCGAAGAATGTGATTTCCTTTCGTTTTCCCCTTTACTTGGAGAAATTTGAGTTTACAGTTTATAGAGACAATGATGACTTAAAACCTGTAATTAGATAAAAGACAGATATAAAAATGGTGGTAGATGAACATACAGCATGTAATCAAGGCATTTTTTTTATAGCTCTGTTTTAAACTAGATATTTTGACTTTGTATATTTAATTAGTCTCTTGTCCTTTGATAAATATTTGGCTGTTAGACAAGTACTTGGCCAGCCGGAGCCTTTTATCTCTGATATTAATTGGCTGAAATCCAGCAGATCACAGTAACTGGCAGACAAGATAGTGACCTTTGAATTCTGGCCTCTGGAAGAAATTAGTTTGTCTTTTCATTAAAAAATTTGAATATATTGATACTTAACAAATTAAAAAATGGAATGCATATCATACTGTGAATTAAAGTTTGGATGACATGGTACACAGACAATATGTCTGTATCTGTTTCTAAAAAAGTAAAAAACAAAACAAAAAAATTGTGTACTGACCACCAAAACTGTTCATACAAGACAGGATCATTGCATGGACCAGATGCTTGGGGAAACATTTCAACAGATGAGGAATGTATGTCTTACATAAAAGAAAAAAGTATTCAGCTTGATAATTGAATTACCTTTGACTGGAGTTCAACATGGCAATGAAAAGGTTAAGTCATCTTCATCTTCATGAGGGAGCCCATGAGTGAGCTCCCTCAGAGTCTTACAAAAAGGCAATTTTATTATGTACTGTGAGCTTTGGGAAATAGAGGCAGTATCCGTAAATCAGTTCCTGATAGCAATGAATAAAAATCACCGTTTATTGATCAGGGATGAAAATGATTATATATATTACCAGTAAGTGATAGTAATGTGTGTAAATAATAGTTCAGGAATGCTGTAGTGAAGTATGATGAACAAAACTGCAACACAAACAAGAGAGATAAAATGGTATTTTGATGTCATAGTGAAAAGGATTGTTTCACTTTTTTTCCATAGGTCAGACCTATTTAAAAGTAATTATATGGTGTGAATATAAGTGATAAGTAAAAACTCGCCTTATTTCACTGGACAGTATTTGAAACAGATGTTTAGTAACATATATGGCACACCTGTGTAGCAGTAATAAAACAGTGTTGAACTTATAGTCACATATTAGGAAAACAGAGTGATAAATTATAAGCTCCAGACCATTTGTTATATTTGTATGCAGAGAGAAAAAAATTGGTGGTTGTCTTCATTTTCTGTAGCTGAGTAATGCCAAGGAAAAATTTTAAAATAGTATTTGCAGTTTTCATAGGTGAGGTATCTTTACCAACAACACCCAAACACGTTTCTCATAACATGTCTCCGGTAGTAAGTGAATCATGTATTAGTGCAATCATGCAGGCTGTATATCATTGCCAAGTGATTTAGATATTAGCAACCAAGTAGAGGGTGGTTTTGACATGTGGAAATCTTTCTTAAATTCTATTTCTATCAGTTATAACTGAAGCACTCTGATTAATATGGTAAAATGACAGATATTAAATAGGCTGTAGTTAGACACTGATATTATAATAACAAAACTCTATTTTTGCTGAAGTATCAGCAAATAACAGTGAAACACAAAAATGTTAGGAAAGTGTCTGTAGGATGAGATTTAATTGTAAATGTGACAGATAAATCTTCTATAGAAACTATGTATCAGAGAAGTTAGAGTCTTGTATTTGAGTATATATGTAAACTCAATATTTTCTGGCCACGAACTGGCAATAATAAATTGATGCAATTACTCTCCATCCCTGTAGATTACTCTTTTGACTCTAAGGAGAATGGTCTTTTGAATACTTGTATGCATAGGGAAAAACTTACTTCTTATGTAATTCTGTATTGTGACATGACAGGTAAAATTAGTGATATTTTTGTACATTTATTTTTTATTCTATCTCTTTTAGTTTTCCTTTCAATTTGCTTTTCACTGTTTTTCTTTTTTTAAATAATCATTATTTATTAATAGCTTCTCCAGATTTAGTTAGTTACATGATCCCTCACTGCATTTCTCATTTAATTCTATCTGTAAGTAGTATTCCATTCACCTTTATTGTACTTAGGTATGTCATTCAATATAGACTGGTTTTTTAAATTCATAGAATCACCAAGATTTGAAAAGATGCTTGCAGCCCAGAAGGCCAACTGTATCCTGGGTTGCATCAAGAGAAGTGTGACCAGCAGGTTGAAGGAAGTGATTCTGCCCCTCAACTCTTCCCTCGTGAGACCCCACTTGGAGTACTGCATCCAGTTCTGGAGCCCCAGCATGAGAAGGATGTGGAGCTGTTGGAGTGGATCCAGAGGAGGGCCACAAAGATGATCAGAGGGCTGGAGCACCTCCCCTATGAGGCCAGGCAGAGAGAACTGGGATTCTTCAGTCTGGAGAAGAGAAGGCTCCAGGGGGACCTTTTAGCAGCCTTCCAGGACCTGAGGGCAGCCTACTGGAAAGCTGGGGAGGAACTTTTTTGATGGGCAGGTAGCAACAAGACGAGGGGAAATGGTTTTAAACTGGAAGAGAGTAGATTTAGACTAGATATCAGAAAGAAATTCTTTCCTGTGAGGGTGGTGAGACACTGGAACAGGTTGCCCAGTGAGGCTGTGGATGCCCCCTCCCTGGAAGCATTCAAGGCCAGGCTGGATGGGGCTGTGAGCAACCTGGTCTAGAGGGAGGTGTCCCTGCCTATTGCAGGGGGATTGGAAGTAGATGATCTTACAGGGCCTTTCCAACCCAAACCATTCTATGTTTTAATCCACCCATCCACCTACCACCACTATTTTTCCAGTAAACCATGTCCCTTCGGTTCTTCCTCTGCTTTTTCTCCATGTCTTTTTAAGAAGTAGTTTCAAGTTTCATTTGTCCTTCATCCTGCACTTCATAATTTTTATCTCTGTGGTCAGCCCTGGATAAAGACAGGAATCATTTCAATGTTGTTAGAGGGAAACATGCACTTGAAACTATTACTTTATCAGCTGTCTCCTTCTGCTAATGTATGAACTGAATGGTAATGGCAGCTAATTACAGTAGATTTTTCATGCAGTGTAATACTTGTAGCTTGGTCTTCACAAAGTTCTTACTGAGTCAAAAGGAAGCAATGCTATTTGAAATGTAAATTTTTTTGCATTCTGGTGGTGACAGAACACCTATTCATAGAGAGCACTCTGTGAGTAAATGCTTGTAGTTCATCTGAGGGTTAATATAAGTAAAAGAGTAAGTGAAATCTGTGTAGCTTGGAAAAAACTGTGATTACAGAATGACCTTGCTGGTCTGCTAATGAGATCAGACAGTAAGGGTACTTGGATATTTTGTGTCAAGTCCTGTGAAATTGGAATCTTCCCTGTATTTGTAAGGGGGAGATTTATTATCTGAATATGTTTCTTAAAAAATTGAAACAACAATAACAAAAAAAAAAAAAGATCACTGAGAATATGTGCAAAATGTAGGAGAAGTAAACTAATGAGAAATATGATTTGTGAATATAGATGAATGTAGAAGTAGAGTGAAATTCCAAGAAATTTGACTTAAATAGTGTGAATGTAGACTCAGTGATGTCAAGCTTTATTTTGTTACTGTATTTTTATACGAAAAAAGTGATACAGTAAACATGAGTGTTCACAACAAAAATACGTTCATTGCCCTGCATCAGAGGAGGCAGAAGGATCTACCAGCACCAGAGGCTGTGTGTTGCTTACTGTCTAAGTGTATGCTGAGCACCTTGCAGCTCCACCTCCTTGAATGGATGTAAGTGGGGAGAGTTTCAAAACTGGATGCGCTCTGTTGAAAGTCCCAAATGCTGGTACTTCCTATTCACATGTCTTTGTACAAATCCCTTCAGTTCTTTTTGGTAGTTTAATAATTAGATGCTTTGGACATAGAAATGTATCATACATTTGAGATGAGGTGTTTAAGCATCCTGTTTGCTTTGGATATTTTTTCTGACAGATGTTCTGTTGTTGAGGGATGTGTATGCAACTTGTGATGTATTTGACATACCAGAACTTCATGAAATAGCTTATACTGGAAACTTGCCCTGTGATAACTTGTTCAACTTGACTCTGAGCCATATGGGGTTCAGGGTGGATTTTTGCACAACATTTTATTGACTCAGCTAAAGAAATAAGTAGCCTGTAGCAGCTAGGCAAGAACAATACGGAAGGCTGTTCTTAGATCAGTTTAAGATTTGTTCACTCAGTCATTTGCTGAGTGAGGGGAAAGTGTGATCTCCTTCAGCCTCTGAACTGAATCAAAGGGCTTCTCTTTGGTCTGAAAGTGCAGAGGGATATTCCAGCTCCGAGTTCCTGGTTAGCCTAATTGCTGTATGATAAAGTATACGTTCTTTCAGTAAGCAGGAGGTACTAATGAGCTAAAGGAGTTAAAGACCCTTTGCCTCCTGTGTGTGTTTTTTGCATTGTAAGATTCTTGCTCACCCTTGCATGCTGTCTTCTGAAATACCAGCCTTTTGTATTTTTTGTTTTGTTCCTTTAACCTTAATCTCATGAGTATAAGGCATTGCCAGAAATCATTTTCCAAGAGAAGCTTCTAACTAGCTTCTTATCTCACAATCAGGTAGGGACAGGTATGTGACACACACTGTAAGTTTATTGAATTGTGCTGAATTTCTTTCCAACCTTATGAATCTTTCTATTGAAATTTTGGCAAGGATTTCTAGGAACCTCTTGCTTTTCCTAAGTATGGTGCAACAAAGTCAAAAAGTGGCTCTTGATGTGAACTGCTGAAGGAATTGAAGTTTTGTCAGGTGATGTCTTTCCACTTCAAAACAGTTTCCAGTGTTTAGCATGTGATGTTTTCTGGCAGTATTCTCTCAACACCTGCACTGTGTTTCGGCACGGATTCACCATTAGATTTACTTTTAGTATAACTGTATATTTATTTTGTATATTTGAACCAGTTTTGACCTTGTCATCTGAGGAAGTACCAATAAAGTAGCTGGTTTCTGTAATGTGGAAATTACCCATACAATTGCAGGTAGAAGTATAATTGTGAAACCCTTATATTGTAACAGTGAACCCGCTAATGGCTCATCTTGGCCTGTGAGAAGAATTGTTCTAAGCCTCATTAAATTGCAGTTAGCATTTTCAAAGTAAGAGGATGCTGTATCAGTTTCCACGATATGTCTCATGCTTGCTATCAGCTTGTGCTACAAGTAAGCTGCTACATTGTGTCCAGTGAGACTGATGTAATGTAAGAGAGAAAAGGACCCAAATGCTCTAGAAATACCTGTACAAGAAGCAGATGTGGTAACTCTATCATATGCCTGTGTCATGCTCTTGGAATTATAGGTTTCTCTTTAAAGGAAAAAATGGTGATAAAGAAAATAATTTCGTAAAATGTTCTTCTGTAAACCTTATGGGTCCAGAGTAGGCCCACAGGGATGATCCAAGGGCTGGAGCACCTTTCCTGTGAAGGCAGGCTGATGGAACCGGGCTTGTTCCAGCTGGGAAAGAAAAGGCAGTGGCGAGGCCTTATTATGGCCTTCCGGTATTGAGAGGGAGATTATAAACAGGAGGGAAGTCAGCTTTTTACATGGGTAGATAGTGATAGGACAAGAGGGAATGGTTTAAAACTAAAGGAAGGGAGATTTAGATTAGATGTTAGGGGGAAGTTCTTTACAGAGAGAGTGGTGGGGTGTTTGAACAGGCTGCCCAGAGGCTGAGGATGTCCTGTCCCTGGAGGTGTTTAATGCCAGGCTGGATGGAGCCCTGGGCAGCCTGATCTAGTACTTGATCCAGTAGCTGGGAGGCCTTACCTGTTGCAGGAGGATGGAACTTGATGATCCTTAGGGTCCCTTCCAACCCAGGCAATTTTGTGATTCTATGATTCTTACTGCAGCCAAAGTACCAACATGATGCTTGTATGGTCTTGCGTGTTGCGAGTGTAGCCAGAGAGATCTTATTTGCAAAAGGAGTCACAGGGGATATGGCAAGTAACGCACCTCTACATGATTCTTCTGAAGGGCTACCCAAAAGCCCACTAATAGGGAAGTTGCTGTATGATGACTAGCTACTCTTCTATTCATATATGTATTCTATATATTGTGCAGATAGGATGAAAAATATGCAACTTATAGGATAATACTTATAGGTGGAACGAATAATCTCAGGAACCATCATGGACCAATTAAAGGTCAACCAGGGGATCAGGCCCAGTCACCATGGGTTTATGAACTGCAGATCCTGTCTGACAAACCTGATTTCATTCTATGACAAGGTGACCCGCTTAGTGGATGAGGGTAAGGCTGTCGATGTGGTCTACTTGGACTTCAGTAAGGCCTTTGACCCTGTCCCCCATCAGATTCTTGTGGAGAAGCTGGCTGCCCATGGTCTGGATGGGCATACTCTCTGCCGGGTGAAGCACTGGCTGGATGGCCAAGCCCAAAGAGTTGTGGTCAATGGAGTTCATAGAATCACTAAGGTTGGAAAAGACCTAAAAGATCATCCAGTCCAACTCTTCACCCATCACCAATAGCTCCCACTAAACCATGTCCCTCAGCACAACATCCAATCGTTCCTTGAACACCCCCAGGGTCGGTGACCCCACCACCTCTTTGGGCAGTCCTTTCCACTGCCTGACCACCCTTTCTGAGAAGTAATATTTCTTAATGTCCAGCCTGAATCTCCCCTGCCGCAGCTTGAAAACATTGCCTCTAGTCCTATCACTAATAACACGAGAGAAGAGGCTGACCCCCAGCTCACTACAACCTCCCTTTAGGAAGGGGTAGAGAGCAATAAGGTCTCCCCTGAGCTGCCTCCTCTCCAGGCTGAACATTCCCAGCTCCTTCAGCCTCTCCTCATGTGGCCTGTGCTCCAGACCCCTCACCAGCTTTGTTGCCCTTCTTTGAACACGTTCTAGGGCCTTGATGTCTTTCTTGCAGTGAGGGGCCCAAAACTGGACACAGTACTCGAGGTGCGGCCTCACTAGTGCTGAGTACAGGGGGACAATCACCTCTCTGCTCCTGCTGGCAACACTGTTTCTGATGCAAGCCAGGATGCCATTGGCCTTCTTGGCCACCTGGGCACACTGCTGGCTCATGTTCAGCTGAGCATCAATCAATACCCCCAGGTCCATTTCCTACACACAGTCTTCCAGCCACTCCACCCCAAGCCTGTAGCGTCGCCTGGTGTTGTTGTTGGCCAAAGTGAAGGACCCGGCATTTGGTCTTCTTGAACCTCATCCCATTGGCTTCAGCCCAGCTCTCCAGCCTGTCCAGATCCCTCTGTAGGGCCTCTCTACCTCCAGGCAGATCCACACTCCCAGCCAATTTGATGTCATTGAATCCAGTTGGCGGCTGGTCACTAGTGGTGTCCCGTGGGGCTCAGTGCTGGGGCCGCTTATGTTTAACATCTTCATTGATGATCTTGATGAGGGGATTGGAGTGCACCCTCAGTAAGTTTGCAGACGACACAAAGTTGGGAGGGAGTGTTGATCTGCCAGAGGGGAGAAGGGCACTACAGAGGGACCTGGATAGACTGGATTGATGGGCCAAGGTGTTAACAGCATGAGTTTCAGTAGGGCCAAGTGTCGAGTCCTGCATTTTGGTCACAACAACCCCAGGCAACCCTACAGGCTTGGGGAGGTGTGGCTGGAAAGCTGCCTGATGGAAAGGGACCTTGGTTTACTGATGGACAGTTGGCTGAATATGAGCCAGCAGTGTGCCCAGGTGTCCAAGAAGGCCAATGGCATCCTGGCTTGTATCAGGAATGGTGTGGTGAGCAGGACTAGGGAAGTAATCCTGCCCCTGTACTCAGCGTTGGCGAGGCCTCGCCTCAAGTACTGTGTTCAGTTTTGGGCACCTCAGTACAAAAAGGACATGCAGGTACTGGAGCAGGTCCAAAGAAGGGCAGCAAGGCTTGTGAAGGGCTTGGAAGATCAGCCGTATGAGGAGAGGCTGAGGGAGCTGGAGCTGTTTAGTCTGGGGAAGAGGAGGCTGAGGGGAGACCTTATTGCTCTCTTCCAGTATCTGAAAGGTGCTTACAGTGAGAGCGGGGCAGGTCTCTTCTCACTGGTGACAGGACAAGGGGAAATGGCCTCAAGTTGTGCCAAGGTAAGTTTAGGTTGGATGTTAGGAAACACTTCTTTACAGAAAGGGTAGTTAAACACTGGAATGGGTGGTTGAGTCACCATCCCTGGATGTGTTTAAGAGCTGTTTGGATGTGGTACTCAGGGACATGATTTAGCAGAGGGTTGTTAGCGTTAGGTTACTATGGTTAGGCTGTGATTGGACTTGATGATCTTTAAGGTCTTTTCCAACCTGAGTAATTCTATGATTCTAGGTAACTGCTTTATGTCATGTTGGATTAAATTAAATTGTTTCCACAGATGATAGCCAGAATGGCATGTTTGAAGTGCTTCTGGCTTCCTAGGAACCTTTACTTATGATGATCAGCTGTTTCTTTACAGCAGCGGTGTATGGTATAGACCTTCAGTCTGCTAATGTTAACATTCTACGTGGGCTTTTTGTCTAGTGACCTTGTAGGTGGTTTGACATTAGTGTTGAACTTCTTAGTGAATAAACCCTATATAATGTATCACAATAGAGATTTATTTGCTTAAAAAGAAGAGAGATAAATTATTTCTCACATTAAAAAAAGAAAGGAAAAAATATATATATTTTTTTTCTCTTATTCGTTTTCATCCTTACTTGGATATAACCTCTCAAATGTAAAATAATACTCAATGTGTAGGAAAACAATCTTTATTATCACTGTTTAGCAAGCCTGAAAGAAAAGAATATTCAGTGCAGAAAGTTCCTCTTCACTCATGGTAAGAAGATGAATCAATTGTTCGTAATGATATATTTCATAAAGATAAGTCATTATAATAGAAGTGCATAGGCATTCTTTAAGGACAAAATTTCAAAAGAAATAACTGTTATATACTGTGTTTTCCTTGTATGAACAATCACGTAGCTTCAGTGTGAACGTGAATGAGGAATTCTATTTTCAAGTTGTTTATTTAGTGCAATTTTATAATTATTTTTTTTTTTTTAAATCCTCCTTGGGATAAATAGCCATGAAATGCCCGAAATGGGGGATTATGACAAAAAGCATTGTTGTTTTTGTTTGTTTGTTTGTTTGTTTGTTTGTTCTTGATTTCCAAAAGCTACGGTGCCAGTGTTCTTTCTCTCAATTAGATGATTCAGTGGATGGCTGGTTCTTTGCAGTTTGGATGCTGGGAATTGTCAGTTGGAGGATCTGGAGCTTGTTGCGACTAAAGTAAAGGAGATATATGCCATAGTGAAGAATGCATCATGTGAAAATCTGGAGAGCTGCAGCCAGGGAACAGAATTTAGAAATGAATCTCTGATGGCAATTAAAAGAGAGGAAGTTAGACTTCCAGGGTTCACTACGCTGTCAGAAAGTACAAAATATTTCTTTAGTCTTAGTGATGGAGGACAAAAGTTGCATACTTCCAGCAGAGAGTTTCTCAACTATGAACCCCATTCATATTTCCTAACAGTGAAAGGGGAATTAATTTCATGGGTCTTTAACTGTGATTATTTTGAGGTCAAATCTGAGCTTCTCTGAACATTAACCCAGAAAATATGAAGTATTTTTTATGGATATATATGAGGACATTCAAAAGTGTATACACTGAATATTGTCTAGAAAGTATAAGAAAATGGTAATTTATTAAGCATATATACCAAAGCTACAGTGCATAACATATCATGAAAGTAACAATAAAATCAAAGAATATGTCAGGTCAGAAGGAGTCATCTGGTTCAGTTCCCTGCTGAAAGCAAGGCCAACCTCAAGGACAAGATAGAATGAATGCCTGATAACTTGAATTTTTCTTTTCCAGGAAGAATTAAAAAAGAGCAACAACAAAAAAAGGTACTCTGACAGTTTAACCTGAAAGTGTTTAAATCCTGAGAAGAAGCCTGTATATGAGAATAAAATGAGGAATGATGTGTGGCCAGGTAGTTCAGTGATGCTGGTTTTTTGAGAGCAAGAATGTGTAGTGCTACTTACTGCTAGCGAAGATAAAGTAAAAAGAGTACAGCATATTAATATTTCCTGTATAAAAGATCAATGATGTTGAGGGATGGAACAAAAACATGGGCTGCCTATGGTCTGGAGGAAGAGAAATGTAGATAAATATGAAACAGCAAGTACATTGGAAATTTGCTGTAGAGACTAATAAATTAGCGTGCAACTGTGTTTGTTTTTCATTTGGGTGTGCTTACCGGGGTTGAGATTGAAGTAACTGTTTTAATATAAAAATAGTTGTTTGCTGATAAATTGCCTAAGCTTCTTTTTTTTCTTATTTTTTTCTTATTTTTTTCTATTTTTGCCATTGCATAACTGTTCTGTGCTACAAATTAACAGGGAAATACCTATTTGTAGACCAGAAATGTGCATTAGAAGTGTAGGAAATTCAAACATTTTAATGGGCAGCTCCTGTATTTTTCTTTCACTCTTTAAGTGAAAGATGAGGAGAGATGGATCATTATAAGGCTTTTATTGATGTATACATAGGAAACTACTATCTTATTTGTCTACCTGCTACAGTGATGCATGCATTGCGAATTAAACTGCAAGGGTGAACACTCTGCTTTGGTTTTTGTGCCCCTCTCCTGTAAGACTGTAATCTAACAGTCTTGGATGAATGATATCTGATTCAACTAGGTAAAAATAAATTTTGTTTTTATAAATATTTCTCTTTAGTGCTCAAACCTAAATTTTTGTTGCTGAGAAAAGCATTTCTATAATTACCATAGGATGACACGAATTTACTATGGGGATGAACATTCTTTCCAAAATATTTTCTACCTGAAATAGTAATATATTCAGCTGAAATGCTGAATTTATTGCTGGAGAAGCATAAATATCGACGATAGAATTGTACCATTGCCTCACTTCTTCATTTGAATTACCAGAGGGGGGGGAAAAAAAAAAAAAAAAGGTTGTGCTGTAGAAATGTAGCTATTCAATGTATACTTCGTTAATGGATTTCAGACTCTTGCTTTGGGGTGCATGTGGAGGTGAGAGGATCAAGGAGTGAATGTTAAATTGAGCCATATGTACCAGTAGCTACAATTTATTGTTCTTCAAATATGTCTGGCCACAAAGCCATACAGTGCTGTTTAATCTTCCTGAATGGCAAGTTCAACTTTTTGAGTAGGTCTGCGTCCAGTGTAAGTAGGTGGATTTTATTATTTGTCACACTATGTTTCTGTTACAAGAGTAGCAGTTTTCATGACAGGCCATGATGATGCATTAATCAAAATGCTGTTTAAAAAATCACAACCACCGACAAAAGAGGATGACAGTAATTAGTTGCTAACGTTCATTTCTTGCAGAACATCTTTCTGCTGTACTGCTGTAAGTCACTTGAATATTGTAATGGTTTGGGTGTTTAACTGTCTTCCACTGTACAGTCAGTGACCAAACTGAAAGCAGAGAAACTGTATATCTGCAATCACAAAAAGAGTACTTCTTCTCAAGTAGAATTTGCATGACATAATTTTTGTTCATCTAATTATCTTTTCCAGAATGATAAATCCCCAGGGCGTTCCACGAGTCGCTCAAGTAATATTTCAAAGGTATGTGAAATCTCTTGCCTTTATGAAAAATTCAAAAAATGCTAAGTGGATTAAATACAGTATAGTACTCTATTTAATTATATATGCATATTCTGATGTATTCTTTATAGACATGAAGTTTTATTTTTTTGCTGCATACTACTATGATTACCAAGTAAAATCCGTCTTAAAGTATAAATATAGAATTAGTCCTTACTGTAGTATGTAGGAATAATAAGTAAATAACAAGTGCACTTTTTTTCGCCTCCCTTCTACAGTCGCTGAATCTTACATTAACACTTGGCTTAAGGTAGAATTACCTGTTGATGTTTCTCCCTCTGCTCCACCCACTCAAATAACAATAGCTGTTATGTATGAATTCTGAATTCCTTTCACAGGGATTTGTGCTTTGATGAAGCTAGGACTTTATATCCAGATGTTTTTAGTTTCTAGGAAATAGAGAAGGGAAGATGTAAGGAACAGTAAAATGAGATTTGGACCGCGGTCCTTTGTAACCCTATTTTTGTGTGTTTTTGGTTCAGATGTGGCTTAAATCTATTCCAGAAAGCCAGGATTTAGAGGAGGTAAAAGCTCACTACCTTGGAATCCCCATCTCTTTATCTACCATGTTTTACGTTTGCACTTGAGGATGAAATATTTTGCCTCCAGCGTTATATTTTGCCTCCCATACAACATTGTCAGCAGGGTGCACAGGAAAATGTTTACTTTGCAGAGCCTAAAAAAGAATAGATTTCTTACTTAAAGAAACTAAGTGTATGTTAGGTTCCGCTCATTCACACTGAGAAGAAGAATTAAAAAGGAAGGGAAGGATAAACATGATTATATCTAGTCTGTTGTAGAACGTGGCTAAATCTCCTCCCAATTTGCCTTTTTAAAACAATTATGTATACTTTCAAACTTGATCTCAGTCAATTATATGTGTTATTTTCAATAAGAGTTTTAAATGCATGTCTGTAGTTGCAATTGTAAAATGATGTGGATTTGATATAGTTTTTTTCTACTTCTATAAATTTCAGTGGTACGTGTTACACTGTAGCAAATCATATATATATATATTCACTAATATGAGACACAGCAGTGTCATTTATTTTGAAGTATTTTCTACAGAAATCAGTATAGATGCTTATTAGAAGTGTTTGCAGCTTTTAAAGTAACATTTTAATGAGCTGGATTTTCATGCATGCAGTTAACTCAATCTGCTTCTGTTGTATGTGAAGCATCCTACTAGTGAAGCTTTTCTAATGCTTGATTGGAAATCTAGTTTGTAGTTTGTTTGACTCAAAATACCTTTTTTGTGTAAGAGAATATGCACGTACGTGTACCTGGAAACACTGACCCTTTCAGGTTACTGCTGTATGTCACAAAGTAATAGCAATGAATGCTGCATCCCAGAAGAAAATTGAAGGCTTCCAGATGATACAAGCTATGTTGCCATTTATTTGTTGGTTGGTTGTATATGGAGTTCCTAGTCCAGAGCAGTGTAGACATTCCTTGTTAACACCAGATTTTACACTACCCTGTTTGTGAAATAGAATATAGCAAAGATTCTGAAAATAATGTTTCATATTTAATAATGCTCTTAATCCGTTTGTTCATTCCACCCATGTTTTAGCTTTAGAGAGGACACCCGAGGTTTGTAGAATATGCTCAGGGAATTCTACATACTAGATACGTTAATTCTGAATTGCATGGTATTACAGATTAAACTGAGTTGATGGACATTGGATATCTCTTATCTGAACATAATGAGAAGGAATAGCTTTGGTTTAGTTTGCCGTTTACCAGATACTAGTTATTATGGACCTATTTAATCCATGGATTTTAAAATCCACCATTCCTCATGATGAGTAAAAACATCAACACTTAAGTCTTACAATTCACGTTTGCTGTCCATTGGAAGTGCCAATATATAGGATGTTTTGGAGACCTCCCTTGCATGTACATTTCTGATAAGAAATTTTGGTAATCTAGCCAGATATGATGATGGATTCTAATATGTTTAGATATAATTTCAACACATGATTATTTGCAAAGTCCAAAGTAAATAAAACAACAGCTGGCCGATGTTTATCTGTACATGTTCTAGCATTAATTTATGCCAGTCATTTGCAAATGATTTTCATATAACTATGAAGGTATGTAGCTCTAACTGATTTTTTTAATGTGATGGAGTATTTTACCATTACAGCAGAAGAAAAGCAAAATCCTACACTTGTATTTGCCAGGCGCAGAACTGAGCCAAGTGCTATTTGATTTGTGAGCAAAAGTACATGAACACTGAAAATGAAGCGTGGTAGGGCTTAAGCTTGGGCTGTCACTTGTCCCTGTAGAACAGGGTGGTGCTTTGGTGCTCCTGTTCATAGAATCACAGAATCATAGAATGGCCTGGGTTGAAACGGGCCACAATGATTGTCCAGTTTCAACCCCCCTGCTACGTGCAGGGTCAGTAACCACCAGATCAGGCTGCCCAGAGCCACATCCAGACTTGCCTTGAATGCCTCCAGGGATGGGGCATCCACAACCTCTCTGGGCAATCTGTTCCAGTGTGTCACCACCCTCTGAGTGAGAAACTTCCTTCTAATATCTAACCTAAACCTCCCCTGTCTCAGTTTAAAACCACTCCCTGTTGTCCTATCACTATCCACCCTCGTAAGCAGCCATTCCCCTTCCTGTTTATATGCTCACTTTGAGTATTGGAAGGGTGCCTTACCGGCACCATTTTATTCAGTGGGAGTGAGAGCATTTCTTCAGATGGATTTGCTCATCCATCCGTGTTCTTCTCCAGCACGTTACTGTGACCACTTGTGAGGTATCCACTGAGTCATTTGCAGGTTTTTAAAAGTAATCTCACATGATTTTGTACTCTCCATACTCTGCCTCTGTCATAGGACTTCTGACTGACAGACAGCTATGGCTCTCCTCTGTGAATATCCATCTGGGATATTCACTCATAATTTTCAGCCTACACCTCATTAAAACTGCCCTGGGATTCCAAAAGCAAGTACTTCAGTTGGCTTTCCAAGCAAAGATGATAAGGAAAATGTATTGGTCTCCTGCTTGTTCTGCACTTCTGGTAATAACCTACACTTTTTCTATAGACTCGATATATCAATAAACAGGTCATCTTGCCTTCTTCCTGGCTAGCACTGGGATTGATGGATTGTATTTGGAACTGATCTCCATTTCATATTATTTTTCATTGATGATGTGGAGCCTGAATTACTGATTTTTGGCTTTCAAGGCTTACCTATTGTAAAAGAAACAGAAGTATTGGATGTGTGTTATGAACAACCCTTCCTGTTTTATTTTCTTACTTTCTCTCCCACCCGTCTTCCAAAGTTAGTCTTAAGAACTGGATTTCAGAATTAGAATTATTTTGTCTAGGTGTGTTTAAACTTTTAAGTAAATAAATTAAAAAAAAATAAAAATTGTTAGCTATTTGCCACTGGTTAGTACTGTGTATTGTAGCTTTTCTCAGTAAATTGTTTACGTGTAAGTAACTTGAGAGGATATCTAGTCTGAGAAGGATCTGGTAGATTCATTTTTCTGTTGTGATTAACAAGTGGAAAAATGGTTGTGTTTGTATTGCAGCCCATAGAAGTTATGCTTGTATGTGTTTGTGAGGCTGCCTGGTGGCATTAAAATGCTTTCTGGAAGAAACATTTCTAGCACGTTGTAATTATCTTTCTGCATGTTAAGTACAAATCAAGAGCTCCTTAGAGGAGAATTTCAAATTTCCAATTCTCCGTTGGGAGCTTTAGGCTTATTTTTCAGCGAACCTCAGACTTGGAACAAATTTTTGTTTAAGCTCAAGTGTTTCTCAAAGGCAGGTGTCAATACACTTCTTGTTTACCAGTCTCTGAAGCAGCTATATAATAAAATTCAGTTAATTTACATCAGTGAGATGGCTGTTCTGGAATAGTCATTGTCATGACATTCGGTAGTTTGATTTAATATATGAAAACCAACAGAGAAAGTGAAAAATGGTAAGAATTGGCTCCACTATATGTTTGTCTCCACTCTGTGCAATGATTTCTTATGTCAGGTCTGGCTCCTCTCAGTGATATGAAGTTTTAGATGAAGTGTGTATTGTTGCCAGTTTACTGTTTTGAAGTGCTCAGACGGTGAGAGGGGATTGTTCCAGGATAACTGTTGCATGATGGAATCCTAAAGAGTAATTGCATGGCCCCTTGCATTGTGATACAGGGGACTGTACAGCTAAAATCAGATCAGTTTACACCGTTCTTCCTATTCTTTGCCATTCTCACACCACTCATAAATGGCAATTCTCTTCAGATTGCCATGGGTTCTTTTTTTTCAGTCCTTTCGAAGTAACTCGTAGTTTACTCTAATGAACTTTATTTTAAAATAAGCTAGTAAGTTGATATAAAATTGATATGACGTTCTATCTTAACAGAACTGAGAGAAAACATTGAGCTTTTAAAAAAGAAAATAAGCCAAGAACAAACAAGTCCTTGTTCTTGTAAAGTGCAAAATGTCAGCTTTCGAAAGCACTGTTACAATGAATAATATAATGTATACAAAACTGGCATTAAAATTTGAGTGTAAATGTTATCTTAGTCATCTAAATGATTCTTCTTGCTCATAAACAAAATCATTATTTTCAAAGGTGGAGACTCGCTTAGCTCTTAACTGTCATTATGATTCTATTACTGTAGAAAACAACAGTACAGAGCAAGCAAGTTAGTGGGAAGTATTTTGTTCACCAAAATATAGAGTAGAAAAGGCAAAAACAAGAATGGGGTGCAACAGCTTAAAATTATTGCTGATTTTTTTCCTATTATATGCAAATGTGGGATTTCTTTGACAACACAATGCTTTGTGGCTTGTCCATGGAATTCACTGTCTAGTTGCAGTAAGCTTAATGAAAGGATATGGTTGACCTGTTTTTAAACTAGTGCTCTAGTGAAAAGGAATGCATGCAGATTCTGTTTTCTGAAGTCATAATTCTTACCAACAGTTCATACAGGACATTTCCTAAATGAACCTCGCCAGCTCATCCAGATACAACTGGATATATATTTGAAATGTGTTAAGAACTGCAAATTTTATGTAGGTACTAGTGTTCTTCATGCATTATGCCTATATTTCCACTTCTGTAGATGAAGAGGTGACAGTTTTGTATAACCAATTTCAGCCCTGTTCTATGCAATGCAATAACGGATAGGTGAAGTAGCTGTGATTTGTTTCCATTAGATATGGCGTTCGAGTTATGACATATGCTTACTGGCCAGTTTTTAACAGGAACTATGATCTATAACATACCAACTCTGTATGTCCTGGAATTTGTTATGTCATTTTTTTTTTTTTTTTCTCCACAGGGGGTGGCACACAACCACATTTCAGGGCTGTGTCCTGAAAATAATCCAATTAAGCAAACTTTATATCTGCACTGATATAAAATATTCTTTTGCTTAAAGTCTGAAGCTTTTTGTACTGCAAAAAATATGGTGTCTTCTGTTTTTTTTAAATGATGTGTTAAGGTTTCACTATCTTTTGGCTTAGTCATGTAAACGTACTTTATGCAGCTCTTTCGCTCTGGGACATTTAGATCTCTTTCTTCCTTAGGGCCAGAATAAATAAATGTTACATGGATGCACCAGGTTGTTTGAATATAATGATGATGTCCTCACATGTACACACATGGGAGAATTGCAGGAATGCCATATGATTGAAAGCTGCTTAGTTAGTATACAGAAATATTTTAAGGCTCTATGTCCTGGAGGTAGAGGGATATGTAGAAATGTACACTCTCTTTGGAAGAAAAAAAAATATCTAAACAGTGAATACTGATATTGGCTGCTTTGGAAATAAAATACTATAAAATCCAGTAGCGAGGAAGTGCATGTTTTGTGCTTCACCTTTCCTTGGGCAACATTTGTACTGAGCTCCCTGCAGACGGTCAAAAGCGGCTGGCTTCAGGGCTCTGCACCTTTTGCAAAAAGAGCAGCTCCCTCTGGGGTTTCAGTTGCATAATTCCGTGAATCAATGAATAGTGTGAGTTTTTCTAGGAACTATATAATATTTTTTGTTAACAAAGCAATAATGCCTAAAAAGAATGAAGAGAAATATGAATCAAAAATATTGCAGAGCTGCAGTACAAAGACTTCAGCAAACTGTAATCCAACTGATAATTCAAAGCCTATGTTCCCAATGCTTCTGGGAAGAATGAAATTTTGACTAGAATTGCTACCTATACAATAAAGGTCAACATAGCTCAGTAAGACAGAAGAAGAAAAAAAAAAGTGGAAGCTTATTGAATCTACAAGTCAAATTTGTAATTGCCTTTAGTTAGTTTCATTTTTATTTTTTTTTTTTAAACAAGATAGACTTTGCACTTGTGATTTTGATTTTACTTTGGTGGCAAGTAAGCCTGCTTTAGTGGTTTAGATTTCAAACCATTCTATAACGGGATCTTAGTGAGTTTCAGAGGAGCTGAACAGTTTCATTCAGCAACAATCATAACTACATTTCATTTCCTTTTTCTGTGTTACTTTTTATTTATTCCTTGCCTTCAGAGGCTGGTGGAAGGGAAGGGAAAGAAGACAGGATAAAAAGACCTGGGGAAGAAGCGTGCCAAAAAGAACACAAAACCAAACCTTGTTGTGAAAGTAAATGTAACAAATTGAGTTACCAGTTCCTTTAATGGTTTCTGGAAAGCCATCGGTCAGACAGTAATGGTGTCTAGATCTGAATGCAGGAGCTCCATCCTGAATTACCAAAGGGGGGAAAGAAGAAGAGCATAAGTTTCAATTCCAAATGGAAATGGAATCTCTGAAGACATGTTATAAAATACACCTGGCTGTAGGGTTAGGATTTGAGCCTGAGTTATTTCAACTGTGGTTTTGATCTTTTTAGACCTGAGAAATTACCTTATTATCTTACAAACTTTTAAAAGTTTATAAACTTATAAAAGTTTATGAAGACTGATGTGTTCTATAAAAAGCTACATTGTTTACCAAGCAGGATTTTCAAGTGTAAATATGCAGACTGGATCTCCTGCTGAGCTTTATTGCTGTGCAAACTGCTATAATCTTCTAAGGTATCTGTTCCTTGGGGTACCATTATTTTAATAGGATAAAGCTTCAGCTTTTTAACTGTATTAGCAGGTGGGATCTGGAGGATTCTGTGATGCATTGCTGCTATAAAGCACACTTAGTGCGAGCATAAAAGCATTAGTCATATTCCCTGCCTGCCCTACCTCCGCCAATTTTCTGTGACTTTCTACCCGAGCGGTGCTGTAGGCTGAGCAGCTTTTTGAAATGCCTCTGGCCTTCCTTATTCAGAACAGAGGCATTAGAAGATTCGTTAACCTTTCGGGGGGTATCTGTGAGGCCATTTATGTCAGCTGGATTGTTATTTTAAAGCCTAACTCCGTTCAGACATGAATGCTTTGCGCTTGTGAAACATCTCTTTACTGAGCTCTTCCATAAGTTGCAAAGAGCCCTTTGCTCATAAAGAAGAATACAATCCCTGTTCCTGTACTAGGTTCAACATGCAGTGCTAAGCAGTAGTTGGTCAGTAAAGACTCTCATTATCTGTTATTAGCTGGGAACTTCTATCAGATTGCGAACATCCATTACAAGGAAGTGTGGGTTTTAAATTCTAGTGTTTTTTGTCATTTGCACATCATTCTGTCCTCCCCCTTTTCTGTCTTTGCTGCAGTACTTTAACACGGACACATGAAGGTGACATTAGATTCCCATTGTGTGAAATAAATGATTATCTTGCTTGCCCTGAAAATGCCACATTTTACCAATATTGTTTGAAAAATGTATGACCAACTTCAGTTGAACATATCAAAAATATTTATGAATAAGCGCCATCTCATGTTTATTAACTGGATTGCATATCCTTGATGCATCTCAACTGGCCAAGATAGCAGAAGGTGGTGACTGGGAATCTCTACTGACAACGTTTTTGAATTGCCAAACCCAATCAGCTGGAGTTGGTTTTATCCCTCAGGTATCTTTCTTGTGTTGATGTCATAGAGAGATGAGATGCCTTGCTTATAGAATTGTCAGACAACTTTATTTTGAATTATCACCCTTAATTATGCTGCTGGTATAATTTGCTTATGATAAAATTAGAACAGTGCTAGTTTAGTTTTGCCATTCTGATGAGCTGCACAGTATTGCTGTCTGAAATAGACATCAGCTCAAAGAATACTATTTTAAAAAGAATTCACTGTTCATTCTGCCAAGTGGAATTGGAGTCCACAGCATCAATCTGATCCCTTTATTCAATGAATACAGTATCTGAAAATATTCAGTGTGCTAAACAGTCATACAGCAATGTGATAGCAATTCTGACAATAAGATCTGTGCGCCTGAGACTGTTTCCATCATCTGTTATATATGGATTCCCATAAGAACTCATTATCAGGATGGATACGATATGAGCAGAATATATACAAATGATCACGGTTTGACTGATACACCTGTAAAATAAACTTGATGCCACATACAGAATTTTGTATTTTGTTACTGAGACTAGCAGTAAAGATGATTAAAAAACAGAAAGCATATATTATGAGTGGGGGTGATGAACTTGTTCAGTGCTGCTTTTTTTGGCAGCACAGTGTATCAGGCAGTCCGAGGTAGCAGCAAGTTAATGATGTGTGCAGTGCTGTGCTGTGTCAGTGCAGGTCATGCTGTAAGAATGTGGGTGGGTTAAAAGTGCAATGAGATTTGGGGTGAAGTTCTGGAAGTCTTCCAGCTGAGCTAAAATTCATGTTTTTCAAAACAACTTAAGTGTGATTACATTCACATGGTAGCCCAGGCAGACATTAACAGGTCTTTCCACTTCTATTTAGTTTAGAGAGATAAATCTGGAATTATATGTAAAATAAGACCCCCCTATCCCCCTCCACCATTGCCTGCAAGGCACAAAAGGTCTACTAGTATCCCAAATACGCATCAGAAAATGAGTATCAGAAACACTAACATTTTCAGTTCTGGAAATCACTCCATTGCTCTTTTTACCATTAGAAGCTATTGTAAAGTAGATAAAACCAAATTTGTATTTAAAAGTTGTAGAAGCCTGTTGAGCAAAACATGATCTGAGATGAGAACCTGAGTTATCTCATGCATAAATTGGCACGTTGAAGTTCTCCTGCTTTGTTTTTGAGTATTGAATCAGCACATAACCTTTCTGCCTGCTCAGATGTCAGGTTTGCTCCAATGCAGATTAAATAAGCAAAAAGCATTCATTTTTAGGAATTTGTTGAAAATTGTTTTAGAAGAAAGGAAACCGTCCTCTGAGTTACTTGCAACTGAACAAAACGTAATTATGCCAGTGCAGGGGAACTAGAAAGTAAATGTGACTGAGTGGGGCTGAAACTGTCCAGACCTCTGTGCAGCTGAGAGCGAAATGTAAGATTTAAGCAATCAAGCTGCTAATGTAATTTTTATCATAAAATAATTAGATTTCCACCTGTCTCCAGCCCCAAATAATAAGTGTAAAAGCTTTTCAAACAATTTGTTTTAATTCTTGGCTTGAATCCAAGCCTCTTAAGGATTGCCAGGCTGACTTCCTGCCTTAATAGCTGCTGGAGCGTTCCTGAACTTATGCAGAACTACAGTACAGTTATTGTGCTGTTTTGATGTTCTCTGTATCCATTCAAAGGGTAAATCTTGCCTTTATGGTGTGGGCATAACCTGACCACTTCTGAAGATCAAGCCTGAACTGTATGTAGCACAGATCCAGGGAGAAGCACTGATAAAGTCCTGCAGCTGCAAAGTAAAAAATAAAATAAAATGACAACCAGAGAAAGGGGAAGCGGGCATGAATTCAGTACTCCACCCTCGACTGGGGCTGGATTTCTTCAGCAGTCCTTCACCTGCTGTTTATCTGGAGGGGCATTTTTTCAAACTGTATCAGCATGTAGTCCAACAAGGTAGCTCTGATGCTCGTGTCATCTTTCCTCTTTAAGTAGCTGTGCAAACAGCATAAGGTATGCCTAATCACTTAAAACAGATTACAGAGGCTAAAGTGGAAAAAGATTATGTGTATATATATATATATGCCAACCATGCATATTCCAATTGTTCATTGTGTATGTAATCGTATTCCTTCAGGGAACGTGTAATGATACTTTGCTTTTTTAGAAAAGGATATTTGATGTATGAACATTGTTTTTTTTTTTCTCATTGATACTTGTTCTGAAGACATTCTACTGTTCCTCCACTGCCTGGTGGACCAAAACATTGAAATACCTTTTGAATATTGTACCCAAATGCTTTATCAATTTGATTTCTCATGTTAGTTTCATTTTCATACCTCCAAGTTTCATTTTGTGTATGTAGTAGTAAACAACTGGTCACATTTTTAGTGCTGTGATTGCACATCACAAGGTAAATAGGAATGCCTGAATTCCTAAAGCTAGATTATTTGAATGCAAAAGCACTGCTGTCAAGTCTCTGATGATATCCTGGTTAGACCATTATTTTATCTCCATCTGGTAGTGGCACTCACAGTGGCACAGAGTTCCATACAGAAAGGTAATGTCCTTATGAACTATAGGAATGGTATAGCCTTAACAATGCTATGCATTTCCTCACAATACTGTACCAGGTGAGTGAAGAATCACAAGGCTTTGGATGAAAACTTGGATTCCATGGAGCTATGCTGCCAAAAAAAAAGTGAGACAGATTGAAAGGGTTTTCTGTTAACGCCCTCAAAATAAGTTTTCAGCAGAAGTATTGAGCAACTGAGTTTACAATTTGTAGCAACAAGCTTATGAGCAAAATGTCATATACTAAACGTGTTCTCTCTCTCTCCTGCTGTTTGCAAATGTGATCAGCTCTGTAGAGTTGCAGCCTGCACATTGGTCTTTCCAGGCTCATCAGTTTGATATTTTTCAGCTCTTCTTGAAGATGCAATTGCCTTAAAAACCTTTTAGAACATACTTTAATTTTCTTGATGTTTCATCAGTCTGCTCAGCATAGGTTTACTTTGTGTTCTTCATCACTCAGCATAATGTAAAAGCTCTTTATTTTGTTTTGAAAGGAATCATCACGATTGTTTGACTGCATGAAATAAAAACAGCATCCCTTCCCATCAGACATTTACGGTAGATAGAAACCAAATTGAAATCTCAGATGTTGAAAGCTGCTTCCTCAAACAGTGACAAGAAGTAGTCATGAGCAAATGACAGCTGAAACACTTCAGTCATATTTAGTTCCACAAATAGGTTTTGCTTTTGGTCAGGCTTCCTGTATTTTTGAACTTGCATTTGTTCAGCAGTACGCTATGAACAGCAGCAGCAGCAGCAGCAGTTACTTTAATTTTGTAATCATGTGGCAAAGCAGTAAAATATCTGCAATGTATTTCATGGACAAAGATTCCAAACTGTCTAACTTATTTCAACAGGCAAGCAGCCCTACAACAGGAACAGCTCCCAGGAGTCAGTCACGATTGTCTGTCTGCCCCTCCACTCAGGACATTTGTAGGTATGTGCTGAGAAAAATGTATCTAATCAGACTGATATTCCTTTGTTATTGCCTTTACTAAGTAATATGTAGAATATGTAGTTCTTGCTTCTGCGTAACACTATTCATAATTTCATAGACTTCAGTTTTTTCCTTTTGATCTGTTTTGTTTCTGTTTTGGCTTTTCAGTCTCATATCACAATTCATGTTTTCCTTTTCATCCCTTTTTTTTCTGATTTTTCTCTCTCTCTCTTTCCACCCACCCATACCATTTCCATCCCTTTCCTTTGCTTACCGCTTTGTCTAGATCTACTACTTTGCATGATTTGTCAGAAGATGAGCTTGAACATGCAACCCCTGTCATGGTGCTGACCCCTTCTAATAGGGAGTCTGGTAAGAAACAAGTGAAACGAAGGTTTAGGCGGAAAAGAGAAACTGGAGACAATGGTGAGCATGCAGAAAAGCAAGGAAAGGGGAAAGACTGCAAATTACATCCCAAGGCTGCAAAATTCAGCTGGAATGCACCTGATTCATCATCATCCTCAGATGAGAGTCAGTGGGCTCAGGCTAGGAGGAGAGCAAGAGAAAAAGCCAGAATGTCCAGGAGAGGGAGAAGGAATAAGGGATCATGCAGTAACCAGGATGGGTCCTCAAACAATAATGCTGTTGAACTTGTCACTCTGGAGACAGCGGGGAAAAAGAAGCAGGACACATCTGACCCTGAGAATCCTACTTTAAATCATCGCAGAAGAAGGATTCCAAGGTTTAAGGAATCACAGTCTTCAGCATCATCTCAGGAAGCGAGGATTTCCTCACGAAAATGTGGGAAAAGCAAAGGGAAAAGCTATTGCAGAGATGGGCAGCCTGCATCTTTGTGCCTCGGACACAGTAAAGACATCAAGGACTGCTTTGCGGAGGCAGGCTCTGGCAGTGACGCTCTGGCTGCCCCAGACAATGGAGCACCTTTTGGGGCAGGGCCCACAGTGACTGACACTGCTCAGAAGCCTCCAGTGTTGTATGATGACTGGTCTGATGATTTAGAAGTATGCAGGTTAGTCCTTGATAAGAAAGATTTTACGTTCATAGAAGGAATTCTTACCATTGTGGACCTTCTGTTGATTGCCTTCTGTCATTGTTTCTCTGTCATAAACTGCTAGACAGGCTGTAAGAAGTAACACAAAACCTCTGCTACAGAGAAGTTAGTAGGTATCAGTCTGAAGGTATACTTCCCTTATTAAAGAGCAGTAATTCTGCAGGTGGACCAAATGTTTTCATGTGTTAGGTTTTTCCTCAGGAGGATGGGCACACTCTGTGCTCTGACAGAGTATTACTGTTTTACATCTCCAGCCAGAGAATGAGGAAGAGTGCCAGGTAGTTCAGCACAATGGGATATAGAGTTTTTCACTCTGAGATGATTGGTTTGAATCCAACCTTGCTCCCTCTGTGTCATTTTTCACTGACTTACGCGGAACAAATTTCTGGTCTTGACTCAGTGCCGTTACCACAACAGTCTGATGGATGGTGCCTGCAAAACAATCTTTCCAGTCAGGCCTAAGTTGCATTGCACTACTGAACACCTCTGCACTGTGAACATGTAGAGGCTCTTAGTTCAGTAGCCATCACAAAGACTGGAATGATACAAAGGATGTTTGGGCAGAGTAAGTGTTAGAATAAGGTTTGAGAAAGAAAAAGCAACACCGACAGTTCTCTTTAGAGAAGAATTGGTATCTGACAGTTTCATATCCTTATGGTGAAACATGCAATCAAAAGGTGTGTGCTTTCCCTGGAAACAAAGGCAAGTTGCCCACTTCTGAGCTAATATCTGAATTTGGATTGCAAAACTATGTGGATGTGAGTTATGCAATCAGACAGTAAATGAAAATGTGCTGTCCCGTAAGTTTGGCAGAATTGAAACAAGACTTCTCTTTCAAAACTTGTGTGCTAGCATTGACTCTCCTCTACAGAGTGTAAATCAGGACAAGGCTTAGTTTGTTGATGTGGTAACCAGAAATGTCTTATTTTCTTTGCTGTGAAGGCATTTGCATGAAATGTAAGCAGTCAGAATGAGGGTGTTCAGCATACCATGGCATGCGGTTTCAGGGCGTACTTCAACCTAGTAACACATTTCAAAGATCCTGGTGTTGAAAAGAAAACTAGACAACAGGCAGGCATTGTGCTTTTTCATGGCAAGAGAAAGAACACTTACCAAGTAAGAATGGGCCTTTCAGTTGTCTGACTGTTGTCTTCTCTGGTAATTCAAGAGTGTTCTGAATGAAGTCCAGCTGTGTCTGTACATGAGCTTGCTCAGTTGTACCACACCATGGGCTTGGGACCTCTTCACCTTACCACCGCTGCTGTGTCTTTGTATTTCTGTAACTGTGTTATAGATTTTTGAAGCGCTTGAAATATATCTGCCTGGAGTAATACAGAAATGGGCAGAGATAACTACTTCAACAACTGCAGAGTTGTCTTGAATTTCTGAACCACCAAGCAAGCAAGTATTGAAGATATGATTCTATCATCCAGTGTCATAGGTACAGTACATATAATTGGACCACTTAGTCATTAGTAACTGAATAGAAATATTCAACAAATAAAATAATTTTTTTAGTGTGGATCTTTCTGCAGGATTGACTACAACACTAAAGATAAGGTCACAGCTTTCTAATTTTGTCATGTGTAGTTTAGTTCTGCCACCTAAGTCTCCAAACTTAGACTTTGCTTTCAGATGAAAGTGAACTTGAGTCTGTCTTCTCAACTCATTCAATTTCATTGTAATTATTCAGGCACTTTTTGCAAGAGGGGTGAAATTTTGGGGTGTGCGTGCAAACTTTTCAGCTAGGCTCTTGTTTAGTAGAGGATGATTGAAAACTTTTGATGGGGAAATGTTCCTGTGCTTGCTGTCAGTAAAGATGCTCTCTGGACAACTGCAGTTAAAGTCAGCACAGGGGATAACTTGACCTGTTGTGCAAAATTTGTCAAGAGTCATAATTGTTCTTTTCTTCATTGTCAGGGATAATGATTTGTTATTTGCTGTCATTGCATGGTGTATTGTGATGAAAATACACTGAGGAAGAACATTACAGAATCAGTAGAGTGTTAACTTTTTTATAGCTGCTAGGTTATCTTAAAGGAAAAAAAAGGAAGATGTGTTTTTACTGCTGTAGTTTCTGTTTGTCAGGTCCATGCACTTTGTTAACTCATCTGTGGCATTTTTTCTTCAGATTCACAATCTCTCTGCTTCTGAAACAAAGGAAAAAAAATCATTTTAATAGAGATGTGCATATGTACAGGAATCTTTTTTTCTGCATGAGAAATATAAAAGGGTTTTTTGTTACAACTGTTCCAAGACTGGAATGAACGTAACTGGTTGTGATGTGGAAATTTTATTTTCATGAAGTGTTTCTGAAGGTTTTCATCAAAGATATTGCTGTCTTGTAATTGATGTGACAAAACTGGCTGAAAGGAATGTCTCTCACCTAGATGAGGTGTGTGAAGATACAGAGGAGTCTTAAACCTATCCTGGTGCCAGTTGTTTTTTCTTCAGATGTTTTGCTTTACTTCCTCATCCATTCCTGGCAGTGGGAATACATTTATACATGCAGGAAAGAGTATAAGCAGTTTCCTCTATTTGCATTTAGCTGCATTTGTGGGAATGTGACAGGAAGACAGAAGTGTAGTGCCATGGTGCAATATATACTTTAGCTGGTCTGACTCAAGCCTCTTGGTCACTTCAAGTGAGCCATTTCCCCTTCTGTATTGCTCTTTCTCTGTTTCCAAAATGATGAAACAATGACACGGCATTAATTATGTTCTTTACAACATTAATGATGCTCTTCCCTGAACCTATTTCTTTCTTCTTGAGTCCATTAGAAGGGAGGTTTCTGCCTCTGTGATTACAGACAACTATATAAGTTCTGAGTTGCTATAGCACCTGCTATCTATCTATTTATTTGTGAGATTCACAGAGTAGCTTTTGTACTACTTTCTGCTTTTCTTAATCTGCCCCATTTCTGAGATTCTCCTTGTGCATGCAGTTTGCCGTGTGGCTTAAGGAGCAGCCTTGGAAGTATCTTTCTCTGGTTTGCAGGAGGGTTATATGTCCCTGAAGGAAGAAGCTGTGTGTGGGACTTGATAAAGTGAATGGATCGTGAGGATTTAGTCCTGTGGCTTTTCAGATAGGACCTACTAAGCAAAGAAAAAGGATAACACACTAGTAGTTAGTGTAAGTGCTTTGTGTATCAACTCTGAGTTAATTGCATGGTATATTTCTTATTTATGTTGGAAGAATTGAAAGTTACTTTGTTTGACTTATGTTTTCAGTGTAAGATCTTTCTGTAGCACTGATGCAGTCATGTCAGCAATAACACTGAAATATAATTAGCTGTAAGAAACCACACACATTTAGATAAGGTGGAATTTCTCACTATTAAAAAAATGCATACTGGAAGTAGAATGCTGATTACTTTGAGCTCCATAATGACTCTCTATGTAGTCAGGTAGAGGAATGCCCTCATTAGAGGAGTAAATAGCACAGCAGAGCATACAAGAAGACTTAAGAACTGCCAGAAGTAGTAAGTAGATTAATGAAGCTGGATAATGAAATCTGCAGAATCTACATTAAGTATCACTTTTGAAAATCATCTTTAAATTCTAGGACGTTAATTAAAAAATACTTACAGGAGTGGATATTTCTATGTGTTAACGCAATCATACATAGAAAGAAATGGTATGCATTGCACTATACAGCAGACCGTATGACTGAGTAGTTTATCTCTGTGAAATCAAGTTTTTTAAAACTTTATTTCATAGTATGAAATAAAGCAGAACCTGAAAAAGTAGTATACCACATTAAAAACCCTTAAATCCTCCGTTACTTGTACGGTAGAGTGCTCTCAAACTCAACAGACAAGAAGCCTCTTGGGAAGGAACAAGTCTTCAGAGATTGGCCTTGAGGAAAGAAGATAAACAGTGAAAGATATGTAGACTCAAATACTACCACTGAAATTGAACACTCATTTGAAATATTTATAGTGAAACTGAAGTTGGATCCAGTGAATAATTTAAACTGCAGTACAGAATGTATAGACTTGAAATACCACACAGAGTCCTCCAGAATCACCAGGAACTGGAGGATGCTGAACTGCCATCTCGCAGCGCTAGGCTGAAGGGGCTGTTTAACCCATATTCCTTATCTTCATAAGTTGCTGCATTGTCTTTTATGAGCCAAATCTCTGAATCTTTTCCCACCTGTTGGCTCCTCATAAGAATTACTATTGCAGTTTCCTTTCCTGTTTAAAGCTTCCTTGTTATAAGTGATGTTTTGATAGGAATCTCCTCATCTAAATAATGGTGGTTCATCAACCTTTGAAGCAGTATCAAATCCTGGTTTGTTTTCTTCTCTGCCTGATGGTCCAGAGCCCCACCTGTCACCTGTTTAGCCATCTGGTTATGCAGTATCTTTTGGGAGCTCTCCATGGTTCAGAACAATGCAAAAATATCTGAAAGAAGGCAAGCATATTTTTGTTGTGGTTAGGGTCACATACGGAGGAAGAAATGAGCCCCGTTTCTGCTTCTTTCTCTCAAAACCTGTTATTTTCTTTATCTAACATTTAGTTAATGAAATAACGCAATTTCTTGCCAGAAAGTTTGGATAAGAGGATGTTTGAAGGGTCCTATTAGTAGGTACTTAAAGATTGCAAGTGTTCCATAGGCAATTTTGTTATTTGATTTTAAATAGGTGAGTAGAAAGAAATCTAAATCCTTTCATAAGATGCAGTCCTAGTTTCTTCGCCTTGTATCAGTGCAGTAAATCTTGTCTGACATGTATGTTGAATTGTATTGACAGTGCATCTGAGGCAGAAATTACTTGTAACTTTAGATGGTTAGATATCCTATTTATCACCTATAATGGAAGATTAATGGAAGGACAAGAAACGCTGACAAAATAAATGATTTAGTGTACTTCTGCTAATGTGATTTGCTCTTGGGTCTCTTGCAAATTTTGATCACGTTTACAGAAATCAAGAGAAAGCTTTGCTTAAACTGTTAGGAAATTACACTGGTGTGGTGTAACATTTTGAAAATGTGTTTTTCTCTAGTCAGATAAAGGCAGCTGACTGTATAATATAATGGAAGGGCAGGAGTGACAGGGAAGAGGTATACAAATTGATTACATTTGGTATGCAGAATTAATGTGCTTCATTCAGACTGCGTTTAAATGGAGAGGAAGACTGGTTTACATTTCGATCACTTTAAGATATAATAGTAGAAAAAAATGGAAATGAAATCAGGAAGTAAAAAAAAAAAAGAAAAAAGATAGAAAATAGCCTGCAAAATAAAAGCAGGAGAAACATGGCATGCCGTAGTTAGTATATTGATAAGTGAACATATTTAGTGATTATTATTTATTTTTTTTTTTAGTGATAAATTATGCAGGAGCAGAGTTCGATATTTTCCCAGTTTCTTTAATAATGAATAATTCACTTATTTTCTTTGAGTTGTTCATAAAGTATTTCCTTTACAGCGTTAGGTTCAAACTATCTAAGAGCACTATAGGCACTGTATAAGGTAGGGGAAAGGGAGAACATTCTTTTTCTTGGACAGGAGAACAGATTGGGTTTTTTAAATGTATCAGATAGTAATAAACAATTCTAGGGAACCTTTTGCAAACCTGTGGAGTTTCTTCCTTTTGGTCCAAATAAGATAGTCTAGGAGCACGTGGTAATTCATGCTGGCAGCTAATCATCTGCATAGCTCTGATCAAAGCCAGGGATCCACTTGGCCCAACATTTTACAGCTATGCTGGTTCCCCCTGCCTAAGCTGTCTTCAGTAACAGTTAGATATGGCTATGAGATATACTCACCAAATCAGGTAACCATCTGCCATTGCATAATCATTATCAGTCCAGACATGCTTTCCTGTGATGGGAAACATTTTGACTGATTTTTCAGTCCTTCCTCACCAAAAATAATATTTTTTAGAATAGACGCATTTTTTAGAAAGTTTAGTAAAGCTCTCTGTGCTTCCTTGCTGTAGCAAAACCTTTTGTCTATATGCAATGGCCAAAAATCCTTGGAGCATTTTATTAGCTGCTTGGATGGCTTCTTAATTCTCTGATACAGAATCCACTGAAGGAGTTCTGGTGATGCAAAATTGCTGGAAACTCTTTTCCAGCTGCCAATTATGACATTCTTACATAGCTTGAAGCTCTAACAGGGACATGCTGATTGATTCTTAATCAGCCCTCTTTGACAACAGTCTACAGAAATCAGCTGTATAGATAATGTTGTAGAGAAATGCTTGCCAAATAATTTTCGTACTGCACATAAGACTCCTGCAGACTATATGCATTTTCTACTTGGCTACAGCAGCATAGAAATTGGCCTATTTTCTTAATTACCAAAGAGTAATGTGGATTAGTGAAAGGCAGGTGAGGATAACTGCTGTTTTTTCCAGTGAGAGTAGAGATTAGCAGCTGTTCTCTTAAGTAATATTGTCACCTTGCATGTGATGAAAAAGCTTCAAACATGTTTAAATCTATTTATGTCTCCTGTAATAAGCATCTCAGGTAATGAGCAACCACGTAAGGGTACCTAGTATTTCTAGATCCTAATTTTGGTTACTGTGATTTTGCCAAACAAAATTACTGTCAGGAAAATCTGAAATTTTTCCATCTGAGCTCTTCGCTTAATACTTATTTTAGCTGACCTTTGAAACTCAGATTATGTAAGAAGTGTTTGTCTGAATGAAAAAACCCCACAACTTACTTTGATGAGATGGACAGTCATCTGAGCTATTTCTTGCTTTTTTTTTCTGTAAATGAACCTAAATCCAATTAGCATATGAATGTCTGCAAAGGGTTGCCATCTCATTTCATACTCTTCTTCCCCTCTCCTAACTTTTGCAAGGAACAGGACCAGGGGAAAGAAGGGAAAATAGTTCACTGACATGGATTTAAAGATAGTACCAAATTCTCAAGATGCCTAACTTCTGAGTTCTTAGTTTAGCAGTACCTCATGATTTGAATAAAATAATTTTTTATATATGCAGTATCAAAATGCCCTTCAGTGAAGGAGATGACAGACCTTAAATTGTTAGCAGCTCCTTTTGTGTAGTCGTTATAGTACAAAGTTTAACATGTCACACACAATCAAGCACTGTATTGTCAGTGTAGTTTTCAGTATCATCTGGATGATTATTTGATTGGATTAATTTGAACAAAAAGGAATGCCGAGAAATCATTTTAAATTGTTTCTTCTCAGCAAACTTTAATTTTCATTTTTACTTACATCTCCCTCTAAAAACATTCTAATTTGAACTCTTCTACGTTTCTGTTTTGGGTTTTGTGTAGGGAACATACAAAAAATCTACAATAGTTATTATATATATGCAGAATCCTTCACAAGACAAATTTTGTTTTCAGTAGAGCAATTTTGATACTTTTTTTTTGTTAAATCTTCTGGCTTGCTCTCTGTTAACTTAAGGCATTATAAGTGAACCTGTTGTTTTAAAGGATTTTTATCAGGTATGTACAGTGTTGGCATAAATTTCTCCATTTTGTACATCTGTGCTGAAGTTGTGGAAGCAAATAAATGCTAGAGAAACACTGCCACATAAAACAGAAAGTTGAGCATAAGAAAGACTGTGCACTATAAGACTATTATCTACTAAAATTTCATAGTGAGCTTTCTTAAATGAAAAACACATGCAGCGTACATATGTCTGACTCAGGTGGTTGTCCAATAGCTCACATATGCTCTGTTGTCATGTGTACCCATGATTTTTGGAGCCTGGCCTCAGCGCAGCCGTAGTACTCATCTTTTTCCCTAGACAATGCAGGTAGGAATCTTAGAAGCGCTAAGCTGCCACACCTGAAATAAATAAATAAATAAATAAATAAAATTGCAGGCTCAGTGAATGACTGAAGAGGGATTCTGATACAAGGGTTTCAGTCAGACAGCTGTCTTCCTTCCCTTCCTTCCTTTGCCAGAGAGTCAAAAGTATTGCTGTATAACGAAGGCCATTTTTCTAGCTAAGGACTAGAAAGTTCGGAATAGCTGAACACACAAATCCTGTAGGTCTGTCTGAGCTATTAACCAGTGCTGCACTACAACTTGTACATAAATCTCCATCAACTCACTTCTGAAGGATGTAAGCCAACGTTACCCCCAGGATGAGTTCAGGCCTTTAAAGTCTCAGGGGTGGAAATTTTGAATTGTTGTGATAGTGTAAAAATAGGTGACTAGAATGGAAGTACTCTGCTTCCCACCTGCTTTAGCTACACTTCAGATGAGTCTATGCTTTGCATCCCCACCTCAGTTAGCACACCAAATTTTGCAAAACCACTGTTTATAATGTATTTCCTGTGATTTGTGATAGTTATGATACACATGGTAAGTAAGTATAGCAAAGAGCAGAACCTCAGGGAATTCTGTTTTAGTGCTCATTCTAAGTGAGATGTTAAAAGTTAGTAAAAGTCTTGAAAAAAATTAAGCAGCTAGCCAAGGACCTGTTTCAATTGCTGTCAGCACCCACCTATCTTTGAAGACTGTGCTTCTGAGCTTAGGCAGCACAAGTTTCTTCTAAGCTAATTTCTTCTGGATAAACAAATAATGAGTACCTAAATTGCACCAAAGAGCATTCAAGCTAATGAAAACCATGCCTTTGGTTATGTTCTCTGGACTTTAATTCCATTTGGAGTTTATTTTTCTTCTCATTACATATTTCTTTGTTAGAAAGCTAGAAGAGATCATTAGATTGATTAGCTGGAACTTCTGTATATTGTACATACTTAATGTCACCCTGTTATTTATATATTTAGCTTGTAACTTATGTACAACAGAAGCACAAATAGAATATATAATTCATATGCTGTTTTTTATATAACTATTCCAACTGAAGAATGCTTTTATTCATTTCAAATTTGCAATGTCACTTTATCTGAAGATCCCAGTGGAGTTTTAGGATTGTATTTTAGAGCTTACAATAATTTAAAACAATTCTGGCAATAGTAGAAAAAACACTCTTGGGTACCTAGTTCAGTTGTATAATTTCTAAATGGTTTAAATGCTAAGCCTGTAAAATAAATTATGTATAGCTTGAATTTAAATGAACAAAGAATACTATCTGTCCTTTGGGAAATAGCTTTAATTTAAAAAGAAAATGATGTTTTTTTGTGTAACTCTCAGCTGGGAATGGGAATTTGTTAGAGAAATAACTATTCCCTGTTTTGACAAATTTAGTTCTACTTCTGCTACAGGTTCAATAAGATGACAGCATACAACATGTTTCTGTATAAGAACTAAGCCACTGCTGCATTTAGCTTGTCTGAGACAAAGACAGGATTGCAAGTGGAGTTCTTGTAAAGTGTGTCTCTAAACTAGAATGTGTCCAAGACAGAAGTGGCAGATCTTTTCCTCTCCTGCTCCCATAGGCAGAAGATGCTTATGGGCACCAAGTCAGACACTGAAAATCCTGCTTTTATGTACCATGTTTGCAGAGCTTCATTTTTTTCCTAGCTTTTTTCTCTCTTGCTATAGATCTAGCAAAGCAGCTTTGTTCTGCTTTCTCGTGATTGTGGATTTGTTTTCTCGTGGCTTTAGGCTATGCCATGAAAGAATAGCGAAGCTGTTCCATAAAGCTTTCCTTTAGACCTTGAGCCCTCATCCTCATGCTTGCAGGATCTTTGCTGGGGTGCCTGCTGTGGGCCCGCTGCTCCTGTGGGTGAGGCAATCACGCTCCCTCCTGTGCTGGGCTCTAGGAAGGCTGATTCTCTCTGCAGGGCCCTCCTCAGCCCTTTTTCTACCCCAGGAGCAACCTGGCCACCCTTCCACAGCTGCTCCTCAGAGCAAACTTGCTCAGACTTGTGCATACATGTATCCGAGCCTGACCTTCCTAAGGGCTGGGCTGAAAGTTTTGTTTGCTTGACGCAAGGATCTGTGCTGTTGCTATTACTTCCCTATTTTGAAGTAACAGTTTTCAGACTTCCCCCCCCCCCCCCCCCCCTTCTGGGCCAGCCTGACTCTTCAGACATTCATTAAGCCTTGAGTGTTTTGTTGTGTTTTATCTGAGATGTAGATGGAAGGAAGTTACTCTTCCCTGAGGTAGACCATCCTTCCCTTTAGGTGTTTGATTAGGCCTCATGCTTACTGCAGAGCTTGCTCTGTCCTCACAGGGATGCTTACAAATAAAGTTGACGTTGTTTTCAACGAGTGACTGTTCTGCTGTGATCAGGAGTCTGTCTGGAATAGAGGAAGATCAACCAGATGTTTGGACATATGTCAAAGGAAAAAAAAACATCAGATTGTAATGTTATGACTTTTATTGTATGTGAAACTGCAGTGTGAAAAGCTCTATATCCCATTACAAGGTCATGACACTTCTGAGACCACTGGCTGTCTTAGGGTCTGCTTGCAGCTGTAGTTTTTGTTTCTCCAAATAATGCAGATATCTTCTTCAAAGGGATAGTGAAGACTGAAAAAGAGAAAGGATCGACTTTCTAACACCTGCCTCCTAGAAAGCACATGGACGTGTGTACACGTGCTATACGCATTGCTCCAGAGTGCGCTCAGAACTGTTTTCTAATTTTTTTTTTTACTATATAACTACTAATACGTATCCCAGGAACTTACTGTACTTTTCATGCTGGATATTTTCATTTTGGCATTAGATTATGCTGACTTTGGGTGTTTTCTTTCATTAATTACAGACCAAGAGCTACTCAACACTGTGAGAAGGAGCACAGATATTTGTCTTAAAGGTTTTGCCATGCATAAACTGGAAGACAGTGTTATTCCTATTGATTCACCTTCAGCTCACGTAGCAAATTCAAAGGGAAATAGCTAAACAAAGAGAAATTACTAAGTGACAGAAGGGAACAAGGAGTATGTTCACGGGCCTTAATCTGAAGGGTTGTATACCTTGTGTCTTATAAATGTCAAGTCTGAAAATGAGAGTAAACCAGTGCCTTTTCAACGCTGATTGGAAAGTTTCCTCACTAGTTCTTGCTGTCTGCCTTGTCAGGATCTGTCACTGTGAGGGAGATGATGAAAGTCCCCTCATCACACCGTGTCGCTGCACAGGGACCTTGCGCTTTGTACATCAGGCCTGCCTGCACCAGTGGATTAAGAGCTCAGACACACGCTGCTGTGAACTCTGCAAGTATGACTTCATAATGGAGACCAAGCTCAAACCTCTTCGGAAGGTATGGTGCTTTTGAAATTAATTACACTGTAGTGTCATCTGGCTGGAATGGCTGCACAAAGTGCCAGCGCATTTACAGAAATGTCCAAAATGTCTTTGTATTCGCTGTTATTAAATCAGTCCCAGAGATTCTTTTTTTGTTGTCCTTGTTGGCATGTAAGTTAATTATTTTACAGAGTGAATAAAGGCTCTCTTTCCGCATGCATGCATGTAAATGTGCAAGTAATAGTTTTTTGCATTTAGAATATTTATCTTCTGCATTTTGCTACAGTTTGATCTGCCTATTTTTAAGCCAGAAAGAAATCTTACTTATCACATTTTACTCCTTTTGGCCATTAGTTGTTGAATTGAGTGCATAAGTTCTGCTTGAGAATTAGGCTTATACTAATGTGGAGATGGCAGTTATGAAATAACACAGTCACTTTATCTGCGTCTGTTCTGACTGCTACACTTGTGGGCAAATTAATCACTCATACGTTAAGTTCAGTTAATGGCACCTAAACTACAGGGAAATCTTGCATCTTCAAAGTCAAATCAGTGTTATCTGTACTCATCTACTTTCCAGGATAAATCAACTTAATGGTACAAGGCTTGTCAGTATAGGGAGAGTGAAGGGTTTGTTAAGCATATGTGGCTCTTATTCTCTTTGGAGTAAATTTCTCCTGTAGGTTTTCTATAAAAATGCTTTCAGCCATTTTGGATTTTGCCACATCTTTGAAGTCTGAGTCAATCTAGTACTTGGCTGCTTTTGATTTAAATTTCAGTGTGAGATGCCTTGGAAAACATATAGACACTATTTGCTTATAGCTAGTATATGCATATGTGGTGGTGTTTTGAAGGCAGAAGACATTTTGTCATGTCAGCCTTGCATTGGTAGTACTTGATAGAAAGTAAAGCTAGTAGAATACCTGCTCGTTTTTCATCCAGAGATACTGCCCATTAGGTCCCTGATGATAACTGTTGGAGAGAGTGCTGGAACTGATTTGACAAGCAAACCCTGTGATAGAAAGGAATGCAGATCTGGAGTGCCTAGCAGATCTTGCCAGGTAGACTGGCAATTGAAATGTGTAAATCAAAAGATGAGGGCTAAAATCTTAATTACATTGACTCAATTTTTAGTAATAACAGATAAAGTTTAGATAATGTGACGGGAAGGAGATAATGGTATAAAATCCCCTGTCTGTAGCATATTTTTTTTTGCAGTTAGCAGTGTTTTAAGCATTATGTTAGGTAATTAGTGTCCTAAAAATCAGGAAATAAGATATATAGCATCCTACATGAAAAGGAGAGAGAAATGTGCATAACTGTTGATATCACAAGTGCCGTTGATATCAGAAATAGTCACTTCTAACTGTGTTATCATTACAACCCACCCACTTTTTTTTTTTTTTTTTTTTTTTGGCGTGTGACTAAATTAGTGCAGTACAGGCGGATTTAAAATGTCAGTGCCATTCCTACAAATCTGTATTTTCTTAATTGAATGATTTGCACATTATTAATCTCTTCAGCCACATCTCTTATCATTGGTTCTCAGGTATGGTTTTGATTTCCAGTGTAGCAAAAATGAGCCTCTTCTTTCAGAGAGAATATTTTTGTTCTGGCTCAAGATAGTACTGTAGTTTATCTCATTGACAGTAAAAGGATGGCAAAATACTTCCTTCAAACGCACTGCTAAAAAATATTTTTCAATATGGTATGAAACCAGCATCTAATTGCAAAGTCTGCCTTATAACTAGAATTTGGAAACTTTTTCAGTGTTTAAAGTTAAAATTGATTATGTTATTTACATTTATTGCTTTCCAAGCATGACAGTTTTCATGTGTTAAACTAAATGTATGATTCTTAGTAAGTGTATGCACTATCATCACCATCTTTCACAGATTTATGAAATGCTATCCAGTTTATGAGAAGCTGTTCGATAAAGCATGCAATTTTGACAGCAGTAGCAAAAACAAGTTAAGGAGGAAAATAATTTTTGTTAGGATTATTACCATAAGAGCACAGCTGCCTGGTAACTTTCCAACAGAACATCTTTTTTTAAAAATCATTAAAAACTGTTATGTTAAATTTGTGTTTATATTTTTCAAAAAGAGGAAAATTCTGGTGAAACAACATGAAGTTTCTTGCTCATTCATCATGCAAGCTCTTTTGGAGCCTGGGAGTCCAGAATGCCATCTGTGGGGCATTCCCGATAGTGCCTGAAGACTGCCAGAGACCACAGAGCTGTGGGACTGTCAGCTCATAAAGCTGAAGCTCTCCACAAACTTTATTGGAGGATCTGAAGGTCACTAAGGCGACTCTAGGACTTCCAGGCTTTCCTGAGAGCTGTAGGTTTTGCTAAGGCTTGGCTTTGTACTTTGAGACATTCTGAAAAGACATTTCATTTCAGTTTCTCTGACAAAAGACCACAGGTATAGCTCTGAGAGGAGACTGCTTATTCAGTTCACCAACTCATTTTAATTAGGAAGAAAAAAAAAAAAAAAAAAAAAAGAAAGAAGTTTGCCCTAAATTGAAACTTTCTGGCCAGCTCCAAAAGTAGTTTTTTCCATGGCCAACAGACCTGGATTTGAGGTGGCATTTTACAAAGGGTCGTGTTTCCCAACCAATTTTGATTTTTAATTGCTACCTTACTTACAGTGTGAGACTATGGAGTTAGGTTCTTGATTGTACATTGCTTGATTCTGATGAATTTTATCACAGGATCATAGAATAGAATGTCTTGGATTGGAAGGGACCCCAAGGATCATCAAGTTCCAACCCCCCTGCCACAGGCAGGGCCACCAACCTACTGATCTGGTGCTAGACCAGGCTGCCCTGAATCCCTTCCAGACTGGCCTTGAACCTCCAGGGATGGGGCATCCACAACATCTCTGGACGGTCTGTTCCAGCACCTCACCACTCTCTGTGAAGAACTTCTCTCTGACATCCAACCTAAACCTTCCCTCCTCGAGCTTCATCATAATACTTCTGTAGTGCTCCAAATACTGGTCTGCTTAAAGGAAAACTTACAGAACTAAATTCCAGATACCTACACGTTTTGGCAGTATCACAAAAGCAGGACTTAACTATAACACAAAACAGTTTCAGCTCAACCGGTGAATTACCATCTTTATTCATGCACCCTCAACACTTTGTAACCATTTTTTAAAATCCAAGTCTCGAGCTTTATAACAAAATCCTTTTTGAATATCAAGCCATATGGCTGTTTAGCACCCAAAGGCGACAGTGTGCAGTGTATTAGGTTAATATAATTCAATATATCTCCATTAAAATCAAAACCCTTGTCCCTGTATGGACTAGTAATCTAATTACAGAGTCCCTGAAAGTATCTGATGTCAAATACAGCTTAGGTTAATCATTTTACTGAATTTTTGCATCGATGTAATCTTTTTAAGTAATGATCAACAGGCAGTGCATGTGTTTCATATATTTTGGGAGGTCTAATTACTTGTCTGAATATAAATTTGGAGATTAAATATTAAGCACTGCTTAGTGTGTCTGTTTTTATTTCTCCTGGTCTTGATTGTGACTATCTATGGCTGTATAAATAATATGGTTGCTGTACTTTTTGGATTTGCAGGGCATAGTGCAGAAATTCTTGTCTATAATAACCTTATTTATCAAGCAGGGAATTACAAAGTGACAATAAGCTTGTGGCAGTTTCTTATTGAGCTTCCTCAGGTAATAGCTTCATCCTGAGCAAATCGCTTTTTCATTAAAAAGGATGAGATCCTGATAAAGTAGCACCTGCCTTTTGTATCTCTTGAGTTTGGTATTCAAAGCAGAGTAGAAACAGGAACTGCTTCAAAATATTTGAGTAAGAAATGGATTAAAGCACTTAAAATGCAGAAATACCTTCATATGGTGATTTTTCCACCATGTCTTATTATTCTTCAGAATATTTTTCGTATTTAAATTTGGCAGTCTGTTTAAGACTTCTGGTATCTGATCTTTTCCTTTGATGGCTTATCCCAACAGATTATTCTGGGGTGTCAGATATGTCTGTTTCTCTCCTGATTTTGTTTTCCCTTTGAAATGGTTTACAAATAGTGCCTTACTTAAATGTAGCATAAGTAATATGGCATTGCTGCCATGTAGTAACTGTTGATCATTAAGAAAGAACAAGTCATTATTTTTATTTAGGGAAGCGCTACGTGCCAGTTAATGTACATTGTATTTCTGATTTGGAAAGGCATCTAAATTTACCTCTTTTAAAAAAGAGGATTGGAGGTGTTCTTTTGGAATTGAAAGATAAGTTTCTATTAAATTAAGCAAAAGAAAAGCCAGTCTAAATCTACTGATAATGCGAGAAACTTATTTTGAACGTACATATTCCAAGCTGGATGTGGTTCTGGGAAGCCTGGTCTAGTGGGTGGCAACCCTGCCCATGGCAGGGGGGTTGAAACTGGATGATCTTTGAGGTCCTTTTCAACCCAAGCCATTCTATGATTCAATGTGCCTTCTAAGTATTTACTCCCCTTGCATTCTGTATTTTTATTTTATTTTATTGTGTACTGATAAGTAGCACTTCTAATTCTGATAAAAGATGCATTTCTGTGGGTCTTGCTCCCTGAACTCTGTGGAATTTGTCGTGTCCCCGCCTTAGAAGAGAAGAAAGGAATGCTCTCTCTCTCCTTGGTACCCTTTATTTTAAGAATTAGCAGCTTGTAATATGAGTGATCAAGATTCCATGCCAGCTCTGACTGCCATACAGCATTCAAGAGTTTAAGTCACAGTCGCGGATATGTGGTTCACTGCTCCCCAGAGCTGGGTATTTGAGTCCTGGAGAGGTGTCACATGACAGACTGACTTGAAATTTCACACTCCATGTGGAAAACCCCAGGTCAGTCATATCAGAGCCTGGATTAATGGTTAACCGGTTAAATCACCTTGATTAAGGAAGATGTCAGCTGATGGGTATGGCACTGATTTACCTGTTGCATCAAAAGCAAATACTTTGTTTTAACATAAGAGGTTAGAGATATTCTGTTTGCCCCAAGGCAAGATCAGGAGAAGGAGCTGTGTAACCAATTAGGGTTTGAGCCAACAGGCAATGTGTGGTGCAGGGTAATGCTCAAATTTAAAACAGAGAAATCAATAATTCTGAGGGCTCCTTAATAAAAGGTTGTTTACTTTTTATTAGCAGCAGAAGAAAATCAGAATTGTGCTTTGAGTGCTGAGGTGGACAAAAGGAAAATCCCAGCATCCTGTTTCTCACCCAGATATTATGTGTGCATATCTGCTTCTGTTCCCTCTGTCTGTGTTAAGAGAGTACAGGGTGCCTTTTTTACAAAACAATTGTCACCAACACTACTCTAAATCTAGTTTGTAGAGCTCTTAGCTAATGTTAGCAGATTGAGCTCCCTTCCAGGTGCTCAGTGCAATCCCATATAAAGAGTAAATCTTAAGAAATACGTCTGCCTGCAGGGACTCATTCAGAACTGGATGCTGTGTGGATAAATCTTTATTTGAAGAAATCTGGTGGCATGCGTGATAAATTCAGGGAGGGCAAAATACGTTAAGGGAATTGATTTATTTTCAGTTAAAAACTTGGAGAGTTTGTATTTACGCTTTTTAGTTAGGAATATGCTGCTGACTGCTGGAAGGGAAGTAGCCTGCAGGGACGTCGTTGTGAAATCAAGCCTGGTCACCATTAGAAACCACTCCTGTTCCCAGAGCAGACCCTCAGAGCCAGACGTGACCTGTGGTCTCCTAGGAACAAATGAAACTTGGAGCAGTCATTACCGTAGAGCAAGTTGTTTACTTCTTACTGCCCTCAGCTCTGAAGTATGTACCATCTGGCTTTGTCATCAGTTTTCTAATAAGGCTTATGATAAGAAGTGATAGCTAATATTGCATAGGTCAGGTAGTGTTGATTTGCCGTGGGATTAGTTCGCTTTTAACTCAATTTAGTGAATACTTTGCAATGATTAACATAGCAGAAGATTCTACATTTCCTTTTGATTTCTAGTGTAGCTGCTCAGTGTCGTCAAGGCAACCTGCTTCAGTGTTCTCTTTCTCAGAATAAACCGTCTCAAAACATTGCTAGCCTCAAATAATTTCTTGTAATATGCAGGGTCAGATACTTCACCAGTATGCACAAAGGCACAAAGCTATTACTTTCTTATTGGCTGTCACGTCATTGTAGTGAATAACTATGTGCTTGGGGAAAAAAGTGTATATTAAAGCTTTTAAAGTTAAAGTAATTCTGTAGCATTTGTATCCCACTGTGATGCCTTGAGGATGCAAGGAACTACTTTGTTCAGACAACTGTATGTTTAGTATTTGAGAGTGTAATGGAGCATTACCGCTAATTTATCTGTATACGGATAACACGCTGTAGTTCCTAGAGTTGTCTTGTATACTGTGCCATAGGAAGAATAATATATTTTACCATGCTTGTGATGGTAGAATTTGGTTAGGCTTGTATCCCTTTATTTATTTCCCTTTCATTCAGCACAACTTTTATTTACACAGCTGTTCCAGATCCCAAAGTCTGGAGATGCTGACTAGTGCCTCATGCTTTGAAACCATCATGGCATACCCTTAGGCTTGCGAAAAGCCATCTTTCTGTGGTACTTTGCTGGGATGCCGGCCAACAGAAAAATCTTACGCCAGAGAATGAAATGAAAACTGTTTCCTTTTCTAATTAACTGCTGGTATCCAAGTTTGCTACTTCTGCTACTCAGTAGCATTTACGAATGCAAAGAGAATTCAGGAGATTGTCCCACTCTAGGTATTACTGTTGTTATCCACTTTTGCACACAGACATGAACATGAGCTCTGGGAGGTACAAATTCTTCAGTGCTCACTGAAGTTACAATAAATAGCCTTGGTCTGAGCTCTTTTAGAATTGCATCAGAAGACTTCATTTCATGTAGAGGATTCTACCCTACCCTGCAGTTCATCAGTTTCTCGGTTATTTTTTAAGTAATTGGAGTTCTCTTTTCCTTTTTAAATTTCAGTCATTTCCGTGTTTCATTTTTAGAGCCTGGCTTCGTGAATTGTTCATAACAGAGGAGGGTTGGATTAGGTCTGGCACTGACAGCCCCTTAATACTGGCTTTACAATTAAAGAAAAGGTAAATGGCACAGAGTCCTTACTACTAACTACTCCATATTACTAACTACTGTATAGTTAGTAATATGAAGTTTAAATAACAGAATGAACCCAGGCGTACACTTAAACAGCCATTGCTATTCATGCTCTAATGGGAGCAGGCTACTATTCATGATCTGGTTGATGAGTCTATTAGTCTCTCACTTAAGTAACACACACAATTTTACAGTGGTTATTTGCATCAAATTTATTTTGCATGAGAACTGATGATGTGAGAAGGATCTGAACTGAGTTTTAGTTCACAAGCTGATGCTTACTTACTGCTGGAACGCATGCAAAAAATGGATTCTCTTGAGTGTAGCAATTGTGTGTATGGTACTTGATCAAAATTGTGATCATTTGGGAAAATTGGCATAGTTTATTCCCCAAACTTATGATTTTTACTGTTAATTGATTTTTATTCCTAGGGCATTTTATTAAAATTACTTGAAATAAGAGCCTCCTCCTCCAGGAGTTTATATCTTTAATCATCTGTTCTAGTTTGCATGTGACAAAATTGGAATGTAGGGTGTTTGTTGGAGTTCTTTCACACTGAATAGGTTCCCTCAGCTCAGCATGCCAGAGCACTAGGCTGTAGTTTTATGTTAATTACTGTAGCTTTTCCTCAGCACAAATTTCTTGTATTTCATTTTTATTTAATTGGATCACGAGAGTGTATCTTGTGGGAAAACTGAAGTAGAGAAAGTAACTGTAGTTATTCCTTTGGAATTCAGCAGTACTCAGATCATGTTTAGAGATTATGAAGCACATCAGCTCCTTTTTTTAATCTTGTGAAGTGGCATATCAGCCATATACCTATGTAGTATATACCAAGTTGCAAAAACGAGGTACGTCTAGATGTATTTAAACAAAAATAAATTTTACAGTGCTTGGGTTTTGGTACACAGGGGTATGGAAGGCATATTTTTATAAGGGTACAGACCGATACAGTCAAAGAAAGAGGTTGTTACATGTTACTTTCAATGTAGGTCAGTTGCTCTCAACTTTGGGAAATGACAATGATATAACATGGTTCAAACAACAACAAGAAGAAACACCACCTTATTGTTCAGGACCACTTTTTACTATTTATTTAGTGGATGGTAGGAGAGGAAAGGAAGAAATGTGAAAAGTTTATTTGATCTAAATGAGCGAAGGACAGAAACTTAGATGTACAGCTCAGTTTAGTCCTCAAAAGACTCCTTTGTATGCAAACTCACGTCTGTGCCCTTCCCTCCCATGCTTACTGCTATACTTATCTCTCTTCGTCTTATGACATGTGATGCTGAAGGGACTTAGACTGTAGAGGTTTAGTACGTGGTTCTGTAACTCAAGTCACATGTAAGTTCTCCTGGCAAATGACATGAAGGTTTTATTCTGTAAGATACAAATTAAAACTCCAGTGAATTTTTACATGCTGGTAAGAGTGCTTAAATTACGAGAATCAGGGACATGATCTGCAAACAAAAAAAGCTAAGCACTTGTTGTACAAGGCAGTAACGTGAATTTTCATGCTTGCACTAAGAGAAGGCAAACAAGTGAAAATATTTTCTAGGTGGACTATTCTGTTGTGACTTCCGGAGAAGACATTGTGCACCTTTTACAACTACAGCTAAAGAAAAAGCGTGGTTGTTGATTTAGCTTTTCAGTTGTCATCGGTTTTATTTCATCAGCTCTAATTTTGAAATGCACTTTTCAAGATATTTCTCAGCAGGTTAGACAATTAAATACCAAGGAAATTAAGCAGTGTAATGAATGTTGAGTAGAAAGTGATTCAGGTAAAGACATCTCATTAACAAACTTAAGGTCATAAATTATAAGCGTATGCCTAAGGGAACACAATGAAGATACATTCTTCTGGGAATTTTCTAGTAATTGGAAATGGCCGAAGAAGGTGCATAGGCATACAATAGCATGTAATGGGATGTTGACCTCTGGCATGTTGCCATGCACCTCTCTCTAATTTCTCTTCTTTTCCTATTTCTCTCTTGCTCTGTTAGCTTTCTCTTGCACTATTTAAGATCCAGTACACTCATATATGTGAAGACAGCCCATGGTATTTGGTGTTCAGAGGCGGAGACCCTGGCATGAGCTGCTGAGAGGTGGTTTGCTATGGCTGCTCTACTGGAAGAAGGACTTGGGGCTGCTTTGGCCACATCACACTCCATCTTGAGTCCAGCACTGGACATGTCACAGCTGTTCTTCAGTCACCCGTAGAGCACATACCACAAAATGCAGTACCCTCAACTACTTTGGCTGGAAAATGTAATATCATTTTAAATGGCCTTGAAGCAAAATGATAATCAAAATTTTAATTAAAATGCTTTTCAGCGTGGTAGTTAGGTTGATCTTTGTTTTGGTCTAAGTTTGTTATTGTTTTTTTGAAGCCTGGACTGTGATTTCTATACTTACGCTATGAAATGACAGTGGAAGGAACAGAAAGAATTTTAAAATAAAAGCTTATGATAGTAACAGAGTCTGGTCACGTAGACCTCTATTGAAGAAAGTTATGTTGTTTCAGCATTCAGGCAAATGCTGGACAGTAAACGCTTCAGAGAATACATTTACATTCAATGTAGTAATGTAAATTACTTCCTTGTGGATAGGAGCTCGGAAGAATCTTGCAGTATGGAGAGTTTATGGTATAGTTACTTAGCATGGGGTTTCTTAGCCATTTCTCTGAAGTATCCGCTGTTGGCTGCTGTCAGAGACAGAATGTTGTATGACAAAGGTCTGATAAGGTCTGGCAACTCCTGTATTGCCAGAATGTGGTATTTCTTCATTTAGTTTGTGTTGGAATGATTAGGATGCAGGTACTGAAGTTCTTCTGGTTGGTAAGTGACAAGTGTTCTCAATGGTACTTCCAGATTGCAAAAACAGCTACTTAATTTTAGAAATGATCTTCTCAAATTGCTTAATATCCCTACTTGCACTTTTTAGGGGTCTGCTAATTGACAACGTACGTAGTTAAAGATCCCATAAGTTTGTGAAGTGTGCTCACTGATTATATCATTCAAGTCCAGCCCTTTTAGCTGTTGCGTTGAAAAGAAATTTAGGACTGTCTTCATTTTGGTAAAGCTGAGTTACTAGTTCTATGCAGGTGATAATCTCTAAGTCTGTATCCAAGTGAGATTTTTCATTAGATCTTTCAGTAGTGCAGGCATGCATATCGCATGTAAAAGGGAGTTAAGGTGTTTGTCTTTAGAGATGCACCTAAAGGCTTAGACTTTTAAAACAGTTGTTTAAAACACAACATGGGCATTAATTTGCATTCCAGCTGGGCTTTTTTATTATCACATGGGGGACAGAAATAGATTTTATGTAAACTTGAGTCACATTTGCCAGAGGTGGATTTGTAGCAGTTAATCTAATGAGCTAACTAGGTCAGGGTACGGCTGTGCATGGATATGGCCATACAATACACAAGATGACATGGGGGGTTTTAAAATTTTGATTTATTTTATTTTTGTGCTTAGTGGCAGGGTTCTTACTCTAGTCCTTACAAGAGTTTCTTCTCTGGGATGCAACTTTTGACAAAAGGCGATCACAAACGTGTTTTCTGTGTCTTAGTGAACCCACTGAGTTCTTCCTCTCTGAACATGCTCTGGAAGTGTTTGGGGAAACACAGCAAGGAGGTTTCGTGGCCCATTCCTTTCAGTTTTAGCCAGGGACTTGGTGTGTGCTTTTTGCATGGCAGGTACTTCATTTGGAACAGGATGCAGCAAGGCATACTTTTTCCTTCTTTAAGATGCAGTCCTTCAGGTACAGACTGTAACCACATGTTGTTCAAATAGCACAGTGTGCTCCAAAATGCTTTTCCTTAAATTACAAGGATTAAAGTCTCATCGCGGATCAGTACTTCAAATCTACATGAGGCTGTTTTGTTCCTCTGTTGTGGGGAACCCTGTTGTCTTTCATTACTGTTATTTCTTCCTCTTCCACACACTGCACAAATCCCATTCCTACAAACTACTGTCGAGCTTCTTTCCTCCAGCTGTCATTTGATAGCAGTGAGGCTGAGCCAATTAGGACTGCAACAAGCCACTGAAGAACCCTCCTCGCCTCACAGACAATAAATAACTCTGAGCTGCACGTTCACATTGCTGATGTATCTTCCCTGCTCAGCTCACCGCACTGTATGCTGCTCCAGACTGTGGGAGCTTTTTTAAAAGCACAGCCTGGATCCTTCAGGCCTGTTTTGAGACAAGAAAGGTGCTTTTCTGAGTACCCCTAAACCGTGTGCAAAATGCAGTTTCTATGACAGCCCCTACATTTTGCATGATTATTTCAAGATTGAGGTTGGTTTAAAGTCTTTCTTTAGAAAATATTGCATGACTTCAGCTGTGAGAACAGAAGGAAATCTGTTTGCATTGCATCCATTGTCATTTCTTTGCTAAATGGCTATAGAGAAATATGTCAGAACAGGAAAAATATTTGATATTAAGAATGTCATGCCCGCTCCAGATTTCCCTAAGAAGCCTCCTTATGTGTAATTTAAGAATAAGGTTCATGAAAATACCTGGGAGTCAAAAGTCTAGGCGCTCATCCTCTAGCAAAGCAGCCCATTAACTTCACCTCCAGTCTGGCATCTTTGGTCATGAGCCTCTGTAGGAAAAAAAAACACATTGTTTTAAAACATATGTATCTGCAAACCTGGAGTAGATTGAGAATTGCTCCAAGAAGTCTGTACAGACAAAATTTGGTGCCCAACGCAACAAATGGTTACCCCTAGCAGGAGCTAACACAAGGACACAAAATTGTAAGTCTACGGTGTGACAGTGGGAAAAGGAAGACAGGCAGCAAAGCTTGCAGAGAGCAATTCTGTGGAACAGGAGCAGTGTTATGTGAATGGTGCAAAGCTGTTGCTTCTGCACTGGGGCACCCTGACACTGCTTTGTGGATAGCTCTGTGTGCAGGAGAGAATTAAAACTGTGGATGTGCTTCTGTCTGTAATTAGAAAGGCTGTACTGGTATTTCTGGGATATGAAGCAGCATCTTCAGAACCTCAGGCAATCATTTTCCAGGGGATATTAAAAAAATCCCAATTTATTTGTTGCATATTGTTTAACTGAGGTTTTATTAATGTCACGTGGGGTGGCAAATTGGGTCCTTCAAAACAAACATCAGGGATTTTCTCAGGCTGTGTAACAGGAAGGGGAAGTGGTTGACAGCACATGATTTAGACGTTCCTTTGGCATGAGGCTGTTCACATCTTTTCTCTCTCTCTCCCAGAGGGAGACTCATGACTACATTTTTAAATTGCAAGAGTGAGTTATGAAGCCAGCAACTGTTTCCTTTAAATTTCTGAGTAAGATGGTTGGTAAGGAGCAAAGCACAACGTAGAAATCTACAGCAGGGCACAAGCTTATTACAGACTTCCTGACAGTGAAGCACGGAACTCGGGCTCAGTTGCATGCCATGTTTTAGAGGCAGCTGTAAGTGCTGATTGGGCTGGGAAGAGCGCAGCAGGGAATGGTTTGGTTTTCTGACAGCCAGAGCAATCCCGTTTGTTTCCCTTGACACTTGGTTTGCTCTGGCTTGGCTTGGTAGGAACTTCTGCTGCACGTATGTTGTCTCCCACCGCCCTCCAGTGGTTTGCAGAGCACGGTGCAAGCTTCTCTGGGGTGCATGCTTACAAGGAAATTGCATTGGCACTCTTATTTTAGTTCTTAGTTAAAATGTGATGGAACTTCATGTAGCTGTGGGTATTGAGGAAGCTGGGAAGTACCACAGAGCTTTAATTTAATGGGAGTTAAGTTATGCTGTGTGATGTGGCAGCTGCTGCCAAATGTACCCATCGAGCTTTAGCATACACGGAGCTCCAGACAACAAAGCACAAGTAAAAGGAGCTGATGCTTTTACTGTCCAGTATATTGTTGCTTCAAAGCCTTTGCTATGGACTTTCAAGCAGTTTTAACTTCCTCTGTTTTTGCTTTTATCCAAATAAGTCTGTGCTAACATTAACACTTAAATGTTAGATTTAAGCCTACTGCAAAAATCCTAAAATAGCAATTTGCTCATTTAAATTGCTAGCAGATCACCCATCTAGCAGAGAATGACAGCAGTCACAACATTCTCTGTTCATCCAAGCTATAATACGTGTTTAAGACAACAAAATTACCTCATCTACCGCAGGGATCACCAGGACTACTGTACAAATGTTATAATTTGTCTTCCCTGTCTGAACTCAGACTGCAGTGGCTGGAATAGAGGACAACTGGGACTACAGCTGGAGCCAAGCGGACCAGCAGCACTGCCTTGGGAGCCACTGAGCAGCTGTAAGCCGCTCCCAAGTACTCAGATCCCCCTTGCATCCATTCCAGTGAGCAAGATCCTCCCTGTGCCCTTCTTTTTTGTTGCAGTTGAGAGTAGGAGGTTCTCTGTGTGATGTTCCAGCTCTCTAACCACCCGGTGGCCTCTACCGTTCTGTTCCCAGCCTCCTTATTTCTGGTGTGTTAACATGGTTATAAAAGGCACACAGATATACTTTCTTGTGGGAGAAGGGGCCAGAGAAGATGCAAGACCTTGACTTGCTGTGTGGCCGCATCTCGAGTATTGCATTCAGTTTTGTGTCCCTCACTACAAGAAAGACGTTGAGGCCCTGGAGCATGTCCAGAGAAGGACAGTGAAGCTATAGAGGGTCTGGAACATGAGTCTCATGAGGAGCGGCTGAGGGAATTGGGATTGTTTTATCTGGAGGAGGCTCAGTGGAGACCTTATCACTGTCTACAACTCCCTGAAAGGAGGATGTAGTGGGGTGGGGGGTGTCCTCTTTCCCATGTAAAAACAATCAGACAAGAGGTAATGGCCTCAAGTTGTGCCAGGAGAGTTTCAGGTTAGATGTTAGGAAACATTTTTTCTCAGAAAGAGTGGTGAAGCACTGGAATGGACTGCACATGGAGCTGTCACTGGAAGTGTTCAAGAAAAGGGAAGATGTGGCACTGAGTGACATGGTCTAGAGTGGTCATAGGCATGGGTTGATGGTTGGACTAGATTATCTTATTGGTCTTTTCAACCTTAATGATCGTGTGATCATGGGATGTTAGCAAAAAAGACCTGCTTTAGCCCATTTCTGCTGTCTCGCTCTCCCCTTTCTGTAAATCTCAGTACAAGCTTGACAAACTGTCCCCTCCCCCCCCCCCCCCCCCCTTTTTTAATCTATTCTGCCTCTTGTCATTTTTTCCACCTACAAAATGTTTACATTTATATTAATGAGATCAACATCCTTCTTTTTAAACTTTCAAATTCTGTATGGAAAAGCCTTATTTGACTTTGCATTCAGATGAACTCCCAAAGGCTTTTGACTGTATTACAGAGAACAAAAAGGCTATAATGAGCTTCTGATATGCATGTCAATAAAAAATTCAGCATAGAATTTTCCCTCCAGTAGAACAAAACTGTAGTGTAAGAGATGACTGAAAGAATCTGTTTAATTACCAGTTCATTTTTCTTTGTATTCTTCGCTGATCTTCCACAAAGCATCCAAAGCTACATGAAATGTTGAAGTAGAATACTTTCTTCCTTAAGGACAAAGACAACTATTTCTATGGCAAGAAAGCCTCTTGCAAGTATTGAATTGAATTTTTCATTGCAAAAATGATCAAAGTCTGCAGGTCAAACGCTGTGTAACCTGGTCACTGTTAAGATACGACTGTAATGATAACTTCCTTTCTAACCACTGAATACTACCAACACAAACTATGTGAACCTAGGGTTCTGTTTTTTATTACCTTTTTTAATGCCTCCAATTTTTCCAGACTTATATTCACATATCAGCTTTCACTACAGCCATAATCGGTGGAAACCCGACTGGAGTGTTCAGACTCTGAGAACAGCCAATTTGGTTCAGCTTAAATATCTACTTAGCTTAGGATGCCATTTCCAACAGTGGAAATGTAAGCAATTTGGGAAGTTCGTTTTTTCCCCAAAACAAAACCTCTTGTGCTGGATTCCCAGCTGCAGCCCAGGTGAGCATTTGCATGGCTGGGAGATGGGTGGCACTGTTGTACCACACTTTGCACTTGCTGTGTTCCAGCTATGGGCTGCAAGATCATTCATCAGAATCGAGGCATTATGCTTATAAATGTCATATTCTTCTGTCTGTTTTCAAAGGCAAGCATTTTAGCAAAGAAGGTTTTGTTTTATAAAAGTGCTGATATAGCAAATGCATTCACAAGCAAGATTAAAAATAATAATAATAATAACCTTGGGTTACATTGTTCAAATGCAGAGAATTGCTTATTTCACCTTAAGATGGCCATAACTTAAGCTAGAATTTAGTGCCGTAATTCACAAGCATATGCCTTGACTTAGTGCTGTAATATGCAAACATATGCCTGGAAGATACTTAGGTTACTGAGACTGTTGTCTTGTACAATCATTTCCACATGATCATCTTTTCAAGTTTATTGAATTTAATCCTCAGTGGAGATGCATTTCTAAATTCTTATTTTATGGGAATGCTGCTTCACCACTGTGTTCCTCTAATTGTAAGCAACCGAGAATATCTGAGAATAGTTTGAATATTACAAGTTAATGTTTGTGTTTTCTTCTCAGCTGTGAATCAGGTAAGGTTAAAATAAATGCTCAGCTTTTGACTTGTCTATTAACAACACGTTGTGGCTGTACTGCAACAAAATGACTTGAGATGTCATTCACAAACAGATAACAAACAGAACTCTTCTTCCTCATTCTTCATTCCCATGAATCTGTGCAAATGAGATCATTATGAATTTCATGGTGACAGTGCATACATCACTGTTCTGTATTTTACTTAAATGAAAGGATTTGTTAAATCTATAAAGGCAGCATGGCCTAATTAGTTTCTTGTCATATTTCACTAGTCTAATTTTCTTTCTTTCTATCATTTATTTTTTTCAATTGTAGTGGGAAAAACTACAGATGACAACAAGTGAGAGGAGGAAAATAGTTTGTTCAGTCACATTCCATGTAATTGCAATTACCTGTGTTGTCTGGTCATTGTATGTCTTAATTGATAGAACCGCTGAGGAAATTAAACAAGGCAATGATAATGGTAAGTGTCTTTCATCTTCTTATATCTTGTTGATAATGCGGTGGATGGATTTGAAATGTGGCTATGTAATCAGTCACATTCTGTTCTCAATACCTCAGATACATGGCTGCATCAGATACTTTAATGCAGAAGTAATGAACACGTGTGTTAAAAGCTTATGCTATGCCCCTGCAGAGAGATCTCAACTAAGTGTAATCATCAGAGGTGGCTTAACTAGCCTACTGCTTCTACTTAAGTTAATCTCCCTGTATTGAGAAAAGATTACACAAAAAGATGAATCAAAATCAAACAGCTCAGTGCAAGCTCAGTTCACAAAATAAGAATATACTACCCACCTGAACCTCTGTATTCTGTAAAAAAAAAAATATATATATATATATATATATATAAAATCCTATATAAATATAGGGTTTTTTATTTTTTATATATATATAGTAAGGAATTCCAAGAGAGTGAGTTCCATTTGTGTTGGTCCTCATTGTGGGAATTAAGTAGCACTGAAAGCTATTCCTGCATTCTTTCAAACAGAATTTCACTGTGATTCTAATTCACAGAATCATAGAATGGTTTGGGTTGGAAGGGACCTGTAAGATCATGTAGTTCCAACCCCCTGCTATAGGCAGGGACACCTCCCTCTAGACCAGGCTGCTTACAGCCCCATCCAGCCTGGGATTAATCTAGTTGTATTTGCTGTGAAGAATGGCCAAAGACATTCGAGCTGTTTGACCGGAAAAGTTGTGGGGTCTCCATCAGTGGAGATACTCAAAACCAACTGGACATGTTCAGGACAACCTTTTCTAGGTGACCCTGCTTGAGCAGGGAGGTTGGACCAGATGATCTAATGACGTCCCCGAGTCCAACCTAATGATTTTGTGATTCTATGCTTCAAAAATAAAAATAAAATAAGAAGTCTCAGAAATTGAAAAAGGTGTGGGAGAGAAGAGAGGGTGAAGGTAAGTTATTGGAAAAGCTTTAAAAACAAATTACTTCTTAATTACCAGTAATTACCATTAATCCTTTTGATGCCACAAACAGGACTTCAGCCTGATTGTGCCTAGTGTGTGCCGGGAACCTAGTTGATGTAGAACTAATAGATTATTCAGCTAGTATGTCTCGTAGCAGATTAACTATGCAGAAACAAAGTGTTTCTTTTATTAGCTTTAGCTTACAGGTTTTATAACAGTTTGAATTCTGAAATTCAGAACTCAGAACACTGATTTATTGCCCCAAAACATTCAATTAAATTGACAGAATCGAACATTTCAAGGGGAAAAAAAGAAAGAGAATTAGCTACCTGATTTAATTTGTGAGAAGCATTTACTTTGGGGCCTGGCAGAGTCTAGTGGGAGTGATGATGCTAGCCTATACTTATCTTTCTCTAGTTAGAAGATTCCAATTGAAGACGTTAAAAAACACAGTTTTTTTTGCCTGAGCAGCAGTAGCTTACTCTTGTAAAGACACATTCCCAATTAAGTGCTCTTGCCTTCCTGGGATGTCTCATGCAGTGCAACCCCTTCTAGTGACACTCAAATACTCTTCTGCTTGCCACACTGAGATGGCAGAACTCTCCTATTCCTCAGTCTAAAGTTTGATCACGTGGCAGTCAGTCATGTTCTAATTCACTGTGTACAAATTCTGAGAAGTTGAAATAAAGATTTATCATGTATTTAGAAAGGAAATCAACAGGTTGTAGAATTTACACTTAAAAGTGCTTGTTTAACATAATTAGGTTACATTTTGGACTACACTTCCTTGTGTGTGGAGATTATACTGTGATCTACTGCTTTCTATTTCTAGTCCACATTTGATTTAAGTCTTAGTCTATTCAATCTCAGATTCAGTTTTAAATATGAGGAGGTTGATTAAAAAATTTTCTTTTTTTGTTTTGAATTGACTTTAAGCATTAGACAGTAGAGGGACGCACACTCTAGTTACATGGAAAATGAAACAGGCAGAGCCTTTTGCCTTCCTAGCTAGATGAATGTTTGATATTCCTGATGCTTGCATTTCTGACCTATGCAAGAAAAATATGTAACAAGCCTCGCTAAGTAACAGATAAATGTATAATACAAAGTCTTGGTTTGCCGGCTTTCTAATGCCCTGAGGATAGATAGGACTGGCAGAGGCTTTGTAATTCGTACTAGTACAGCATCAACCATCCCATTTGTTCAAAAGGAGAAAGGTATGGGCTTTGGATGAGCTGAATTTACACAACAAATCAGCCGACATGAATTTACATAAAGTGTATGAGAGTTGCATTAATTAATCTTGGTAGGCTCAGAAAGTATTTACAAGTTGGATGTAACTCAGTGTTTGCCAAATGTTTATGGATGATTCTCCACTCTAAAAAATGAACAAAGAGATGCCTGAGAGCTAGTTACAACACACAAAAACAAGCGTTGGTGAAGAGTGCTCTTTTGCCCATGAACTTGCTTGCTGGGAGGAGAAAAAGTATTTCTACAGACAAATGTCTGTAATGAGTGGGGAGAGATATGTGCAGTTTGCTTTTCCCTCCTTTCGTCATTTCTGTTTCAGTGGAAATGCTGGGGAAAAGGCGCTGAACACTGGAGGAAAAGAACTTTAACTGTGTTGAGGAGAGGAAGACCTTAAAGCCCAGAACAGCGATAGTATTGTTAATATTGCATAAGTTTAAAATTCCTTGTTCAAAAAATTCTTGCTCAAAAAATATTTACGCTTTATTTTTCTCTTTACAAATGCAAATAAATAAAAGTACAAACCTCTGAATTGGCAAACCTGTCATTGGTCCATGGAATGGCAATTTGAAGTATATATTTTAAATATTCTAGAACTAATCAGGCACCAATGCTAGGGAATAAAGTTTCGAATAAATTTGCTCTGCTTGAAGAAACTGGCCTGGGCTTAGCTGAGCTTTGTCTCTTCTAATGAAGCTCAAATCTTTGAAAACATGGCAATCTTGGAATGTAGAGGTGTGAAATTCACTATGCCATACTCTGGCTTAAGCAAAAGATGATGCATCCCCTGTTAGCACGTAAGAACAGGCTCTACAGGAAAGCTGAGCTGTTTATTCATCTTCTGTATTTTGTGTTCAGCTCTCCAGCTATGGCTTGCTGGTTCTAAATGTCATAAGCCACTGACAGGTCTTAGACAGATGCAAACCATGCTGCTTTCATTGTTAAGAGCAGGAAGGAGATGGTGTTTTCTAAAAGCAATTATTAAAGATGTTTTTCCCAAAAGGAAAAAACACACCACTGGAAATACTGCCTTAGCAAATAGCACTTTGGTCATTCTGTTTTTCCCAGAAACAGATTTGTTAACAAATTCAACAAATCTAAATAGACTTTTCCATATTAAGTTGAACTAAAAAGAGTACGTGATTAACAAGACACAAAGTGATTTGCATTGGCTTTGCATGCTTTCATTTTGCTGCAAATTTCAAAAATTAATTGGTCAACACCATCAGTTAATACACTAATTAAGTAGGAGGTATTACATGAAGGCTGATCCAAAAGTCATACCTCCTGTTTTATTATGTTCGCTGACAGCGTCAGAAGTGGATGTTGGCGATATGGCAGTAGAGGCTGAATCCAATATTCCATACCATTTTGTTGCTGTGTGCCAGGTTGCTCAAAGCCTGACAGCTTAAGCATCGATACAGAAGTCTAACCCTCATGTATAGTATGCTGATCACATCTTTAATGTGATGAGGCAGTGCACAATGGAAGTAGCTGTTCCTTTACATTATGCTACTGAATGTTTGACAAAAGCAGATGCAGTGACATGAATTAATGAGTGGAAGGCTGTTCTTAATGCAATAGCAGTTCATTCTGTTAAAATCATAAGATCACATTTAGGTCAATGCAAATCATCTTAACATTTTTTATATCAGATCCAAATACAAATGCTTTTGTCTCTAGCTTTTTAGTGTCAGCATCCTTGAATTTTTTTATCTGCAAGTATCAATGTGATTGCTGTTTATTCAGTGTAATTGATCTGATAAAGATTAAGGCAATGAGAAAAATAATAACAGATAAACCCAAAACTGTAAAGTTTTACTGCATGGAGACAGAAATCTTTTTGATGTTGGTGAATTCTGGGGGTTGTACAAACAGAATAGCAGGAAAGAAAGGAAGGCAAAGAATACAGATCAGGAAATTGAGTTGTTTCCATTACATTTTTTACTGTACCCTGGCTTTAGACTGAAGCTAAAATCGGGTAGAAACATTGCAAATGTTGGCCTCCCAGGTACTGTAACACTGCCATGTTTCTAGGATTGTATAAAAATAATTGTTGGTGAAGATGTGCATAGTATTTCTGGGTGTTCAGTAACTTCAGTTGTGATGTTTGTATTTTTGGTTAAATAAACACATGGGGCTAAAAATATCGGGGTTTGTTTAGTATGACTGTATCAAGCGTTATGCACCTCTTGTGATTGTGCCTCAATTTCTTATTTGACCAGATTGTGGAGAAATCAGAAGTGGGAGTTGGGTGTAGTGTCTTGTCTGTCACTTTAGCTGTGGGGAACAGCTGCTGTTCCCTTTAGCAAAAATTGCCACAGGACCATATTTGTTTTTGGGAAGGCTTAGCAACTGGTTTCTTTTCAACACATTTCACTGATATTCAGTACTTGATGTGCATTGTTTAAGAATGGTAATACATGTAAATGCTTTATTTCCGAGGTGTCCTCGAATGGCCGTTTTGGACAAAACTCGTGGTGGTGGCCATTGGGTTCACAGGAGGCCTCGTCTTCATGTATGTGCAGTGTAAGGTTTATGTTCAGCTGTGGCGCAGGCTGAAAGCCTACAACAGAGTGATCTTTGTTCAGAACTGCCCAGACACCGCCAAAAAACTGGAGGAGAAGAACTCTTCGTGCACTCAGAGCTCGGATGTCAAGGATGCGGTGGTGGTGCCAGTAGCACAGACAGGTACAAACTCTCAGCTGGCAGCTGAAGAAATGACATCTGAGGTCATGCCAGTTTGACGGAAACAGCATTGTTTCTTCCTTGCAGAATAAGGCATAGTGTTTTCTACACTGCAAATGCTGAAAGAGAGTAGAAACGACTGTGCATTTTTTGAGTAAAAACACAAAAAAACAAATCCCTATGAGGAAAATGGATCCAGCAAAGCAACTTGTTACTGTATGGAATGTGACCATTTGTGAAGTAGTTTCTCAACTAGTCAGCAAGTGTAGTGAAAGTGGAAGTGTAGAAAGTGCAATAGAGAACAGGTTAAACAGACAATGCCAAACTAACGTGACAAGATTATTATTATTTTTTTTAACAAACGAAGATTGGATGGCTGGGCTAGTAGACACAGACCTGCTGCAACCATTTTGTTTACAGGAAGCAAAACCAAACCTTTCAACTGTTTACTACTGAAAGTTGTATTTGCTATTTACCTTCCTAATGATACACTTCAAAAGTGTACCATACAAGATGTATGCATTAAGAGAATTGAAGGATAAAGAGCTGTACTGCAGCGTGCACTCCCTCTGCCTCATGAAGTAACAGATGTTTGTGTGACTCCAGCGGAGCCTGAATGTTTGGGCAGCTGTGTCAATTGAGGATATGTGAAACATTTGAAGGGTAGCACTGTTTTTAAATATGCCTGCATTTTTGACAAGTAGGCAATTCCAGCCGGTGTAAACTCGTGTCTCCATAGGCTACAGATATGTAACTGCAGCTGTCAGCAAAACAAGTGCGGGAAGGAGTAAAATAGCAGATAATGTATTTAGAGCGGCAGCTCGGCTGTTTATTTTATTTTGTAAGAGTGAATTCGATTTACTTTTTTCATAAATTGGGTACATGAAGTTTTGAGGCAAACCTATAAATTAAAAATGCATGCAAAACCATAGAAGTAAATTGCTATTAGCAAAGGTCTGAGAAAGGTTTACACCGGGAAGATGGAAAGTATTTTTCATTTCAAGCTTGTAAGATTTGTGATACCTTTGAGAAAGGTAGACATGAAAGAATATAAGTAGGTGTCTTAAAGGACTGTTAGTTCTTATTCCCCTGTTCTGAAAAGTTAGTTTATATCCTCCTGACTGCAGAAATAAACCACTGGTTTCTCTCTGTACAGGTAAACTTGAAATGTTAGATATTCAACAGTTCAGTTGTTAATTTCATGTTTTGAGCATTCTCTTATAAGAATGAAGTGCAGATAGCATTAAAGGGTGCAATAGATAAATGAATGTAGATGTGACACTGTGTCCAGAAGGCTGAATTACATAACACATTTTGTGATTTGCTTCTCATATCAGTGATGTTTACATCAGGACAGGACAGCAAGGATTGACTTGGTTATGTGTTGGCTTAGACAAGTATACGGTTTGAACTTACGTATATTTTAAAAGTAATATTTAAAGGGTTTTGGTGTTTTTTTTTTTGTATTTAGCTAAGCAAGAAAAGCAAACAGGTACATAAAGAACCAGAGTAAAGAGAGTAAGAAAGCACAGGTTCATTCACAAGAGGAATTTGCTGTATTTGCCATGAACTAGTCTTCTACAGAAGCCTTGCAGTTTCTGATGGTAAATTTCCTCTTTACATGTTCAAACATCTCCAGTTAAACAACAGAGTCATCACATTCTCCCAAATGCGAAGGGTGCTGGGCCTAATCTGTACTGGAATTCATCTGTTAGGTGTTCCTTTGTGATTGTGTTTAATGGCTTAAGGCTCAGGGACCACTGGAAATGGCAGTATTAGTGAGAATCTTTTCTCAGAGCATTCTATTCCTCTTTTAGAATCACTCGTGTAATCTGGTTGTGACTAAGTGCCGTCTGGCTAGACAGGACACAAACTCTCAGTGCCTGAATAGGTCTGAAGTATGTATTAATATTTGCTCAAAGTTGTTCTGGGTGAGTTGGATTAATGTTTGAGTCTTCATATAAAATAACTTTCCAATTATACACCAGCAGAATTGGAATTCTAACAGTTTCCACTTCAAATCAGATAAGTGAGTACCCAAATAATTTCTGCAGAGAAGACCTTACAAGGTCTGTAGGAAACCATGACAAGTACTAAGGACTGCCTTGTAATTGCACATGCTTAAGGTGGTTTTCTAATAGTGTATATCTACTTGCTAAAAAGTAAATCTCATGATACCTGAAGCAAGTCAGACACTTAAAATTAATAGATACATCTACACATTTGGAATTACATCTACAGTTAAACCTGATGAATCACAGTAAAGTTGGTTGACAAAAAGAAGAGCATTATTACATAAGTAGTGGAAAATGTTCTGCTGTTATCTAAGTGGCAGTGACCTCGCTCCTTCAGGCAGCTTGTTCCTTAACCTGCTGTAGTATCATCATCCCACTAAAAGTGCCCTAAATTTTGACTGCTTACCGGAAACTAATTCACTGTTCTGTTCTTGAACAAGCATACAATTCAAATTAAAGAAAAATAAAATACCTGAGGCTTCTGAAAGCAGATCTGTGACATCCAGTAAGATGACTGCTCCTTATTTATTTTTATTTAATACACTTAAGAGTCAGCAACAGAATAACTTGCAAAGCCATTTTATACTGGCAGCTTCAAAACACCATTTTGGCACTCATGTATACGTGCAAATGAGCTTACAGTTCAGTGTAAGAATGGAGGAAGGCTTTGGTTGAAGTTCCTCCACTCCCTTTGAAATATGTATTGGACAGCAGGAAAAGCAGCAGAAACAGACACTGGCTGCTGCAGTGTGCAGCAGCAAGAGATTACAGCAGCTTTGAAACAGTGTTTAAACTCTGTTAAGCGTTACAGCATTAGCCCACACATTCCCTTCTCCTTTGGTGCTGTGGATATTTTAGAGCTTTCAGGGATTTCACACTGGTTTGGAATTCGTTTCTGTAGCAGGGTGAGACCTCTTCAAGAGGGCAAGGAGCTATCCGCACCAGCATGCCTTAGATGCAGGTCTGCATGAGTAATGGTGGTGCATGAATTCAAATGCTAGACAGCTGCTTATCAACCAGTGAGTTTTCTTTCCCACAAAAAGGGCAGCTTTCTAAGCTGCAAAAACACATCCTGAAAGTTTTAAGAGGACGTTCTAAAATATATATATATTTTTTAATGAAATATCAAATACAGGTCGGTATCAAGCTACCTGTGTAGCCACTGTACATCTCAGGCAAACAAACACCCCGGCAGTGGAATTTATCTTGGCTACAATCCTCCAAGGGCTGAACCTTGCTCTAAGCTGCCATTACTGAGAAGAGCCTAATCTGCATTCCTGTTTAAGTGAAGTTTCAATGAAGGCAGGTGGAAGTAATCTGGTGTGAGAGCTCAAATTTTACACAAGGTACTTCTAATCTTTGGACACGCACATTTACTTCTCTTGGTTTAAGTTACAAGCATTATGAAGTTTATTTCAACCTGGCATAAATATACCATTTTTGACTATCATTAGCATTACGAAGATTATCAATTAGTCCAATTGTGCCATTCACACACTGCTTTATCTGAAAGCAGTGCTTATTTTTATTGTGTAGAAAGAAATAGTAAGTTCCCCATCACCAGGACAAACCATTTATAATTTCTAATAATGTGATGAAACTTTATGATGAAAGTATTTTATTGTGTATAATATTTGGAACTACAAGTTTGTGTTACTTGTTCGACTCCCTCTCTTTTGCAAAAGAAACAAAATGTATGTTTTTTGTGGGTGAATGTGTACCGAAAGACAGAAAGTAAGGGAAACAAAAGTAATATATCTGCTTATTGTTGTGAAAAAAATGTATTTGTATTAAACAAATGATCCAAATTTCTGTAGTATTCCACATTTGTCAGTTTGTTTTATAGAGCATCGCATGCGGGACATGCATTCAGCAACACGACGCCCTGCCAAGAAAGGTGAACAGTATAATCAGCTGCACACTTAATACTGATGAACCTGCTGGACTGGGGTGCCCAGTTACAGCTACCACACTTTGGCAGAAAAACATCTCGCTGTACAAAAACATTTGAAAAGAATGACGGTTTAACTTGCAAAGGGGAAGGAAGATTGTGAAGGGCTGAGGTACGTAAGAGCAGGCTTCAACACAGTAATCTGTTTTTAGAGCTATAGCAAAATGGACAAGTAGTACTGGCTTTCAGCTGCAGCAAGGGTAGGAGGGTGAACATTTTCTTAGGAGCACAGTGCTTTGGAATGAATGGTGATATGTGATTCTGTAATGTCCACCACAAGAAACTCTTAAAAATGGGTGGGACAAATATTAAAGACTTGTTTAAAGCTAATTGTACCTGTCTATCTCAGTAAACAGTTCCAGCCAAGCAGAATCGTTTGTTTTCTGAAGAGGACTGCATCCACCTACCACAGATCATTGTTGGCAGCTGGGAAGGAGGTGGGCTGAGTTTCCAATCTTCAGTGTTCTAGCTGGAATAGGTCATTGTATGGCTGCTGCCTGCTACAGATGCAGTCAAAACACAGGAAAAGTGTTCTAACAAATTACATTCCAAGGCCAACAGACCAGTCATTTTGTTAAAGCTGCCCTGACACTAACTCACCATTTAAATCAGATATGGGTTCATGAATCCCTACAAGGTATAAAAAGGAAGGAAAAGCATAACCAAAAATATCCTAGTAATAAATATATAATTGTATGTTAACATATACAAAAATACTACCATGTTTATTATTAGAATCTACAGGCATAAGCCTGCTACACCTTTTTGCATCACACACAAGTTAGAGTCTCTTGATCCAGTGGAGTACCGCTCAGTAATACATTACTTTTCTGTTCAGTTTGCTCTCTATACACATGAAGAAGGATGCTAGATGGTACTTACTCCCCCAGTAAAATATCGAGGCTATTCTGTATTAAATTGATCTGAAAGCCAAAAAACCTCACTGAAAAAGTAGCTCGCCGACAGTACTTTGTACCACATATCCGCTATGCATGATACTGTGCTCAGAAAATAACCTCAGATCAATTTAACACAGTGGCTGAGAGCAGAAAAGATTACAGATCTGCTGGAGAGGGCCCTAGGAGAAATCCATCTTCACAACCTACGTTCATGAATTACAGAACATTCTTTCATTTGTCAACAGCTATAAGATTATTCTATATATACACACACATGTAAACATATATATATATATATATGCTTGTTGTATTCTTATGTTATTTGTATACAAATAACAATCAACGTTATTCCAAACAAAGACAGAAGATTATTATCATTTTTAAGTAAGTGTGTTAGCTAAATCAAGGCTTATTTTGGGGATGGATTAACCTATCTTATCTTGAGAAGCGTATGGGAAACTATCCCACCTGTCTGACACAAAGGATTAACCGTTCTGATTTTTCTAGTTCAATAAACAGCATGTTGGTTTTTTAAGCAGAATTGTTGCATAGCTACAATTAGATATTTTACAACCACTAGATCCTACGCAATGTATTATTTGAGGAAATAAGGTTAGAATGAAGCGTGGGTCATTTTATCTAAATGTCTATGTCTGGGAGGTCATCAACATGTTCTACAAAATTTGACGATAGCTCGCAAACAACACGTGAAAAGTAAATAACAACATTTTCAATGGTTTTATTAAAAATAAACAAAAAAATCTTAATAGGTCTCAGAAGCAGGACTGCTGCTTACAGGAGACCCAAAGAAGGCAGCAGTCAAATGAACAAATCAGTTGAAGTTCTGGCAAAGTGATTCTTCCTCAAGTGCTACATTGCCTCCTGGTCTGCTAGCACATTTCCAGAGCTGGAGGGTCGGGGAAAAGAATACTTCATTAAAAATGTATGGGAAAGAACTTCTGACCATTCCATGACCCAGAAAGAGGTACTGTTGCTTAGTAAATTTTTAAATCAGCATGTTGCTGTCTTGGTTGACTACATGTGAATGTACTTACACGAATAAGAGCTGCTATTAATAGAATGCTGCTGCCTTCCTCTAATCTTTCAAGAAAATGACTGTTTTTAAAGTAATAACAGCACTTTGGTCTAGTAAATTAATTTTACTTTTCATTTGTAACAGGTAACTTGTTGCACGCTAAACTGTTTCTTTTAAGAGAACAGGTTTGTATTTGCCATTTGAGTAGTTAAGCTTTAGGGAATTCGATTGCTGGGCTACTGCAGGAAGTCTCCCATAGTCAGCTGGTTTTTAGAGTTTCATTATTAGGAAAGTTGCACAAGATCATTCTAGCTGCACTTAAGGCAATAGCTTAAATTGCAGAACAGCTCATTAGCAAAGGAAAACAGAAAGGTGATGTGTGGATCATATCATGCTGGTACTGATACATCGCTTAAGGTCAAACCAGCTCATCTGACATACTTAGGAAGTGCGGGTGTTTGCCCTTTACTAGAAAACTGAGCTGGGAAGATTCCTTAAGTGGAGAACATCTTTTCTGCTGAGAAAAACAAATAAATCCGTTTTGATTACTACTCTTCTACACCTGTTTGGCTTTTTTTTTTTTTTTTCCCAAGTTGGAGTCCAACATTTTTGAATTCCAGATTCTGTCTTCATACATGGCAGTGTCATTACAGAGATGCATATAAGTGCTACCCCAATAAAGTAAAAAATAAACAATTCATGCATCATGTAATTCTAAAGTATATTTCTTGAACTATCTAGGAATGGCTTAGAAAATGGTTCGTATGTATTGCCTTTGTTGCCTTCTTGGCTTGTAGCACATACTGATATTCCACAAAGGATCAGCATGTGCTTTGGTAGAGGGGGAAAAAGTGAAAATACAGTAACAAGCCAGGCTAACTGCTTAACCGCAGGCTTGTTTCTCCACACCGGACATGTCTGTAGTCTCATCCCTTTAGAAATTTTGTTGTAGAGCAGACTGAAAAGCCATGGTGAACAGTTCCATTAATTCAGTCATATGTGTTTCTGACACTGAAGAGCTGTCAATTAATCCACCACAAGAAACCATCCCTGAGAAGGGTATTCTTTTCTCTTTCGTTTCTTGAATCAACAGCCGATGGCTATTTATTTGCTTAGTGTATGTGAACCAAAATCCAATTACTACTGGAACCAAAGCCAGCTCGTTCTTTCCAGCCAAGACCATCAGCTCTAGAATCACAACACAACAGCTCTGCTGCTACTGAAAAAATGTGAATATCATTCATCCAGTTCCTCAGAGAAATATTAGCTCCCCAAGGCTGTCAGGAATAAAAGAGTACCTAAGGAAGTCTGCTGCAAATTACAGTGTAACAAATTAAAAAGTACATTTCCTTTGGGAAAAAAAAAAACAACACAAAACAAAGTTCTTACGTACAAGTGAGCTTCTATGTAAAAACACTACTTTTTGTATGAATTTGTTTATGTTTAATTTGAGCCCTGACATTTAAAGAAATTTGTGTTTTAACGATTACAGCTTTGCAGGTCACAATTAAGAAACAGAAAAGTGGTGAAGCTGTATCTGACCGAATTAAGAAAGAAAAAAAGTCTTCCATCAAAATGACCCAACCAGAAAAATACCCTGCCAACTATAATAAGCATTATAACAGAGGATTTTAACATTAGAATTTATAAACCTTACAAGTAAACAGCATTTCAAGGTATTCCCTACAGCAAATTCGTAAGAACAAAGAACTTACTTACTTACTTACAGGAATATTTCTCAATCCAGCTGTTAGCAGCAACTGCTCTCTTTTTTAAGAAACAGAATAAGAACGCAGAACTCCTGAGGGCATTCATCCTGTTTTCAACCTAAGAGGAGAAACTCTTCCCTATTAAGAGCTTTTAAAAGACTTTAAAAGCACAGGCATGGGAGCATTATGAAACTGATACGAAAGATTCAACTATCATCTCATCTGTGTAACAGGAGGCAAGACTCTCTCTTATTCCCCTTCTCCAGGCTTCTTAGTGCAAACATTCCAACTGCAGAAATTAAGCATAAATATATAATCAAAAAGGGTTTTTGTTTTTTATTTACCTTTCCTTGGTTTCTCACAGCTACATTAAAATATTGCTTCACCTAAAGGCACCCCAGCCACTTCCATGAGGGATGTATAAAAGCTGTCACCAGCTGGGCCCACTGCTCAACAGGGTACCTGCTTACTGATGTACAAAATGATGATGCGTATATTCTTGCAACTACCAGGAAGAGGCAAGGATCTCCCACTGCAAAGTATTTCCAACAGCTTTCTGAGCAGGGAAGATGCACTGAACTGGTCAGGATGCCAAGACGTAAACAATTTGTTTGCTAACTTGGAGACCTGCATCCTGAAGAGCGGGTATAGAATGAGACATAAGGACACAAAATATTGAATATGACTTACTTACTTATATTCAAAAATTTTAACCCAATAATATGCTGGCTGAATGTTCACTCTCTAGCATAGGTGCACAGCGAGCTCATAAAAAATGCAATTAGCAAACCCTTTGCAAATATAATTAGAAACACTAGCTTTATTCTTGATTCTGTGACAACTGAAATAAGTTTCATACAATTCCCTTCAGCTGTTCCAGCTCTTGAATCTTCATGATGCCACGTCTTCTGTTTTATTCAGTTCTTCTTCAGCTTCCGCATCTGATACCTCAGAGTGAATGCAAACAGCATCCCTAAATGACAGCTTTCTCATTTTGATGTTTGGCAGCTTCTTCAGATCACCATCCCACTCCCTTAAAGGAAAAAAAAATAAAGTCATGAAAAACAACTAGCAATAGAAATAAATAGCAGGAAAGAGTAGCAGAATTAGTTAACCTTTTTTCAGAAGTGAGGCTGCTCACAAGTGAAGAGCCTCTCAAGTGAGGCTGCTTTTCTACATTATATTATCACTCCAACTGCAGTATGAATGTGTTTACCTGATCTTGTACACTACAGCAGCTGTGATTTCTTTGTGAAGAACGAAGTACTTTCAGATTTGACATTCTGGACAAAAAATCAGAAATCACAGCCTATTTCTCTCCTCAGTTACTTTAGGCTGACTGTTTTTAGGCTTAACATATTAAACCCCTGGTCTTTTAAGTAATGGAAGAGCAGCTTGGAGAAGTTTACACCATCTGGATGCTTAATTTGCAAAGCTAATATCACAGGTACACGATGTGCTTTATTATGATTTATGATCGTTAATATTTTGTATGACTTTAGGCAACCTGATCCAAGGTATCCCTGCCCATGGCAGTGGGGCTGGTACTGGATGATGTTTAAGGTCCCTTCCAGCCCAAACCAATGATTCTGTGACTGACTTCATGGAGACACAAAATGTTAATAAACATTAATTCACATGGGAAGTATATTACTTCAGAAGGCTGCATAAAAGAGGAAGGGGTCATTTAAATATCACAAGATAAATCCTGTATTCAATTAATAGAATACTTGCTTTTTCTGAAGGGCAAAGAGAATATTTGCCAATTATAATACAGACATACTTGGTTTTGCTCTACCAAGGTAATAAAACAACAACATTTCCATCAGATATCCCAGTACAATAAGTCAGCTGTGTAAGAATAAGCCAGAGGTCTTATCTTTGAGATCTCTGGTATTATTCTTATATTCTCTAACTAACTAAACTATGACTTCCAGCTACACACCATTCCCAAGAGATGGCCATGTGTAATTCCTTGCAACATAAGCATTGGTAAGTCTTTTTTATTTTATTTTATCTTCCATTAAAGTATCTCATTTGGTAGAGCTGCCAGCAGGAGTGTTCATTCAATCCATCACCAAGGTATACCGGCTTGCTGGCCCAGGGGTACTGGCAGCAAGTTCTACAGATTCCAGAGCCTTGCCTGGTATGACATCAATTCTCTCATGATTTTCAACTAGTATATGTGCACAAACGCTGCTGCAGACTGTAGTACACCTGCGTCTCACAGAAACCAAGACTAAGAATTTTTTTCTGCTTTGGTTACTTAATGGTATGTTTAATAAATAACTTAGATTGGTAGGCTATATGACTACAATTACTATCTGAAATCTCATTTCAGGTAAGAAAACTGGATTAACAGTATTACACTGTATTTTCATTTATCAGTAAATCTAGGTCTTGATCTTTAAAAACAGTGAGTGTTAATCCTTCTAGTGTAGATCAGCGAACAGCTTAGGTGGACAAAAAACATTCTCTGAGAATAGCCAAAAAGAGATACTTAGGTGACAGAAACAAAACTCGAACTGTTGAAACTTTCTAACCCCTCCAATGTCTTACTAACTGATCAGCTGTCACTAATACTTAGCCTGTAACAGCTAAGAACTGCAGAATTAGCAACACCACACCTGGTCTGGTTTTGCAAATGACAAATTCTTTAGCAGTCTGTATATATTATTTCTTAGGAAAAAAGACATACAATAGGTCAAATTCAAACACAGTGTTTTGCACAAACAGATTTAGTAGTGAGATTACAAAAAACTTACCTGAAAAATTTAAGGTGCTTGCTGTTCACAATGTCTGGGATTTCTAATGGGAGTGAAATGAAATTCTATTAGACGTGCTACATTATTCAAGTGAGTCTCATTTCAAAGAAAGAAAAGTGAACTAAGGGCTGGACATGGTCTTTCAGAGAATGAGAATAAGGAGTCATACTAGAAAGCTCCTAGAGAAATACATAAATAGGAAGACCTCTCATCGGAAGTGAAATCATACTTATGAATTCCAGAATTCAAATGCACCACTCACTGAGAATTCAATTCTAACAAATTATAAAAATAAAGAGGGTGCTTCATCTTCTCTTAAGTCACATATCTGAGAAATAGTGAAAAAGTAAGCATTTAAAGTTTGCATTTAAAAAAAGGCCAATGAATAAACCAGAAAAATAACAAAGTTATTATTGGTTTTAGAAGAGTTACCAGCATCCTCAACCAAGATCAAGCTGTGGGTAGTTTTTAACAGACGTTCATTCAGCCACATAATAAAAAGATAATTCCACTCAGCAGAACCGACTATGAAAACAGTAAGAAAGCTTATTTCCAAAAGCAGCCTAAATACACAAGCATCACTACTAATTAGTGAGTACTGAGGCTTCTGTAAGTATTTTGAAACATCTATAGGAAAGAAATTTCAAAGCACTTAAGTCACCGCTGTAAGCAAGACAGATCAGTAATGGAGTTAGTTAGGTAAGTACCATCAGTCCGAGGGAGCAAATCTAACAAGTGCTTCAATGTGCTTCTCAACATTTACCATATAGAAAATGATTTGTATGCATATATAAACACTCAGAAGAGTACAGTAACTTCTTGGGTGCTCGAATAGAACACGTTATTGGATTTTTGAATATAGTACTACTTCCTTCCACCTGCGATGAGATGATAGTCTGAAAGCAAAGAACGGCTGCTGTCAGACGTGCTCCAAAAACCACTCTTGCTACTGGGAAGCTTCTTGTTGTTGCTGAAATGACTGTCAAATGCTTCACTACATGCAATGTAATATTTACAAAGAATTGACATCCATCTCTTCTCAAGAACTGATGTTCCTCTAAGTAAAATAAAATTGATTGATAGTTTTTTAGGCTGAAAATTTTCATAAGGATGAAATATCTTTCCCAAACCTAATTTGACAGAAATATATTGACTGCAAATCTTTAATACCTTTGGTAGTAAAAGAAAAAAAAAAAAAAGAAGGCAAAAAGCACAGTTAATTATGGCACAGACTTTTATTTTCATTTTTTTGCTCCCTGGGGATCCATAATGTTCCTACCAGATGTGCTGTTTGTAACTCATGCAAAATTTTACCTAGAAGGCCTACACTGCTTTGCTTTGATTCAGTGCCATTCTCTACTCGGTCAAGCCCAAAATACTGCATACGACCCGTGCTTAATGTCATCATGAACTTATAGAGATTTAGAAGTCTTGAATCTTTTTTTAAATGTAAAATAAGTCATATAGTTAAAATAGACTGCTCACAGACAGTATTTTATACTGCAGATTTCACAGCCTGCAAGAAGAAAGGCTGCTTGCTACCTCTGAAATGTTAAATCCACTTTACTATTTTAGCTCTTAGAAATATAACATTTTAGGTACATCTTACACTGTCCTTGAGCAAGCCCTGAACATACAGTTATGCCTTTGTTCACCTATCAGTGTTCTTGGGTCTTACAAAAATAAATCAGATGATGCTATCAATGCAGGACTATAGATGGTTTTGCTACAGAATGTAGAATGATGATACCTACCACTTACTTCTTATCTTTGTGGCCAGACAGTCTTTGCAATTCAGAAAAATATCTTTTCCCTTTACACTGGGTTACAAAGTTAGCTGATGACTAATAAGGTATGCAACAAATCTTGATACCAATTACTTTGACTTTTGCAGAATGCTTCTTGGTAAACAGGTATAGTGATAGAAATCACAGCTGAGTATGGCAAAGCAAAGAAGCATATACCTAATTAATTCCTTCGGTTTTTGCTGTCATTTCTGAACTTAATTTGCTTTAAAAACATTAAGTCACAACAGTGAGTTTACTTACTTAGATAAAAATGGAAAAAAAAAATGGCAGATGGAGAAACAGAGCATAAGAGCTAGTGGAAAAGAAATGCAGGAAGTATTTCAGGGAACAGATATCGTCTGGCATTTCTATCATGAAGTATTCAGCAACTTATTTGCAGCAATGAAACAGCAGTGAAAAATATAAGTATTTTTTTCCACATTTCTCACACTCTCAGATACTTCGTTTTACTGATAGTCTTCTGAGGAAGAACAAACTGTGCTAGCTCTCAAGTTTTGCCATGAGGACGGTAGTCCTTAACACCATTTTGTGACAAGGAACTGAGCTTAATTTGTAACAGAACTTTTGAGAAATACTGGCAAGTCAACCCCTTTGTAACTGATTGGAATAAGAAGCACCAGAACAGATTACTTCTAGTTCCTATGAGCACCGGGAGTCAATAGCTCTCAGCTGTGGGTCTGAACAATCCTGCCTCCGTGCACATGCTTGAACTGGAGACTTTCTAAAACATAACCAGAGAAAAAGCAGGTAGAGGATGCAATCCCAGGGTCAGAGTGCCATCTCACAGCACTACTTTTTACCAAGTGGAATCATGTTCTGTGACAGTCTCCTGAAATATTCCTTTTTCTTCCAGAAGTACGTTGTTCATAAAAACATCATCATTTTTCACAGCACTATTTCTGTCTCCAAAAATAAAGAACCGCACAAGAGAGTTACCTAAATTTCAGAAGAACTGAAACGTCACTGCTCTTGACAGAGAATATAAGCAGTATATGTATGATATTCTTTAGAACTATCATACAGAGAAATCATGAAGTTGGGTCAAAAGATGATCTTGCAGTCTGAGATTAAAAAGGGAAAAAGATGCCAGAAACTCTTTAAATGATGAACCATTCAGTTACAGAACTGTGATGGCGTGCTTTCCCCTCAACTTCCTCCTTTGGCTTGGCCTCCCAACAGGAAGACTGTGAGGAATAGGACTGATAATACTCTCATTAAGCTAGATTAACAATCACAAACCTGTCTCAAACTGAGGGGCAGAAAGAACTAATAGCAGACACCTGGTTCAACAGCTGAGGGTAACAGAGCATGCACCTAAAACAACCTATGACTGTGAGTCTATTATCTTACCCTATAAATTGGGAGTAGTAGATTGCAGGTGTGATTTTTTCCCCTTGAGAAGGAATACCTCCTCAGGTTACAGCTACTGTGGAGGTCCCTTATACCTCAGTATCAAGATATCTTGCTGATACAGATCCATAGTAATTAATAGTTTGTTTTAAACAGTTAGCTTTGCTAAAATTATATCTTAGATTGACTGTGCACATATGATCCCTTATACGTAAAACACCAATTAAGTCTGGGATTGGATCTAGCTGCACCTAGGCTTGTTGTTTCTATCATAGAAGGAGTTTAGAAAGTAAGGGAGTCTACTGCAAACTTCACTGCTCTGAACCTCATCCTCTATACAATAAATAATCAAGTGTATCTAGTCATCTCAAATCATTTTAAGAAGCTGGCTTATTTATAATTTTTGTTAAATTACTGTATTAGATAAATAAATATATCCCCGCTTCTCTTTGAGTGAAATGTGTAGTATAATTTCTGTCCATGATAATGATTGTTACAGAGAGCAGCTGTCAGCGTTGTAGGTACACTAGCAGATACATGCAAGTGATACAACTTTCATTTAAATTAAAATCAATTTCCTTATATCCTGAAGTTTCAAGAATAGACTAACAAAAGTGGCACATAAAGCCTTAAAGGCTGTTCTTCCCCAGAACTTACACTATGCTATTGTAAGAACATGCCAGTTAAACAGAAACAAATAATCAAAAATGTACAGTCTTCAGATGAAATAATTATGATGCTTTCCAACAGAGAAGTGTACTGATTCTGAGTTCCAAGCATAGCTCACATAATGATTTAGGATTCCCTTTCAGTAGCTTTCCTACAAACACATAAGACGGGATTTGACACAAATGATGATACATCAGGAGGACAACGGCAGTAAAACTGATTTAGATGTATTTAAGGAATAAGGGAGTGATAAGGAACTGCTAACAGAACTGAACAACCTTTTAGACCGAATATTCCTTGTGTAGATACCCTTTTTTTTTTTTTTTCCAGACTAAGACTTACTATGCTTTTGGATATCTATCTATCACTTTTGTAAACAGCCAGTAAAAAGTAATCATTTCTCCATTTACATGTATCTGATACATACATCAATTTCTATGATCGTTTCTTCAATATAAACAATTCATACCTTGTTCATTGTTCAATTCAATATAAACAATTTGTACCTTGTTCATAGCAAACGTGCATCTATAAGAACTGAGTTCAGGAATGGGTGTAAAAACTCAACAAATAGTGTTATAAAAGCTCCTCGCGTTACAGCTTTCAGTGACAATAATTACTTAGAAGCATAAAAGCAGTTTCCAGCTGATTCCCATTTATCCCCAATCTGTAATTACAGTATTTAGCAGCAACTATTTTCTGTGACTGAATACTGCCCTAGACAGAGAGCAAAACCTGCAGCAGCTGTTATAACAAATAATGAATAATTTGAGAGCGCATTTAATATATGAAGTTGCACTATGCTCTCTGAATGCTTTACTTACTAATACTATAATAACCTCCCATTTTGCTTACAATATTTCTGGATTCTTCTTTATGTTGTGCTTGTGCATTTGATGTCTTTCTGTCTGGTCTTACTTGTTTTGTCAGCTTTCCACAAGGCAACAAAGGAAAAATGGAATATCTGAGCTGTTTGATAGCGTTCGTAGCATCTATTTTCCTATGACTTTTTCTGTCTTCTGAGTAAACAGCATGGTTTTCCATTAGGCATGAAGTCATACAGATATTCCCAAATTCCCTTCTGATAGTAAAGTGTAAATGTGCTACATAACACTTCTAATATTTTGAGACACATTCATTTACTTTATTGGTAAAATAAAATAGAGTGGAAAGGGAAATAAATATGACACACAATCCAAACCCTGCTGTCCTTTGTATCTCAACAATTCTGATTTGTCACTTACTTTCACGAGCTGGACTGACTGACTTTGCATAATACTTCAGCATTAAAGCAAAGTTCATCACTTGCCTCTAACATCCTAGCTTGTTAAAGAAAAATGCAAATCACAAATTTCAGTACTATTTTGTACTCAACTCTCCTAAACTCTTTGCTTTTTGTACTTTCATTATCTTTTCTTCCTTACTTAACCAGATTACTGATGACACCCTTCAGCCTAGTTCCAGCTATCTACTTCTCTCAATCTTGTATTTCTCACTCACATACAGCTTGCATGCTAGGGCCTTCTCACATATTCCCTCCAACACCACCTCCCATAAGTTAAAGGAAGCACAGAGCCTCCACTTGAGAACAAGAGGAAAAATGTGTTTTTCCTATTTGGTGACTACCATCTGCGCCTGTAGAATAGAGTCTGCAGAGTAGACATGTCATAACAGTCCAACATATTTTCCAGGATTGCCTAAATTCTAATAGGAATACTCTAGAAGTATTCAAGCTTTGGAAATAATATATAAGAAGTACAATTTTTGATGCAATCGTTTTCCCACAAGGAGCACATCCTGAATTTAGAGGAATGATGAGCCTCTCTCTGAAGCTCATGAGTTTTTGGCTGATGAGTTTGTGGAGGCTTTGGTTGTCTTCAAGTACATGAACCCTGAAGCCCAGTCTCTCATGATATCAAAACTGCTAAAGTTGTTTGATGCTTGGCTGAACATGAGCTGACAGTGTGCCCAGGAGGCCAAAGAAGGCCAATGGCATCCTGGCCTGCATTAGAAACAGTGTGGCCAGCAGGAGCAGGGAGGTAATCATCCCCCTGTACTCAGCTCTGCTAAGGCCACACCTCAAGCCCGGTGTTCAGTTTTGGGCCCCTCACTACAAGAAAGAAATTGAAGCCCTGGAACATGTCCAGAGAAGGGCAACAAAACTGGTGAGGGGTCTGGAGCACAAGTCTTATGAGGAACAGCTGAGGGAGCTGGGATTGTTTAGTCAGGAGAAGACGAGGCTCAGGGGAGACCTCGCTGCACTCTACAACTTCCTGAAGGGAGGCTATGTTGAAAAGGGGTTTGGCCTCTTCTCCCAGGCAACAAACAGGACCCGAGGAAATGGCCACAAGTTGTGCCAGAGGAGGTTTAGATTAGACATAAGGAAAAACTTTTTCTCTCAGAGACCAGTCAGGCACTGGAATGGCCTGCCCAGGGAGGTGGTGGAGTCGCCGTCCCTGGCAGTGTTCAAGAGGCATCTGGATGAGGAGCTACGAGATATGGTTTAGTGGCTTGTGGTAGCAATGGTAATGGGAGGACAGTTGGACTAGATGATCTTGTAGGTTGTTTCCAACCTTGTGATTCTGATTCTCTGTAAGGTACACCATAAATACCTAGCAGCTAGTTAAGTCCTCTGAAGAGTGAAAAACATAATACTTACAAATTTTACTTCGATTTTGGCCTTGTTAGTTGGAAGAGAGGTACGACCACAGGATTATAACTAATGCTTTTACATACCTATCCCATAGCCTTCATAGAACTGTCTTTCACGTTCCATGGTCTGCTTGATAACAGCTTCCCTTGATCCATGCTGTCTTCCCTGTCTACCTTTAATACTGTTTCGTAATTCAATCTGCTCCAACTCGGCACTGAATCGTTCCATATATCTGAAAGAAATACAATTCACTTATGCTAGACGTAACCATGAAATTACTGCAAAACAATTACTTTGACAATCTAAGAAGATATTTCGCCAATCATATTTTCAAAATGAGTCAGATATAGTTCAAATCTAATAAAAATAACTTTAATCTACAAAGTGAAAGTTCCATTTAGAACAACATTTGAATCATCTGCTGCTTTCAGAAAGGTGTTGTGTTTTTCTTTATTTAAGTTGCTTTTTTGTTCAAACAGTTTGAATGAAACTTTCACATCTGCTCTGGAAAACCACTACGTTTTAATTGCTGAAGTTCTTTGCAACATCATCACTGTGCATGTAGCCATCCAAATGGCTAAAAACAGATCCAGAAAATAAGGTGGTACTGCCTTCGCGCTTCACATTTGACCAGCACAGAAAGTATTTCAGAGCTCCTGAAAGGAAACTGATATGACTCAAATTCTTAAGAATACACACAGATCATTATGCTTGCAGGTATAAAAAAAAAAATGTGTCCACCTGAATACTGATTTATCTTCTCAGAGAAGAAAATAAAAGGATTAAAAAGAACAATTACATTTGTGCTTTTAAGTTTCAGTGAATAACCCAACTAGCAAACTCAGACAATTATTCCTCTCCACATCATTAGTTGTTCACACACTGCAAAAGCAGGGACATGCTTTAATAAAGACACAAAAGGGTCACTTCAACAATTTCAATGCATATTGAAAGATGTATACGTTTTAGTACAGAACAATCTTCAATTTTAACAAAATTAACTACTTAGTATAATCAACAGCCTTACGTAAAAAGGAACTCCTGAATCACTACAGAGATCTTATTTAGGAACATTATTTTTAAAGGCAAATCAAGCTCTTCAGTCCTCTTTTAAACCCAGACTTACTCTTCAATTAGTTCGCAAGCTTCCTTCTTTGTGTAGTCAGTTTTATTGGGGTCAAGGTGACTCTGGAACCATTGCAGTTTTTCTCCTACAGGAATGAAGTTAATGTTGACTATATCATTATGGTAGCACCAGGAAAGATTAGAGTTCTTCAAAGTTACTGCAATAAACCCCCCTTTATTTTTTCAAGAACCTGAATGGCATCATAAAGACCTGGCTGGATATGGAGGCAGCTATAATAGAAATATTATCTTCCTTATGGAAGAGCTTCCTTATGGAAAAGAGTTTTGATGCTTTAATGTAAAATACTGGAATTGCAAGTCTAAAATATCACTGGCTTAATTACATAAGATGGCAAGTAAGGAAAACAAAGAAAAAGAAATCACAACAGAACAATGGCTGAACAAGAGTTCCAGTTACCACAATTTTTAAACAGACTGAATTATTACTAGAAGCATTTCATATTGTGTCTTGAAGTCTTGCATTTACTTCAACTTGCATTACTTTACTTTACTTGCATTTACAGAATGTCTGTTTATCTGCATCTATAGTCTTTAACAAACATTTATGAAAAGCATGGAGGCAATTACAATAAATATATAGATTCAAAAGCAGATGGTTGGTTTATATTGACCCATTATAAACAAGCTTAATCTTTATGCAATCTTTCTGTAAAGCCCAATCTTTTGTCAAAAAATCCAACTTCAGCTCCTCTATGTACTACTTCAGAGAACACACTGGGTACTTCAGCAAATCTACAAAGTCTATTCTACAATTACAGAGTCAGATTATAGAGAAAGACACTCCAATTGGAATAGCTATAAAGGTAATAACACAATTTTATCATAGAAAGTTGTGTAATTTATTTAGTAATAAAAGTTTCTGCTCACCAATAATACGCAAACGTAAAGCTTTCTCAGTCCTCAACCTAATGGAGCAAAACAAACATGTTAGCCAGGAAAGAGTACAGTACAAATACAGTACAAATAGTTATCTTCATTTTTCTTCTTAAAAAAAAAAAATTACTTAGATGAAAGTCAAGATAAAATTGCAAACAGAAATATCTGCCAAATGCAGAACAACAAAATATCATACTACTATTTAATAGACTTCTAAATAATTAAAACTAGTGCTTAGTGAACAGTAAACATTTATGTAAAAAGTTAATGTGTTAAGAAAATGAAACTAAGAGTTAATTTTTTTTAGATAAGAACTATGAAGAAAATTAATCTGAAAGTATTTTTCACTCCACCTCGGTCTGTGGTAGGATAATGAAGCCTTCTGCATTCTGTAGGATGCGTTTACACAATTCAGTTTGGGATCAGTTCCTGTCCTACTAAGTTCCCAGGGACTACAAGTTTTCTAACTGGCCTCATGCATTTAGTCCTGAAGCTCTCAAACTCATTTTGCAGCAAGGAATGTTGTTGAATTTCACTTTACTTCCAGAAAGGAATGGAATAGATAGCTGGGATAAGTACAAAATCTGCTGCTGGAAAAAATATATTTGCATGTTCACTGTCTATATTCAAGGACTTGTGATACTATTAAGACTTTTTTTTTTCTGTTATTTAATAAGAAAATTGCTCATGAATAAAATAATAAAGGATATGTTTTGAAAGACCAACTGTCAAAGTTCAAGACAGTTCAAAGCTGCATGCTTCTGTCTTAAATTCTTCGTACTCTGTAGAATGTAATGAGCATTTCACAGTTAACTGAAGTAACTTAGTGGACAAAAGTATCTCATCTGTTAGAAAAAATATTCAGATCAAAAGAGAATGTCCTGCTTCCTAGAAACATACACACTTGGCTCACTTGGCCATTAACCTACATTACTAAAATAAAAATGAGCTTTGAAGAGTTCCTGAAAGCCACATAAAACCCAATGTGCATCCAAGTTGCTAAGATTTTCACTAACACATTAATGGAAAGCTGCTTTTTTTCTTAATTGTTATAGATGCCACAGCATCAAGGATAAGAATTGTTAATGTAAAAAAAAACTACAGAAGAAAAACAAGCAGGATGAGTGTTACCATACCTGCAAAAAGCTGGCCGGCTAATAAAATTTAATGTTTAAACAGAAATGACATCAGGGTTAAAGGACAGATCTGAATGAGACTTTGTAAAAACAAAGGAAAAAGGATTAAGATTAGAAGCGAGCTTTAAATTTCTGCTGTAGAAGATTTCTTCAAGATAATTATGGTTGATAGCCCACGGAGGGCTTACAGCACACAGCATGGAGTTTTGACAGGTCACAGTGTGCATGGAAAGCATTTGTATCTCCATGCAGTGGAGCCGCACACCAGCAGTCCCAGCTGTGAATCTGGCATGGCAACAAAGCGAGCCAAGCACATCTGCAATGAGTTGCCATGGAGAAAACTACAATGCCATCAAGAAAAGCTCTCTCTTTCAAATCATAAATAACACCATCTATTTATGGTTTACAACACTAAAAGCCACCGTTTGGACCTGCAGTGGTCAATGGATCACTCATTTGTCTAGGCAATTATGTACATAATCAGGCTTATTTTCTGGCAGAAAAGCCATCTTTATTAAGGAGTACACAACTTATCTCAGTATGAGAAATACGAGAGGATATGATCAGATACTGCCTAGCTGTACTTTTCCTAAGAGCATTACCTCAACACCTGCTAGAAAACACCAGTATTCGCAGGGAAGCTAATCAAATAAGGCAAGGCAAAGACAGTTCCTCTCATCTCCTTCCACACAATGAGTAACATCTTTTACTCAAGGGGAAGAGAGGATAAGGGCAGGAATTCAATCTTGCAGCAAGCTCTTGACTCTGAATGAAAGAAAAAAGTAAATCATACGTTTAGACACTGATTATGGAAAAGGATGATTAAAGGTTTTCTTGAGGTTTAGTAGATACTGTGTGAAGAGCAACACAGGGAAGAAAAAGGTGTGATTCAAGTGGACAAGTTGGCTGAAGATTGCAGTCAATTTTCTAAAACCAATTGGTCTGTCACACCTTATTACGATCAGGACTGGTCTTTCATAGGACAGATACAGTTCCTGGACAAGCTTATTATTTCTGTCATACTTCATTGAGCATGCTTGCATTGAAGACTGTTTGGATGACAGAGGCTATCAAAGACTTCTGTAACTTAGAGAATTTTTCCTTCCTTCTTCCCCAGTGTCACGCTGTAATACTGAAATTCCATGTGCAGATAACAATGGGTAATTCATTGGTTTGGACACAGAATTTATAGATAGAACACTGTGCTATAACAGTAAGCCTTGGATGGTCCAGGTTGACACTACTTCTGGCAGAATAGTTTCTTTATGAGAAGTAAAGGGTTATATCGATTACCATCAGACTAAAGAACTTGCACCTGAAACAGTAAGAAAGCTTGGAAAAGGAAAGACAGAAATCAAGAAACAGAGCCTAAGACAGCAATCTACATCCTCTAATCTTAAACTGTTGAGCATGTCTGGTTGTTAAAAAAAACAACAACTTTTAACATTCAAAACAAAAGAGAGCTTAAAGAAGAAGACATCTCTCCACATTATCTAATCTTAAACTGAGACATTCTCTGAAGACACTAGGATTCCCTGATCCCTAACAGAATTAAGGAGGAAACAGCAGATCTTTCATTGGCTTGTTTGAAGCACACCCTTAATTAGCCTGCTAGGCAGCCAGTACTTAATGGCTTTCCATAAAATGGTGCTTTTTCCTCAGGTTAACCCATTACACATATCAAAAGGGGTCTGTTTGTTTCACTTGGAAGAATACTGCTGCCATGACCAGCTCCTTTTGCTGCACTTCGAAAGAACAAAAAGGCTAACTGTGCTGTTAAGTCTCTTAAAAAGGAAAGAAATCCTTTCATAAATAGTTTAACTTCCTTTATGTAAAATTCCTTGTTAAAAAGCAATTACGTTTACAAAATTAACTTTTTCAAGAAGAAAAGTAACTAAATGGTAAATCAAATGGGAGAATGCTATTTCAGTCGGAGGTGGGTTGTTTATTATTATTATTTTTTGCTTCTTTCTGTTCTAAACAGAAGCAAAAAAAAGCACTTAAACAAGAATTTGTCAGTACGGGTATCTACATTAGTATAACTCTACCCACATAAACAAATCTGAAAAAGATTTGATTAAGTGTGCCATATCACAATGAATAATCATAATATCCTTTACACACTAAGTGTTTTGTGTATGTTTTTGCTTTTAGCGAAGACATAGTTGTAAGCAATGAAAATCAAATATGATTTGGTTACTTCAGTTCATGACTAAGCTCTTTAAGTGGCAGTTAAGAGGCAAGAAGAGGTATTTAAGGGACTATGTAGTCAACTTAGCACTTAAGAAAATAGTTATGATCACTAATAGCGCACAGTTGAAACCAATAGTCAGACAGCACAGACACTATAAAGCAGCAGGGAAGACTTCTTGCATGCTAAAAAACATCAGGAATTTCTACAGGTGCTGCTTGTAAACTCTTGCAGCAGCTCTGCTGAGGCCATGTGACACAGTCGTACTTGTAAAGGACCCCTTCCCAGGTACAAAAAGGTACAGGTTTGCTCTGCGTAAGGCTGTACATCCACCCCCAACCATAAACGTTGCACAGTCTCTAAGAAACATTTTAACTGTACCAGGAGCTCCCAGTGCAACATCTTCAGACATACAAGTATTTTGGTTCAGTGTCCATGGTCCTTCCAAATTATGCCTTGACAGAAAATGCCTGAAGTTCATTTTAAGAGCTTTCTAAACAAACAATCATAGCATATCAATGTTTAAGGAGTTAGTCTATGCATTAGAGACAGCAAGCTGAGACAGAGTGAAAATTGAAGGCAAGTCCTGTCTAGCTATCTCTTCCTTCTGCAGAAGGGGAAATGAAACCTAAAAGAAAACTGAACTTGCCATGTAACAGCAAGACATCATCCAAAAGGAGTCAAATATTAGGTTCATTTAGAAGCTCATGTTGGGTGGGGAGGATACCAATGAGGTTGGTTTCAATTAATTCAGCACAAGATGCTGGGCCCAAGTAACACTTGGAGTAAAGTCAAGCCAGATGGCTAAGCTTCCTTTGATGTCACTAGCACAATGCCATTCAGACTATAACAAGCAAAATGCTTACTTGCAATGCAAAAACCTTGCTTAAAATCCAAAAATGAAGTAGTTGAATTACATACTTCAAGAAGATTTTGTGTACATAATCATGTCATTTCACATGGCCTAGCACTGTTATACAGACCTTTAAAAAGAAAAACTTTATTGTACCAGTCTCTTTTCACCAACACACCTAAACAACACACACCCTGTCCTCCAGCGTGTATGCAAGGTTACCCAGTACTTACTTCTCTTTCTTATCCTTTTTGTGTGCTTCCCTAGCAAGTTGTGCAGCTTTCCTGCTGTAAGGATGGACAGCTTTTTTCTCTTGCTTCCCTCCTTTGGTTTTTGGCAATTTTGGCTGAAAATAAATGAAAGATATTGTACGCTACTAAAACTTTAAAGAGAAGATAGGAACACATGCCAAGTGAAGACTTGAAAGCTCATGCATGCACATCATCTATGTCCAGATGCAGAGTCCTCAGTAAGGAGAGAGGCAGACCTTCTGGAGCATGTCCAGAGGAGGGCCACAGAAATGATCCTAGGGATGGAACATTTCCTTGAACACTGGCTGAGAGCTGGGGCTGTGCAGCCTAGAGAAGGCTGCGAGGTGACCTTAGAGAGACCTGTCAGTATCCAAAGGGGAGGGCTATGTGAAAGAATGGGACAAACTCTTCAGCAGGGCCTGTTGTGACAGGACAAGGGGAAAGAGTTTCAAACTACGAAAGGGAGGATTCAGACTGGATATAAGGAAGAAGCTATCTACACTAAGGGCGACAAGGGCACAACACGAGCCCTCTGCGTGCTGTCGGTAAGTCTTATACGATCGCGAATTCGCTCGGGCCGAGCCGCTGAGGGCCTTTCCCCCCCCAGGTCCCGTGCTTAGCGGCCGGCAGCCGGCGGTACTGCCTCCCCGCAGCAAGCTGCTCCCGGCTGGAAGTGTCGCTCGCACCCACACCCCCCACCCCGTCACGCACCATGGCGAACACGATGCCTCTGCGGCCGCCGTCCACGCGGTGCTCCTGCTAAAGGGATCCGGGCGGGCGACAGCGCAGCGAGAACGCGGTTCCGGGGCGGGCCGCCGCGCCGGGTGTTGGGACTGGAAATGTTTCAATAGACCAATTGTTCCACATAGCTGGAAAGTCCCTGATAGTATAGCAGCCACATGCTCTGTGAAGATTTCGAGTTTCAAGATGTTGAACATATAGTCATTGAAGTTTAAAACTTGCCTAGAGGGAAGAAGCTGAAATGAGACTATGGAGTAGTTGTATTATGTGTTGCCACTGTATAGCATGGCATCTTTAGCAAAGGAAATCAAATCATATGCACTAGATACTTTAGGTACTTATTTTTGAAGATTCCCATCAGGACCAATTCCAATCACACTGCAAGTGAATACTTAAATATTGGTATGCTCGATCAGTTAATGCTCAGTTACAAAAATGATACACAGGTCAGTATGTGGCCAGGTATATCTGGACAGCCTGCCTGTGTCTTAGAGCATGAACCACCTCTGATTCTGCTTAAGCTTCTGTCCAGCCTTGAGAATTCCTCCTTATAACCGTTAAAATGTATTATTACATTGTGCAGTTGCAATGCAAATTAAGATAATAAAGAGAAGCTTAAGATATTCTTTTTTTTATGTCTTCCATAGTGAATTGAGTTTGCCACCCAATAAACTTGTAAGATCTTTTTTGGATATCTCTGGATATTTTCACTGTGCATGCAATAGGAATGGAAACATAAGAGAAGAAATATTGAGCAATTAAGAAAATAGTTACTGAATTAACTCATAATTTTCATATTTCTGTGTGAGACAGAAAAAAATGTGAAATGATGGAAATCTCATTGTTTTGTGTACTGCAGAAGTTTGAGTGGCAGTAGATTTATGTATGGTTGGTTCTGTTGCTGGTTCTGAGTGATCTCTTCCCTTCCCATTTCCTTCGGTCTCCTTCACTTCAGGTCCTGTACCTGCTGCAACTGAGGCTGTTATATGAACATATTGTATAACATTTCAGTTGAGGTAACTCTGGCAATTCTCTTTTATTTGAGATTCATGGAAACAAGTATCACTTCTAAGATCTTATGAGGCTTTCAGCAGCTCCTCTAGCATGCTTACATACAGTTTCTAATTTAGTTCTTCATACTGATATTTTTTCTTTTTTTTTCTGTTTTTTTTTTGTTCTTTTTGTTTGTTTGTTTTTAACTTATGCTTTCTCTTTGCTGCAATAAAGGAAAGCCACAGCATTGTGCATTGCTAAAATATACATATCTACTCGTATACAACTCCGCTTTTTCCAGTTTAAAATCACATAACTAAAAACAAACAAACAAACAAACAAACAAAAACAGCATTACATTACACCATATTACCATGAGGACTTCTCCTAGAATGTTTTTTTTATTAGACAGTTACCTTACTTTTGAGTTTCAAGCTACAAGAGTTATGTTGGAATAGTCTAGGTAACTGTGTTCAGACGCATCACTATATACCTACAGATGTCAAAAGTTAGGTCCTTTTAAATTGCTTGACTGCTTTAGCTGAGTGCCTTGTTTTCCTCAGTAGAAATATGATTTCCTTGTAAATATTATGCATTCTTAATAATTTGTCTGATTATCTCTGTAGTCTTTTAATGTGGGATTTCTTTTTCTCATTAAATTTTTTTTTTCCCATTATTTTTTCCACAATTTCATTAATGTCTGTTTAAAGGAATTAGCATTGTATAAGGAGGTAATGAAGAGCTTGGATTGTTTAAAGACTTTGGAGTCTGTAATTTCCAGAGACTGAATTATTTTGCCCTCTGCAAATTGTCAAGAACTAGCTTCTAAAATCACCAAAACATACCAAGACCCATGGGTACCATATCCAAATGTGTTTAATCCTTTAAAAAATGTCTTAGCCTACTTAGTGGAATAAATACTTGTTTTGATGGTAGATCTTCCCTCGAGAAGGCAAGTGGCTAGTTTTATCAGTCCTTCTTAATAATGTAAAACAACAAGTGCACTTTGTTCAGCAAACATTTTGTTGGACTCATTTTTGTGCGTATGTTTAGCATCTAGAACATGCAGCGTGTGTAACACTGTGTAGAAGAAAATATAGATGGGAATTTCCAAAGGATAGGATGTTATTTTTGAATGACACAATGTAAAACAGGAAATTGAGACTTTGCTACTAGTTGCATGTTTGCATGTTGTGCTTCAGATAAGACTGTAGTGACTGGATTACTCATCATGAAAAATTTCCGAATTTTGCCCTGGTTAAATAGGTGTATAGGGATCAGAGTCCGTGAATTAAATGCACTTCCCCCACCTATTGTAGAAACTCTGGGGGTACAGGCCAAACAATTACTGTGATCCAAGCCATAACTGAATACAATTAGTTTAAGAATGATCACTGTGTATCATAATGGCTGTTGTTTAATGCACTTCCGTTGTATGAAACTAAAACTGCCTAAAGGCAAGATGTTTGGTGAACTCTAATGAAATCCTGAGGAAACTTTGTCTCTGTATTCAGAGCTATTCTAGAGTAGTTTTGTGATGGTATAATTGCTTTCCATAGAAGATCTTAAACACCACTTCTTCTGAGCTCAAGATCAGTGCATCCCAAAGAGTAAGAAACTGGGGAAAGGTGGCAGGAGATGTGTAGATGAGCAAGGAATGCATGGATCAACTGAAAGGAAAGAAGAAGGCCAACAAAATGTGGGAAATTGGGTCTGTCCACCGGGGAAGGAGAAAAGAATGTTTTTGGGGCTTGTAGGCACTGAGGAAGGCTAAGGCGTTCTTGGAATTAAACCTTGTGAAGGAAGTAAAGGATAACAAGAAAGGTGTGTGTAGGGGTTTTTTGTTTGTTTGTTTGTTTGTTTAAGTATATCAACAGTAAAAGGAAGATTGGAGAAAATGTGTGTCCCCTACTAAATAAGGTGGGTGCTCTGGTAACAGGGGATGCTGAGAAGGCAGAGATTCTGAATGCCTTCTTTGCTTCAGTCTTCAGTGCTAAGACTAGCCCTCAGGAATCCCAGACCCTGGGGGTAGGAGAGAGCATCAGAGGAAAGGAAGACTTCCTGTTGATTGAGGAGCATCTGGTCAGAGAGAGTCTAGCTAATATCAATGCACACAGATCCATAGGCCCTAGTGCGATGCATTAGTGTGTGCTGACAAAGCTGGCAGAGGAGATTGCTGAACCACTCTCTGTCATCTTTGAAAGGTCTTCATGAACTGGGGAGCTGCCTGAAGACTGGAGGGTAGCCAATATCACTTCAGTCTTCAAGGGCAAGAATGAATATCTGGGAATCTCCATGCCTGGAAAGGTGATGAAACAGCTTGTTCTGGATACCCTCTCCAAGCAATTAGAAGAGAAGAAGGTTATCAGGAGTAGTCAACATGAATTCACCAAGGAGAAATCATGCTTGACCAACCTGGTAGCCTTCTATGATGTCTTCACTAGCTGGGTAGATGGGGGGAGAGCAGCAGATGTTATGTACCTTTACTTCAGCAAGGAGTTTGACACTGTCTCTCACAAAATCCTTTATTAAACTTAGAAAGTGTGAGATAGATGAGTGGACGGTGAGGTGGATTTATATCCACTTATTGTGTCAAGGTAAGTTTGGGTTGGATGTTAGGAAACACTTCTTTACAGAAAGGGTAGTTAAACACTGGAATAGGCTCCCTAGGGAAGTGGTTGAGTCACTGTCCCTGGATGTGCTTCAAAGCTGTTTGGATGTGGTGCTAGGAGATATGATTTAGCAGAGGGTTGTTAGAGTAGAGTACAATCGTTAGGCTGTGGTTGGACTTGATGATCTTTAAGCTCTTTTCTAACCTGAGTAATTCTATGATTCTATGACTGGCTGACTGGCAGAGCTCAGAGTTGCCATCAGTGGTGCAGAGTCTGCTTGGAGGCCTATAACTAACAGTGTTCCCCAGGGATCAGTGCTGGGTCTGGTTTTGTTTGGCGTCTTCATCAACAACCTGAATGAAGGGATAGAGACCACCCTCAGCAAGTTTTCTGATGATACAAAGCTAGGAGGAGTGGCTGATGCACTGGAAGGCTGTGCTGTTATTTAGCAAGACCAAGTCAGACTGGAGAGTTGGCCAAAGAGGAACCTGACTAGGTTTAAAAAGAGCAAGTGTAAAATCTTGCATCTGCGAAGGAATAATTGCATGCATCAGTACAGATTAGGGGATGACCTGCTGGAGGTGAGGTCTGCAAATAAGGACCTGGGTTTTCTGGTGCACAACAGGTTGGGCATGAGCCAGCAATGTACCCTTGTGGCCAAGAAGGCCAATGGTATCTTGGGGTGGATTGAAAGGAACATACCAACAGGTCAAGGGAGGTAATCCTCCCCCTCTACTTTGCTGTGGTAAGGCCACATTTAGTATACTGTGTCCAGATCCAGGCTCCCCAATTCAAAAAGACAGGGATCTCCTAGAAGGAGTCCAGTGGAGGGCCAAAAAGATTATAAAGGGTCTGGAGCATTTCCCATATGAGGAAAGGCTGAGTAAGCTGCGTCTACTCAGCCTGAGGAAAAGAGGACTAAGGGGAGATCTAATTAATGTTTATAAATATCTAAAGGAATGTGGGAGGCAAATGAGTGAGATGACACTTTTCTTGGTGGCGTGTAGCAATAGGACAAGGAGCCTAAAATTTGAACATGTTGCCCAGAGAGGTTGTAGAGTCTCCTTCTATGGAGACAAACAAGACCTGTCTGGATACCTACCTGTGTGACCTATTGTAGGGAACCTGCTTTAGCAGGGGGGTTAGACTTGAGCTCTTGAGGTCCCTTCCAATGATTCTGTGTGATTCTGTGATCTTCATGCTAAATAACATTAAATTCTAGAAAATAAGGCTCTGATGCTTATTGCTCAAATCAGGACTCTGAATCTCCTTTCTCACTGCTGCATATACTTGGAAGCTAATTTATAGGGATTTGCAAAACTGTGGCTCCTTCCCCAGAGTATCTGTTACGACATCTGTGAGTAGTCTTGCTGCTAGCAGTCACTTCCTGCCATGCTGAAGTTGCAGGATGTTTGTTTTCTGTCTAAATGGCCCATGAAGTTGCAAGCTTCGGCAAAAACCTTCACACCAATTAACTCATCTTCTGCATGAATACACTAAGATCCTGAAAGTTTTCAGTTTGACTTTCAGTGGCAAAAAGGCAAAACACTGCAACGGAGTCTCTATTCCTTAAAGGTTAGCAGCCATATGCTGAGCTTTTGTAAACTGGCACTGCTGTGAAACTTTAATATGATTTAGCGGTGCTTTTCTTTCTTTAGGGAAAACAGTATGCCAAGTTATAACTCCAGAGGATTCAGGTCTTTATTTCTTGTAATATGATGTTCGTAGCAAACATAATTCTACTGCTGTGTCTCGAGGAAAAGGGAAAAGCCCCATTATTTTTAAAATTAAGCATAGCTACCTAAAACTTTGCAGAAATAACCAAATAATGTTTGCACTTTGTTGTAGTTCAAAATGGCTTGGGAATCATAAGAAACCAAATACAGCTACTGGCAACAGTGTTTCCTGTAGGAATATAATTACAGTTTCATTTTCCTAGTTCCTGTACCTTGTCTTTTGTTCCTGGATGGTAGGAGTGGGAAAGATAATTAAAACTAAGGAGAAGAAGCAACTAAAACCACAGTGACACTAACTGAAACAGCACAATAGGTTTGTACACGTCTGGAAATCAAAAAATAAAATAAAATAAAATTGGCATGGTTTTTTTTTCAGCTGTAAAAGTAAATTCACAAAAATGAATGGCGCCTTCTGGGGCTATGTGAAATGTTACCGACAATGGCAGATAGTATATCCAGGTGAGATACAACTGGATACTGCATTGCTGTTAAGATAGCAACTGACTCTTGTGCACAGTTAATATACTTTTTCATACAGGCATTTCACTCTCTTCCCTACTTGTATCATTTAAGACCTGCTCAGACATGTCAACTTCTTGGTGTTTAGGTTGCAGAGTTCTGTAGCATGAGTAATGAAGTGCTGTGTTGTAGTAACATGTATGGAAATAGAGGAATGGTGAAAATAGAGAGGATTAAGTTTAGGAAAGATTATCATGATTCCTTGCCAGCTTTAAGCTTGAAGAGTAGTGTGTGAACTGAACTGAACTTTGTAATTTGGCTTCGGAAAACACTTACTTGAAAGCACATTGTGTACATGGTTCCTAATCCATCAAGAGTGCTGAAAACCACAAAATTCCATACTCTACTTACATTTTTATCAGCTTTATTAAATAATAAACAAAATGGTAGCATATTTTCCCTGCATTGCAAACAAATGTAACCCTGACTTCCATAAAAATCTAAGTTGAACTTTTATGCATCAAGATTCCCCAACTTCAAGCTGTAGCACAATCTTGCTTGAAGTTTGTCAGCCTTTAAATTCAGCATAGTGCTGTCTTGCGAGTGCAAACCACATGCCTGTTTTGGAATGGCCAGAGATCAGTGGCTGAGCTGTGTAAACACTTTACTCTTCTCTTGTCCTTCAGAAACCGTGAAGTACTGAATTATGTTGGACACCAGGTTTTTTGTTGTTGTTGTTGTTTGTTTGTTTGTTTGTTTTGGCTTTCCTGAGATTGGACCAGATGTGGGAGCCTTAGGGTAAGTATTCACATAGCCAGTTAATGCTGTGTTCAGAATAAGACTCAGAGCTCCAAAAAAAGAGAAGAATTTATTGTGTGAGCTACCTGAAAGGAACTTGTTTGTCTGAGTATCTCCCAGACATGACATTTATCATGTAACATATCAACCGTACAAATATTGTTGTTTTTTTTTTTTAATTTTATTTTTCATTTTTATGTTATCAACCAGAACTGGAAGCTTCACAGTATGAAGTTCTGTGCCTACTTTGGTACAAGAAGTAACAAGCATACAATCTACTCAGTTTACACCAATTACTCAGTGTTATAATGAACTATGTGGGCAAATACAGATGCACATCAATTAATTTGAATTTCTCACTTATCTTTTCCCTGATAGGTAAAGATAGTCACTTTGTCTGCCTCTTCCTTCCTTTGTTATACAGGCAGATATTCCTCCTTAGAACCTTCTGGAAACAATTTCATTTTTATAAGCAGAGAAGCAAAACAGATAAATTAGTCAGACAGTAAGTTTGGTGCTGCAGAAAGAAGAGGTAGCAGTTCACCTCCTTCTGATTTTCTTTTAAATTTACTTTTCCTTAATTTCCCGGAGGAAATTGGAAGGATATCAAAAAGACATGTGCAGTACTGCAGTCTCAATTAGTTTATAGCGAAACTGTGCCAGAACAGGGAGATGCAACTTTATTGTATGGCACCACATGGAATCTAAGAGTTAAATTAACCTGCCGTTCTTGTCTCTAATGCTCTTGATAAATAAATAAACAAATAAGAATTACAACAGAAAAGAATTTGAGTGAGTTCAAAAGAACATTCCTTTTCTTACTCATGCTTCAGTGTTATGCCTGGCTGCATGCATTTAGAAGTTAATCTCCTTTCCTTTTCAGCTTTCCAGTTCATCTCAGCAAATTGTTGTTGTTGTTGTTGTTTGACTACTTTCTGCTGGCTAACTGCAACAAATGGCTTGATAAGGTAACTGCTGAAAAGAGGCAGAATAAGGAGAGGAATACAGATCATGAATACAGTTTTACATCCCTTCAGATGCTGTGCACTTTGTTTTGTCCAGCATGGGAACACCTGGATGGATATTTTCCTGGCATGCTGCACAGAGCAGATCCTGTCCATGGAGAGAAGCTCTCCCTTTTGATCATTCAAGCTAACATGTAATTTTTCCTACATATTAAAAATGTATTCCTGAAGGATGTTCACATGGTGACATCTCACTGCACTTTTAGATGCATTTTAGGGGCCAAGTTCTCTTCAGTATTTTTACAAATTATCTAGATGTGGGTACTGAATGCATTCTAAGTTTGCAGACAAAACTTACATAGTAGGAGCAGTGGGCTCCCTCAGTGGTAAACAGGGCATTAATAACTATGGTAGTTGTTTGTTTGTCCCATAACTAATCAATACAGAAAGCGCATGATTGAGTTTGGAGGTTATTACTGCTTGTTGAGCACACATATACCAAATGACTTGTGGATTTGGTGGTTTTTCTGTAATGGCTCTTTTCAGAGAGTCACAGCATCCCATCAAAACCACGCCTTCTCTGTGGTTTACTCACGGGGTCGTAGTGATTGCCAGATTTTTACAGGAGGAAGTTTATATACACTGAGGGGAATATTTCCTAGATGACAGACATGAAGAGTTTTTAGGAAGCAGAGTGGTGCCCTCTCTCCCAGCAGGCAACCTGACTGCAGGAGATGGATGTAGACCCTTTTTAAACCCCAGGCTAACTAATGCAGGACTTAAAAGACAAGTGTTTCACATTTGTTTGTTTGTTTCTTTTGGTGTGGGAGTACCAACAGGAGCAAAGTTCTTCAGCTTTTGTTTTGTCTGTAAGTCCTATGAGGATAACTTGTCAGTAGTTCCTGCTGATAGTAAAATCAGCATAAAGGCATTGCAGGTGTTACAGGTCAAATAGAAATAAAATGTAAAATTATTTCCATTTCCATTATGTTTCACACAATTTTATGCAGGCTTTATAATTGTCCAGCAATGCATTGGCTTTGCTCCTTTCACCTGCTGTTTAAATTTCAAAGTGTAAAATATTATTTGTCAGGCAAGTGATTTCCTTTTCAGACTCTTCAAGAGAAATTCTGCTCCTAAATGTGACAATTTCAGTCAGAAGAACTGGTTTCCTTTTATAAAAGTCTAATGTCTTGAAAAGCAGTTTTATACTTGATGGGCATTTGCTACTTTCACTGTAAAATTGTTCATTCAGTTCATCTGCCACTTCAAATAATAACCCATTTATCACTAGCTAATGCGATTTATTGTTACAACAGCAGAATTCTAGAAGTGCTACCTAACAACATGGCAAGAACGTATATTCTAAAAGCAACATTTGCGTGAATGCTATGAGCAAATTCTTTCCTTTAGGGATGCAATTTTCATGAACACATATCTGCAGGTTTTAAGAAACTTTACAATTTGGCAAAAGTCTCTTTTGGATTTGAAAGTCTGCAACTCTAAAATAAAGTAGACTTTAATACTGAAGGTTAGTGTAAGTAGCAGTGTAAGAGAGGCAGCATTGCCATATGCAACCTCACACTCTCAGGGGTGAAAGAATGAGCTAGAGAGCTGGACAGCTGGGCCACAATTAGTGCAACATCACACTGGGGTGTGCAAGGAGAGCTGTTCGGTTCCTCTGTATCCCCAAAGAATAATTGCCACGATAGCTTTTTGAAGTAAAATGTGTTTTTGTGCCATATACATCTTGCCTTGGTTTGGTCATCTTTGTTTTGTTGAGTCATTCAGTGATCTACACGGAATTTTTGACAACTGGATGTTCACCTTTCAGAGAAGGGAATGGGAAGAGACTCTCTGAAATAACTTTAGATTCTCACTGGGGTGATACAATTAGAAGAACCGATCTGAAACATCTTCCTGCTGAGGAAGTACTGATACAAAGTAAAATGTTATCTGCTGTGTGAGGCTCATTCTTTGGGAAACTACTTTCATTTGTGCTGTTGTTCTTCTGCAATGGAGCATATTTTGTAGAAAAAATGAGCTGCCTTTTCTTATTCACACTTGATCACCTCTGTGCGAACTCTCACAAATACGCTTTTTACCTGGATCTTTTGCTAAGTTAAGTTGGTTTTTTTGTTTTTCCCACTTTCAAATCACTTTAAGGTACTTAAGTTGTTTATAGCAGTGCTGACAGATGTCGAACTATTTCAAAAAAACATCCACTCATATTCTTATCTATTCATGCTGCCACTATTAAAAAGAAGTCAATGGATTATAACATTAAAAGCTCCAAACTCAATCCTCTTTTACGGCAGGCATCCATCTCTGGTCCGCAAGCAGCAGCTGTGGGCGATAAATTGCAGTCACCAGCAGAGGTCCCCCGCAGCTTGCTGCTGTCGGCGCAGATAGCGGCAGGAAAGGGGGAGGCGGAGCTGGGGGACATTCCTGGAGCATCTGCGCAAAATCAAGTAATGTTCTTATGTGCTGTGCTTACCGAAAATGGTAACTTCAAACTTCAGAAAATCACTCTGGGTTTTACTGAAACGTGAAAAGGAAGGATGCTGAGGTAGCTGTTTCAACTTGGCTCCGTTTCTTCCTTTATAAGGCTGTCAAATATTGCCAAACAGCATTTGAACGGTATGGCAGAAATCATGTTTGTAAACAGCATGACATGTAGACATGCAGGTCAACAGTACAAAGCTTGCTTTTGTCAAGGAAAGGGAAAGGACTTATGAAGTCCCTTCATTTTGGGGTGCTTAATGTGATTTCATCATTGTTAGGGAAATACAGGAAAATGAATAGAAATGCATGGTTCATATAGGAAACAGAACCTTTTGTATATTGTTTATCTTTTTGTTATTATTATTATTATTTTTTTTTTTTTTTATTGCAGCCCCTTCAATCATAAAGATAAATCTGTACTGGGATACAAACACAGAACCAGCCAACTCCTTCCAGTACCTGCATGGGGACTACAGGAAAGATAGGGGGGGACTTTTTATTAAGGGCATGTAGCAACAGGATGAGAAGAGATGGCTTTAAACTGGAAGAGGGTAGAATTAGACTAGATACTGGCAAGAAATTCTTTACTGTGAGGGTGGTGAGGCACTGGAACAGGGTGTGGATGCCCCATCCTGGAAGCATTCAAGGCCAGGCTGAATGGGGCTGTGAGCAACCTGGTCTAGTGGGAGGTGTCCCTGCCTATAGCAGGGGGGTTGGAACTACATGATCCCTTGTTTTGATGGTTTTACATGATCCCTACAAGGGCCCTTCCAAGCCAAACCATTCTATGATTCTTACTACACATCTTATTTCTTAGAAATAAATACAGTAGAACTTTTATGTGAATGCTGTTGCGCAAATTGTGTAGTGGATGCTGTCTTCATTTCTGCTTTAAGCAAAATAAAGCAAGTTTATTTGTGTTTCTAATGATAATTAAATGAACTCTGCCTTTTAGTTATTGTTTATTGTTGTAAATTACAGGTTTTGCTCTGCTTGCAGTCTACTGTGAGCAGCATTACCCCATGAAGTTCTTTCATGGAAAGTAGAAATCATTTTATTACAATGCATACAGTCAGTAATAGAAATTACTGAATAAATAGAATAAAAAGGAAATACACTATTAATTTATATTGATCTTTAAACAAAAGCTTTTTCTACTTTGTTCCTTCATGGTCGTCTCGGTCAAAAAATTCTTAGAACAGTCATTTTTTATAAACTTTTATAATAAACTTTTATAATTAAAGAGACAAATCAGAAGTTCTATTTCAGCAAAAGGAACTGCCAGACTGTGCAAAATAAGCCTTTACTTTTCAGATATTTGAAAAAAAGTCAATTAGATATGCTGAAGCATTCCCATAGCTTGTTAGGGGCAGCTCGATCTATTCAACTTCTCATTTTGACAGATGTACTACCTTTTTTCTTTTGTAGTGTTACTCTCATTAATTATTCTTGAGGTAGTAATTCAACAGAATCTTTTATCAGGACCAGACCTACTGTGGCATGTAATGAGCCAACAAGAAATAGAGGGAATACCTGCAGAACCAGAGTAGTCTGGTCTCAAATCTGTATTCCAATGTGAAGGTCCTTGGGTCAGAGGATACAGCAGAACTTCGTTGAGTTTCATTTAACTTCATTGAGTTAAAATGGATGTATCTTATTAGAAGAAAATCAGCAAAGCAGACAACCAACATTACATTACACTTTTTTTAAAGACTTATTAAGGCCATAGAACCCTGGATGCATTAAGTTAATCAGCTTGTCCTGCACTGATAGATTTCTTCATTTCATATTTGAAATGTGATGCCTCATTTCCACTCCAAAGAGTCCATCACAAATGTCTTCTACAGCTTTCTGGTATGGCTCCAGTTTTAGGTGATTTCAGAAGAGGGAAAATAAGCACTGGAGAGCTTATAATTTCATTGCTTTTTAAGCCATCATCTCCTCTCCTTTGTGAAAGGAACAGCACTTGAGGACCACTGCTGATGGCAGATGATGTGTTATGTGCCCTGAGAGCTGGCGGGACCTAACATGACGTTAATGGCCTTGGAGCAGATTTTCTGAAGAGTGGAATCCTACAGAAGTGGTAAGAGATCAACTGTCCCCTGACTGAGTTTTACTCACCAAATGACCTTAAGAAATGATTGCAAGTAGAGTGTATTTGCAGTTCAGTTCTGCCGTAGGAATAAAACTCTGAACTTCACCCGTCATGACGCACAGTGAGGACCAGAGGAAGCTATGTTATCTGAAATGTACTCTGATACTCTAGGATGTTAATTGAGAGAATGTATCATCAAGGATTTAAACAATTACCTTTGTGGGATGTGTGTTGGAACTGATGGAGCCTTAAAAAATAGCTAATTGTTTTGCCTGTATTGTGTCCCAGTAGTTACATAAAGATGAATTTAATTTTCCTGCAGTGAACAGCTTGCACTTCTCACAGTTGTGCCAACACCACAAAAAAGAAAAAAAATCAGCAGAAAGTGAAGATTTAGATTGCGTGCAGATCTCTTGTGTGGCTCTCTAACCCCCAGGCCAAGAGGCTAATATCCTTATGAATACTAAATGAATCCTAATTTGGTGGAGATGCTCAAAAAGCCAAGAGAATGACTAGCATTTAAAAAGGTAAGACTATCATCTCTCTCAGCCTAAGTAAAACTGAGTATGAAGAAATGTATACCTGTGAAATGTTTGACCAGCACCAAGTTACTCCTCTGAAGAAATTTTGAAGTAGCCTGAAAAATCCTTTTGTACACTGCTTTGTTCACAGGGACAAGAATAAATGTTTCCTGCTAAAAATGTCAGACTACTGTGGCATTCAAGTAATACAGATGTGACCCTTCTCCTGCTAATATAAAGCAAACATTTGATTAACTGGACATAAGAGCAGAGCCAGTGTACTTCAGTCTTGAATGTCAAATTACTATTCTGCTAATTTCCCAGAGGAGTGCTTTTAAGCCTTATTATTAAATGGATCATCATAAAAATTTGACAAGGGCATAAGGAAGTGTTCATATTTATCCAAAAGAACTAGGTTTGAATTGTGACAATGTTATCTTTTCTTGTATTTCTGAATACTAGTTTGTAATGAAAAAAAAATAAAGTATTAAATTTCAAAGATTTTGGAATATTTCTCTTCAAAACCAAATAAGATTAATAAAAATATTTTATAGTTAAACAGTATTTACAACAGTGATGCTAGTTGTACCACTACTGCACAGCTTAGCTTTTTGGAAAAGACTATGACTACATCTTCCTGTCATCAGTAGTATTCTTTGTGGGGAAATAATATTTTTGACGAAGTATGTGTCAAAATCAATGGGTATTTCTTCCAAGAACATGCTGTATTTTTACAACAAAATGAGGCAAAGGTTGTTGGGGAGACCAGGAGGTCGTGATAAGCTTGGGAGTGTAGCAGATGTCACTATTTTTTCTGAGATTGCGGAGTTTTAAGGTGCTGTGGTTAGACTTGCCAATTTAGATAACGTCATACCACAGTATGACAGAGATCAACTTAATGGCATAGGACAGTGCATTATGAATGATCACAGGGCAAAACTGTCCTTATTGAATGGTTGGAAAGAAAATGCTTGTACTTTAGAGAAACACTTTGAGAGGGGTATGGACATGTGTGCACATATTCATTTATCACTTACCACTTCCTAACACTCCAAAGCTTGCAATAGGCTTCCTAGTCATATGTGGGAGTAACAATGTTCAGTGGTGATGTCAGGGGCAGACACTTCAGAAGGGTCTGTTTTGGCCGTATTCGTCATTGGCACAGTATGGCTAGCTAATCTTAGCAGAAATATGGTTTGTTTGGGTTTTTTCTTTTTTTTTTTCCCCCCCTCTTTTCTGACTTTCATTTCTCTTCCTATCAAAAATCACTTTAATTGAAAATGATCAAAAACAGCATCTCTGTCTGCCTTCATTGGAATGGCAACACTTAACCAATTACATTAGCATCCAAACCAATCAGTTTCAGGAGTCTCCATTATGCAGCACATGTAGCATGCCTTAGAATGTAAGGTTTGTTTGTTTCTCATTCAGAAGTATATAAAAAATATTAAGTAAAAGAAAAATCTGATCTTAGAGATTACAAATGATACATCACACTCAAAAATTGTCCCCAACTTTATCTAATAATCTTGATAAATGACTTCCATGAGTATTGTGATTTTATATAATTACTCCAGCCTGTCAGCGCAGAAAAAGAAGAGGCTTGTCTTGCACCAGAACCACTGCATTAAGGCTGTTCTCATGCTTAATTTTTTTTTTTTTTTTACTTTGAGACACTATCAGTATATTTTATTGCTAGGACTTTTTATAATAAATTGCATAGGCATAGTTTGGCTTTCATCAAATTCAAAGGATAAGTTTCTGGATCCAACCGTATTTATGAAGGATGTATTTCTGCAGGCTATGATGTTTATGGCTGCTTATTTTTTATGCTGCACAGATAGATATTGAGACTGCTGTGAAAAAATGACTTTTTTTTCTTCCAGAATTGCAATGATAGATGATGGCACCCCAGGGTTTACAGAAGGGCTGTGTGATCTATTAGTAATATTTAGGTAACATTAATTACCACAAGCATCAGTACAGAGGGAAGTTTCCATACCACCTATCCTATTTCTCATAAGGAGAGCCGGTGCCTGTCTCAGCATGATTGGTAGTGGAGACTTTTTTTCCTTATTGTGCTCCTCTTCTTGGTTCTCCCACACCTTCAGGTTAGTGATTTATTTTTCATTCCTCAGGAGTTCACATTGCTGGAAAGGAAACATCATATTATGAGCTTCCAGGCTCCAGGAGCAGGGTGACATGTCTACAAAGGCTGCAACCACCAGGGAACACAGTGGCAACATGGTTTTCCTCTTTGCTTCTGTTTCTCCAGTGGAGTGCTGTTTCTCAACCGCCTGCTCCTCAGCGGCCACTGCCCTGACCAGATCTGGTGCTCCTTGCTGCCTGATCAAGGCACTGCCCAATAGGATTCCCGCTGATGCAGATATGTGGGATGTATACCTCTACCTCAGCTACAGATGTCATAGTACTCTGGAGGACCACAGTGGCTCCAACCTCTTCCCCTATAAAAATATACTGTAGTGTCAGCCTACACTGAGCTTTTGGTGTGCTGGGATCCGCTGGCCTGGCTGGCCTGGGAGTGACCCATCTGAGGGGTACATCCTAATAGGCTCCTGTTTCTTTCACTGCAGAAGGAAGAAGGACAAGAGCCAGCCAATGACAACGTTTATGCTTTGACATTTCCAACTGTCAGCTTTGTCAGTGATATTTTGTAGAACTACAAAAAACAAATATATATTTTCCTGATGTGAGTCAAGCCAGAAGAGTTTTAACATCCGTCATATATAATTATCAGCTGCCTGAGAGGATTCTTTCCCCCATTCTTTTATTAGAAGTGAAGAACTCCTGTATGACAAAGTCCCCTTATTATTTGAACTCCAGTGGAACTGGCATCTGGCATTTTCTGATTCCATTCAGGAGATGCTAACAAAACTAAACTTCTATTCTATGCAATAACTTCATTATTTAGATTTTTCATTACAGTAGTAATGGCTCAATAGTAGTTTAACTGGCTCAAGGACTGGGGATTTAATGTGCTGTTTGAAGACTGATCTTTATGTGCTTTGTTTTCTAGCATATTTGTGTATGTACCTGCCTACCTACATAGAATAACAATACTATTCTCATGAAAATGCCGCTGGATATTGTGGTGAGATGCATCTTCCCAAGATCTATAGATATGCATGTAGGAGACAGCATCATGCTGCCAGTCACTGTTGTACATGGAACATGTAGGAGCACTTGCTTCAGCTCCACCTGGCTTAGGACCACTCAACAAGTGCGGGGCAGGGAGGATCCTTGTATTTTGAATTTTTCCTATACAGGAAAAGTGTTAAATATGCTTCATTTTTTCCTCTCTCGCTCTTTTGGGAAATGCATTCTGCCTGACTTAATCTGTTCCTTCTACTACTTCCTATTTATTCTTTGCTGGTACTGAGACTGAGGTATACTGGCTGCTGAGGGAAGATGGAAGGTAGAAAAAATATTTTTATCTAACATGTCAGAGGAAAGATAGTGACATTTTGGAGATGTCAAACTCTAATGATTATGATTCTTCTGTAAATAAAAAGCAAACACACATTCTCCCACCACTGATTGTAAACAAATTTTTAGACGTCACAGGAATAAAGAAGTTCACTGGTTGTCTTCATTTAATTTCCTACTGCCAAATTAGAATTTCATGTTTTGATCAGTATTAATAATGGGGGCACAGATATTAACTCCATCCAGGCAAATGGATAGGGCTCTCATAAAATCACCGGCATGCAGACTAATCTTTGTGAGCCTCTGAAACTAGACGAAGGACTTATTCAAATGCTAGGATGTTTCTGTGTGACATACACAGTAAAAGTGAGTAGAATTTGATCTGAAAAGAGTCATTACTGAATTAAACATTACATTATAGAAACTGTCCTAAACATAGCAGGAAAAAAATGGTTGAATCTCTGAAAGTATATAAAGAAATGAAGAAATTAAATAGCAAGTAGAAAGGAAGGTAACAGTAAAAAATTAAAAAAAAAAAAAAACATTAAAAGAAACCTGGAATAAATAATAGTAGAAGATGAAATGATGCAACTCCCTTCTTACAGCATTTGGTTAAATTATATGGTAAAATAAGGTTAAATGACACATCACAATAACAAGAAAATGTGTGGATGTAAGTTGGGCATAATTTGCTGTAACTTTTATAAAACTGCATCCTTGTGTTCTCGGTGAGGATTAAGTTATTTACTTAAGTTTATCCAACAAGAATAACCATAAGTAAGTATTTTCAAATTAAACAGCTTTAAACTTTTAAAAAGCTACTTAGAATGCATTGTTTCAATATCCTGCACTGTTTGTACTATATAAAATGACATACTGTAGGCTGTTAGGAGATGATAATAATCTGCAAAATGCAACAGTCGGTGTCCAGGCAGAAACTATTTGAGCGTATCACTAGTGAAAACAAAGAACAGTGGGTTACTGGGAACCAGACTTCAGGGAAATACCTTAATGACAGAAACTATGATATTACCAACTGGTGTGTAATAATCTCCTTACCTGATGACAGCCTGAGTCTTAAAGGTCTCAAAATTGTAACATTAGAATAATTCGAGTGTTCCTTCAAATAAAAGAACTGCTTCCACTTTTAATGACTATCTGGAAAGAAAGTATCCCAAGGCAAAAAATAAATAAATAAAAAATCATGAGCCTTCCCATCCACTCATTTACAAAAATAATAACTTCATTTTTCAGACTGGAAATTGTATACTAAAGAGACTATCAGATTGGGAATTCAAATGGAGAAAAAGAAAGAATCACCAGCTAGACCCGGGGAGAAGTTTGACAGCTGAAAACTCAGAGTTGAGGTTTTGTACATTTATTGAACCCTGAGGGCAGAGGTGGGTTATGAAATTAGAGTAACCCATGGGAAATATACGTATATATAGAGATTTTTTTTTTTTCCATTTCTGCTATGAAATGTATTATGACCTAGGGATTTAACTGTGGAAGAAAAAAGACCAATCTGGTTAAAAAGAAGATGATGAAGGAGGGCTGAAAGCATGTGCAGGTATGTGCACATGGGCAGGTGTATCTTAAAGCTGTTGACCTAAAGCAAAAGGGTCATCTATGATGAAGTGCAATGAGATTTTGCTTTCTGGCAAAAGAAAAGAAAAAAATCCTGCTCTCTTTCCATTTTCTTTTTCTTTCCACTATCAGTTTCTTAGATAATGAAGTAAGACTCTTACTCTGATCAGAAACATGCTACGTGTTCATGGGAGCCATTAGTGCAAACACAAAGGCATAGCTATACGTAAGTACAAGCCTGGCTGAAAATTCCATGAAATGACATGCCAGAGTGAAAATTAGCTAAGGTGATCAGAGATGTGTTGTATTGGGTAAACAGAGTGAGACAGAAACAATCTCAACAATAATAACTGCCCCCAAACTCATTCCGGGGAATAGAGCAACAAGGGAAGAAGCAGCAAAAGATGGTGTAAAGGTATTGCAAAATATGAGTTAAAGAGCAAGGGAAAAATATTTTTCTAGTCCCATCCAGAAACAGACTTTCTATTAATTTAGAAAACAGTCAAAGTTGGCACTGAAGTAGTCTCAACTAGTAACTTAGTAAAAGATGTGTATTTTATTATAATTAGATGTATGATTGTTAGTAGTCTAGGTATTCTCACATTTATGACTCATTTTATATTTTGTATATTTCCTAAATACAAACTGGCAATATTTCAGGTAATGAAATTTGTACTCTGGTTTTGTACACTGGGCATGATTTCCTGTGTGTAACAGATAGAAGAACATTATAATACACTCATACAGTCTGGCCAATGCAAGAGATACATGCAGCCTTAGAACTACCCATTCACATGAGATGCTACTAATCACAACCAAATCAGACTAATTAAGCTTAATACCGTTCATATAGCTATATGCATTAGCATGCATGAAAGCCAAATTCCTTTATTTTGTCTTGAGGCTCATAAAATTAAAGTATTTGGCAACATGGAATAAGGGACATTAAATCAGCTTTTATGCTGTTGTTAAGGAACCCATAGAGGATGGGATTCAAGCAGCAGGACATCATGCCAAGTAAATGACATATGCAATACACTAATTTAAAATGTCTATTAGAAATGAGAGTGGCATTAAAATCTGTCACAATGTGGAAGAGGTGAAGAGGCATCCAACTAAAACCAAAAACTAGGATTAGCACTGTCAGTCTGCAAAACACTCGCCGGGATCTTGTTTTAATTCTGATGATGGATTGGGATACCGTAATCATGTCCTGGATCTCTGTATTTTCCTCTGGTTTCATCTCAAAACAGATAGGTACCCCTGGGATGAATTTACTAGAGGAAGAAAGCTGGCTTTTTTCTGTGCCAGAGGTTTCTGGGAGGTCTCTGAAATCAGCATCCTGATGCTGCCTTAAAATAGCTGGCATCACAGTTGATGTTTTTTTGCTGTACCTTCTGTGGTGCTTTCGGACCAGGGCGCAGCTCCAGCTGGTGTGGCTGGAGGGCTGTGCCACAGTGCCCGCACTCTTGGATGGGTGAAGCGTTAGGTTTATCATCTCGTTTTCTTGGAACTTGCCCTCTTTGCTGGACAGCCGGGAACCTACACTCCTGCAGACACTGGTGTGACTAGCAGTTAAGCATACCAGTGGCAGTATGTACTGCATGAACAGTAAGGATATGGTAAAAGCAATTCTGTATGAGTCAGAAGGCCATGACTCAATGCACAAGAGCCTGTTCTCCAGTGCCTCTAAATTGAGGGTTTTGTGGAGGTCCACAATTTTGTGGAAAACTGGAAGAGGGGAGCAAATGGCACAGCCAACGGCCCAAATGATAACTATTAAGAAATAGCCATGTTTTGCCGTTAAGTTGCTGGAGAGGGGATATTTTATCATACGGTACCTGACTGCAGCAATAGATATTAGCATTAAAGTTGAAACTAGAACGGATGTACATTGGAGGAAGGGCATTATGTGGCACATGACAGTGCCAAACATCCACCGGTCAAGCAGGACAGACGTCAGCGTGAAAGGAGAACAAAACAGCACGACTAAGATGTCAGAAAAGGCCAGGTTACCGATGAGAATGTTTATTATTGTCTTCTGCTTGCGTTTTGTTAGAGCTGTTAGTACAAGCAGGTTTCCCACAAAGCCAGCCAGACTTATAAGTGTGTACAGCCCAATAAGAAAGTACTGTATGTCATCGACACTGCTCCTGTAGTCCTCCCAGGCAGAAAAATTCTTTGTAGTAGCAGAAGTGTTCTTGGTAGGTGTCCTGTTGGTATAGTCTTTGAATCCTAAATCCATTTTATAGTCCTGCTTAGAAAAAGAAAGGCATTGATTAGCAACTGAAGGAAATATCATACTGATGTACAGTAGACTGTACAGAAATGTAATTTTACATTGTATCACCTTAATGCATGTGAATTAATAGGGGTGTTATTTTGCTGTAAGGCAATGGCATAACTTCAGGTTAATGCAAATTCCTTTGGTAGGTTTTGTCATATGGCATTCAGTGCACCTAGATCTAGTAGCTGGCTGCTCATATCAAAGTCCTGGGGAGGGACATTTTATAAGGGCAGGTAGCAAAGGGACGAGAGGAGATGGCTTTAAACTGGAAGAGGGTAGAATTAGACTAGATACTGGCAAGAAATTCTTTCCTGTGAGGGTGGTGAGACACTGGAACAGGGTATGGATGCCCCCTCCCTGGAAGCATTCAAGGCCAGGCTGGATGGGGCTGTGAGCAACCTGGTCTGGTGGGACGTGGCTCTGCCTATAGCAGGGGGATAGGAACTAGCTGATCTTAAAGGTCCCTTCCAGCCCAACCATTCTATGACTCGACAATTACAACTTTAAAGACTGGCATTATGAAGCTGGTTTTTAGCTATGCTTCACTATAGACAATATTACCAGGCTTTTCGTGAAGGAACAGTTAGCTACAGAAACAATCCATTTACAGTCAGTGAGATTACTCATGTGAATAACAGCACATTGATATGAGTAAGGAAATTACAACTACCATCTGGACATGTGCCTAGTCATTACATGACAGCAAAGTATAATGAGAGCACCTGAAAATATATGAAGTTTTGACATATGTTAGCAACTGCAGTAGTATTTCTTACCTTGCTAGTAGAAAATTGACACAAAGTAGGTAAGAGCTTTCAAAGATGATCAGTTTCTAAGGAGATCTACTGTCAGCGCCCCAAGATGGAATTCCTAATATGGTGCATATACCAACCATCCTCTACAAAGTATCGAACATATTTTAACTAGCACTCATGCAGAAGGGAAAACTGTGTCCAAATCACCCAAACAAAGTAATTTTACTTAAAACTGGGACCACGATTTGTACTACATGCAAACCCCACCCAATCATTAGAAAATATAAGGAATTGCTAAGTATTCAGCACAAAAGCATCTAACATTGAATCCTAGCTCAGCACAAAGTTATTCCACATACAGAATCTTGATGTGATTAGTCTTCATTTTAGAGGAAAGAGAAAAACAGTCAAATTCTGTTTAAAATGTCTGTTTAATTTAAAAACCTGCTAATGCAGAATTTTGAAGTATAAATCCCCCTAAGTGCCAGCATCCTGTCCTTGCTTAATCTTTAGAAATCTTAAGACAAAGATCAAAACAAAACCAAAATACACATATTTAGGAAATGGCTAATTTTTTTCCTTTTGAGGAAAGGGCTAAATTTGGCAACCAAAAAAGGTAGGTCTCCTTGGGAATGCAGCTGCTCCCAGTAGACTGTATCATGCAGTCTTCAAAGATCAGTAACAATATTGATTTCCTCTACACTTGCAGCTGTGCTCCTTCCTTTAAACCACCAGTTGTATGCTCCCACTACCTATTGCCACTGGGGATCTTAACCATCCAACACCCTCAGAATATTCCCTGACAGTGCTTTGGGATGTAATTTCTGTACCTGTAATCTTAGGTGAGATGAGAAATACTTAAAAATATGAGTAAGATATGGCAGGTTTCAGTGCCTTCACTACTGTGTGAGAACTAAGCCTTGCCAACTTCTCACCATGTTGAGCTGAAGTGCTTTTTAAAAACATCTAAAGGAGATGTAAGCACTGAATGCTTGAGTTTGGATCATCAAAATATTACAGTCGTACTTGTATGAGCTGGTGGCACTACTGAAAGTGATTTCTGTTTAATTTTTCCCAGTCTGTTGTGAAATAGGGAAAACTCATTTAACAGATTATAAACACTATCTGAAACTACCCATATCTCAACCATCTTTAAAGGAAGCAGTCTAAAGACTCTGTAAGTGACCTGATGTCTCTCTATTTTGATACTGATAATATCAGCAGTTTTCAGTTTGGTAGCATTCTCCTTATAGAACTATTAGCTAAAAAAATCAAATAGCTTTTTACTTATATATATATTGTTTTCTGAGTCAGCGTCTCTGCGTTGCTAGCAATCGTCTGAAAACAATATTATCTGATCTGCATACAACAGTGACTTTCTCAACCACCTGAAATTTCCTTCAGTTCTTTACATGTGAGCCAACATAAGGAGTAAACTCAAGCAAGTCTCTACCTTGGATAAAATACCCTACCTCAGTCTTATGGAATTATTTATCTCGTGTCATATATATTTCTTTTAATTCAGCATGGAAGATGCACAGCTTTGGATGATGACTGACGTTTTTTCTGATTTCAGAGTGTACATGCAGCTGTAACCTGCAGACTTTTTTGATTCATGAAAGCCATTTCAACTGTACATTGCATTTCCATATGAAATACTACCTAACATTTTCAGAGTGAACAATCCATTATCTTTGTACAAAAGCATTCATCTTAGCTGAGAAGTGTGCAGGAAAAACCCTTCCAGCTGAGGAGTTAATAATGGAAAAGCCATTGGCGTCATTCTAGATAATTTTCTTTTTGCTTGCCTTCCTTTTGCCTTCCTTTTCCAGTTTATATCTTGCACAAATGAAGAGGACATCATGAGCTGAACAAGTCTTTGACTGCTTGCAGATACGAAACGAAGCAGGAGTTATCTGAGAAAGGGAAATGAACCTTTAGTCAAGAGCTAGACCTGTCCAAATCTTGCTTACTAACCACACAGTCATTTCCTGAGAAAACTAACAAGAAAGAGGGAAGGAATCCAGTAGCATCTTGATATTTAAAAAAACACACAAACTCTTAAAACACTCTTGAGTTGATGAAGCCTTTGAAGGAAGAAGCTTTCCGTTTATTTTGTTTGCCTATGCATGTAACAGCCAAGAAAGACCATTCTGTATTTCCCTCTATTTTAACTGGTATAGGGCTGAAAAAAGCAGAAAGGAACTGCAGATATTTCCTCTCTCTAGGAAACCTGGAGATTGACTGCTTTTGGAGTATCTATAGGTGTTTTTGGTAATGATTAAACTCTCATGGAGTCATATCTGTCCAGAAGTCATACTGAGTAGTGACAATGCACTCTGATACTTTAGTTAAAATACAAAGTTAATTTGAAATAATAGGCCTCCAAGGACAGTTACATATGAGTGAAAGTTTTGTTGATCCACATGCCAAAACTGCAATTCCCTACCTAGACTTTTAAGTGAAATTGTCATTAACAGGTTTCGTCAGCGTGTGGAAAATTATTTATCTCCTATATTCAGTGGGTGTAATGCTAAGGCTAGGGTCAAAGAAAAGGGTCAAAAAAACCTTGTCTGTGTTGTTACACTGGAACATGTTTATTAAATGAAAGTTTACTGGCTTCTTAAAAATTTAAAGACTGTTTGCAGATTCCGTGCATTTCTGCCTTCACTTCAATGGTCTTGTTCAACATCTTCATCAATGACCTTGATGAGGGGATAGTGGCCACCCTCAGCAAGTTTGCTGATGATACGAAGTTGGGTGGCCTGGCTGACACACCTGAAGGCTGTGCTGCCATTCAGCAAGACCTGGACAGGCTGGAGAGCTGGGCAGTAAGGAACAGGATGATGTTTAACAAAAGCAAGTGTAGAGTCTTGCACCTAGGGAGGAATAATTGCATGCACCAGTACAGGCTGGGGGATGACCTGCTGGAGAGGAGCTCTGCAGAGAGGGACCTGGGCGTCCTGGTGGATGACAGGTTGGCCATGAACCAGCAGTGTGCCCTCGTGGCCAAAAGAGCCAATGGCATTCTGGGGTGTATAAAAAAGTGCGTTGCCAGCAGGTCAAGGGAAGTGATCCTCCCCCTCTACTCTGCCCTGGTAAGGCCTCATCTGGAGTACTGTGTCCAGTTCTGGGCTCCCCAGTATAAAAAAGACAGGGATGTCTTGGAAAGAGTCCAGCGGAAGGCCACAAAGATGGTGAAGGGCCTGGAGCATCTCCCCTATGAGGAACGACTGAGTGAACTGGGTCTGTTTAGCCTTGAGAAAAGAAGGCTGAGAGGGGATTTGATCCAGGTTTATAAATACTTGAGGTGTGGTGGTCATAGTGGTGAAGCTGGACTCTTTTCAGTAGTGCGTGGGGACAGGACAAGGGGAAATGGGATGAAGCTAGGGCATAGGAAGTTCCGCACGAATGTGCGCAAGAACTTCTTTACGGTGAGGGTGACGGAGCACTGGAACAGGCTGCCCAGGGGGGTTGTGGAGTCTCCTTCTCTGGAGATATTCAAGACCCGCCTGGACGCCTACCTGTGCGACCTGGTGTAGGGAACCTGCTTTGGCAGGGAGGTTGGACTCGATGATCTCTGGAGGTCCCTTCCAACCCCTACAATTCTGTGATTCTATGATTCTGTGAATATCGTGCGGTGTGGTTTTAGCTCAGCTGCTAATCATGTTTCTAATATAATTCTTGACAAAACAGTAAGCATGCTATTTTTTGTTGAAGTCAAAATATTTGGCTTCAAGGGACTTGTTTTAGTAGGAGGTTGGACCAGATAATCTCCAGAGGTCTCTCCTACCCACTGCAATTCTGTTATTCTTGATTGACACTCAAAAAGCTTCACAGGGGTGCCTATGAAGTCCAGGCAGGGATCACCAGCCGTGTCCTGCCGGTGCTACACCGCCTTGTGCACGGGGTGAGAGGCACCACACATCCTGCAATCCACGAGGAAGGAGCTACTGGCAGTATACATGCCTCCTGTATGTCTGATCTGCAGTCGCCAGTCTACCACCAGTGTATCAGTGACTTCACAGGGATGTGGATGTTTACTGGCATTTCTGTTCCTGCCCCTTTTTTTTTTTTTTTTTTTTTTTTTTTAGGGATTCATCCACTCTCCTCCATCAGCTGGCCAACAGCCATGTAGCATGTTTCACATAGGTTTCAGTGAAATGAGGACTCCTGAAAAGCCCATTGTGGGGAATAGAATGACATAGCCTCTTTTGAAAACATTGTCCTCATTTTTGAAATGTATTTCTACACTGAATGCACTACAGTGCCCAAGTGTTCTGGTACTCCAGATCAAGTTTAATCAGTCTGAAGGTACCCAGTTGATCTGCGGTTTGCATTTGACAGGCAGAATCTAAAACAGTTCTCAGTTTTTGCTGAATTAAGATATCAGATAACCTAAAATGTGCTAGTTTAATATTTAAAATCTTCCAATTCGTCTTCTTATTCCACTTAAAGCTGCTGTTTAAAATACAAACTCCATAAGCCACTAAGCCACTACTCAGCAGAATGAATACACAAGCTATTCTGTTTTTTTGTTTTTTGTTGTTTTTTTTTTTTAACATGCTTGCGGGGAGATTTTCAAGAACATAAAAGTCAGGCAGGCAATCTTATCCCCTGAAGGCGAATTACTCTTTCAGAAGATCTTCCTTCAACTCTATGAGTTGTTTACATCTCGTATCCCACAATATTAATACCCATTGTATCGTACTGGCTGGTGCCAGTACAGTCTGTTCAGTCTGTGTCAGAGTGCCTGCACAGGACCATTCATCTCCACTGCTGAGAACGATTTATAATCTTGGAAGTCCTTTCTCAACCTTAAAAACAAAGATGTACAAGGAGAAAACAGCCTGAAACCTCCCTGTGGAGCACGGCCCCTCTGCCCCTGTAATGCAGGAACGTATAGGAAGAAAAAAGACTTTTTCTTAACTCACACAAGGTTGTACACAGCAAATGAGACAGGCTGTGCCCACCTGGCCACCGGAGCTTAAGGGAAGCACTGACCTGAGAGATGATGCTCTAATCTCAGCACAGACTGAACTGAAAACCCCAAATTGAAACCACTGAAGTCATGCTCACTACAAAGGCTGAAGATCGACTGCAGCTGTTCTTCACATGCAACAGCACAAGCTGGTCTGGGAACCAGCAGAGTTCTGAAGCCTGACATTACTTCACCAGTCCAAAAAAAAATGGGTTTTGGTGCGTGCTAGTGCTATGCCTCTTTATGCGCCCAACTTAAGCAACGTTGGTCTGGAAAAAGAGAACATGGCTTCCCAAAACAAACCAACCCCATCTAACGAGATTATTTCCGTAGCTCCAAGGAAGCACGGTGCCGAGTAACGAGGGATTAGTAGGGCAGATCAGAAAACTTGCAACGCATTGCTGCACCTTGCGCAAAGAACGGACCAACCGCAGGCGGGACGGGCTCTGCTTTGCCCCCTCCCCCACGTCTCTCTCGAGACTGCCTGGCGCGGTGCCTTCCCGGCAGCCGCGTCCTGGGATGGAACGGGACAGGTCGGGCGGCGAAATTCCCCGCGCAAAACTCCGCGGCCGTTCCGCGCCCCGCGCCGATACCGCGCTCACCTGCAGCCGCGTGGAAGACGCCCCACGCCTCGGGCTCGGGCGGCGGCAAGCTCATAGCCCGTGGGCTGAGCGCCTCGCCACGCTCCCTCCGAGCCGCTCTGCGCGGCCGCGCATCTTACGCTGGGACTGCGGAAGCGGAGGGTCGGGCCGCGGCACGGCGCGGGGCCCTCGCCCCCGGGCGGGCTGCTGCTGGCCGTGCTCGCTGCTCTGCCGGCACCGAAGCTGAGGCTGGCGCGCGGGTGCATTTCGGGAGAGCGTTCCGTGCGGGGCCGGAGCCTGTTATTTCCCTATTGCATGCTATGACAATTAGAGTTTCCATGGAAATACAGTGAGACTGTAAACAAATCCCAGGCTCGACGGCATTGAAGGGATGCGCTCTCTTTTTATCTTTCCTACCCCCCTCCTCCCCCCTGCCCCACGCTGTCTGACTTCAGGACGCAGCGTTTTGCAAAGGTGAAGTGCTCTGCTTGCTGTGGGCCATGGGGAGGCCTGCCCAGAACCGGGCCGTCGCTGGGGGCTGCCCTGTGCACCTTGCTATTCCCGTCACCTTGGCTGAAGCTCAGCTTTGGTGGCATTTGTCCACCGTTATTTTAGAACAGGTGGGAGGTGATGGATTCCCCCATCAGTTTTCCACTCTGAGGTGAGTAACTCAGTTTTCCCAGACACAAACACCTAAAGGGTGGTTTTAATTTGTTCTGGGCCATCAGTGGGAAGGCATGATGTTTTCCATGTTGGGTTTTTTTTGTTTTTTTTTTTTTTTAAGTGAACGATATTTTAAAGTCTAAAAATGGTTGGGTATGTCACAGCCCAACAGATGAAAAGTAATTCTGCTGCTTGCACCAGCTGCTAGCTTCTAGCAAGCAAAGTCGCATTGATCATAGCCCAATTACAGGGCTACTGGAGAACAGAGTGACGTGCGGGTCTCTGGGAGCACAGGTGGCAGAGTGTGACACGGGAATGTAATGACTTTTCCATTTGCCAAGGCACTCCTTAGACAGTTGATATTAACAGAGTACTGCAGGAAAGCTGTCAGTGTAATTAGCCGGTGAAAAAGTGCACTACACAAAGGCGAACCAGCTGGATCAACCGACTTGTAAAATAGCTTCACAACCCTGAACGTCCAGCTAGATTCCTTGTTTAATTGGGTTTTTAAAGTACACATTTTAGGGTGAATGCTAAGGGAACAATAAACTTCACTCTTCATGGGATGGGCTCAGTATGGCAAGGAAGATCACATCCCATATTCTTTTCATCTGCTTCTGCATTATTCACCACCCACTGCTGGTGAATCACTGCATGTGCAAGTGGAGCACAGGGAGCTGCCAGGTGGAAGTGACGTGCCAATCCAGCTCATCATTTTAAGACAGCTCTCCTGTTAGTCATAAAGGGGAACTCAATTAATCATTTTTAGGACCCAGCAGCAGTTCCTAACATTTTTTTACCATCTTCTCACCTAACACTTGTGCTTGGAAAGTTTTCACGCTGAAGGCAGAAACCCACCCTGGTTCTGGCCTGCTGTTTAAGACCATCTCCCAGAGCACCTATTTAGCTGGGTGCTCCCTGTTCCAAGGCAGTTTCCCACACTGCTGACCCTGCTGCTTGACATGGAAGTTCCTTCCTGGAAAGAGAGAAGCTTTAGAGGCACCGAACCTTTCCATGAAAACTTCTGGCTATAGCAAACAGGCATTGCCTTTCTAAAACAGAGAAACCAACCTAAATTTGCTGGCAAAGCCCACAGATGGGAATTTGCATCCCATAGCTATGGCTTACATAGGATACCATTGTTACGTTGTAAGGTTAAAAAAATACCCCTTCCTCTGTGCTGACCATTTCTAAGGTGAGCGGTCACCTACTATGGTTTCCCAAGCAATCACCAGAAATTACATGCTTCCTGGAAACAGCAGTCAGTAAGACAAGTGTTTACTCCTGAAAGCATTTTTGTCTAAGAACAAAATACCTTACTCCTTTCATTGTGTTATTTCAGGAGAGTTCATCAGCCAGCAATGCACTGCATATGTGGGCTTTTTCTTCTTCTGTTCTTCCCCCCCCCCCCTTCCTTTTTTTTTTTTTTTAGGTTTTTACCTCAGGCCTGTAAATAACACCAGATTTCTCTCTTTCTCTCAGCTGTATTTGGATAATCAATTGCCGACACTTGTGTATGTCAGAGGCAATTACTATTCAAGCCATTCTATTCAAGCCTTTTTAGTGGTTGTGAACCTCTTTTTCTAGTACTTTCTAGTAAAAGAAACTTCTAGTTTCTTTTCTTTTACTAGTATTGCTAGTAATACTTCTGAATAATAAAATAGGTGATATTGAGATAGGAAAGGTACTGACATTAGAGATATGTCAGCACTGGCAACAGATGATGGTACAGGTTCCCTAGAAATTAGCCTCTCTAGGGTTGTTGAAACCATGCAGGAGTCCTTGAGAAAGTCAGGGATGATGATAGTGATGATGATGATGGAGGAGCTGGCAAAGAAAATACCAGTGTTTGAGTGGGAGATTTGTGAGTCAGAAGGGCACAACAGAAAATACAGGACAGAACTCTGCCATTATAAGGAATACAAATTAATGTTGACGTGTTTCTTCCCTCGTGCTCCCAAGGGAAATATATCTTTGAGAATCATCCTAATATCTTTGAAAATTTAGCCTCTAAATGTTAACTGTTAAAGACATGAAGACTCAAAGCTCCAACTGAAGTCAGTGAGAACTGATGAATGCCACTGAAAAATCAAGCCCAAATCCACCTAACTTCGAAATTCTGCAGTGTGCAGTTGATTGCCTTGAATCAAAACTTGCTGTGAATCAGAGTCCAACGTTAATGTGTAGTTTGATGCCAGCAGAACACCTACCCATCAGCAAGGCAACCTAAAATGGTAGAAGTAACTACTACAGAGTTTGAGGCATTTTGTGAGGTATGTATAAAGCATTTCTGTTGGTTGGAACTTTCCCCACACATCAACCCAGCTATTCATAGAACCACAGAACTGTTTGAGTCAAAAGGGACCCTTACAGGTCCTCTAGTCCAACTCCCCTGCAATGAACAGGGACACTTAAAGCTCCATCAGGAGTTCAGAGCCTTGCCTAGGCTGACCTTGAAAAGACTAGGGACAGGGTATCCACCACCTCTGTGGGCAGCCTGTGACAGTGCCTCACCACCCTTATTGTAAACAAACTTCTTCCTTATATCCAATCTAAATCTCCCCCTTTTCAGTGTTCATCCTACTCATGTTAAAAATACTTTAAAAAATACTGCTAATGTTTTTGTTCTATGGGCATACGTTTGGCCCATCCCTTCCACAGGTCTTATCTTGTGTTGGGCATGAAGACAGTGAGCCGCAGACTAATGAAAATGTTGTAATGGTTGAGATGTCTGCAAGGAGACAGGACATCTGTTGGTTAGGTAATGCAACACTTCTGAGGGTGAGCAATTTTGTTACCTAACAGGTCTCATCACTTTTGCTGGCTGGTGCTATACCACCGTCTGTTGATCATACTGAAGCAGAGAGCCTATTTCTGCTTTGTTTGAAGCTGGATGGATGCTCATACATGAGTTCAAGTCCCTGATGGCTACAGCAGAAAACATGACTTAGTATTTTAGCCAGGTAGCCATAATTTAAGTTACATCTCAATCGGTCTTTGAGTAATGCTTCATATAATCAGGGCAGCTTTGCATTGGTTAGCTTGACTTCATCACCGAAAGCAGAACTGCAGTAGCAAGGCACTCAGACAAGATTAACCACGTAATTATTCATGCAGCTTCTTTGTGTTAGTGACATTAGCAGTCAAATGAAGTGTTGTTATGTTTGGTGTCAGTTGCAGTCATTGCAGAATAAACATGCTCTTAGCCAAACAGAGAATTTGTACTCAACAGCAAAACATCTATTTATTCTACTGATGACAGACTGTTGCCCCCAAGGAGCATGAGTTCTCTAATGTGAAATGAAAGCCTTTCAATGGTACCGCAGTTCATTAGTAGAAAATGAAAACAATAAAAATAAACAATAAAAGTAGAAGTAAAATCAATCAAACAAAACTCCACCTGTGTTTCCATCCAAAATAGTGGTGACTTCAGTTTGTTTTATGCGCAATAGGAACCTCAAACAACTCTCAAGCCGTTCTTTTACTTTGTGGATTTTAAGTTTTAGGGATTGTGCTAGCTGAACACATGACAATACACTGTAGTGAAAGTGTCATCCTCATTTTACGATCTCTTTTCTTTTACATTTTTGAGAGTTGCAGGGAGAGTATTTTAATGGGTTGATTTCCTGGCGTATTTTCCCAGGTGTTTCTTCAGAACGTCTTGTTTCCTTCTCAATGCTACTCATTCAAAGAAATGCTCTATTCTTTTACTCATGCTGTTCTATTTTCTTAGTTAAGATTCTTGCGTTCTTTCTATTGCATTTATTCTCTTTTCACAGCGTCACATCTTCACACAAACACAGTCTTCCAGCCTGCATTGTCTGTGATGCACTGAAATAATGTACTCCAAGGAGGAGGATAATCTCTTACACTATGGCTGTTTTGCTACTCCAGTATTCTTGTGTCCTGACGATTAGCAATAGAACAAGAGTTACTGTGGAACTGCTTGGTGCTCCAGTTGGAGGTGCTCAACTTGGTGCTGGGACTGCGTATGCACAGAAGAGCTAAGAATCACTAAAATCGGAGCTTCCTTCGCAACTTACCTGATGCTATGTTTCATTTACTGCACAGAATGCGTTTCGTATAGATATAGTGGAAAACCTTTGAAAAGAACACATCAGTTTATTAGAATGATTGTTTATCAGTGTGTTTTAATTCTCACATTTTCATGAAATGCTTTGGAGAAGATTGGTGTAGCTCCAAAAGATGCAGTCATCTGAGGCAAGCACGGAGCAGAGGGCAAGTATAGCAGAGCAGGGGCTTTGTAGTAAAACCTTGCTGAGGCGCATATATATATATATATATAGTGTATATGTCTGAAAGACTCAGTGACTCACACAGCCCTTTCCATTGTTCCACTGCTCTGCTTGAAACATCCATCTGCACTGCAAATAGCTCTGTGAATGCCTGATCCCTTCACTGTGAGTTCAGGTCACTGAGTGACACGCAGGATCTATCTCCGATCTCTCACAGTTGATAACTATTTTACATTCTACGGTCCACATCCATAACAATGAGTGTCCTCAGCTCTCCGTGTCCTAAAGTGTTACTGGCTCAGGCAGAAATACAATCTTCATGGGATCCACAGCAGCAGCTTATATCTTTGCGTTGTCTGCCTAACCGTGTTCATTATTGCTGTGCTCAGGCAGACCCTGGTGCACAGTAATGATCCACATCCACACATGACTGAAATCCTCAAGAGGCTTAATTTACAGCCTGCACTTACCACTTGGTTGCTGGGGGTCAGTATCAGCAGAGCCCAGGTTTGGAGCAACCTGGAGGTATGCCCACACTTTCCTTCCTCACAGTGATGGCTGCAGGTTAGATGAAGCTGAGCTGAGCTTCTGGAAATGCAGGATATACACAAATTCCAGAGTACTGGATTCTGTATCATTCCCACGAGACTTACTCTGCAAAAACATATTACAGTCACTTATTACGTGCAACTATTATTTCTTTTTAGTAACAATAGAGTTACCCTCCTGAGACCTATCCTCAACATAATAGAGTTGTCCTGTAAAAGGGATATTGTAATTTTAACAAGTTCTTACTCTTGAAAAATTAATTTGGAGCCTTGAAGGAGTCAGGGCACTTTTGCTTTCCATGAATTCCAAGATCACAATGCAGCCTGTTTGACAGGGCATTCATACCTGAATTGATCCAGGTAACTTTTCTTGGACTTCTGTACTGGCTTCTTAAACTCACTGTTTGTTTTATATATTTTTGGCTATTAAAGTAGGTCCGCAGCGGCAGTGCTTTCTGTGCGTGAGAGAGCAAGATATTTCAGAACCGTGAAAAGAGGGAATGGAAAATAAAATATTTGGGTTTTTTTTTCATGGAAGTTGTTCGGTAACCAGTGCGCTAACCTGCCATAGCTGCTGGTAGTCTGCAAGGCAGCTCATATCGGCTGCATGAAAAAGTGCTCGCCGGCAGCTAGGGGTTGTGTTGGTTCAAAAATCCAATGCCGAACTTCCTAACTGCTGCTCCACTTCACTTTCCAACAGAGCTTTTCTTCCGGCTTGACTGGCCACACGGTGGCAATAACTTGCAAACAAAGCGCCGGAGCTGCCTGAGAGCGACGCGAAACTCTCTCTCCCGGAGCTCTTCTCGGCTCTCTTCCCCTCCTCTTTTGTTTCAATATTTAATTGCATGTATTTCAGAATTACTAGGCAACCCACCCCCAGATGTGTAATTGAAAGGTGATGTGCTTGCAATGAGATTTTCAGGATCTGCTCAGCAGAGCCCCATCATGTGATGCTGGGATGAGGTGGAGTTCGGCTTTAAGGGGGAGTCTCCAGCCTTCCCCACCAATCTTTAGCATCTCAGCTGGAGGAAAACCGAAGGATCCTTCCTCTTCCCCTATTTTTTCTCCCTTCAGCCCCCGAGAAGATCGCGGATAGGCGGAGCAGTTGCAAGGTGAGTTTCCCTGCGATCGTTTCCCAGTGCCGGCGCTGCTCGGGGCAGGTGACATAAGGTAGGGAGGAGCAGGTGCCAGGCTAGACTTGTGAGCGGCTGGGGCTGGCAGCATCTTGGGCTCCCTTTCGAAAAGCTCCAATAGCTTTTACAGCGAGTTGCCAGTCAGCTCACAGCACGTTCTTTTACCCTTTCGATCCGTTGGTGCTAAACTTTTGACAGAAATCCTGGAGAACTGCAGGGGCGGGGGTGTGTGCATGGGAGACTCCCTGTGGGTCACCGCAGGGCTCTGCAGAGCTGCCAGTTCCGCCAGCCCCGCCAGCCCCCAGGATGGGGAGGGCTGTCCCTGCTGGTAGGGGACGGGGAGCAGCACCGTACCCCACGTGAGGCAACTGCACCCCTATCGATGCCTGGTCCGTTTTGAAAAGGTGGGCACGGTGACAGGAAGCCTCGCTGCTTGCCAAACAGTGCTGTGCTTCTGAGCTCGTTCCCAGCCATGGTCCTACGCTGGTCTCTGCTACGGGGAGAGGCAAGAGAAGGCAAGGAGCAGTGGCATTTTCTGTTCTTTTTTTTTTTTTTTTTTTTTTTAATTTGTTATTTAATAAATAAGCAAAAGCAGAGCTGTGGGCCTCTTACTAAATAAGAAAAAGCAAGAGCTTGAAATCATGTCTTGACCCCATACTGGTGCTGTGAGGTCCTGACTGTTGAGAAAACCTGCCTACTTCTCTCCTTGCGGGATGTGGTCCCTCACCCATCTTGCTCCTGCCATTGTCCCATCAGCTCCAAGGGCTGCACTGCCCATCTTGTGCTGTACAAGTAACAGGGACATGATTAAATCCACATGGTGATTTTCAGGCTGGAGTAAAATCTAACCTGTTGGAAATTGAGTCCTGAATCGACATCACTCACACGCTTGTCCTTCAGATAAAGCACTTTCCTCTGACTCTGGCTAAAGTGATTCTTCAGGAGGCCCTGGGGAAGCCTTTTTATTTGTTGGACCCCAAAACAGTCTACATGGCTTAGGGAGACCTGGTAAATTTAGTTAGCAGAGGTAGCAATTCTGAGAAATAATTCTCAGGTGCCTGCTCTAGCTAGCTAGAAAATCACAACAGCCAAACCTCAAGCAGAGATGCTTTTTCTCTCAAGCCACTGCTGTGAACTCTGTCTGTAAGATGTCACCCAGAGGCAGGCTGTTGCTTGTCATGGTTCCATGTAGCCAGGTGGTGATTACAGAGGGCTAGCAAAGCTGTCTGAGGTGATCTTGTGACACTTAAAACAAACATCGTGTCAGCATGGTCCTCCTTTTGCTGACTCCCTGGAGGAGCTGAAGGCACAAGCCCAGCAGGAACCAGTGGAAGGGATGTCTGCCACCAGGAACATGAGAGACAGCTTAGGTGGCACCTGGATTCATACCAAATATTTTAGACCAAAGCTCACCCATTCTCACTTCCATTGAAGCACATTTTAGTGAGCTCTGCTTTGATAGCTTTAGTGATTATTGCCATATGGAGCCAGGTTTAGAGCCCACTTGTGTGAATTTTAAGTGGCATCACTTTCATTAGCGTAACCTGAGGTTAAGTGAGCAATAAATTTAGCACATAGGAGAGGGGGTAGAGGGAAACTTTCAGATTGAAGGGGGTGGCTACTAATGGTAAGTTGAACTAGAATTGTATCAGGTTATCTGATTTTTTTGTTTGTTTATTTTTGTTTTTCCTCCTTAACACATATGTCTGAGTTTCTCTGATTTTAATATCACAGGCCTTGCAAAGGGGTGGTTATTTAGACATCACTATTTGTTTTACGTAGGTACACGCTCTGCAGTGTTTAATTTTTGCTGATTTTTTTTTTGTTTGTTTCTCATTTTGTTTTTTTCTCTCTTCATGGTGCAGCCCTGCTAGTTAAGATTGAGGTGTTCAGAGGTCCTAATTTCCCTTTGACTCACTGCTAGTGCTGCTGTGAGCACTTGTGTAAAAGACCAAAGAAAAACACTTTCTGACAACTCAGTCACTCAGCATCATGTGTACATTAGGTAAAAAAGAGTACAGCAATTTTTTTTCGTGTAGTTTTTCTACCCCTCAGGTGGAGTTTTCCCCTCTCTTATGCTATACCTAGGTATAATTGCATTTAGAGCAGCCTGAGAAAGCAAATCTTTGCAGATTAAACTTGTAGGAATGACATGTGAAGCATCAAACAAAGGCTATGCTGGTGTAAGACTGAAGTTGATTCACACCCTGTTGTTTTTCTGTCACTTGTGCTTATGAGGCGGTGCTGGGAAGGGCTGTGCCTGCAGATCTACATTTAGACTCTGGTTCCTTCCTTTCCCTGTCCTGCAGCCCTTGCTCTCTCTTTGGATACCAGGCCATAACTGCCAGACTCCCATAGGGCTTTCCCCTCTGGCCTGGTCGGCAATCCCTGGTCCTGAAGTCCAGTGGTGCTAGGGGACTGGTGTGCTGAGGGTGGGTGACAGTCACAGCAGGGTTTTGGGGTGCTGGGGTAGCCTACATGCAGGAGGTGACCGGTCCTCCTCCTTCCCCAGGTCTTGCCAGGGAGATGTGGCATCGAGGAGTGGGCTCTGCTGAGGAGCTCCTCGTGGGCTGACTTACATACATCGAAGGTCAGGAGCGGTTTGGATGAGACCTGTGGCAGCTGGGAATATTAAACAGCAAGCTGGAAAAAAACATGAATGCTTCGGTTCTTGATCCTCTGGGAAATGATTCCAGTCACCTGAACTTTTCGGAGAACTCTCAGATCTTGCAGTTTGAAGATGAGGACTGCCACGTGCCTTTGGCCATGGTCTTCACCTTGGCCTTGGCTTATGGGACCGTGATAATTCTGGGAGTCTCTGGGAATCTGGCCCTGATTGTCATCATTTTGAAACAAAAGGAAATGCGCAATGTTACTAACATCCTCATTGTCAACCTGTCCTTTTCTGACCTTCTGGTGACCATCATGTGTCTTCCCTTTACCTTTGTGTATACTTTAATGGACCACTGGATTTTTGGAGAGGCCATGTGCAAATTGAACCCTTTCGTGCAATGTGCCTCGATCACTGTCTCGGTCTTTTCTTTAGTTCTTATTGCTATCGAACGCCATCAGCTGATCATCAACCCCCGTGGTTGGAGGCCAAACAACAGGCATGCCTACATGGGGATCGCTGCCATATGGGTTTTGGCCATGGCTTCCTCCTTGCCTTTCCTGATCTACCATGTGCTAACAGACGAACCCTTCAGAAACATAACATTTGATGAATATAAGGACAAATACGTGTGCCTGGACCTCTTCCCCTTGGACACTGCCCGGCTTTCTTATACCACCACTCTTTTGGTGATTCAGTACTTTGGGCCACTTTGTTTCATATTTATTTGCTACTTAAAGGTAAGAGAGAGCTCCCTCTCTGATATATGCTTCTTTTTGTCTGGTATTTGATTATCTTAGCAATAGCTATGGTTGTAGGTTAAGTTATCCCACGCATTTCTCTTTGTTGAATTTCCCACAGATATACTTTCGCTTGAAAAAAAGGAGCAACATGATGGACAAGATGAGAGACAGTAAGTACAGATCCTCTGAAACCAAAAGGATCAACATCATGCTGATCTCGATAGTGGTTGCCTTTGCAGTTTGCTGGCTCCCTCTCACCATTTTCAATATCGTGTTTGATTGGAACCATGAAATTTTGCCCGTTGCTACCTGCAGCCACAATCTGTTGTTCCTGATCTGCCACCTCACTGCCATGATCTCCACCTGTGTGAACCCTATTTTCTACGGGTTTCTCAACAAGAACTTCCAGAGGGACCTGCAGTTTTTATTTCACTTCTGCCACTTCCGCTCCCGTGAGGAAGATTATGAGACTATAGCCATGTCCACCATGCACACAGATGTCTCAAAAACCTCTCTGAAGCAGGCAAGCCCAGTTGCATTTAAAAAAATAAATAGTGATGATGATGACAAAATATAAAGATGTAATAATAATTCTACACCAAACCTTTGAAATTTGCCCGCAGGTGAAATGTGCCCAAGGACAAGCACAATTATGTAACAAGTACAAAATGGATAATGCTTTTCTTCTTTTTCCAAGGAACTTTGATTGTTGTCACTTTGAAATTTTATGCTGTGCATTTTTGCCCCTTATGCTGCTTTAATGTTCACAGCAGTTATATCTGAATCTTATTATAAAAAGTAGCTGGACTTGCTACTACCTATGGTTTTCATCAACTTTCTCTTGTTCTGTTTCTTTGTACAGTTATGTACTTTAGCACAAAAATACATTTATAGATTTTTTTTTTTTTTTTAAGACTTGTTTTTATTATTGTTTCTTTCCCCAAATAAGTAGTTCTCAGGATTGTCCATGTAAGACCATTAGAAGTGATATGAACTGCAGAGAGGCTGTCACTACAGAGGACACCCATCCTACCATAAAATTAGGACGTTCTGATTGGAAGAGTTGTTCCTTTGTTTGTTTGTTTGTTTTTTGTTTTTAATCTGTCTTTTGATCAATGTTAAAATCCTGTGAAAGCAGTGGAGGCATGCACAAAATGATTCTGAGAAACCCGTAGGTCACGTAAAATGGGGGATGTGCCTTTGTCTCATTCAGAGAGGCAGTTCAGACTGTAATCACTTCGGTTCAAAGGCAGGATTAGGAGAGAAATTCTGTTCTCATTTACGAGAATAAAAACATGGAGTAATTCCACAGAGCACAATGGGATAACTCTGATTTTAACCACAGCAAATGAAAGCACAAATGGGCCTTTAATCCCAAATGATTATAGCTGAATTTAGTAATACAGGCTTTTTTAATTTAAAAAGCCCAAACCCCATTTTCATCTGCCATCACTGGAAGACTGGGATGAAATCTGCCGTCAGTCCCAAGCATATGAACCACGTAAATTCTCCTTATGTCCTATGTATGAATGTCAAAAGGGAAGGGATGTGTCAATGTTTGCTTTCTGTACAAGATGTGATTCCATCCTTGCAGATGATGTTACAAGTCAGGTTTTGGGTTAAAAAAACAATAAATAGCTGTAGCTACCTGAATCGTTTCATAATAATTAGTGCTGATCTATATGAATGATGTATAGCCTCATTATATTCTGTGTTCAGATGCAATGATATAAACCTGGATTATCTCCAAGGTGATGGATGACTTAACTGAGATCTGCAAAACTTGTAAGAAGGATATAGTGTGGTTGCAATCGGTGCATTTTGCTTTGAAACTCACAGTTCCTACTGAAGTGTGGGAATATTTGCCAAATATACACAATAGAGCTCTGTGTGCTACTGCTTAAAATATATATCCTCTAATTACACAAAATATACATGACTAGATCCCCAGCTGAGGGAAGCCTGCATAACTTGGCTGCTGTAAATGAAACGATAACAATATCAGCCAGCTGAGGTACTACGTCATATAGTGTACTTTGCTATATAATCAATGCCTTTTCGAATACTCAGCTTTTTAAAATACAATATAGTCTTTATTTAGCAATATCGCTTTATACCCTTCTGACAGAGAAGAGTGTCTTTAAAATGGGTGTAAATGTAGCATCAGTGGGAACCAAATCTGATATCTTTCTGAACAAAAAGATCTCAGGATGCGATGGTGAATTTAATACTCTCTAAATTTGATATGGATAACTGTCTAAGAAAGGAAAATTATTCAGTTTGCCAGTATTTAAAAGTCAAGAACTGTGCCTTGTGCAGTCTTAAAAACAGTGTAGAATATTAAAGTAGCAATGTGTTCTTGTGCATTATAATTCCATGTATTTCTTTACTGACAGATAATTTAATTAAAAAGGAAGTTTCTGTACTTGAAAACAGAGAGAGAATGTATAAAATGAATTATATGACAGAGCTTTCTTTCAGAGCCTTGCCTTTTTGTTTTTTATGGGGTTTCCCTCTTCTGGTGGCTCTTCATGGAGTGTGTTGCTAATATGACAAGAGGCTCCTGAAATTATTCTCCTGTCACTTCACAGTAATTCTGTTATACCAAAGGGTGTGCATTTTTCCACAGAGATGCATTGTAGAAACCCAGATCTGTTCTTCTGTTAAGAATGTCATGCTACGGTTTTCCCATTAGGGGAAAAAAAAAAAAAAATCATGATGCATTTTGATTATTGTTCCCATTTAAAAGAAATTAAAAAAATTATCACTTTCTTCAAATCCAGTGGGAGAAGAAAACAAGAGCTGGAGCTGTTGGTGTGATTTTAGAGGTGTCTGCTGGTGCATGGAGACCTAAAAACATATGCTAAGATTCACAGGTCCTCAATAGGACAGCAGCACAGTTAGTCCCACACCAACCTTTTTCCTGCTAGTGGTACTACCTCAAATCACGTCATCTATCTCGTCCCATCTCCTGAGGGTGTGTGTCTGGAGATTTTTACCCTACTGTCTGATAATCAAGTGGTAGCTGTGCCAGCAGGTGCAAGCTAGAGCATCCCTTCAGTTCATCCAGATGAAGCTCAGGAGCCATTTTTCTGCTGCACTGCACCCTAGGATCAGGCTTCTTTCCCACGTTTCGTCCCCTCCCTGCAAGATGCATGCTATGCTGCCTTTCCTAAGGCTCCACAGAGGGTGCAGATTCACACATACACATACAGCACAGGTTACGCTGCCCATGTCAGCAGCGGGCAGTGAGAACTGTGCAGGGAGTGCTCAGTGGAAAAAAGCATTTGGAGAATTTCAGAAGCAAAATCATTGCTGTTCAAAAGAATCTTTTATGAGAACGAAGATAAAAGAAGCCTTCCTGAGGTGCTGACCTGACATCTGCAGGGTGTAGATGACATCTACAGAAAGCAGTATTTTTGTCATTGGTTGTATGGCTTGACACTAGAGTCCTCAAAAGCTGCTGGAGACGTTTTCCACCAGACACCTGGCTACAGCACTAATCCTCTTTTTCACTTTCAGATCTCCAGCATGGCTGCTCATCCTATGTGCTAAATTTCTATACAGGGCAAATTGTTAGGTTTCATGTTTCTGAATCATTTTTCAGTCATACTATTTTGATATTTTTTCTTCCTATGTGCTGTTTTGTCAAACTCTCCAAACTTGGTGCCGATTCCTATCCTAAAAGCCTGAAGACTTCGCTTATTCTTTCAGACTGGTAGAAACCAAAAGAATCTGACAGAAACACATACAGTGAGGGGTCTATAATGTGTCTTAGCATTTCTGTGCACCTCAGCTTCCACATATATATTTAAATCTGTCCCTGTCTATTCAGTTTTGGTTCTGAGTTCATGTGAATGAACTGAGATGAAACAATGAAACTGGAGAATTTTCTTAATCATTTGCCTAAGCACACTTACTGAATGATGGTAAACTGCTGGCTGGGACTTCACATTATTTCCTAAAAAAAACCAAAACCAACAACCCAAAAAACCCAAACAGACTTTGGATTTCAGATTATTACAGAAATAAATCAATGGCATGTAGATTTTTCTGGCAGTTTTTCCCCGGATTTTTCTTTGTAGTCCAGTGCCCGACAATACTTGAGGTTAACGCCTTGGTTCAACTGTATTCCTCATTTCTTGGTTAAAAGAATTTACCAAAGCAGTACAAGCAGAATGAAGGCATTGAGGAAACTTTATTTTTATTTTTTTTTAAACATATATTAGAGTAGGAAATGTGAACTTAAATACCACCTTCATCTGCAAGAGGTTAAAATGCTTCAGTTGAGTATAAATAGTGGGGAAATTATAACTAATACATTTTGTGGACAGCTATTTCTCACACTGTCGCATGGCATCTTCATTCCTGTGTTGTTTAAAATGTGGTCTTCACCTCCCTAGTCATTATTAAAGTTGATGTGAAAGAAAATTATTTTCTTTTATCCATGTTTTGCAGAATTTCAAGTGTTTGAGGATTACATGTAAGAGAGGGAATAAGTATGACCAGCGTTAGTCTCTCATACTTTAATTTGCCTGTGGCCCAAAGTAATTTTCATGCTATATTTCTGCCCATGCTAAACAGTACTAATATTCTAATTGAAATTGAAATTTTGCAGATGAAGGAGAGCATTCACAAAGACTTGCTTTAGCTGGAGGACGGTAGTTTTCCTAATTTCCTTCAGTGGCAATTCAAGGGCATGCACACCTGCTCTACCATCTGCAGAAGTGTTTTTCTCTCCATTATCTCCGTGTCACACCATGTACATACAGCAGAGGGATGGCCAGCTTCCAAGGCCAGTGCTTCTGAATTCTTCCTCCCTTGTTCCACGCTCCATGATGTTCCTCGCACCTTTGGAAGGCGTTTCCTGAGGAAGTCCCAGGAGTTTGTAATCTGGTTTTGTAAAGTGCCAGAGTAAAATTCAGCTCTATGGAGGACAGTGCTGTAAGCATGAGCTAAACTTTAAACAATTTCTTCCACAAAAATTCTCTTCCAGCAATTTCCTGGTGGGCAAGCCTCTCAGAATTTGCACTCCATATAAGTCCATGATTTACAAAGCCTGTGTAGGTTGGAAACACGTCCATACAAAACATCCTGCACATTATAGCAATATTGACAGTGCACTGTGTTTCATGATTCCTGGAGATCTGTTTTTCTGACATAGATGAGTCTTCATTGTAAGAAACTTGCATCAGATGCAATGGTTTCCGAGATTACTGCACAGGGGACCCTAACTTCCCACAAATAATACTAACTTTCAGAGACACAGGGAGATAGATAGGCAGAGTTTGGAAAAGAGCAGAAAAAGGCAGAAGGTACAGATGAAGTCTCGATGTGTCCTGACAAATATATACAAAAACGTTAAAAGGCAGACTCATATATCTTTTCCTGTTTGGAGTCAACAGACTGATCTGTAAACGTTCCTAAGGCAAAGTGGTGGTCCAAAGATCATGTAAGATTAATGGCTTCTCTGCATCTGTTTTCAAAAGAAGGGATGTGGATATATAATGGAGTCTATAAATGACTCTGCAAATACATTTTAAGGTTCTTCATCTCAGATGAATCTAGATCTTTTTTAGAGATGAAGGAAACAAAACGTTTTTGGCAAAATCGAAAAAGAACAGCTTTTCCTTGCATCCACCCACTGGCACATGGGTCCATTTTCTTTCACTTCTGCACGAAATGGAGAACATTTGTTTATGGCAGGAGGAGCGACGCTGAAGCTGGCTTGTCTTTCTTGCTTCATGTTCACACTGATACTGTGCTGCTATTTTTCACTCTGCAATCTTCTTTTGGTTTTTCCCCCAAAGCGATGTCATTTTTATTATGCTATTTATATCCTTTCTTAATAAAAGTTCTGTGAAAAAAAGGGTTCTTGCAAGATCCTATTCTGCATGTGCTTGAACATATGGGTGAAAGACTTTATAGAATTTGAAGTAATGTGCCCAGCACTGTGATGATATTTCAGGGTGCAGAAAAGTAGCAAATGTAATTGTTACATGCTGTTCCCCAGATTGCTGTTTTTTTGTGGTGTTTTTTTTTTGTTTTTTTTTTTTTGGGGGGGGGGGGGTGGGTAAAGGAGGGGAGGGGTGAGAGAGGGAAAGGGATTACAGTTTTATTTCATGCTATTTAAATGTCACCTAAGTCCACATATTCAGTATTCCTGCTTGGTGACCAATCTCTGGGGACAGAGGAAACACTGGGCAATAACTTATCTCCTTACTTATGGCCTTAATGATTGCCTACAGCCTTCTCAGTGTCTGTAATACATTTGGATATAAAAGCAAAAGTGCTCACTTCTTTCTCTTAAGGAGTAGAAAATGTTGTTCATTTAAGAGATGACTGGAATATCTTTTCTGATTTTTTTTTTTACCCCATTATTATTACAGTAATGTTTGAGGCTCTTCACATGAGCCTTGATTTATTACAGTCTAGGGCAGTCCCATAAATGTCAGTTACGGCGTTCATGTGCTTATAATTAGATGGGTTCTGAAATAAGAGCATTCAAACCTGACCTACAGCACTGCAAGGTTAATGGAAAGCCTCCTATTGACTTCAGTAAGCTTTGGGTATGGTTTTTATTTCAAGTGACACTGAGTAGCAGTACATGTCTGAATTTCTGTTTCCTAGAGAGGGCAGCAGGCCATAAAAAGTGACTTCTTAGCTTTGTGGACCTAGTAGAGAGACAACTTCACAGCTGCCATGTCATTCAGAGGAATCCACACCAGACAGTTGCCTTCAGCTAGTACTTCCAGGTTACCCTCCCTCTTAGCTTCATTCATGAGTTTTACTGAGATGCATTTCCTTGATGGAGTTACCGGTTAAACACCTCTGCCAGCTTGTCTGGCTTGCTGACTTAAACCAATTTGCTTCTGAGAAAATTGAAGAGGGCACTAGCACTTCTTAATGTAGTTTTGGTTCTCTACAAGTATACATATTTATACATATTCATAGATTTTTCACTGCCACAAGTGTGGCTTTTGTTTATTATTGTTATTACTGCTGTTTTTTTCCACTTTGTCTAAAAAATAAAAAATAAAATAAAAAAAGATCATTGCCACCTGGACAGCATTGCTGAGATTTTAAATTCACTCCAGGTGGTAATGGGATATCAGTCTGCAGTGAGAGGCTGGGAGCATGACTAGCAGTGGTGCTCATGCAGCACAAACGTCAGAAATACAGAATAAAACTACTAGAAATGTGGCTTACGCATGGCTGTCTTCAGAATTAGGTAAGTGTATCTTTAAAACAATGTATTGAAACTTGAACTTAAATACTAATGTTTTTGTGGTGAAAATTACTCATTCAAATAACTGAATTTCTTCATGAAATTACAGAGCCTGAGCCTAATCTTGCTCATATTTATCCAGTGGTGCAGTTTCTCTTCTAACACCGTTGAGAAGATTGTGGTGATGATTATGATGATGAAGCACATAAGGGCAATCAGCCTATGAAGGCTGTCAGATGTTATTTAGGTCCATGTTGCCTAGGATGAGAATACGACCTTGGATATTTAACTCTTTACTTAAGAAAGCAATGTAAAAGGTATTAAAATTGCTATTTGGATGAGGTCCTGAGCTGTCTACTCTTGGTGTCTGCAGGAGCAGCAGGTTGGACCAGCTGTATCTCCCTTCTAAACCATTCTTTGAGTCTGTGAACTACAACATCAAAAACTGCTTCACAGAATAGAGCAGTTTCTCTCTTTAAGTAAAGCATTTAGGGAGCTGTTTTTATCTCCAAGCTATGAATTACTGTGTGTTTGCAAATTGTATCTATTGGCAATTCTATTTGCTATGCTGTAGTTAGTGTTAGCTTTCCATTTATTTTACTCTGGTGTTAAAACACCACCTGAGAAGATGATCTCAAATGTCAATTCTTTAAGCATCTTGAAAAACACAATCTGATTTTTCTAATCTCTTAAAAGACACTGGTCTCTGCAAAAAGCCTTTTTACTTCATAAACATTTCAGTGCTAACACATTGCATGATGTATTGGTGTTACTAATCCATTAAGCGAGATCCAAGTAACCCTCTTGTATTGAAGTATTTGCCACTTACTTCTCCCTGATTTCCAGATTTGGCGTAATAAACTTTTAGATGGACTTGGTAAAGCTTGATTTGATTTATACACAAAAGCACTGAATGCAAGAGTAACTTAGTATAGTTGTACTCACATCAGTTTGGGGAAGATTTGGAGCTATGCTGGTAAAAAGCATTTCTATCAATGATTAAATAAGGAAAAGAATACAAAACTCTTGTCTGCTATATTGAGCAGCAGTGAGCTGGCCAGCGTTATCCAGGCAAAGAGCTCAATCTTACATCTGAATGAGTCAGGGCAACGTGGGAGGAAGTACCATGGTAGAATTTGATGGAAGAGCTGTGGTATTGCAGAGCTGGCTTGAGTAGGAGCACAAGGAGAGAGCTGAGGCAGATTTGGTGGGCTGAGGAGCAGACATATGACATGGAGACATGGAATCCAAATCTTCTTTATACTATTATTTACAATAACCTATGGTATGGAATCCAGGATAATTATCAGTTCTAGGCCAAGCTATAGTACGTGTATATGTTTGTCACAGATTCTGTTTTGGTAATTAAAAAAAAAAAAAATAAAGCTTACTAGTTCATGTGAGTAAAATCCAGTTTAGCATGGCTCCCGTGTTAGAGAAAGAACTTGTCAGTGCAGATGCTGACAGCACAAATTACACTTTTGCAACTTTAAAGCCAGCTGAATTTGAAAGAGTTCTGATTGCTCTAATACACTGTGCTTACTTGGTGTAATGTATTTTTAAAAAGCTACAGATGAAGCAGTGTTTCTGATGAATATATAAGCAATACTACTAGCTGCATAATAAAGATGCAAGTGTTGTTTGTACATTGTTTTTAAAAACTGGTGTTAGCCCTGTCACACTGGATTTTGCCATTTGATTTCCTACATGGCTTCTTAGAAAATCAGTACTGTTTGTACAATGACTAAGATTGCAGCAAGGGGGAAAAAAACCCCAACAACTAAAAAAACGACCCAAACCTCCCTTCTCAGAAGGTAGATTCTTACACGATTTCTTAAACCCTCTCCGCCCTCCATCAAAAGCTTCTCCATCTAGTATTTGGTTCAGAGTAGTACAGAGAGAATTCTGACAGCTTCCAAACCTCATGTAAAGCTCTATACCAACACTGACCCAATCAGAAATCTGTGCTGCTTTGTCAGTGATCTCTGAATGAGACCTATGCTGCTATTTTGCCTTGATGGCCAGAACTCAAGAGCAGATAGGGCTATTTTCATGAGACAGGAACTGTTATAAATACATTATTCTGATTCTTATTTTAGAAACATCTTACACAAGGTTCTGTTTGCAGAACACAGTTCAAACAAGAAACAACAGAGGATTTCATGAAAGGCAAGTTCCCGGTTATCCTGGGTGTCAGAATTCCTGCTGCTCAGTATCATTCTGCAGCTCTGCACTGACCCTTTCTATTCCCATTGCAAGCGGACTATGTTGCTCTAAATGAAATTATGATTACACAGACCTCTCTTAGGTGTGGTTCAGGATTAAGCAGTCCCTCTCCCTACCTTCTTCTCTTCCCATTCTTCTCAATCACATGTTCCTCTGAATGGTAAACTAAGCTGCGACGTTGATCTGGCTTAATAGTAACGTAACAATAAAGAAGATATTTGAATGATGGAACTGGTCCAATTTACTACCTCACTACACAAACTGTCACCCTGGGTGAACAGCGTGGAGGTTAATGGGAGGACAAACTGACCGGCCATGGTTGGATATACACAGTGCTTAGGCTGGAATGATCACGTAAAATGCTAGTCAAACCACGCCCTAGACTTGTAATAAGAAAAATACTTGTTTGTCCATCAGTGTTAGCTCTGACCTGGATTTTGGGTGTCCATTATCTTGGGAATATCTTACTGTTTTAAATGCTTCTCTTTTTGTTTAAGCCTTTTGTGATGAAAATCATGATCTCCATGTAAAACTGTCTAACTTCTCTGATACGCGGCAGAAGCGGTAAACTCAGTTCCAAGAAATTCAATAATCATGAAAGCATGCATTTCCTAGAGAACTCTGCAGCCACGGTGTGGGTCTCTGGATTGCAAACACTGGCATTTCTGTGATTTTATTTCCCTTCCCCCCCTTCACTGGAAACTACTTGGAAGAAGCAAATTGCTGCAGGGTACATCCAATGAGTAAAGGAAAAGTTATGCCTCTGAATCCATAGGTATGTATTCAGGAAAGTGCATTGGTTGATTGTCCTATTTGAAGAGGAGGCCAGGCAATGTCACTAGGCCTGAGACTCAAGCTTGCTCCAAATATATCCTGATGATTTATAATAGAAAAATGCAAGTAGGCTCAAATTGCCTTGCTCTAATTGGTGTGAAACATTTTACTAGCAACTACTACTGTGTTGAACCGCTGTAAAATCCAATTTTGATTTCTCTTTAAAGTTCTAACTTGGAGTTTCCTCACTTTGGCTACCTTGACCTATGAAATCTCACATGACTCAGCATGCCTCTCCTGTAAAGTACCACAGAATATGATACTAATAAATCACCAAGGTTGGAAAAGACCTACAAGATCAACCAGTCCAACTATCCACCAATCACCAACAGTTCTCACTAAATCATGTCCTTCAACACAATGTCCAAATGTTCCTTGAACACCTTCCACCACCTCCCTGGGCAGAAGGAGTCTAAGTATGAATTTATTTACTGCACCCACTGAGGGCAGATTATATGTAGTAATTATGTTTAAACAGCAGCATTTTCATGAGAGAGAGAAATTACCACAATCTGCTAGGTAAAATTGTTTTAACAGAGTTCCAGACATGCTCCAAAAGTAGGGACGTGCATGTGATTATAATACACAGCACTGAGATCTTTTAACTGACTGTACTAACAAATAGTTGCATAGGCGTGTATCTGCATTATTTTTTCATGTAAATAAATATATACACATATTAAAAATATGCTGTCAGACGTATTAGAAAGATCAATTTGAATGGGAGTCAGTGAAACAAAAATCTAAATGCTTTTAGAATGGTGTTACTTGATTTTGCAAAAGTTTCACAGTAAAACAGAACTTTGACCCAGTCACACTTGACTTAAAAACATATACCTAAAGGGACAATGAGCTAGAAAGATATTTGGGCAAAGTCCTTCTTCTCCATAAGTTCTTATTCATAAAATGCGATAGATCAAAATGGAGTTCCTCTCTCTTACCAGTATCAGCTTTTGCCAGAGGAAAGTGTAGCAGGAGTTGCTGGTTTCGCCTTATTTGCCATGTCCATCAGTATTGTGTTAACACTGCCACACTCCCAGTTATCCTCCTTCTCTTTTGTAGAGTTTCTTCATTTGTTTTCCTTGTTTCACCCCACTTTCATAAAAACAAACAAACAAACAAGCAAACAACTTTTTCTGCTCAAATTATCTTACTTGTTCTCTCACTTGCAACATGCAAAGAATTTGATGGCCAAATCAAATTTTTTTGTTTTATAAAGTTAAAATTCACTTTATGATGATCGTGGAAGAAAAATGTATGGTTAAGCAGTGTATGAAATAAATTGATAGGTATTAAAAAAAAAAAAAAAAAGTAGCCTCTTGCAGTATGGAGCTCTTGGGTCCTTTCTTCCACCTCATTTTACAGTATTAACAGTAACTACATAATCCATTTAAAATTTATGCTGTGGTCAGCATGTATATTGGGAAAACTGACCCAAAAATATTGAAGTCTTAATTTCCAGACACAGTAAAAACTTAGACACTTAGCTCTCACTAAAATGCAATACCTCATGTACTGGAAATTCTTTTTGCAGTGCAAAAATTCATTATGAAGATAGAAAATGCAGGAAGTAATCTCTCATTGGAAAGGATCTTGGATCCATCTTTTTTCCTGTTAATTTCTAGCCTTGAACTATTCTGACTACCTGCCTTTGCAAAGTGGCTTCAGAGTGAAAAAGAATGTTGGCATGAAGGGCCACGTTTGCAAGAGGGCTTAGGACACACATGAGAAATCTGACAGCAGCACATCTGTAGTGTGCAGATAGAGTGACACAATACATACCATCAAGAGCATGGAGAACTTGCTAAAATAAATCATCATAAATGGCAATCAGCTTCAGTTTCTTAAACAGATATTAATCCTTATAAAACTCGTTTGGATGCCATGTATGTCTACAGATGCTAAAATGTCTTTGGAAACTCAAAATGGTATAGCTTGTTTAGTAAAAAATGTGGTGGTGTTTAGCTCCAGTGCTGCATCTGGCTTATCCTTGGAACTTTGCCATGTGCACTGTGAGTATATTTTAGATGATTTACGTAACAGCTGTTACATTTGTGTTCTGCAACCTGGGGGATTAAGATAACTGGGCTACAAACTGTGTCAGTACACAAAACAGCTGACCTATTTCTGTCCCAATGCTCTCTGCTCTAAACTTTTCAAATAAAAATAAAACCTCCTTTACATTTCAGATTTAACAACTTGGTGTAGGATCAGCACAATTCTTATCGCTAGCCATCTATATGAATATCTTAGTTTTTCTTCCCTGCCAGTCCCTTCCAGCAACTTTTTGGAATTGCTTTGAATTTGTAATTTGTGATATTAGGAGTTTTAAATGTAGAACTAACTTACATTTGATTGGCTGTTAAGTAGCATGGTCTTGTTGCGGAGTCTACTGAAGTCCATAGGGAAATGAAATTAATTGCAATGTGAGACGTTTTCTTTACTACCCTGTTGAGCAATGCGTTTACCACATATGAGCTCTGCTTCATGACGCATCACACATTTTTCATTTGCCTGATTTTTTATTTTTTTTTTAAACTTCCTTTCAATGACAATTAGGGTATCCTGCATCCAGGCGTCTACAGGCCACACTGAATGCTGTCTTGGGTTGTTGGAACAGAAAAATCTTGGAATTATGATAAGTTCTTCTGCTGTACAGGCTGCTTAAGAGACTAACTATTGTTTCTTATAGTTGGGGTTTTTTTGTGTGTTTTTTTGTTCTTTATTTTTTTTTTTTTTTTTTTACTATTGAGTGGATGTTTTTACTCAGCAAGTAAATGGAATCATAGCTCTAAAATCCAGTAAGTCTGGCTACTAGTTCTTGAAGTTGTATGGGAGGCATGATTTGAAAGCAAGCCTTCAGCTGTTATGCAGGTAATGGGTGGCAACTAGAAGTGTCAAGGTAGGAGCAAACCTCCATATATACATGATTTACGTTACCTTTAGATATGTCTTTTTGAAAAGCTTTCTTTGTGAACCTGGAGCTTGTGAAGTTTTGTAGTTAGAAGGAATACTTTCATATCCATGTAAGATGAATAAGGGCAGAACACCATCCTGTCATAGTAAGCACTGAACCCATAAAATCCCATTAACACCATTCTGCACAAATTGAAGCAAGAACATCAGAAGTTAGGGAAGGTGGCTATCAATAAGAAACTTATAGAACAATGAAGACAGGGACAGAAGTAGTTTTGACAACAAACCTTGTAGCTTTGATTTAGTATCAATGTCTTTCATGACTAGGGGGTCAGAGAGAAGTGTTATTTGCGACTATCTCTACACAGGTGTCAGATTGCCAACAGAGCAAGGTAATCCTTTGGTAAATAAGCAGTTTGATGAACATGTGAGGAAAAACAATGTTGCTTAATTGGACACCCAAATAGGAGTTAAAGTAATAACAGATCCTTTTGTTTCATGATCAAAAGAAAGAAAAACCAGGGAAAAAAATGGTTTGAATTGCATGAAAGTTCTAGAGTTGGATTTAATTCAACAACAACAACAAAAAGAAGAAAATAAAGGAAGAATTTTGCACTCTAGGCTTTTTAAAAGTTTTTAAAACACGTTTTTTATTTTCTCTAAATCTTAATAAAAAATAAAAACTTATGAAATGAGAAAACAACATTGTTTTTAGATGTGCAAAATTAATGCTCAGCATTTTTCAAATAAAATACTACATTTGTATAAAACCACAAAATTAACTACTGGGATACAGTTATAATCCCTTCCCCCAAACAAACAAAAACCTATTGGTGAAATAAAGCCCAATGCTTCTTGTGGTTTTCTTATTTTATAAAGATACACTGACAGCCCTTGTTCACTCTCATAATAGTGCTGATGTTAAAGGTAATCTCATGATGAATTCCAGCCCTTTTAGTGTAAATGAAAATAATTCTTCTTCCATACAAGACGTTCCAACAAGTCTTCTTCCATAATTCTTCTGTGTGAAACATCACAGCACTCCATGCCTATGGGTGCCATTATTAAAGATCTTTTTTTTTACAGAATATAGATCTTCATTTAGTCAGATATCCTATTATCATACAGGCCCCACCCCTTCCGGTTGCACAGCTGAATTGCCTTCACCTGTGCTCCCAGGGCTGACTGGGTCCTTTCCCCAGGTGCTCAATCGGTGGTTCAGGCTGTGACTCAGCAGTTACTACATAAGTATGTTCTAAACTATAGCACAGGATGATAAAGGCCTGGCAGGACCATTCTGTGTAGATTTGGGCTGGAGAATCACAAAATAGAAAAGGACACAGAATGTCTGTGCTGTAGATTTTCATCTCATTTCCTAAAGGATAGTTTAACTAAAGAAAAAAACAACCACCCACAAAACAGGAACTGTGAAGGAGAAATGGAAGAGAAGCTTGGGAGCATGACTTTTAGATCACATTCATCTTAGAATCTATACCAATGCTATGGATACAAAAAAAAAAAAAAAATAATAATAATAATTTGCAAATTGTCTAAGGTGAATACAACTTCAGGAAATGGGGGGGGGGGGGGGAATCATGAAATTTATTCCTTTTTCAAATGTGTCCAGAGATGTTTTATTAAAAACTAAGGTGAAAGCTAGAAAAAGTCATGAATCCCTGGTAAACTCCTGTCTTTGTAGTGATAGGACTAGGGGAGTAGCCTCAAGTTGTGCCAGGGAGATTCAGGCTGGAAGTTAGGAAATACTACTTCTCCAAAAGAGTGGTCAGGCAGTGGAATGGGCTGCCCAGGGAGGTGGCGGAGTCATCAAACCTGGAGGTGTTCAAGAAACATTTAGACACTGTGTTGAGGGACATGGTTTAGTGAGTACTGTTGGTGATAGGTGAATGGTTGGACCAGATGATCTTGGAGGTCTTTTCCAACCTTGGTGAATCTGTAATTTTATGTTTCCACAATAATTATGAACACGTGCAGTTCACACTTTTCTGTTATTTTTCCACATGTCAAAAAACAAAACAAACAAACAAAAAAACCCACTCAAAGCACACACAAAAAAATCCAGTCCGATATGTACTGTACTTATTCTATGACATTATGTATTAAAATGTTTATACAAGGAAGAACAAGCTCAGAAATGTGTGGGCGATCGCTTTGTTACTGTAGAAAGACTAAGCTTGGGAAACAAGCTCTAGTCACTATGGCAACAAACTTAAACTTGCCACATGCCAATGTACAGTTTTGAAAATTCAATTTTTTAAAAATGTAATACATAAATAACGAAAGAACAAGTGTTGGTTTACTTCCCAGTTCTGCAATTCATATCAAGTTTCATGTGCAGATCCTGTCCGGTATATTAATCTCCAGAGTTTTATTTAATTTTGACCATATCTGTTATTATAACTTAGATTTGCTTAATTAGAGTGGGGGAAAAAAAAAATGGCAGTGTGAGACTTCTGAAAATGCAGCTTTCAACGTGGCTTTTTCTCTGGGCTCCTCTTGGGGCATACAATATTAGAAGACATGACCTTGGTTATTGATGCAAGTCTTCTGCAATAACAGAGTCTTTCTTTGATTTGAATGTAGCTTTTTCTGTTGATTTAAAAAGGCATATATATATATTTTTTTTTTCTGTAGGTGTTATAAATTAAACAAAAGTGCTGGAAGTAATCAAAAAGAGAACAAATTGCTTTTGCATTACCGATAACTGAAATTCTGTCCGTTAGCTAAAAGAAGGTATTAGATTAAGCACTGCATGGAACACATACTGAGCACTGTAGCTCATGCCAACAAGCTACACAGGTCCTTAGTTTCATGATACTGGAAGTTCCTCTTTGATTTTTTCAAGAAAGAGGAAAGTACAGAGAGACAGAGTATGCTGAAAGTATGTGTGTGTGGGGAATTAAATGTGAAAGTTTGGACAGAATAGGAAATTTACAGTCTGTCCTTGAAATTTTGATGCTGGCAAATGGTCAGTTACCTTATTCCAAATGCAGTTAGTACAAAATGTAGTAAGATTGAGCTCTCTAATGAAATACAACTTAACAAGTACTAGTCATGCTGGTAGTGAGCTTCTGGAAGAGCATTCAGATGCCACAACAAAGCTAAAATCAGAAATTGAGGAGAGCAGGTATAACTGTGTAACCCAGCTGAAATCAGGCGCCTTTGGTTTTCTGTGGGGTTCCTTTCACCTTAAGCTGTAAAGATTTGTATAGACAAATCAACTGCTTCTAAATTTGTTACATGTAACTTTGTCTCCTTTGTTTCCCTGGCTTTTGTGCATGCAATATGTCAGTATGGACGGCTAGCGTCTGCATTCCAACCTGGTGCTTTTCTTCCTCTTACCTCTGTCACTTGTGGAACAAGTAGTGATCTTTTTCATTCCTCCATCCAACTAGCTTTAATTATACTGACAGATTATATTAGGCAACCAGGATGTTGATTGCTAAGTGTGGTGAAAATAATTGCTTATGAGCCCATCAGGCCCATTTAGCATAATAATTGTTTTCTCTATTTATCAGTGCAGAATTGAGATGGCCAATATTCTGAGAAGATAGGATTGATTCAATTATGAATGCCACTCCAAATCCATATTATGCATTGGTTTTTTCAGAATAATACACTGTTTTGTAATGTCTAAATAAAATACCCATTGCTTTACTTTCAAGGTTACAATTCCTGTGTACTATTGTGTAACATAGTTATCTATATATAATTTCCTCACAAGCCTGATGTGAATTAGACATACACACCCCCCTAGAAGCCCCTTTGAACTGAAAGCATGCACAGGTTCATTTCAGACTGAGTAACATAGAAGGAATCCTTTTGTGACGCTGTCTTGGTAGCAATAACTCTGGCTGATATGTGGGAAGAAGCAAACTGCTACTTGATTGTAACAGGAGTGATAGCAGTGAATGTTGTTAAAGTTTAAAGAAAGTGAAGATTTTGTTCTAAAAATGTGTCCTTTCTGTTTTTTTCTAATTTATCTGAGATAAATTCCAGTTGGTTAGACTACACAAGTGGTAATTTCAAAATCTTAAACTTATAAATTCTTGAATATATTAGCATTCAGGTAGGAAAGGGTAGGAAATCATGCTCACAGTAATTTAATGTTAAAAAACTCCCACGGAAACAGCACTTCCATAGGGATATCTTCCTACTTTCAGGTATGACCTTTCTGAAACCTTGAACAACTCATAGAAAACAGCAAAGCTGAATTTATGGAGATAACATAACTGTCTCACCTGCCTACACCATAAATAGATTGAATTTGTCTCAGCTGCCCTCTCCTTGATTACATTTCACATTGAAATGATTATTATTCTAAATTATTTCCTGTTTGAAGTATAGTTTTTTCAAATCAATCTGACAGGCATGCACCTTACAGAGATGCCTAATTGCCTTTTATACTGGAAGGTATTGCTTGAAAAACATGTACTTTCTACATCTAGATTGCTTCATACATAAGGAAACATCCTGACAAGATTATTATTATTCAGTACAAGGTTAGTAAGTGATACCAGATCAGTAACTTACAGAAAAGAAATCTCTGAACACAAAAAAATGTCCTCTTGAGCCTGTAGGATTGACAAGGATTGAAACTAAGTACTAGAGATGCTTCATAAAGAAGGTTAAGGACGTTATGTGCTCAGAGACTGCATTTTGCCTGGTCACTGTGGCTGGGATTGTAACTAAATGCAGTCAGAAGGTTCCAAACATGATTGGGTCAGAGCAGTACACGTTTAGCATGGGTATGGTGATGTGTCTCAGGAAAGGTGCATGTAGCCTTGACGCAGATGCACAAGGCTCTTATATTGAATTCTGAGAGTATGTTCTTTAGATTTCAACCTTGCACAACACTAAATAAATAAATAAATAAATAAGTAAAATCTCAGTAATAGCCGTAAGGGGCTTTCCAGCTTCTCTTTTGCTTAATGTGACTTAAATATCTTATTAAACAGTATGTTTCTGTGGGATTAGATGAAACTCTGACTATCAGAAAAAAAAAAAGTTTTTGTTCTCTAAGCCTGTTTCAGTTGTTCAGAATGAAACATTCAGTTTCTCCCTAGAGCTTCTAGCATCCTAGCTGAAATAAATGCCATGAGATTATTTTTGCATGCTAAGCTAATATGCTGGTTTTGCAGACTGGAGAACGTTTTCTCAGCAGGGAAATAATAATTTTGAAAACAATGGATTTTTCTTAATGATATCTAAATTTTTATAAGACATCCAGGGCTTCAAGTCAAACTATCCACAGCATGAGTTTTCCTCCATTTCATCACTGAATGTTTTGGTAACTCTGCATTGGCAATGATCCTCATTTTACTTCTGGGTGCATAATTAGGTACATCCAAGAGCTAGCACAGTCGGTGTGTTGAAATAAGCTCTTCTGTACTTCGGTACGTAGTACCAAGACATGCTGGTTCCAAGAAATTCTCAAGGTTGTGTTACTTTCACAGATTACGATACGACTTTGGCTACCTCTATGGCTCTGAAATATGATATTCAATAATATTTTTTATCAGAATCATTCATTTTAGTGCCAGAATCACTTAATATACAATAGATATAAAGAGAGGAGGTTGGATTTACTTTTATCAACTTACCTTGATTTATTTCCATCCCCCCTCTATCTGTCTTTCAATGAGGTTTTAATCAAGTCTGAAGGTACTAACGAGAAAATGGGGCTAACCTTACATTAGGTTACCTTTAGGCAGTTGCTTCTTTGGGATTTCCAGATCTTCAGTAACTTGATTCAAACCAGACTGGAATTCATGGTTTAGCCCAGGTTGCTGAAAATTCAGCAATCTGGCATGAAATGGCCACATCCTAATAACTTTTGCTGCCCATGCACATTGCCACCATAGAAGATTCAGAAGGCTTGCAGACATGACATTTTTCAGGCAGGAAGGTACTGAGTGCTCTGTTGTGTGTTGTGCTTGCAGTTGTAAAGCTCAGCAAGGATTGAGGTTGTGTTGATACCTGTTATCTTGTTCAATCAGGAAGCTACAGTGTATGCTAAATAATGGAAGGAGTCAGAAACAAGGTATTGTGAACAAGGTACTGTTTTTAGCATGAAATTTAGCCTCACAAACATTTTCTGGAAGTTTAGGGTTCATGTTAGACACAGCACGGTACATATAGTTAGTGAGATTTCCAAAATGACTTTAATGTAGCATGGTGTGAACTTATAACTGGTAGAAAGCAGATTTTTACTGTTCTGTACATTGTAAGTCTCCATAAAACCACTAATTCGACTGATGACTCATTTCAATTCTGTGCTCTTAATTATCTGACATCCCTTAACTTGGTGTTTTGATGTGTGAACACACTATGAAATCTCTTATGTCTTACCATGCAGAAACATATTCAAAGGGAACTCAGAATTGGTCCATAAAATTTTGTTTAATTTCATGCTACAGAAGACTAGGAAAGTGAATATGGTCAGTTTGGCACAGTAATAGTAATCTTCGTATGGAAAAGAACTTTCCAAGCTGTGCTTATTCAATTTCTTGCTCTTATATGAATGTTTTCTTAGCATTAGAACTCTCAATCCTACTTTTGCCAAACTTAAGTTTCACAACAGGGAGTAAATGTTATCTTTTTAAACCTGTATCACTGTCATATTGTTTACCTAGATACTCCCCTTTTCTTTCCTTATGCTCAGATTATAAGCATAGCAATAGCAGAACCACAAATCATAGCATTATCAATAGAAAACACACCCAAAAGATGATGCTGATTTCAGGGTTACCCAGCATCGTATATACATGTTTTAGGAAGCATAATTAACTGTTCAGAAAAGTTCCTCTTTGCCTTTCCTGACTTTATTCAAGTTGTATATTTTTCCCAAACTGCATCTTTATTGGTGCAATATTTGGATGCATTGATCTCTTGGTGCTGCTTAGAATGATTTTTGGGGTTTTTTTTTGTATGCACATTATTTTACATTGGTGATGTCTCTAGAAGAGCTGATAACATATTCTTGGAATTGTGGTCATCTCAAGTGGTAAGCAACGTGATGCCTTTTTTTCTAAACGAAACATAAGTGTTGCATATAGCTTTCTCCAAAAGCCTCTCTGGGGAAGCTTTTACAGTTTTTGAGGTCTTACATCTGAGCAGCATTGCATCTGGTCAAAGAGATCTGCTGTGCATTGTAACATTTCAAATCTTAGATGGTATTTCACTGTAGCCCCTATAGCAGTGCTAATGCAGTATTCATCTTTAACAATTAAAAAAAAAATACCTTTGCATTTAGCTTGGGCTTTTCAAACTTAAAAGTGAAGAATCCTTATTATATTTTATTCAAAGATAGCCAACAATCTTCAAACCCTACTAAGTTAGTACTGACATTGCTCTAAATGACATATGTCATCTGAATAGTTGAAAATATTCTGTAGAGTTATGTGGCTTGAGTCTATCTGGAAAGGTAAACATTTACATCCAATAATCCTCCAAAATGCTTTTGAAGCACTGCCACTTCAATCTTGTACAAAGATCACTATGGGATGCCACTGATCATCCATGGACAATGAGATTCACAGTTTGCTGCTATTTTGGATGTTCTACTGCTCTGAACTGACTCTTCAAATAACCTTATCTGGACAGTGAGAAAATGATGAAAACAGATCCATGCTAAGTCTCAAAATCAGAATTGTCAGAAAGAACAGTTTCTGCATACTTTTTCTTTCTCTAGAAAGGAATGAGAAGAATATATGACTATTTCAGGATGCATTTGTTTGAAAGTTATCGCGAATTTTCTTGTTTTGTGCTTATCATTCACCTAAAAGGACATTTAATGGAACAAAAGCTGTGTTTTGGACCTGGAAACCAAATGAAAGGCTTGCTTGAATTCTTGGAAACATACCTCATTGTGTAGTGCTGTAATCACACAGGAATTTTGTGTACATTTTTTTAATAACACATAGCAAATTTTCTGTCTATGCTCATGAGAAAGATCATTTAAATTGCATGTGGAACACTTCAATTTGTGTAACAAAGTGCCTGCATTCTAGTAGAGCATTAGGGGGATGATCTCTTCTATTCAAAGGCTATGTGAATACAACATATTTTTTTCAGTCTCTGTGTGCTGAATCTTAGTAATAAAGATTGCTGCAACAGTGATAGGAAGGTTCACTGAGACAGTGAGAAACAGGAGAAGAAAAATTGCAAGTGTTTTCATACAGAAACTAAATATTGAAAGCAAAAACATATTCTAAGTGTCAGTGTTAGCTTTTCTGATTATTGCATAACAAGAAAAATGTTTTCTTTACAAGCTCACTGGTGCCAACATTAAATAATGCATAACAGCAGCTTCATGTCCATATTTAATTATCTGTAAAAATATAGCTTAATACAAATCTGATAATAGTTCTGGTTATAACCACTTTGGAGAAATAGAAATTCAAAACAGTACTCTCTCAATTTAGGCTGCAATAGAACACAGATTTCTGTAGTAGTTCATGTCATTGTTCCCATCAGCCAAAACCACATGGAGCTTCAAGGTCTTTTCCTAATCTAAATTTATTAGAAGAAATTAAAAGAAAAAAAAAAAAAAGTAGGGGAAAAAATTGTGCTGCCTTCAAGTATTTCTGAAGTAAAAGGAAACAAAAAGTACAAAGGATTTCATTTACTAATTTATTGCTAAAACATAACCAAATTTTTACCTAAAAAACAGTTTTACCCTAGCTAAAGCATATGCAGTATTTCTTACGCTACATAAAAGCTTCATCCCAAAATTATGAATCTTGAAATCTATGGCAATCCACAGTTACTTGCCTTTTCCCAGTATCTCACATACGCTTCTATAAATAGCTTGCTTATCTCAATTTTCTTTATTAAACCAGGAATAGGAGCAGCTGGATAATATGAATCATCTCACACCAATGCAGGCAATAACTTGACTCCGGGGGTATGTAGTTGAAGAGCACTGGGCCTTAGTTTCTTTGTAGATGTAATTTTTCCTTGCCTACCACTTTTCTCTCTTTGCTGGTGCAAGAAAGTGAAGTGAGGTAGTAAGTATACCATGATTTTGTAGGGAAAATAAACTCCACAATGAAGAAAAAGCAGTCAGAGTATCAGAACAGAAAAAGTCCTTGTGCTCTTTTCCAACACACTGCTGGAATAGCCAGCAGCATTCCTCATTTTGACAAATCAGCGCATTCTCCAGTTATCAATAAAAAGAGGTAGGTCTGCTGCAGTGTGGTTAGTTATTCAGCTCAGCCTCATTTTGCAAGAAAACTAAAAATCTGAACCAATTAATCTAACTAAAGTATTCTCAGGCTGGCTGCTGAACCAACTTTTCCTGCTGTTGTTATCTTTAGGATTGGATTTGGCTTATGGTTTAAGATGCAAGTCCGTATCTCACTGTTTTATAAAGCAGTTATATTACAATCAGACTATGCCAGTGGATATAATGCTTCCCATAAATTCCAAGCTTTACCTAAGAGTGATGTTTGACTCCATATCTATGCATGTGCAAATTAGAAACCCATACATCCAATGCTACTGACATGAAATATCTGTGTCATCAGTTCTTACAATTTCAATTACATAAATTTGTTTTCAAGGCCTTATTTAATGGAAGCTGATATTCCCTTTCAAGGGGCCTATAATCTGTTCTTCTCTCAAGGGCTTTTAGCAAGTCCTTTTATTCATGAATAATGTTTCTGATATCTAAAGTGTCACTCATTTCTTCCTTTCACTGAGCTGACCAGAAGTAATGACTCTTTCAAGGCTATCTGTGCACACTGTAATGTTAAAACGTTGAAAGATTTTTAATCTTGAACAATGTGATTATCTCAGGACACAGCTCCATCAGCAAGGCCCATTTACAGCCTTGAATGCTTGAAATTTCACAGTAAGAAGCAAAGTGCAAAGCTTAAAATCACACGTTGTAGCAAGTGCAAACAAACCAGCAGGTTCTGCTGTTTCCAGGAATGTCAGGAATGATAGAAGATATGTAAAATTTGGGCAAACAGCCTTGGGTGATTATCTCAGAATTCATATGGTTCTACTCTCTCTTGCACTACAGGAAAATGCCAGTGAGGCTCATGCATGATCTGAGCCTCTCTTATGGGCAGGTCCCCATGCCTAGAGTGATTTTCCTCCCCTGTCTGTTTTCTTCCTTGAGGCTTGCTCTGGCAGCTGAAAGAAGAAAGAAAGGGGTAAGAGTGGCAGGAGAGGGACATCACAGAGTAAAGATGATCAGACAAAACGTTCCACCCTCTATCAGACACATGAACATGAACATAAACCATCTCCACTGCTTCACAACTGCTGTACCTGCTTGGGGCCTCTGCTATTCTGGCACACCTCGGCACTCCTCTTCTTCTACTTAAGACCTCATCCTCTCAGCCAGCATCTTCCAAAGTCATGGAACAGTCACCCTTACCCTTAGGCAAATGCCCTGGAGCTCTCTCCCAAACTCATGGGTCTGCTCCCTATACTCGCACCTTCAAGTATCAATATAGAGGCAACACTTTAGACTACCCAGACTTCCAAAACCTTCCTACAGAGTCTACGTTCACTACTGAAAGAGCTTTGTGTAACTCGAGGTAAACAGAGAAAAACTTGCAGGTTTTTTGGGCAGTGAAAACACTATTCTCTCTCATTTTATATCACCACATCCTGCTGATGTGAAGTCAAACATACTCAGAGAAAGGTCACAAATAATGAGAAGTAACGCATAAAAATTTTCCATCAAAGTGCAGTTACCTGTAAATCATACTGCAAGAAAATAAGGTTGTAGACAAAACAAACAAACAACAAAAACCACACCTTCCTACTATGAAACTGCAAATCTTCCAGAAGATTTGAGAAAAGGTATGGAGTTGAGTATGTGACTTTGATTCATAACATTCATACTTCTGATGGCAAAGAGATCAAGAAGCCATTTATATTCTTTGAGAGTTCAGAACGTAAAATACTAGAAGTAAATATTGATTGATTTAATCCATTTTCTGTGATGGGGTGACTAGAGGAATACTGGGCTCAGGAAGAAAGCAGGTGAGTTCTTTCACTGAAATACATTAAAAAAAAACAAAACAACACGACTAAAACCTTGTATAGATATTGGAGAGTCTAAACATATACTCACCTGCATGAGTGGAAAGGACTATTATTTATGCTTAGCAAGTATGAGTGTTCTGTTGAAAATAAATCAACTGTTATGACTACCAAATCCCTCCAGAGAGTGTAAAACACTTAGCAGGATTTGGAGCTCCCGTTCAAGCAGTTCATTACAGATTATTAAGACAACTTTATAATGGTCTGCAAGCAGGCTAGGAATTGAAATTGGTCACTGCCAAGCTTGCTTGCCAAAATTCTCCTTCTTCATATGAGCACCTCTCCTATGAGGAAAGGCTGAGCAACCTGGGTCAGTTCAGCCTTGAGAAAAGAAGACTCAGAGGGGATTTGATCAATGTCTACAAATATCTGGGGTGCAGGAGGCAAAGGAATGAGGCCAGTCTCTTTTCAGCTGTGCATAGCAATAGGACAAGAGCCAATTTTTATATCTCTCAAACTGAAATGTCCAGGAAACACAGTATTTGAAAAATATGGAAAGTACATTAATATATAAATACTGCCTTTCTTCAAAAGGGCATCAGCTGGTGTAAATTTATCCAGATTATATGTTAACTAAATGGAAATCAGAAAATGAAACACTTTGTCTGTGGAAACACTTTAATTCAGAACAAGTAACTGTAATTACTGAACTTGTGTTCTGAAAATACTTTAGATAGGACTGTACCATATGGAATTATCAACAATTATATAAAATGCCAAATTTCCTGTTTTGAATTTACTGATATCACTGGAATCCATATATTATTTATTTTGGATTCACAACTAACATCAGAATATACTATGCACAAAAATGAAAATTTTGCCTGACAAAAAAACCCTAGCTTTTTCTTACAGCTTAAAATTGAGAAGAATAGTCTAAGAATATCTAGCAGATCAATCACTGCATTACCTAAACAAAATCTTCCAATATGATAAGTGTTTTGTTAATAGTGCTCCTTTATTCAGTGTTGATCAGCTTCAAGGATGCCAGAACCCCCGCCCCTCCCACCCAAAGTTGTTATTGATCTTAAATAAAAAATGAATTTTAGTATATGATATAGAAACAATGATAAAGGAAGAACTGAGTGCAGAAAGGACTGATAGCAAGGGACAATAAATAATAAATCAAATGAGGAACATGCTGTTTATTTGCTATAGTAATTGTCCTTCAAGCATTTTTGCAGTTTCTTCTCCTATTTTGCATAAAAATGTTACTAGGAGTAAATGCAATAGATTCTAAAAAGGTAAAAAAGAGATATGCACTGAAATAATAGTTGCAAAAATATATGCTTTTTTATTATTATTTCAAATGCACTCAATCTTCTGGCTAGCTTTATTTATTTTTTTTTCATTTTGAAATTAATATGGGTATGTGGACCACTCAAAATGACTCCACTTCTTGATTATTGTCCTCCCCTCACCCCACAGAAACATAGATCTCCTCTGCTCTTGTTTGTTACCCTTTCCCAAATAGCTGAATAGGTCCACAGTGCTTGTCCACAAGGTAGGGCTTCATATGCCAATGTCACATACATCACAGTGTCATAGTCTAATACCTAATGCTCCTAGACTGCCTTCTCATTCAGTTTTGCTTCTCTTTTACCAGTAGCCACATTACCCCTTGCTACCAAAACTAGTATTTTTCTAGTGCTTGATGTCAGGGAAACCTCTATGGAAATAACTGTCCTTTCACTGTTATTTCATTTCTCTCTATCTTTTTACATCACCTGTTTGTCACCTCGTCTGATCTGTGTTCTCTTACTTCCAGTGAATTCCATCTGTCACTATATACTCTTCGTTTTCCATGAACTCATCTGCAACAGAAACTCACTTCTCTACTCTGGCGCTGAACAAATGGGATAGTTACCTAAGAAGCCTAAAAAGCAGGGGCACCAAGAGGTCTTACCTTTGTCATGCATAAGCATGTGGCCCTTTTGTGTATGCATGATTTCACCTTTATGAAAAGAAAGAGCTAAATTATTTCCAGTAGACAGATGTTCCCAGATAAACAGAAAACAGATGAGCATTTCTGTATTGTATTTCTTTTGAATATATTGAGTTACTCGAGGAAGCAAATCTGGTTAAGGAAATTAGAGGCAGCTTTTATTTTAAAAGAGAGGGCCTTGTTTTTTAAAGTTCAACAGTGTCACTTTCTGGTCATAGGATTACACCTTTCTCACCAGTGATATTAAGCTCTGTTTGTCAAGGATTTTGTCACACATGCAGAATCACATGCCATATCTTGTAATACTTTGTTGCATTTTGATTCTCAGAATTCTGGTGTCTTACAGTGGTCTGCTTTTAAAGCACTTTCTTTCTCACTTCTTTCTCTTCTTGCCCTCAAAGAAAACAGGGGGGAAAAAGGAAAAAAAAAAAAAAAAGTGGCCTAGTTTCTTATATCCAGCAAAATCTGATCTTGAAACGGTACACACCAAACACTTTGAGTTGTAATGTACACATTGCTTCTGGGTGGAAAAGAGGGAACTTCTAGCAAAGTTATGCTTCTTTTTCCACACTGTTTCAGAGCTGTTTCTGATGGAAGTATAATAAACTGACATGAAGGAAGACAAAGTACTAGAATATATCCATTCACAATAACTACTCGATAGAATACACTCTGAAAAAGACATGGCCCAAAAGTATGAACAACCTCCTGGCCATAGAAATTTATTACACGCAGATGGTGAATGAGGACAGGTCTGTATAACTGTAAACTTCACTACCATATAAACTTCTTATTTTTTTAGCTTAGTTTATACATCAACTAATACTTACCTAGTGTTTTTCTGATTCCATCTTGGACAGCAAAAGCAAAATATGTCTCAGGGGAATTCTGCACAGCAATAATACAAATTTACCTATGCAGTACGAGTATAATATATGTGACTCTTGGGCAATGACATGAAAATTGTGAATATATTAATAAGTTGACCTGAGTGTGTACAATACACCAGAGCATCATTTCTGTATCTGTACATAAGCAGATCAGGCAGAGAGTTCCTATGCAGTAGTCCTTGCTTCAGGATTACTGGTTGTTAGGAAGTCTCAGAGGAATCGGGCACTCTAGAGCTACAACTCTGAGAAGGAACACAAAACCATCTGTATTTGTTTAGACCAAAGACTCATTTAGCTGAATAACCTTTCTGCACAAATGGGTGATGTTGACTGTCTAAAGGAATATAATTAACAAAGCTAGCATAGGAGTTCCTAGCTTGCAGTAATCTGTAGCTCAGGAAATTTCTGAGGCAGTGATGTGACTTTCCCAGTTAACAAAAACTTCTGACATCCCCCCAAGAATGTGGAAAGGAGCTCTGTTGCTAAAGAACCACCTTTCTTTTCTTTTTCTTCTTCTTTTTTTTTTTTTTTTTTTTTTTCATTTTGGCTTGTCTCATGCAGGCTTACATGTTTTAATGCCTCTTGTTGCTGTAAAGCGTTGTCTCTAATTCATATTATTCATAAACCTCTCTGACAGTACATTTTGGTAATCCTTTTGCAGACTGAAAAAAACTGTCCTTTTAGTACAGAATCTTCTTTACAATTGTTCCAGTTCTACTATATCTTCTCTGAGATGAGGGATTGCATAGGGTATTCAAGGTGCAGGAGCAGAGTGAACTTATTCTGCAACATTCTGGTTTGTTATCTGTTTTTTTTTTTTACTTTTTTCTCTTTCTCAGTCATTTTCTCCTTCTCTGTGACTTTCCTTCTTTTTTTTTTTTTCCCCCTTTTTTAATTTTTTTTTTATTCTTATTGAATGCTCGGCTAGTGTTTTAATAAATTTATCATAGTCCTAAAACCTCTTTCCAGATTTATATTAAACAGGTCCAAACCCATTATAGAATATGTAACATTAGCACTGTTTTTTCTTATACATATGATTTTACAATATTTGATTTTGAGTTTTTCCTGCCATTTTATCTGAAACTCTCCATGGTTTCCCAAGAAATTTTACAAAGCCTCTGGAAGCTACTGAGAGTGAAAGCTTGCCATAAATTTAGGTAGCTCAATTATGTAGATGTGTTTCTGGAAAGAAATGGAGAAATGCAATCCACTGTTGTAAATTTCACGGGGAAACAGACTGTATGACCCCTTCGTTAAAGGCAGCAAAAATGTTCAAAATCATGATGCGTATGCAGACTTCCCTCTAGCTAATTTAAATGAATGATATTGGATATTATTTCATCTGGTAGAATTAATATCCTGTGTAACATGCTTAGCCTAATTTTTCTTTCTGCTTTCTTTAGATAGCTGTGGTACATTGGGTACAACTTGTATATCTAATGTGAAACGTGCTTGCTTGTTCTCCCACTCTATTATCTCTGAAAAACCATTGAGGAATTGCCCTGAACTGTGTTTGTTTCCAGTGTGTTTTACTGGTGGGAAGACGACTTTGTCTGCAAGATTTTCAATTTTACCTGAAGACACTGAGCTCAGAGGCATCGTAATTTCTCTCTGGAACCAATTCCACATTTCTTCAGGTTGGTTTCCAAAAAAGCTGCTTTTTACAGACACAAGCCTTACTGGGGAGCTTGACTATTCACTTATTGCTCTCATATTGGAGAGCATGTGATGTAGACCTTACCTGCTAGTGAGGAATCAGTGATGAGATTTGAGCACTAAGGCAATGTGCTTTCAGTAGTTACTTTTGCTAGGCAGAAGGGCCTCTGTTTTCTGAGATATTTTCTATTTCTTTTTATAAGGTTTTGTTTTGGTTGGGTTTTTTGTTTTTTTTTGGGGGGAGGGCATATACAGAGAATTATAATAATAGAGCAAAAGGTCAAAAGTATACAGGTTCTCAGTTGTCCCAGTGGTTAATTCTGAATGCAAAGGAAAGATAATCATACTCCCACAAAATAGATGGAGAAATCAGTACAGTTTGTGAAAGGAACTCCCTGAGTACCAAAAGGAAGATAAAGGACAAATGAGTATGCATAAAATTCATAAATACATAGTACTTTCTCAAAAGTATCCAACAATGCATCTAAATTTGTAACTTTCTCACCTGCTGATTTCCTGAACCTTTTTGTTATCTTGTTATACTTCAAAGATGTGCCTTTTGTGGTTTTCCATACAAAACAGTTTTTGTCTCAAAGGAAGGTTTTAAAATTTTTCATATTCCTTTTGTTCTTCTGTTTCTTAACACTGGTCTTTGGGGGAAAAAAAAATAAACAGGTTAGTTCATCATGACTGGGAGGAGGCACAATTTTTAGAGTTAGGAGCTTGGATATTATTCCTTAACTCTTAAATACCTTGTGTCTCGATAGAAGATTATTAGCTACATAACTCTCCTAATTTTAGCTGAGATAATTTTTTTTTCTAGTAGATGGTGTGGCATTGGATTTATGATAAGGATAATGTTGATAACACACTGACATTTTGGCTGTTGCTGAGCAGTGATTACACCAAGTCAAGGACTTTTCACATTATCCTGCCAGTGAGGAGCTGGGGGTGCACAAGGACTGAGAGGGGACAAGACCAGGACAACTGACCCGGACCGGCCAAACGGATGCCCCGTACCATATGGTGTCATGCTCAGCAACAAAAGTGGGAGGAGGTGGTCAGTGGGCAGCTGCTGCTGCTTGGAGACTGGCTGGGCATCACTTGACTGGTGGTGAAAACTGCATTGTGCAGCACTTGTTTCATTTATTCTTCTTGTTGTGTTTTTTTTTTTTCTTTTCCTTTTCCTTTCCTTCTCCTTTTCCTTTTCCATCTCCTTTTCATCTTCATTTTCCTTTTTCTTTCCCTTCCTTATTAAACTGCCCTGAAATCCAGCACAGATTGGCACTGGCAACAAATGTCAGTCATGCTTTTGCCTCCTTCCTACCTGCTCTTTTCATAACCTGAAGCCCCTTCATGCGGGTGCTATTATTTGTAGAGTTACAGTGAAATGTGTGGTCTGGGACCAATCTGGCAAAAAAACCCCGCAACATTTCTGTGTGTTAAATTTCACTGGATCTCTTCCCTACCCTCAGTCATTCGTGTCTGCATGAACATTAGCGTTGGCACAAGGAACAGGACAGCAAATCCAAACTTGAGGAACGACAAAGCCATTTATTTTGTCAGCAGTGCCAGTTTATGCTGCATTAAAATTCTGAAACTACAGTGTGAGAAATACAAACCGAGACGTACAGAAATCTACAGCAAACCATCTGCATACAGAAGGATCTTTTAAGGTTGAATTATTACATAAATGGATTAAAAATTACATTCCTTAATTTATCCACGAATTTCATGCCTAATATCTGTCACATATTGATGCTTTAATGAACGCCTGTCTACCAAAAACATTATTGCAAGTGCTGAAAGAATACTTGGCTGTTCAGTCAAAATGAAATGGATTGGTAGAGAACATTTGTCAGGACAGAAAAAAAAAGGTCTTCCACATTCCAGAGACAGTCAGTTAAAATGTCGTTAAAGCCACAAAAGCTTCATGCAAAAGTTTGTGGGAGACATGCCTGAAGCACAAGAACATACAATAGTCAGACAAACAAGAAACTTTTCTTGCTCTTAGTTTTTTATCTTGAGGTCATTATATAGAAGCCACAGTCAATTTTACAAAGCATATCATTATCTCCAAATATGATTCCTCCCATGTCTAATATGCAGATTTCAGCTATGCAGATATTTGAAATTTCTGAATTATTTATATATACTAGAATCAGTGACATTTATGGATGCAGCTTTCATGCTGCAGTTGGTTTGGCAACTAAACAAACTATGCTTATATTGTTATAAATTCAAAAATTGAACTAAAATCATAACTAGAAAAAGAATGTAATCGGTTAATAAAAGTTGATAAATGAATTGCACAAACTCTTAGAGAATAGCTGGAGGTGATGCAGTCAGCCATTAGTGTAAAGGGATTTGAATTGTTATTGATGAAACTGGCTGTGGGCAGCTCAATCATCAGACAATTACTGGTTATATTTGGAAGAATAAAGTAAAAGAAGAATATAGGACTATAAGATGAAGTTGTGTATTTTTCCGTATTTAAAAATACATTATTTGAGAAAAACATGATATACTTAGAAATCATTGCTTCTTTTCACCTTGTTATAGCTTTACACAAAAGAGTTTGTGTTAACTCCATACAATAATTTGAAACTCTGAGGTGAGTAAATAATTCTGTACTGTAAATACTTTAATCTAGCTTCAGAACAAAATAGCTGTGCAAGCTACAATATTGATTCACCTGAATGGAATTAAATGCAACTAGAAACAGTGATACAGAAAGTTCTGTTAATCTGATTTCTTCTCCTCTCACTGTTCCTGACCAGGAATACCTGAACCTTACTTGCAGTAGTTTAACTCATTGGTGAAAAATGCTCTGAGATATGAGCAGTATTTTCAAAATTGTTGCAAATCTAAGGCTGCACTTTCCCCTTAAAAATCGACTATGTGTAAGAAACATGAATATAAAATGGCAAACAGGCACTGCAGTCATTACTACCAGAAGTGATGAATATCTTGTCTTCCATAAAAGCAACCAATCATCCTTGGACAGAATCTTCCCTGCAAATTGATATACAGGCATGTATTATATGGCTGTATTACCAAGGATGTCCAATACATGAGAAACTAGCAATTGTCATTTCTTTCTGACCTTGTTTAGTAAGAGATATAGTAAGTTAGTCTTTCTGTTGTCAGTTCTGCAATGGATGGAGTCCACATTCAGCTTAAGACTACATCTTGTAACAGCAAAAGAAAAGTTTTCCGAGGGTTTTTTAATTATTTTTTTTTTATTTTTAGAGTCTGCAAACAGAATTCCAAGGAAGTTTCAAAGCGATCTGTTCAGGTCCCTGGAGTAATTATTCTCAGATGTCAGTGTGACAATTCAGATGTCAGTGCTCAAAATTGTTGGTCATTTTACAAGGCATTCAGCTCATGTAGGTACCTATTTTTGAAGGTTAGAATGAAAGCAATTTCAGGGACTATAAGAACAATTTTATTTCCTTTATCAATTTAAAAGTGAAGCATTATAAGGCCTTATTGAAGTGCCATCCTTTTGCTCTGGACCACTTGGGGAAAATCTAAGGAGCAGCTTGAAGCAAATACACATATGGATGTGATTTTTTTTATATGGTAGCAAAAAACCCTACTGTAACTGCAGTTTTATGAGTATCAAATGCTTTTCAAATCCAGTACCATCATTTCTGTACTCATCAAATTCATACATTCTCTGCCTCTCTTTTCTCCCTATATTTGCAGAAGGACTGGCGCTGACCTAAGATGGAGAGTTGACAAGCTGTAAGTACTCACATCATGTGAAAGAGCAGTACATTCTGCTCTGACCAGTCCTAATGAAAAAGCCAAAGTCTTTTTTAAACATTTGCCTATATGAAAGCATGTTTGGTGATGTGATTCTGTTCTTCAGTGCAAGTTTTATTCTTGAATCACTGCTAACAGAATTTCAGACATCTCTTGACCCAAAACAGTGATGAGTGATCAGAAGAAGAAAAGATCCTCTGAAGGTTTTCCTCAGACCCATCCCAGGATATTAGGTAACAAGAAAAAATTATAGGTTAATCCATTCCTACAACACCTCTGAATGTGTAGACAGAATTCCAAGGGCTCATGCTTCTCAGAGACTGTATTCAGAGCAGTGAGGAGCAATCTGGCACTACAAACTGACTGCAGCTTCAGTTAATAAAGCTACAGTTGGGTGAGAGGTAAATTGGGAGGTAATAAGGGAAGAGTATATGGAAGATGAAACCATCAGGACTGTTGTAACCCACTTTCAGATTCTGTTCTGATACAGCTTTGAAACAATATTTCCAGGGTGTTCTTTTTCTTCCTTCGTATTTTGTTAGAAAAGAATAATTCTTAATTGACACAAGAATCTCAAGGAATATCTAAGTAGCTGATTATAATGACGAAACACTGAATTTAATTATACACAAAATGCTGCCAGATGACCTAAATAAATTTACCTAAAAATTAGGAAACAATACGTTCAAAAGTGTATTTTTCAAATTTACTGTGCTCCATCTATTAATTAAGGTGCAGTGTTCATGTACTGCATTTAATCTCTGTGCATAATTGATTAGAATAAAAAAGCACAAAACACATAAACGATAGATGTCACAGCAGTATTGGGTTTCACATTTAAGATATATTAGGAAACACACTTTCTTAATCATGGGTTTTTCTGTTTTTTGTTTTGTTTTGTTTTGTTTGTTTGTTTTATTTTCCACTGAAGGCATAAAAAACAGTATACTGAAATCTCCAAGCAATTTTCAACCTTCAAGTCCAGGAGAAATACTGGGATTAAGCTATGTTTTTTAACTGATTCCTCAACTGCAACCAAGGAAATTTAGTAACACGTGATAATAATTTGAATGGTGTCATTTTAGCTTTACAAGTATGATGGAGACAATTATACACACCTGTCTTAGCAGCAGGAATCTATCAAACAAATTTAGAAAACAACACCTCCAGAGAGCTTCATCAAAGAAACTGCAGGCAGGAAACAGGCCTACAGTCGTGTTTAGCCCTGTCTTGACAGCTGACGTTGAATTGCCGTCCTAGCAGTAATATTTCTTAACTGTCTAAATCTTAAAAATTAGTTTTACCGCTACAGTGATTCAAGCGTTCATCTATGAAATTATTCTTTTCACAGAACATCTTCATGCTTGTGTTGCTACATCGCAGATTACTTAAAAATGCCCTGGTTGAAAGGATGCTGATGTTTATTGTACATCATGCTTTTCACTACCCTCATTCTAACATAAATGCTATCTTATGTGATAGAGGCTAAGCTGTTCAGGTGAAATGAAGTATTTTCTTGTAGGAAAAATGCTGTGAGTTCTGCAAGTATATGGAGGAAACTGTCAAAACACAATCTAGTTGCCAGTGTACAACTACAAACACTTAACTAAAACACTTTAAAAAGCAGGAAAGGCAAACTGTGACAGTTGAATGATTTTACTTATATAAGGACAAATAGAAATTTGAGTATGCTTTTTCGTTGATAAGAAGTTCATATTTAGCAAATAAAATTAATTTTCATTATCTCATTACTTAACTACATCTGTCCCATATTGACACTAACTGTTATACCTTTTGCTAGGAAATGATTTGATGTATATAAAGCTTTGTCTGCTTTGGGAAATAACTGCCTCCCAGCCACACCAACCAACTTCCTCACAGAAACTCACAAATCCTCCACAAGAGTCCATTTCAGGTAACTCTCCAGTCTCAGTTCTGAAAAAGCGAAGAAAATAAATTTTTAACCCCCTCAAAATAATAAAAATCTTCCCTTCCTTTATTTTAAAATTAAATTGCTACAGGATTAATTTTTGTGGCATTGGGTTTTAGTAGGTTTCTGCCTCTACTTTTATATATACATATTTTTACTCATTTTATTAGGGATAAGGACATATTTACCACTGAGATTCAATATAAAACAATTTTATGAATGTGCAATATTTAATTCTTGTGCGTCATCCTTGCATGATTTTCCAAAGTTCCTTTTTATTAAAGAGCACAAAGTGCAGGGCAGTGATATATAGACCTTATGCTTTACATACTTCAGGACCTCAATGTAGTCACTGGAAAAGATTCCTGTAGCAGAAATGCTAAGCTATAGCCTGAAACATTGAAAGAGCACCTGGCGGGAAGGCAGGGCCAACCTAAGGGAGTTCAGGTGTATGCAATGCACTTGAGTGATTGGAAAGGGTGGAGCCAGGATCCACTCCTTCCCAAATCTCATTTAAGTGTTGGCAGTGGAGGCAAGGGTATTTTGCTTGAGGCCCCTGCTTTCTAAAGGCCTTCCAAAGGTTAGCAGTTCTTTTCCTTCATTTCTGTGTTTATGATTGCTGCATTTAAGCCTGTTCTTATTTGCTGCAGCTGAGGCTTTGCCATCCTGCTGTTATTGCAGTACTTTCCATTATGTTGTAGCATTACAATTCCTAACCAAGGTGTTCTGAGTAATTGTGCAATGAGAGAGTTTACTTCTGCCCATTGTTTATACAGTTCTTTATACAGGCTCCTTGCTTAAGACAGTACGAAAAATAAGAGGTGCTTGTGATGTTAAACTTCTTGTGGAAACTTATCTTGTCTATCCTGCTTCGCCTATGTATTATTTCAGGTAGCTGTAAATAAAAATGCACCTATGTATGCATGCCTAATTTTCCTACTAAACTCATATGTTACCTGCTTTTACATGTTGTAAATAAAGAATAGAACAGAGAAGGAGATCTATCTTCTGCCACATGCTCACTTCAGCCTGCCTGGGGTATTTGTGAAGCACGCTTCTGACTCTTTATTAAACATTGCCTAGACAGTCTGGAGGAGAAGCAAGTGTTTTGAGTACGTTCTATGTGGAGCTGGAGGGGGAGCTTATTACATGGAAATTCTGTATTAGGAAATATATTGCTCCTTCCTCTGCCTCTCACCATACATTCAAATCGTGGTCTTTTTTTTTTTTTTGTGCTCTCACCGTATAATATCTTATTTTTTTAAGTATGATTTTCCTCTTTAGAATTACTTTGCACTCTGCCATTCATTCATTTACTGGCAGTGAAAACTCTGTTAGCTCTGTTTGGAAGCTAGTCTACAGCAGTTTTCTCAGGGTTTTCCTCCCCTCCCCCCACTCCCCCGAGGATGCTCCACAGATGGCATGTTTTGTCTCGTGAGTCACTGTCATAGGGGAGAGCAGGAGGAATTTATCCTTTCTCTCCTACAGGCAAGCTACTTGTTTGCCAGATCATTGCATGTCAAAAAATGACCCCTGGTGTGGGATCCCGTGGCAAGTTGTGTGAGGCATGTGACACATGCCAGAACACTCTCGGGACCCAGAACAGTAGTATTTATGGCAAACGTAGGACAGAAGCCTTTATGTGGTGGTGAATGTTTTGATGACATTAAGGATGAAGTTTGGTGTTGCAGAGGTAGGTACTTTTCAGGGTTACTATAGTAGAGCTGGATGTTATTATAATAGTTTGAGATTGTAAAGCTTTCATTAAGTTTTTTAAATTTTAATTACATGCATCCCTTCTGTATGTCGTCAGCAGGAGCTATGACATCTTTACAGCCCCGTGGGTTCACAGAGAGCTTCCATGCAGAGGAACGGCAGCTTTGTCTTCTGGAGAAGGCTAATGCAGTCAAAGCCTTAACATGTTCATTTTAATCACAGAATTTACTAATCATATTTGAGTAATGAGAGATTTAAAACTCGGCACTGCTACTTTATACCGGCTCTTAACAGAGATAGTGCAAAGAGCGGGAAGCACACGCGTACCCGCCTCCCGCGCATGCGCCGTGCCCCTCACCGGGCCCGTTTGGCCGTGGGACGGCCGGAAGCCGCGCGGGGTGCGGTGATGGCGGCGCAGCAGGAGATGGTGGAGCGGCTGCAGACCTTGACGGTGGAGCCCAACTCTGTTGGCGAGGTGCCGGGCGTGGAGGAGGGGGAGCGGAGGTCGGCGAACTCTCCGGGCCCCCCAGACGGTGAGAAGGGAGGCTCAGACCAGCCACCCTCCGCTGAGGGAGCGCGCCCTTGCACGCCACCCCCGGCGGTTCCCAGCGAACCCGCCGCCGACGCCTCGGACTCGGAGAGGTGGGTTTGGGCCGGGCATGGCGGCGTGGGGGTCCGCTGGGCGCTTTGCGGGACCAGAACTTGCCCCCCAACCTGTGTGTTCTTACAAAAAGATTTACCTTATATGTTCATCAATGTTTTGGTATTCGGTATAGTTGATGAAAGATAACTGAAGGGGTTTGATGTGGGCTGGGCCTCTGAAACCAGCACGCCTCTAGCCATCTTCAGTGAGGTCTGCGTCTTCCTTTTGTGCCGTTGCGGTTTGATAATGCCAGGTTGGTGTGTACTCCTTCAAACTATCAGAGATTTCTGGGAAGTCTTAAGGGTCTCCTCTTGAGTTTCTCTAACATTTGATGGTGTAAAGTTTGATTATGGAAACATTTTATTGGCTCGTTTCAAGTTTTCCTACAACATGATGAAGAATGGAGGGACAGTTTCCTGGTTCATGGCTCAGACATCTATAGTTTTGCCTCCAATATCTGTTTCAGTAATTACTAAAAGTTCATTGTAATCTGGAAGCTTTAAACTACTGCACATAGCTGACGGCTTCATAGAGTTCCATTTTTTTTATTTTTATTTTTTCCCTTAGCCCTCCACAGCTTGTTTTTCAGTAGCCAAACTTGTTTTGCCTTCCTATGCTGGTTTTCCTAGGAAGAAGTCGTTAGTTGGCTTTTTCATAGGACCTATTCATGATGATGTACTTATTTGTTGACTTCGTTATTTTTCCTATTTGTTAGAATTACAGCAACAGATAATTGAAAGCAGTTTGATTGTGAGGGGAACAATGTAATATCAAGAATCTAGAAGAGAGCACTTTCTGTATTTTATTTACTGCTGTTTCTAAATTCTGCGTTGTTAACTGCCAGATCGTAGAATAAAGGCTAAGTGCTAGTTTACAAAAGTTTGCTTGTATCACTGTGTTTGTTTAAAATTTGAGGTGTTTTAAATTGCCAGGACCGACTCCTTGATCTTGCTTGTTTCTCCTAGCCCGCTCCTGAAGAACTTAGCCTTTTGCTGCAAGAAATGTATCAACATGAGTAATGATTACTTTTTTCTTTTTAACTTATTATACCCTTCTTATTAGGGGTCCTGGGCAATAAGCATCTCTTCTGCCCTTGAAAATTATGGAATTCTTCCCTTATATCTGTGAAAATGAATTCTTTTAATCTTTGTAATACAAGGTGCATTCCTTGGAATTAGCATTTTCTTGACTTAGCTTCATGCTAATGGTAGTGTTCTGTAGCAAGATTGCCTGTGGTAGGTAGCTTAGTATGTTATTTTACAAAACTATTTTTGGTGAGCTGTTTTTTGCACTTGTTCTGAACTGCTGAAGCCATTACCCTTCTCAGCTTTTTTTTTTTATGGTCTTGTTCAGTGGCTTTGTTAGGATCAGGAAAGATCTCTTCTATATACAAATGTATTTAAGAAGATGTGTGCTGTCCAAAGGTAGTTGCACGAAGTGTAAGCCAGCAGTTTTTAATAATTTTAATATAGGAGTCTGTATTTTAACTCCTTTTTTTTTTTTTCTGTTCAGTGATACAGATTCAGGTAGTTCATCAACTACGTCATCCTCTTCATGTTCTCCTTCGGCGTTATCTGATGATGATGATCATCCAAATGAGAAGGATAACAGAACATACTGCGTTAGAACAAAAGATGAGTTGCCCCTTGATGTAAGTAGAAAGTGGTGTCTTTTTAAATGGTTTTTCTAGTAACTCAACCTGAAGTAATTTATGTATTTTTAAATTGTCAGGGAAACTGATTAAATGTACACTTTTGCACTAGTTCAGATACATAGAATGGTTAATAGTTTAAAATGTTTTCTCTTTCTCTATTTCAGTGGTGAATGTGTGACTTTATTATTTTCAGGAACTGCCTCCTGTTGAAGATTTAACTGTAATCCTTCCTGATAATGTTGAACTGAAGCTTTTTGGGACAGTTTCCAGTATCATTGAGCAGCTAGGTAGGCAAGATATGTTGAACTGAAAGTTAAAAAAAAAATAAATAAATATTTTTTGTATATCTTTACATTAGTTGTTTGTGAACTCTTCCCCCAAAGTTTCAGTACAGCTGTGTTCTGTTTCACAGTGCTGCTAAGCCTTTCTGCTGGTTCTCTGCCCTTATTCAGGAAAGGGGCAACAGATTTCTGAATGAGAACAGATCTAAAGACAGGATACTGAATGGCGTTTGTGTTGAATTCCCCTTTAGTTTGATGGCCTTTATGTGGTATGTGAAATAAAAGATTGGCAGAAGTTGATATTGTTCAAACTTCTATACTGTATTTTTTGTTAAATTTATTTGAAATGCTCTGTGCTGCTTGAATTGCTTTTAAAGCAATTTGCTTATGAAGTGAGTTTAAAAACAGCGCACTTATGTTGAGTAGGAAACAAATGAATAACATTTGCTGTTAAAATTCTTTTTATTGTAAAAGACTCTAGGTAATACAAGCAATTCCTTGACAATAATTTTCTGCTGCATTGGTTCAGGATTAATCTCTAGAAGCTGGCTGAAGGTGGTGGTTTCTTCATTGATTGTCCTGTTTTTCTACTTGTCATTTCTTATTCATAGTAAAGAAGATGGCTTTCTGCTGAAACAATAGTTAGGAAAGCTGGGGAGGGACTTCTTATAAGGACAGATAGCAACTGATTAGAAGACTAGATATTAGGAAGAAATTCTTTACTGCGAGGGTTGTGAGACACTGGAACAGGTTGCCTGGTGACGTTGAGGATGTTTCCTCCTTGGGAGTATTCAAGGCCAGGTTGGATGGGGCTGTGAGAAGCCTGGATTAGGGGAAGTGTCCCTACCTATAGTTGGGGGGGTGGGAGGGGGATGGAACTAGGTGCTCTTTAAAGGTCCTCCCAAACCATTCTGAGTCTATGTTGCTGGACTGTTTTTCAGGTATATTCCCAGTGGGGATTAAGCAATGCACTCAGTTCTTTCACTGTGTATTTCACTTGCTGCCTAAATTCTGCGAACTATTAAGTGTGTAGCATTGTTGTGGGCTTGCTTGGAATGTCACGAGAGGTCTGCAGGTTTGAATTGCAGCAGAACTTGAAGAGTTTTAGCTTTGGGAAGCATTTAATTCTTCTAAGTTCTATTATGTAAGTTTAGAAGAGAGAATTTTGTTAGGTTTTGGTAAAGTCATATGTTGACGCTAAGTGCTTGAATGACTTTGATTGAGAGGCATTGAGAATGCTTAATTGAGCATTCTCTTTTAGGGTGGAAAAGATTACCTTCATAATCAAAATTGAGTTTAATGCTGCTGTAGCTCTTGACATCTTTAAGTTTAATTTCTGCTGACAGTCAAGACCGAATATTTCTGTTGCCTAATGCAGTAGATGTAAGCAGAAAACAAAGGTGAGAGTAAACAAATCTAGAAGCTTCTGTAAAGAATAAGCCCTTCGAGTCTGGAAAACAGAAAAATGAAATGCATTCATAGCCTATGTTTCAAATGCTTTATTTAACACAGGAAGAGTGTACTTCTGTGTCTCTTTTTAAGTGTTCAAGTCTCATAGATGTTTCAGTACCTTGAAAAATGAAACAGCTTGCGCAGCCTGTCTGCTCATACCATCATTTATCATGAATTGGGCCCAAATGTAGTATGGATGTATTATATGACCTGAAAGTGCAGAGATTACAAACTGTATCTGCGCACATAAATAATGCTATTGTGACTGGTCTGCTAGGCAACTTTTGTGTTCTTGTCTGCTTTCTGTCAGTTACTAGGAGGATAAATAGCTATGTCTATTCTCTTTTTCTGGGGAGAATTTATTTTGGAATATTAAGAGGGCGGAAGAACACTTACATGTATCTGTGCTTTAAGAAAAAAACACCTGCTGTGCGCTCAGTTAAGAAACTACTTAAGGAAGTACAACAGAGAGTTCTCACAAGTGCTAGGTGCAGAAAGGAAGTCTCAAATATCTGGTCTCCTGTCCTCATTTCTGGACAGCAGTAATTCTGTAAACTGGTGCAAATTTTGTCACTAATCACAAGTGAAGGACTTAATGATTGTAAGTATTTTAGCATGTGGTCAAGAATTTCTAGGGAAAGCGCTGATGTTTTACACACAGAGGGTGGTGTCGCACTGGAACAGGTTGCCCAAGGAGGTTGTGGGTGACTGATCTCTGGAGGCATTCAAGGCCAGGCTGGATGTGTGGCTCTGGACAGCCTGGTCTGGTGGTTGGTGACCCTGCACATAGCAGGGGGTTGAAACTTGATGATCATTGTGGTTCTTTTCAACCTTGGCCATTCTGTGATATGTTTGTTCTGCAAATAATTGTGTGATTTATTTCCCTGCAATTAACTGCATACTACTGTTGCAACTTAAAGTTCTATTTGATTTTGTTTTCTGTTTTTAGTAATAATTGAATCTCTGAGAGGCCTACCTCCAATAAATGAGGAAAGCATAATTTTTAAAGAAGATCGGCAAGCAGCAGGAAAGGTGGGTGTGTCTGTGTAAAGCATGGTAACCTGTTAAATTTAAGATATTATTTTATGTTTCAACAAGTACTGTCCAAGTCATCCAACTGAAATGCTTCCTTGATATGCAATTTTTATGCATTTTATGCATTTATTTTATTATTTTGACTCCTGTTAGCTTCATTTACGTTTTTTAATTTCGAGAACTCTATCTTGGAATGAATTGCATCCATATGAATTACAATGTCTTGAATTTCTCATATTTGATAGATGTGCTTGTGGTTGCTTTCAGATATTAGGCATTATTAATAATAAGCTGTGCTCTTTTATTGCCAGGGTAATTTTTGTTGAGTTTTAGAAAATATGGGGAGTGTTTACTTAGCTGTGCTCTGATGTTGTAGTCTTAGGCCCATGTGTGCTTTATGCAACTGTGACAAAAAATATTTGCAGAGAGCAATGTTGCTTTGAATTTTGCATGTTTTCTGTAGAAAGAAAGCTATCATATACAACTATCACTACCATAACATCTGTGTGTGCTGGATTTGAGAGGAACACAGAAAAATCTGGCATGAAATTGCAGGTGTTCAACATAATATCTTATCAAAATTCTCTCCATGGAGTGACAGAATGGGCATGGGAACTAACATAATGGCATCTTGTAGAGATAAACTTCTAGAAATAAACAATCAGAAGATTATTCAGGTGTTCAGATTTGAAAGCAAAACGGAGAGAGAAAATCAGAGGAATAACAAAGGAAAAGATGACTAGAGTAAAGGAAGTTGACATTGAAGGCAGTGCATTTGGGTGGGCTAAGGTGAAATCTACATGAAAAAAACTTTCCGGGTTATGACTCACAGTAGCTAGGGAAATATATTGCTGAACAAATGTAGTAATAAAGGTATGACATGAAGGTGACTTTATTTGCTGCAATTTGGAAACACCTCTGAATTCCTAAATACAAAGCGTCTTCAAAGCTTTGCAGTTCTGTACAGTAAGATGAGCTTCTAATATGGTCATTTAAATTCTGTGTTTCAGGTATTTGAGGTGTTTGGTCCTGTTCAACATCCCTTTTATGTGTTAAGGTTTAACAGCTCTGAACATATTACAGCAAGAGGTATTAATGTGCAAGACAACATGTACTTTGCTCCATCAGTGGAGGACTTCACCCAGTACATATTTGCAGAGAAACTACAACAGTGAGTCTGACTTCTTTTCTAATCTGCTTATAATGTGTTTTTTAATGTATTTCTTAATATAGCTGGAAATTATGAATTAAAGTTTATGCTTGGGTGAGCAACTGTGGGACTTTGCTCGACACAAACATTTTTAGTTATTCTCAACTGCGTTATAATAACAGGGCTGTACAGTTCTGCTTTTCAGGAAAGTACAGAGTAACTGCAAGCTTCTAAAGCTTTACAGTTACTGAGGTTTGATAGCTTTTGATTCAATTTAATACTTAATTTTTATTATTTTCTTGTGTAAACACCATAACCAGAATTAGATTGAAACTATTTTTTGTTCTTTAAAATCATACCTGCACCCTCTGGATGAATTTGGCAAGGTGAACTTTTGCATTTTGTTGTTAAGAAGTCTAGTAGCCTAATGTAGTTTAATACCTTACTATAAACTTGTGTGAATCCTGAACAAGCTGGTATTTACTATTTTCAATTACAAGGCCAGAACTGAAACTTAATTATAAAAAAAATTTCTTAAGCAGTTGGAGAAGAACCATTCTGTGTGCAAGTGGCTTACTGTCAATTTGGTGGTGGTTGTGTGGGGGATGGCGATCAGAAACTTTTCAGTAGTATTTGTCTGCTTGAGGCAAATAAAAGTATGCAGTGGTTTGAGTTAGGAAGGGACCTTTAAGATTGCTTAGTTCCTGGCCCTGCTATAGGCAGGGGCACCTGCCACCAGACCATGTTGTTTGTAGCTCCATGTGGCTTACAGCTCCATGTGGCCTGGCCCTGAATACTTCCAGGGAGGGTGCACCCACCACCTTGTTGGGCAACCTGTTCCAGTGTCTCACCACCCTTGCAGTAAAAATTTCTTCCTAATATCTAGTCTAAATTTGTCTTCTTCCAGTTGGAAGCCATTTCCCCTCATCTTGTTGCTATATGCCCTTATAAAATGTCCCTCCCTAGTTTTCCTGTAGAGCCGCTTCAGGTACTGGAAGGCCACTATAAGGTTTCCTTGGAGCCTTCTCTTCTCTTGACTGGAGACCCCCAGCTCTCTCAGCCTGTGCCCATAGGGGAGGTGCTCCAGTCCTCTGGTCATCTTTGTAGCCCTACTTTGGACCCACTCTAACCTCTCCATGTCCTTCTTTGTGTTTGGGGACTCCTGAACTGGATGCAGTACTCCAGGTGTGGTCTCACAAGGGCAGAGTGGAGGGGCAGAATCACTTCCCTTGACCTGCTAGTCACACTTCTCTTGATGTAACCCAGGATGCAGTTAGCTTTTTGGGCTGCGAACACACACTGCAGCCATGTCAAGGCTTCTCTCAAGCCATTCTCTGTCCAACCTTTATCTGTGCTTGTGATTGCCCCTATCCAGGTGCAGGACCTTGCACTTGGCCTTGTTGGACTTCATGAGGTTGGTGTGGGCCCACCTCTCCAGCCTGTCTGGGTCCCTCTGGATAGCATCCTTTCCCTCTATTGTGGCAACTGCGCCACTCGGCTTGGTGCCATCTGCAAACTTGTTGAGGGTGCGCTCAATCCCACTGTGCGTGTTGCCTACAAAGATGTTAAATAACACCGATCCCTGAGGAAAGCCACTCACCACCAGTCTTTAGTTGGACATTCAGCCATTGGCTGCAACACTGAGTGCAACTGTTTAACCAATTCCTTATCCTGTTCATCCATCAAATCCATTTTTCTCCGATTTGGTGACCAGGATGCCATGTGGGACAGTATTAAATTCTTTGCACAAGTCCAGGTGGATGTTGTCAGTTGCTCTTCTTTTATCCACTGACTGTATAAGAATAGGACTTGTTGCCATTCAAATGATAAAAGGCTGAAAGATAAGGATTAAGAAATAAGGTGTAATAATGGACTGCTGAACACTAATTATTGATAAATTGCCTGAAACAACTATACTTTGAAAATCTGTCACACGTGACTTAGTCTTTGTAAGTATTATTTCTCATCTGACCTATTAGTTCGTAAAAAAGAGAAAGTAATGTTTGTTGTCTGCGTTAGTTGCAACTTGAGTATCTGCAGGAGTCTTTTTTTTCCTTGTTTATTTTTTCCCTTGTGGAAGCAACAGGTGTTTAAACTTTATTTTTTCACTCTTAGTGAATACCAAGATAATTTTCTCACTGTGCTGCTGCTTTGCTTTTTCTGCAGTATTTGGATGCCAGCTGGTCTTTGATTTGTGCCGCTAAACTTTGTTGCTTAGTACAGTAACTGCACACACTTCGGGCATCTGCTTTCTGCATCTATAAGCAAAGTCCATACTCAGCATATGAGATGGGTGATTTGTGTTTTAGTTTGCATGCTTTGTAAGTAGTTTTGGGAGCTGTTTGTCTTTCAGTAGAACTTTACTCTTACGTGTGGTACAAAATTGAACGCTAGCTAAGGTTTTTTGCGCTTCTGCAGCTTATTGGCAACTGGATGGTTTGCCAGACTTTGTTTCTTGCCTTGCATTAAAAATGAGTAGTGTCAGTCGTAGTCTGCAATATTGTATCTTGTGGATTGTTGTTTTTCATTAATTTATGATTTTTCTCAGGGAAGGTTCTTAGGCATTTGTGACATAATTGGTACATTTTGTTGAAGCTACCTTTTCACAAGGCAAGTAGGGTTGGTCATGTCACATGGAAAATGATGAACAATTTTCATATCTTCTGTACTGTAGTATCTATGTAAAGAGACCAACATGACCCAAACAGTAGGAAAGTTGAGCTTCAGTCAGTGCCACTCAGTAGAGCTTTTGGACCTTAGTGGACTGCAAATTTGTTGACTTGGATTTCTACTTTTTGTTAGTTTTCTTGACTCTGCAGATGAGCACAAAGTCTGAAAAAAAAAAAAATGCTACTCAAAACTGTAGTGGGACCTTGAAAAGGAAAGTAATCAGGATTAAGATTTGAAATACACCTTACATTTGAAGCATTTTTGAAATCTGCCTTGTGATTTGCTTTCATTGTACAAAGTTGCATTGACATGAATAAGCCTTACACTTCACAGCAAAATAGATGGAAGTGTCATTATTCAGTGGGTAGCATAAAACTTCTTGAATGTAAAGTGATCCTAAAAATAGTTTGTGGGTTTTTGCCTGTATTGTCTGAAACATGGTATAATTCTAAACAGGCTCATGTAATTCCATGATTCTTCTGAGCCACCTTTTAGGCTTTCAAGTCTTAAGAGTATCTGAATTCAGAAATCTAAGATTTACTGTTATTTGAAGGAGTTAATTAAATATCTCAAAGCATGAAAAATGTTTATTTTGCTGAAATAGTTAAGGATGATTTGGCAGGCTTGAGATAAGCTTAACCATTCATCAGACAGCCTAAGACTACTAATTTCAAAAACTGAATCTTGCATAGTGCCTAAAGATCACAGGTTTTGGAGTTTCATGCATGCTCTGGTATTTCTGGAAGGCATTTGTTTCCCTGAAATAACAAGATGAGAGGGAGAAACAAAGAAGCTTGTTCTTAATGAGGAGAAGCAGTGTCTTTATTGCCTAAGTAGAGTGTTTTATGCAAGCTAGAAGAAATTAGTCATATAGAGAGCTCTTATTGTCCTTCCTTTCCTGTAGCAATTTCTGTTAATTGAACTTTAAAACAGTTTGCATTCCAAGATTTGCTGATAATGATAAAAGTGCTGTTTTCATGGTTTTCTAGTGATGCATAAAGATTGAGCTTTAGTTTTAGGGGTTGAGGCGCAAAGTATCTCCAAGGCTGCCTGCTGTTACTGGCTGCCCTGTACTTTGATGTTGCTGCTTGATTGTTTCTACCTTGTTGAGTATGTAAACAACCCTTGGCAATTAGAGTGCTGATAACATAGAACACCTTGTAAGTATTTGGCTCCATTTTGCAAGTAATAATCTTCACCATTTCATGATTTTATATACTTTGCATAAATAAGGATTGTCTTAATGTTTCAGACCAAAATATATTAAATCTGGGAGGAATGTATTCTACAGACTTGAACAGGGTAATTTAAACTTGTTCCACAAAGTTGCTATTGATCTGCTACTACTTCAAAACTTGTTTTTGTGGTTGTTGGGCAAGAAAATTCTTTATTCCTTAAATGTCTTTTCTCTTGCTTTCTAATTTCGTATTTACAACAAAATGGAATTTACTTATCTAGTTAATGCTGTCACAATAGAATTGTTGAATAGAGCTTGGAATAAAACTCACTTTTATAGATACACTTAAAGTCTGTGTCTTTCTAGACACATTTGATGTCCTTTTAAACTGGAGATGTGGTCCGAAAACATAAGAGGTTAAAGGGAAGAACAAGAAATCTTGTGACTGTAGTTACCATAACAAAGTTGCAGGGAACTATCCCAATTCAACAAAGCCATTTCCGTTTTAAAAAACATGGTAAGAAGACCTTACTCAAAGCTGAATATTAGCTGTGTAATGTGTTCAGTCCACTCAAAAGAGGAAGGTTTTTCAAGTGGTGTATGTAGTAAAGTTCTAAGTTATCGTGTGAGTTAATCTTTCATTACAAATAAAATGGTGTTTTTTCTTTTAGGGAAAAAGGGTCAGATGCATCTTGGAAGAATGACCAAGAACCACCACCTGAGGTAATTTTCTGTTTGTTTTTTGATTGCAGAAAATACACGGACAAATTTCTGTGCAGAGTAATTAGCAGCTTGTTTTTTTTCCTTCATTGTGAAGTGAGTCTGCTTTTGTTAGAGAGGCTTCCCAATTGCTGTAGAAAGATCTTCTTTAGCTTGCTTTTTGCAATTGAGAATACATGTATCTTTGTTTTCCTCCTAATGCTCTGCAGTGTTGGATGTTGATCTCTTTATTTAACATCTCTTCTGTTGCATTATCTGAATGGCTCCCTGATGAGGTTTTCTTACTGTTTCTTACTATAAAATGCTAGCTTCATGAGATCTGAGCTTCTTCCATACAAGTGAGAGTTTCTCATGACCATTTTATGACATCACTGCTGTAGAATCTCCTGAAATTTTTTTCAGTGGCACTCAGGCTTTCTGTCCAGTGCTCCTTAACTCCAATAAAACTGTACTTCTCATGACTACTCTTTTCTGTAATAAGAACTTATTGCTGTGTCTTCATGAGATGGTTTTCTAGCTGTAAGCTTGCACCATTTTACCCTGCAGTTTCTACTTTCAGACCACTGTATTCAGAATAGCTAAAATACTTAGTTGTCTTGAGTAGTATTGTGAGAAGATCTGCTTAGCTGATTTTTCTGAAATTTATGAAAGCTTGAATGGTTAGTGTAGTTGTTTGGTATGAGCTTCTTAATCTAAACTCTTAAGTAGAAAAGGATTTTTTTTTGTTAGTTTTTTTGGGTGGGATCATCTTTTCTTAGTATTTTAACCAATGCTGCATTTGCAGTTCTTATCTCAGGCCAGATTTTCTGGCTTGAAGGAGAGATGTGGCTCAAGCCTTTCAAGCTTTTGTAATGTTTGAAGATATGACAGACTGATGCATCATCACAGGACATTTCAGAGTGTTGGGTTTTTTTTTCTTGTATGATGTGAAGAATGGATTTTGAAATAACACTTCTTGATTTCTTCTGCTGTTTCTTAGTCATGCCTCTAAAGCTGTTCAGGAGATAAGCATGTAAATGCTTACTTGAATTTATGGGTACCTGAGTAACTTACAAATTTGGCTGTGTAGTGAAACAGTCAAGTCTTCTAAAGTTAAGGATTCATTGCTTTTTCTGAAGCTAGTATTTATTTATTAAGATATATATTTTTTAACATAATACTGGTCTCTTTGAGCATTAGAACCTCAAAGTACTGGGGGAGCTTTATTTACTATTCTTCACTATAGGAACAAAGGAAGAAGACTTGAAAGAAATCAGTAATGGCAAGGATGGGCAACGTAGTTGGTTTTTGTGACACAGAGTCACTGAATCATAGGGGTTGGAAGGGACCTCCAGAGATCATCAAGTCCAACCCCCCTGCCAAAGCCAGTTCCTTGCGTTTTTTATGCCACAAAACATATTTTTTGTTTTTTTTTTTAAATCTTTGTTACAGATGCATTAAACCTAGCAGGTCAAGCACCTTGTTGAATTAACTTTTTCATTAATAACGTTTTGCCTTTGTCCGTGTGTGCTGTAGAAAACAACACAGCTAACATGTTATAATCCTTAGACTCAACTGTGTATAGTTCTGGCAGTTGTGGTTTACAGCAAGATAACCAGACTGCAACAGCTAATGAGATGGTAGAAAGTGGCTTCTGCTTTGAAGACAGTAGCTGTTGACAAGGGTGCAGATTAAATTTTATGCTACTGATGCTTGAAATTCTCATACAGCCAGACTGTTTCAGAGCCTTCTGCTGGCAATTGATTCTAAAGCTTGTCTGGCAAGCTCACATGATGAGCTGCATGTAAGAGCTGGAGTTGGTTCTGTTTGCATTGCTGTGAAGGTTTGTTTTTGCATGAGCCTTAAATTAATGCATGTTAGGCCTTTTGTGCTTGGCACCTTTTTTTAAGGTATGGACTAAGTATTCCTTCTCCAGCTTGTTGAACTCTAGGCTCAGTATGGTTTGTCTAGGCCTTTTCTTTGAGCTAATAGGATGACAGTGTGTGATCTAGTTGCTGTGAGGCCAGAAAGAGTACGTAACTGATTTCTTTGGGGTAGCTTTTATGGGATGTCAAACAAAAAGCAGCTAGCAGCACAAAGTACATGTTGATTATTTCTGTTCTACTCAAGGATGGTGTATTCAAAGACTTTAGAAAAAGCAGAAGTTAACAAACTTTAAATACTCCATGGTATGTATTGTATTCCTTGTAGAGTATAATGTAATTATGCAGAAGGGGAAATGGTTATATTCAGACTTGACTTCTAAGTAGCTTTTTTTCACCACTGTGTCAGTGCAATTTTTGACGTGTGTTCTGAATGTACTAAAATAATACATGATTTTGCTGCTTATTCTTTCAGAATTAGGGGGAGTAAGGAGTGCAAGCCCTAACCCTTAAGTCATAAAAAGGAGCTCTTCAGTTACTGACACAGTTCTTTCCTGCCATTATTAACTTGTCCTTGTTCTAAAGGAAGCAGACTCTCACGTAAAAGGAACAAAGTTGCAGTGAGATTGAATCTGTTGTAGATGATGATATTTTGCTCACCTTAAAATTCTTTTGGAATAATGTTGTTTTTGAAAATTTAACAGGAATGATATTAGTCAATATATCTGGATTTTCTGTATCGGTTTTAATGAAGTTAACTGTGAGTCATAAATCTAACTGCTTGTCATAAAAATAAATTAATAAAATCCATAATTCACCTACTCCACACTTAGGTGAACTTGCACGCTTTTGCAAGCTTTCTTGTGATAATTACTAGCCAGCTTCCTCAGATTCACTCAGCTGCTGCTCTTTTCCCCTTAGTTTTGGTGAGAACTATCTAAATCCCTTTCTTGCTGGAATGTCTTTCGAAGAGCAAAGTAGAATCTTTCAAAGACCTCTGTTAAGTTACCTGCATGTTCCTAAAATCTTCACTGCACTTTCAGCAATAAGCTGTAGAAGGTATATGTGAAAAATTGTTTGAATTTTAATTGTTGTTTTTCATCGGTAACATCAAGATAATAACAAATGTTCAGTGCGTGACTGTTTTCTGTTCTTTAAGAAAATTGCAAGGTATAGCTGTGTATTGTGTAACTGCCTTCTGAGAATTTGTGGAATGCTGAGTTTGATTGTGTTGAGAAGTCAGCTGAATACGATGTCTCTTTGAATGCAAAATATGAATGGGCAGTGGCAGTATTCTTCTCAGCTGACTGCAGAATGGTTTATTTTCTACATATTTATTTGTGTATCTGAAATATCTGCATTTTTGTTTTATATACCTTTGTTTTACTTTTTTTAACCAGGCCTTGGACTTCAGTGATGATGAAAAAGAAAGAGAGGCGAAACAAAAGAAAAAGAAGCCGCAAAGTCAAGGAAGGAAGAAAGTCAAAGCAGATACAAATGCATCAAGTGAGTGCGTACTACAGAAGGATGCTTTCATTTCTTAAGCTGTTTGAAAAACAGTGATATCTGCCGTAAAAATTGAGATTTCTTGCAGCTAATCAATGTTTCTATTCTTTTCAAAGTTGCTGCATTTGTGAATTTGTGGCTACATTCCTTTTTTTTTTTTTTTAATATGGCAATTTTTTTAAACATTAAACTGAGAAAGGGAAGTAGTACAGAGCAGGAAGGTTGTCAGCAGAGACTTAAAGACAATATCAACTAACACAGTGTGGGTATAGAACAGATACCACCTTTTGAACTTTGGAAATTGCTTATTGCGGAGATCATTGTGGTCCAAGTTCATCCGAAGTCTTTGAGTGTAGGGAGAATATAGAGGAATGCTTGCTACTACTTTTGAGATTCGGGGAGTAGATACAATGTGAATGGGGAATTTCTTCCTTTGCCTGAAAGAAGGTGTTTGTTTTTTTTTTTAATTAATACTTCTTTAAAAAGAAGTTGTCTAGCCCCCTTAGAATCTCTTTTCACTTAACACAGTCATTAGGTAGTAGAAACTATTACAAGTTTATCTATGAAAAACTTTTTTTTTTTTTACATTTTATTGCACAGTCTTCTCTCTGTTTCTTTCTCCAGCTATTGACAGGTCAGCTGCAATTGCTGCTGTGCTGTTTGCAGTAACCACATTTTCCATTGTCCTTTCTTGTGGTGCCTCTCTAATGATAAAAACATCTTTCTTTATGAATTTCATTTTGGTTGAAAAATGGCTCTTTCTTTAGTCTTAGTGATCTGCTTCAGTTATGTTTTCCGTACTGCTTCAGTTATGTTTTCTGTACTGCTCCTTTTAAATACTACCTGACCCACATCATCTCCCCTCTTCCTTTTCTGCTGTAGTTCTTATATTTGGGCTTGTTACTTGTGATTGCTTAATTTCTGGTGTGCTTTTCTCCACTGATATTTCTCAAACTGACTCCTGCCAATCAGGATGCTGCTGTTTTTCCTTTATACAACTGCTAGAGTGCACCCCTACCAAATTTCTTTTCTCCTTAGCTGGGAGGTCAGCAACTGTCTTGTTAATTGCTTTCTTCTGTGCACAGCTAATCCTCATCATTGCTGATGGTTATTTTCTCTCCTGGTTTCTGCTTCTCTGTATTGAATACAGCATAGTTTTCTCTGTTCCTATTCTGCGATTTTGTTGCAGAGCTGCATTTGCCTAGGGCTTTTTGAGGTTGTTAGTGAACTACCTTAGATGAGTGAGAACACGGTAAGAGGAACTGTCTCTATGTCAAGGGAGTATGGGTTATGATTAGCTGTGCTTTTCTGTAAATAACATGCTTTAAAACTTACCTGCAGTTTACTTATGGCAGTGGAATTCTTCTGCAAGGACAGCCAACACAAACTCAGTTACAACTGGAGTTTTGCTTGGGTGCATTTTAATAAAACTTAGTATATTAACATTGGCTCCTTGTTATAGCCTTCATTAGGAGGGGAAAGAACAGGAATACAAAGTAGCTGTACATTTTATTATGAACATTAAATGAATGCTTATGTGACTTTTTAAATAGGAAGAAAGTTCTTTGAAAGACGAATGCTGAAAATAATTGGCTAAAGATACAGCCTGACGGTTTTTTTAGATTAATTTACTTGTTAATTTCATTAAATTTGACTTGAAGTAATTTCTTACGTCTTGTGCTGTAATACCAACTCAGGTCAGAAGGCTGTTTATCATCTTTGTAGGATGCAAGGCCTGATAGGTGGTAAATGATTTTGTCTGCTGCGTCTTTCTGCTAAGATATGTTTTAAATAGTAAGTTGTTGCTAAGATAACTTTGACATTTTACATAAGTAGTTAGTATTGAGCTATAACTTTATGCAGAAGGACAGAATGTTATAAACGTGAGTTTTAATATGCATGACATGTTCTAATTTAACATAAAATTTTCAAGGATATGTAAGGAAATACTCTTAGATGCTTTATATTTGGTAAGTGATAGAATCATAGAATCATAAGAGTCATTTGAGTTGGAAGGGACCCTAAAAGGCCATCTAGTCTTAACCATCTGCAGTGAACAGGGACGACTGCATTAGATCAGGTTGCTCAGAGCCTGGTCTAGCCTGACCAAAAGCAGTACAGTAGCAGTTTGCAGCAGAATAAAAAGACAAAAGCAGTTCAGTAGTATTTTGCAGCAGAAGGAAAATTTGAAAATCTCAAGATGAAATAAGGACCACTGACTTAACTTCAGTTTTGGAATGTGCTACTTCTAAATCTTGTTTTAAACTGAAGCCACAAAATACTTGCAGTTTGAGTGTTCACTTGATTAGTTAGTGTAGAGGAAGGCACATGGAAGAAAACATGAAATGTCTGTTTTAATGACTGTATTTGGGAGCCTCAGGATTGTTCTTTCTAACTTTACTTAGTAAATCAGGGTGAAGTACTAAACAGTGGACTTGTCAGTATTTCTTTTTTAATCTTATTTGTCAGTAGTGTTTGAAAAGGTTATTCTTCGTATTTCTTTGACTTCAGCTCTATGCATGATTTTAACAGATGTGACTCTACCCAGGTGTGGATTTCTCAGTACAGGCTAGGTGTTTGTGTTCATTTTGGAAAATGAAAGAGAATCTTGAAAGACTTGTGAGGATTAAATGTAAACTTTCAAAAATATTATTAAAAGTGTTTTTGTTTTATTTTTAAGGTGAATATAAAGGACTTCATCAATCAGTGCAACAGCCTGCTTCAAATTATTCAAGGGGATACCATGGCGGAAGATTCTCTGGGGATCCATTTCCTTCTCCATCAGGACCCCCAGGATTTCCTAGACCGCCCATTAGACCACCACATCTATACTCTTCAGACAGCAGGATACATCAGGAATCTCCAGTGTTTCCACAACCTCATAGAAAAGAACATCCAATGATGCAACAGTATCCCTTTCCTCCTCCAGTTTTTGGTTCTGTTAATGAGATGCATCAATTTCACCTTCCGCCTTCAAATCCAAATATGATTTGGACAGGCCCAAACATGTACAACTCCTCGTATCCTTTTATGCCACCTCCGCAGCCACCTCCTCCACCTCCTCCGGATAGCCATCCTTCTCAGTTCAGGCCATACTAAGTTTCCATAAACATGTATAGGATGTTGCAGTTTAGGGGGAGGAAGATAGGATGCCTAGATCATGTTTGCTTATTTTGGAGATGTTTTTTTTCCTGCAAGAATGAAACAAAAGCGGTGTTTAATACTTTATGGGATGTCCATAAAATATTTTTTCTATGTTCTTTTTGTTTCAAAGAAGAAAACTGTATAGTAAAAAATAATCTGTTATCAAATAATGGTTTATTTTTATAACTTCTACCAACTTAGGATGCTAAACAAATAAAAATTTTTTGGAGACTGCTATGTAGTGGTTGAAATCTCTTCATTAATAAATTGAATTTTATGTAACTGTTTTGTGGTAATTGTGGATATTTGGCATAGTTGTTTTTAATATCCTTACTTATACTGCTATGCTAAACTGTCTTTTTATTTTGGCAAATTTGAAAATTATTTATATAGAAAATAAAAATCAGGCCTGATTTTTAGTCTAGATTTACCTTTGTTTATATAAGTTATAAATGCCTGCTATTCAACTTCTAACATCTTGTTAATTTCATGTTAACTGAAAGAATGGAGCTGGGTTGTCTGTTTTAATTGGCGAGAGTCGCTAGATCAGAGTTTGAACCAGCCACTAAATTACTTGGTCAGATCTAGTATCCTACAATAGCTATAGAAGGGCAACACTGGAACCTATTGACCAAGATGCTTTGGGATGAATATTAGGATGTAACTGCATAAAGTGGGAAAATTAAAGGCCACGGTAATTTCTAGAGGTTGTTTTTATGCCTAGTGCAGAAATGCCCATAGATGCATATAGGCTTTTGTCAGTCTTTCTAAGAAGTCATCAGACCTTAGAGAGACAGTATTTAATTTCAGAACCTCATTGATTGCATTTTGGACACAAAAGGCATGTGGCACTGGATTGGCTAGGTTTCTCCAGCTTGCTTCTGGGAGGGGGTAGAATTGTCAACCAAAAGCAGCTTGGAACAAGCTCTTCCTGGCCAAAGTTGCAATTCTGCAGTTGCAATTTCTTAGTATCTAAGAAAGTGGCTCTGACTGATTGACTAGAATAAAAAACTTGGCTTTGCATAAAGGGGTGGGGGGGTGACAGGATCTTAAAGGTGTCTTTTTTCACATCGAAAATATCATTAGTAGTTATGTAATTGAACAGATTGTTTAGACTTGTACAGCAAGTGTTTTTATTCTCACTCATTGGTCTCATTAAGTTCTTTGGGTAGGTATTTAAAGGCTAACTAAGCTCCGCAGATATTGTTTTTTATCTCGAATTCCAAATAAGAATGAAGCAAAACTTCAACATGTAGATGAGGTACTTTCACATAAAGAGGCTGTTAAATCTGAAGTTCTAAGTCATAGTTTATATACTGAAATCAGTTCTAAAATTTTTTTTCGTGGGTGTTGAACTGAGAAGGCTGCATAGATCTCAAATATGATTGATAACAAACAGAAGGGAAGATCTATATATACAGCAGCATCAAATTCTGTTTCAGAACAGTAGCATTTGGTAGTTTGGTTCTTGCGGATTTTTTTGTACTAAGACTGTCTAGTACTCATTTAATGTAAATGCATACATTTTGCGAGGGATGAGGGAGGTGAGTTTCTGTGTGTCCAAATTGTAACCCAAGTATTGCTATTGGGAGTGACAGGTGTTCAGCTTTGTACTGAGTTCTCAATATGGCTGCAGTAAATACCAGGTTTCGTTTATCTGAAATTAACTCAGATGGAGTTTTATTTTTACTTTGTTTAGCTGTAAAAGCAAATTGTTATGACTGGATGGATATGATTAATTTTTTATGTACTCTCAGTTGTACTGTACACAGTTTTAGTGTGGCTAGTATAAACATGTATTTGTTTTGTGTAGAATGTGGTATTCATACTAATGGAGGACAGTTCTGGTGTTCTGGAAGGGGCCTTGAGATGTGGTCTTGCAGAATGCGGTAGTGAGGAGTACTTAAGATATGAACAGAAAGCACAGGCTGGCAGTGGAATGCCATGGGTTGCAAACTGCTCTTGAAGCAGTACAATCTCGGCTCTGGACAAAATCAGTTTGGAAGAGAACAAACATGTATAACGTGAAATGTACCGTGTACAGCAAAATTACATCTTTGTGTATATGCAGACAGGTGAGAAAAGAACAATGTGTTACAACTGCATGAGCAAATTTGGGAGTGATTCTAGGTGGATGGTAGATTGAAAAAGCCTTCGTCAATGTGTTCAGTCTTGGGATGCTGCTGACTTGTTGATTACCTTTGTCCAAAACCATCTGCCAGCCTTAAGATCTAAAGAAGCAGTTGAGGAAATGTAAGGTCAGGAAAAAGTGACAATAGAAAGTATGTGTGCACTAATATTAGCTATTACTACTATTGAGATTTTTTTGATGTATAGTACTGTTCATTTCTTCATTTTTTCTGAGCTGGGCTAATAATTTAAGCTGTTCAGATTTCAGTTACATGAAGTTTATACTGTTCCCCCATGAAAAGATTTTGCATACAAAAATAGATGCATGTATAAAAAGTTAGGTTACATAGTGTAATAGTGTTGTTATGATCTAAGCTCAGTTTTTAATGCTTGGCTATCATCTGCACTACTGTTTCCATGCATGTGTGTTTTTTGTTGAAACAAATTTAGTGGTTGTTCTGTCACACTGGAGGACCTTTGCTTGTAATTCACTTTAGTTCTTTATGATAAAATTATCTGAGAGCCAGGTATTGTTGCTGAGTTTGAAATATATAATGAAATATGTTGAAATACTTTTTATGTACTTAACCAAGGTGGGGTTTTTTTTGTTTTTTTTTTGGTGTAAAGCTTTAACGCTTGTATGCTACTACAGTTAATATTTCTATTGCAGACACACAAAAATGGAAGGGTTTAAAATGTTTTCCTTCTGGCTATTGATGGCATCCAGTCCTGATGCCTATTAGGAACTCACTGTAGTTTGTTCAGTAAGATAGTTGGGAGGTTTGTGATAAAATGCTGGGGTTTTTTCGTTTGCGTTTTTTTTTTTGCTGTTTTGTTTTGTAGCTTCTCCTTCTCAAAGGTGAGTGGAGCATTGTCAACATCAGAGAAGTTTTTAGTTCTGGGCAGAGTTTCAGTAGGTGCTGAAATTAGTCAGGAGCTCAGTGACTCTTGGCCTTTGGGCTGTGAGGGGTCAGCTGCAAGTCTTTAGTGTTTTTCTCTAAGTAATGATTTTTAGCAGGCTGGTACTTTTGTTCTCTGTTCATGACTAATACCCATTTTCAGGTTTAACCTGGAGAGCTGCAATAGAGTTGTGCCACTTCTGTAACATTTTTTGACATTCCTTCATAGTATTTAACGTTTCTTTGTGGGCTTCGCCTTGTAGCGAATGCTTAAAGCATGGATTGAATGAAGAGCAGGAGAACAGAGTCAAGGAAAAGCAGAGGCTTAGGGAGGAAGTTGGATGCAATTACTCAAAAGGTTGAGATTTATAAATATGAGTATGGGTGTGGTAAATTATTGTGCTGTATAAATGACTGTAACTATGGTAACATGGGAAAATGAGAAGTGGAGTCACATAGCTAATGACATTGCTCTTTAACTTGGAAATCAACATTGGTGTTTTGCTGGTTGTTAAATCCAGTTTGATCAAGAGCTGGTGGAAAAGGGTCAGGCTTTTGCTGGAGGTGGACAGCAAAGGGAAAAAAAGTTCTTTGAAGGAAAGTATTGAAAGGTGCTGTGGGTTGGGGGAGAGCTCTTGCTACGATTGGTTGCTCAGAGAGGTGGAAAATCAGCATTCCAGGAGGGCTTCAGAAGTTGACTTTAGGCAAGTGTCCAAGGCAGCCTCCTTTGCAGTGGGGAGCTGAGCCGGAGGGTACTGAGATGGCCCTTTCAACCTAAGCGCAGTTGTTCTTTTGGCATTCTGTCCTCTTACTAGAGACTTTGTCCATACTAAAAGGCATGAGTAGTCCAACCTGAATATCTGGTATTTAGGAAGGCTGGCTTTTCATCTGTACTGTTGTACTGTTTCATTATCCTGCAGATGCTTATATCTAAAACATCCATGCTGTGCTAAAAGTTGGACTTGCTGTGGAAGATAATGACTGCTATTTCACTGGATGTAAGCTGATTTGAAGAATTGTTTCTTTATTAGTTGTTTGGGAACTAATGCTAATGAAAGTCTCAGTTGCTGTCATTTTCCCGTAGGGGGTAAAACATTTTGTACTGTGTGATTTATTTTGAGAATGGTGTAACGAATAACAGTACCTAAAATGTTTTATTTTAAACAAAAAAGAGAATTATTTTTTAACAAGTATTCTGTAATACAGGGATGCTTGCCAGAGGGAAGACCTTTAGAATCATGCTGGGTACTCATAACAATATGAATAATAGTGTGACATAGATGAAAACTATAAATAAGCAGATTTTTTTTTTTTTTTTTTTTAGGTAATATTTAGCTATTTTCAGGTTCTGTTTTTTATTTCTTTGCAAGTTAAAGGTGCAGTCAGTTATTTTTGTCTAGTAAATTTATCTGCCTTGAAAGTAACAAGGATTACTGAATATGCACAGAACAGTTGGTCGTAGAGCTTACTAGGGTAATAAGTGAACATCTGGAGGACCCTGCTAAGGATGACATGGCAAATAAATCAGTACTGTAAGCATAGCACCAGACATGTCCAGTGCAGCTTACCATTTGTGGTGAATATATGGTTTTGGAAAACAAATAATTCTCTTTGTCAGTCACTTGAGTGCATTTAACATTATTGAATGATGATGCAGACTAGTACTCATTTGCTGTCATTTAAATCTTTGATAACTATGGAAGAGTATTATTGTTGTTTTGTCTGTGAATCTGACACGTTTTCCAAGTAATCCCTAAACAAAAATACTTCATTAGAATTTTCAGTGTGATTTCTGAAGTCTAAAATGTATAGTAATAGTGCTTAATGCCTGCCACTAGCACAAACTCGGACACCTATATGCAGAGTCATGCAGGGAGCAGTCAAAAATTCTACCTCTGAACTGGAAAATAGAATGTCTTCTCTCTGGCTCTTCTGTGCCTGCCTGAGGAGTAATCCCAGTACACCTTACACAGGCATAAAATAATGGGCTCTACCAAGTGCTGAAACCACTCTAGGGAGCGATGATGATTATGGAGTATTTACATTTGTGTATAGTAAGTCTCAAACGCTATTTGCATCGTGTTCTGAGCAAGAAACCATTGGCTGCTAGGTGCTGTGAAAAGTAGGAAAGGAAAAACATGGAGATTTCTTGATATTGAGAACAACCTACTACTTAATTTCAGACTAACTTTCCACTGAGGTATGTTTCTGGAAGAAGTGATGCAAAAAAGATTTCCTTGAAAGAAACGGAAAATGTCATTACCTATATTCATTTATTGAACTTAATTTGGCTTTTGATACTTAGATTTGGTGACTTTTGGCCTATTTTGTGAGGATTGTGTGAATTTGAGGTCTGAAACGATTAAATGTTTCCTTCAAGATAAAACTGAAGAAAAGAGTACATTTCGTGGTTTCAACTGAATCCTGTCATTGAACTTCTTACCAAATATAGGCTCTCTACAATATTCAGTGTACAAGACAAAAGTATATCTGGGCTGTATGCCACAAGACTTGTTTTTCTGTTAAATTCCACCATTCCTAGGCTGTCCTGTGTAACAGTATGTCCCTTTATATCCAACCAACCAAAGTATGAAGAGACATTTTAACAACCAGTTTTCTAAGAAATCATGGTCAGTATTTATTTTTTGGTCATGCTGTTTGTCACAATGCCTCTATTTCCCAGACATTTTTGTGTTTATGTTTAATGCTTGGCAACCTTCAGCTTTACTTTGCCACATGGCAAGGTATTTAATCTTTAGTCTTGGTTAGAGCATCCTGTAAAGCAGAAAGAACGTATGTTTTTTTTTTTCTGGCCCTGAAATTACTCAGCCTGTAAAGATTTCCATTTGCAGCAGAAGGTGATTAAGTGATGATATTAGAGTGTGAGGTGGAAATGATTCCTCTACTCTAGAGAAAAATACAGCCTTGGGTAAGTTATTTAGGTCATTATGCTCTTTTGTCTGTAAGTAGAAAATTGTTTGCTATTTTTTTCACTACTCCAATCTGGTGAAAGAAGAAAGACTTGGTGACTTAGCAGGAAGAGGGTTAGTGTAGCCCCCCCAAAATTGGGTGGTTCTTGGCATGAGAGACTTAAATCATTAACTTGTAACCTTCAATTTCTTAGGTAAATCAACCATTCCTTCTAATAGAGAAGCAGGAGGGGGGAAACTAAAAAGCTGTGCTATTTGTCAAGTCTTAGTTTCATAGGCAAATATTGTGTATTAAGTTCCATCTTGGTGGTATGTACAATATGATGGAGGGTGAGCTAAATGTAGAGTAACTGTCCTTTAGTGAGAAGGTTATTCTAGTCTTGTCACAAGTTAGGTCTGTGTCTCTTGTGCGCTGTGCCTGGCTTCGAGATTCCATTCAAATGGCAGAATGGATGTTTGGAAGACATTAAACGGTGGATCTGGAGACAAATTCAATTTGTATTTCAGGCAAGAACTCTTGGTGAGACACTAGATTCCTCTTTTCCCATGCTGCAGAGTCTAAACCAGGTAAACTATTAAAGGCTCTTCTTTGTGCATCTGTTTTATTTTGTAATTCTTTTTTGTTATTTTTGCAGATAATTTGATTAGTAAAGTTACCTCTTGGATACCACAACATCCCACGACACTGAATGTAACATCCTTATAGATTCAACAAGCAAAAAAAAAAAGGAACAACAACAACAACGAAAACTCATAGTCTCCAGACAATGAAATATCTTCAGTATCTTTTTTTAAACTCTGTATTAGTTTGACTAAGCTAATTCATGGTTCTGGTTTGTGCATTGCTTGACATTTACTTGTCTTTTATTCTGTTGTATGAAGAAAGCTGTTGAGCGTGAAAGATGTGTGAGGCAAAACAGTAGAGAGTAGAAAAGCTGAGCTACTGCTGATAGTTCTTTGATGCGCAGTGTCTGAGGCCTGAGAAAAGTTAATTAAGTCAGCTTATACTTAAAGTATAAGGGATTTAGATTTGTCTTCCTTGAAGTTTAATGGGAAATACATTTAAATCCCCTGACTTTCTTTTCCTATGGTCCCATAGTCTGCTTTGAGAGAGACTGACACAAAGATAATATAAAATACTAGACAATTCAGATGTTTTTCTGTTTGTTTTAAAATGTCAATAACATATTACTTGCATTGAATTCAGGTGCAAATGAGACTTAAATATAGGACTTGTTGACATACAGAATATTGATTTGACTTCTCAGGGGGTTAATTCCTTTTTGAAAATTAGACTAAACTGATTTACCTGTTTTCATCATTCAGTTACTAGGCATCTTGGGGATAAATCTTAGATCTTTTCATGGCATGCTTCATAGACTGTCTATTCCCACGGTACATCTTTAACTTCTGTGATATGAGCAAGACTTGTGAGTCTTTAATTGAGAAGCTACTTGAACTTCTTTCTTAGCATCCTGTGGATGAAGTGTCAGTCTCTAAATACATGCTTAATTTTGTCATTCATTCATTTTTGCATGCTTTACTGTTCAGTGGTCATTATGACAGTGGACTTCTTTTATCATAGAATATGATTAATACCAAGTAAACCTAAGGGTACAGTTATTACAGATGCTTTATGGTGCCAGGAGACTTGACAGTAAGAACTGTAACCTGAGTTTGGAGCTTAAGAAAATTGTTTCAGACACCTAAGTACTTCTGAGTGAAATTCTGTAGCGCTGACAAGATGCTGAACCCTGAACATGGTACTTTTGTAAACATCAGTGCTAAATGTGTACCTGTCGATCTGCAGGTGTCTTAATATCAAACTGTTTTCCAACCTAGCAGCCATAGCTGGAAAACATTCTTTGCTTATCTGTCAGATTTCTAGGCCTATTCTAGGATTTTTATTGATCTTTAAAGTGAGAAACTTAGAAAAGTGGCTCAGTTCCTAAAGGTGGCTAATCACTAATCCAGTTAAGCTGTGATGTTTTGCTTCAGTCTCAGGATAGAGAACATAAATGAGTAAACAAAGACTTATGAGTGGCTCCGAGGTAATTGTAATGTAATAAAAGAAGCGATGCAGAAGATCATTGAAGCTATGCTTTATGCTTGGTTTAGATACTAATTTTCAGAAGTAACCTTGGGAAGCAGATCCTTTTTTAATCAGGGAAGACTTTTCAGTAGAGTTCATCTTATATATCTTCTAATGTCTTATTTCTGGTGAAGTAATAATAAAAATTTAAAAAATTAGTATCAATATGAAGAAATGCATATGTGAATATATAACAATTAACTATAATATATACACTTTAGAAGTGTAAAAACATTTTTTTCCCCGAGCAAGTGACTAGATAGAGGGATTGATGCTCCTCTTGCTTGAGTAACTTCCCTAGGTGGCTCATCCTTTGGTGTGATGTGCCTTCATAGTGGGGCCTTGCTCTCCTATGGGAGCTGTCTGCTTGCCTTTTCATTAAGGTTTTTTTTTCGTATTTGGGTATGGTGTTACAAACAGTTAATTGGGAAAAAACGTACTGAAAAGTTGGCTGTAGCCTCCCCATACATTCCTGTTTTTCTTCTGTGGATGAGTTCTCTATTTCAGTGGAGCTGGTTTTGTGATTCAACTGAAGAACACATCTACCAATAAGAGAAGATCAAGGAGATCTCAATCATAGCAGAGCACACCATACTGTCTTGGAAGTTATTAACATCTTGAATTTCTTAACATCCACCTGTCTTTCAAGCTTCAGTTTCATTGTGGAGTGTGCGTGCATGTATAAATACGTATTTTCTGTTTATCAGCCCCATCAAACTGTCCACAATTTAAAAATAAAAATCTGAAACATCAACTTTACTTATTAACTTGGTTTTCCTATCATAGCTTTCTTCTTGTGCTCAAGTCTGTTGGCATGTATTATTGCATTTCAAATTCCATTGAACTCGTGATTGTAAGGGGCTAAGTTTTTAAACTCAAGAAGCAATTTGAAATCTTCCAGATGCAGTTACAATACCTCTCAATGATTTAGTAATCTTGATGATTAAAAACATCATTTGACAAGTATTTTCATATTTTCACTTACAGAATCACTCAGAAGCCAGAGAGAAAGTAACACGTAAGTACACTTTAAAAATTCAGTATGGAAAGAAAACTATTTTTATCCCACTTAGAATGAAGTTTTGCCTCTCTTAACAGTATGTTCTGCTTTGTATGCAGCAGAAACAAAGTCAATTTTTTTCTTTAAAATGAATTCTCTTTCCCTCACACCTCTGGTATGGAAATAACTTTCTGAAACAACAGTATATGAGGTATAAGCATAAAAGATAGAGAGCTCTCTATTTGCATCCTATCCAAAAGAATTAACACAATTTATAGATGGCTCTTGTGAACAAGAACAAAAGAAGCTGGGTGTCTCAAATAGGAGTGTCAGATATTTGTTCCACTTGGAATACATCGAAAGAGGAAGAAAATCCACTGAACAAATCTGTAGTAATCGTACAAGAAATTGCAATTATATATGCAGGAAAAAATTGTAAATTCATAACAATATGAAGGAAGATTCAGTATGCATTCACACTAGTATTCAGTACTCATTAGTATTCGTCTACATTAAAATTTAATAGCTTTTGTATTAAGCTCAGAGTTTTCTATGTTTCAGATTCACGTGTCTTTCAAGTCTTTTGTAAATAGGAAATTATGATTCTGTGGCTCTCTAAATTGATTTCTCATTTTTTTCCAATTAAATACTTCTGGGTATGTAGTTTAGGATACAAGAACTTGCTGTGCTTTAGATAACTTGAGTCTCTAGTGGTTCTGACTTTAATAGAGAAGCTCTTTAAAAAGTGACATAGTCAATGTAAAAGCTATGGTTGATTTCACTGAAAAATTATTTTCCTTCTGTCCTTTACCCATGTTGTTTGCTTTGGTAAAAACATAACAATGGGTGCTCTGCCAGGAACACATGGATCTTGGCAAAGCTCCAATATTTCTATCTCTTGGAAATGAAAAATAACTGGCAACAGGAATGAAAAGAAAAAAAAAATGGATAACATGATGTGGTTCTCACAGGAGCTACTTGCTGCTTGTACTGTGAGCAAAGTGAGCTGGATGCTTTGATGTGGATGATTACTTGGGTAGGTTTTGTAACAAGAGCTTGTTTCATCCTAGGTGGAAGAAGAAGAATATGGAAGGGTATGAGATTCCATGTACAAGATACCATAACTCCCAGCTGGTGATCCAGCAGTGTGTGATTGAGGGTTTAATTTGGTGCTGTGCAGTGCTATGTTAACTTTACCGTGAAAATTCAAGAGGAAGAATGCGAACATGAAGAAAATATTAAACTGTAAGGGAAAGAGTAGGAAATTAGAAGTTGACAGCTTAGCAAGACTGAGGATTAGCTCATTCTTGGGAGCAATAGGTATCTCTTGTGGCAAGAGACAGCATATTAATGTCTGTGGTCCTGCTCCTTAGTCCCAGGCACTTCTTGTGTGTATTCATAAGCAAATAATTTCTATGTACCCCAGAACATGGTGTACCCTGCTCTGTGGAGTCTCTTTGCACCAGCAGTGACTGTCCATAGGGGAGAGGGAGGTTACTGTGCCAACTACTGAAGCAGCCTCTATGTGGGAGAAGTTAGGCTTGAAAAGTGCCTGCAAATGAGTTTTTGGCCTAAAGATGAAGTTTGTTCAGTAGTCTCTTGGGGGCAATAACAACTTATTGCCTATTTATTTTTTCTGGAACTTTTTTCGACTTGACTGTATGCTTGTGTTGTCCTAGCATAGAGGAAGGAGTAAAACAGGTAGGCATTAATGCATGTAGTGTTTGAGCTGCAGAATCCACTAAGAACAATGGGAGTCAGGTATAAAGGTAAGAAAGAAAACAGACCAGATTTCTTGTCTTGGTATCTGAATCTCTGGGGTGACAGCTTTGAGGATTTCTAAATATAGAAACTAGACCTTTGTTCACTCTATGACCTTCTGGGAAATAAGCATGGTTTGTTATTATCCCTCAGTGTGGAAGAAATATTATATTATTAGTTTTATTATCTTGTTTAGAAATAAGATTATACTAAGTAATAAGTCTGACTCGATATGTAATTTTGCTGTCTACCTCAAAGGAACTGAGTTTGCATATTAGCTTCCTGCTTGAACAACGGGGAGCAATATAGAGGAAAACGTACTAACTGTAGTATAAAATGTGTAAATTCTACTGCTCCCTACAGAAAAGACTGGGAATTATGTAATTTTAAGTGGTAAGAAGAAAAGGCAGACTAGAATAAACGAAAATAGATGTTTCAAAATGCATTGGTTCCTATTGTATACAGAGATTAAGTACAAAAGCAAGTCTCTTTGAAGGAGTTAGACCAGGAAGTGGATGTTGGTGTCTAGAGGAATAAAAGAAAATGATAAGCTATCACTTTTAGCTAACTTCAATTCATTTTGATTTTTCATATGATATTGAATGTTTTTTCAAGCAACCTTATTATCTTATGACAGTTCCATAAGGTGATGTATGTCAGTGCCTGACCATAAAAGGTATCAGTGCTTTCTTTCCTAATGTTACTTACTCTTCGGTGAAAGCAAATAGAAATTAATTATGAGAAGAGCCAAACAACTGTCAAAAGTTTTGTCAAGAATGGTCAGTACTCCATCGGTCTTGAAAATACATGCTGATTTTCTTTGTGACCAAAATAAAATTTTATTGAATAAGGAGCATATTTTAGATTTATTCACCCTCGTAAAGAAGTGGAAGTAAAGGAATAATATTTTGCTTGATCGGTTTTTCAGGAGTGTCATTTCCAGAAGTGAGAAATATAGTTTAGAAATCTCAGAGAAGATCTTTATCAGGTGAAGTTAACTAGAGATGAGGTCCCCTAGTACAGACGTTTCCAGGGAAGATATCTGTAGCTGTAATACGAGAAAAGAACAAAGAAATGAAGTGTAGCAGAAAGGTGTTGATGAAATATTTTAAGGAAAAAAAAGAAGAAAATTGAGGCCTTATCTGGGGAAACAAGGACATAATATAATGTACTGTAGTCAACAGAGGAAGAGGAAAAGATAATAAAGATGAATTTAGCCCCTTGTTAGTACAAACAGATGCTAGAATTAAAGAAAAGAATTAATTAAGAAGAAGCTGGCAGACAATCAAGCTGCTCCTGGGCATCTGCAGAAGTAAAGCTGCCCACCATGTACGTATTCTGTGCTGCTTTACAGCTAACTACTGCTTGTATTCCTGTTCATAATACCCTCAGCTACATTCCAGAGAACAAGTTCTTTCCTTGATAAATTATTAGCAAAATCATTTTAAAGACTAAATGATGATACCTGTAAAGTGACTCATTAAAGTGATCACGTCTTGGGACTTAGAGCAGATGCAGGATATTTAGGGAAGCTTTCTGATGGGCTGGTTTAAAAAAGAAATTTGTGATAACTGGGGGAAGTTTAAACTGTAAAGGAATTGGAAAGAGAATGCTAATAATACAGGCAGTTTTGGTTGTTTTTTTTTTTTTTCATTGAGTTTTTAATCCTGCTGAGTTAATTTTTATTCACCCTTCTTTACCAGTCCCAGTTCAGTGATGTGAGATTTCCCCATCACCCATTTCAGCTGCTTATCTGTGACTTCGGTGTCCTTTCCTATGGCTATGTAAGCTCACCTATAAGGTTATGCATTAAATCCTGTGCATTATTACTATGCTATGTACGCAGGTCTCAACAGACGTCATTGCTATGGAAGTAACCTCCCAGAAAGGTCAACAATTTTTAGATTGAAGCCCTGTCACAGAAAATAATCACCTATCTTTGTATCCTGACATAATTTTAAGGAAGAAGTGAATACTTGTTTTCTTTTTATTGCTAGGCTTTAGCTGCAGAAATATGCAATAGATACTAGCATCTTTTGGAAGTGAATGAAATATAGCGCTCGTTTTCCTCAGGAAAATATTTTATGACTATAAGCAGAGTAGCTAAAAGCAATAAGTCTTTTTGTGGTCAATAAGAAAATATAAGCATTGAAGTGTAGGTAGGACGCAGGATGACTATGTCAATGCTGTGAAAGGATGAGAGAGGTATTAGCGAAGGGCCAGGTGCAGACATCTATGGATGAGAATTATTCCAGAACCTTATTCTCTCTGCGGCCCATGCCAAGAGAATCACTAGTCATTTCACTTAGGCCAAATATAAATCTGCTTCTGTACCCCTACCATACAGTACACAGTGCTTGCTTTCCAAAATAAGTATCTCAATTTTCCTTCTAAGTGTCTTCACTATGCAGAAGGTGTTGGATTTTGGTATGACAAATGCTCCATAATGACTGCTTCGTAGGCAGCAAAGGAAGGCAAATCCTCTGGAAGTTTAGTTTCTCATTGAGGGTTATGAGGAAAATTTGTTTATAATACCATGTCCCCTTTTTTTTTTTTTTTTTTGTTCTTTTTCCCAGGAGCCCACTGTAGTTTCATGAGGATGTTAATGCAGGAATACAATTCAGTTCTGTATCTGGTTATTTTGAGTGAAGTTCTTCCACAGGTTTGAATGGCCTCATGTTGTAGTTGTAGGTGTAGTAGCAGTGTAACTTCGGTAAACATTTATTGAAAATGTAGGCTTTGCTCCATGTGCTGCTGCTGCAATGATTTTTATAACATTCTTCAGATTACATTTTCCAGCACATGCTTGTTTGTAAAAATGCTTTTTGTTTGGTTGCTTGTACAAACTCAGCATTGCTCTGAGAGCATCTGAACTGCGTGCTCAGTGATTTGAGCAGAAACTGCCTATTTTGGGTGACCTTGGCCTGTTTTATAGAGTAACTTGCTACTTGTTTGGATGTTGAAATCATTCCAAAGAGTGTTTAGCAGCCAACCTCCATGATGTTTTCTTAAAAACTGCTTTTGTTTTGTAATTCAGAATGCTGTAATTCTGCTTTACAGCGCAGGGGACTGGCTGTAGTAAGATCTCCGACTTCTTTCGTGACTTCTCTTCTTGGTAGGCAGCTTCTATATCAACTGGATTCATGAGTGGAAGGAAGATACTGTTGATAGGGTGGCAGCAACAAAACAAACATTATAATCCCCAGCTCTTTAAAGACAAAATAGGCATACCAATTTTGCTGTTGTTACTAGAGGCTGTAAGGCAGCAGCACTTGAGTACTGACTAGAAGCTGACTAGCATTACATTGTAAGGCATAACCTGTCTGCTATTTAAAGTATAGCTTCGGCCTGAGAGATAGGCCCAGACGTGAGTGAAATATTTAAGTCAGGTGCAGCCTGCTGGAAGGCAGAGGAAGGTGTGAGAAGAGGCCTGACTCTGCTGGCAAGGAAAGCCTTTGATCAAATTATTTCCCAAAAGTACACTACTACTCCATTCTTTGATTTTGAATGAGCTTTCTCTTCAATAGGACTAAGATTTGACCCATAATATTTACAGAATAGGCTTTATGATGTAGTTCTGAAGTGCCTGCTACTGTGATATTTTTGTTCCCACATAGCTGATTCATTGGATTTGATCTTTTTTAGGAGTGACAATAATATTGCCCATATTCTACTTGTTCATAGGCTCTAAATTCACCAAGGATACTTCCTTTAAGTGGTACTAACTAGAGTTGCTGCTACTAACTGTGTAAGTATTTGCAAGTTGAACTATTCTAGTGAGACATGGAGGCTTTCTCTGAATGCTAGCAGAAGTTCTAGGTCTGTCAGGGATCTCAGCCCTTATAGGGCTGGAAGGAGGAAGGGTGGGTGGAAGATCTCTTTATTTTCTGAACAGGAACAGCAAAAGTGTAGATGTGGAGATAAAGCAGAGATTTCTGCTCTTGATCTGATGAAGATATTGCATGAATTGATGTGGGGGAAGGCAACAGAGAAAGGTAGCATGGTCCCTTTTATTCCACTGCTCCTCTGAATTCAGCTTTGTCACAGACAGAAACTATACTCTTCACTTGTAAGAGAGATGCAGGAATATATTTACTGATGTAATCAGTATCAAAGACAGTTACTTAACAAGATTTGAGATGACTTGGTGCACTTGATTATTTACAGCACAGACTGATAAGGTTAAACTCATCCAGGAGATCTTCCCATTGAGTGATGAGGTTCAGAGCAGACTGTTTTGCTTTCTAAACTCCTTTAGCCACAGAGATAAGGAGCTGAGTTGTAGGTGAATCCTAGTCCTAGACTTGGTCAACAATGTGTCTGAGGCATTGCATGTGCAAAATCAAAGAGACAGTTTTAGCAAAGCTAACAGAGCTTAAACTGTTACTCACTTACCAAGAATCTGTATGAGCAAAGTGTCTTGATGTCAAAGTGTAAGGGATCTCTTCAGCAGGTGTAACCTCAAGAGACTTCTCTGCTCAAGGGGAGATCCTTTCATACAGCCTGCTGCCATGCAGGAAGTTCCTATGGGCTCTCGGGTTGCTCACTATTTATGGGGTAAGATGATTGACTCATATCCACGGTATTGGGCACACACAGTTGGCCCTCACTTGTTGAAGCAGGTTCTTTCACCCTCACCCAGTTTAATATAGGATGTGGTTGCAGCTCTTAGCAAGGCAGTGTTATCAGTCCTGAGCAAATCTGAATACAGTATTTAAGGTGTAGCATCACCAGTGCCAAGTGCAGGGGGATAATCATGGTCAATTACCTAGTCCAGCTGACCACACTATTTCTGATATTAGCCAGGATGCTATTGGCCTTCTTGGCCACCTTGGCACACATTCAGCTGGCTGTCAGCTAACATACTCCCAGATCCTTTTCCACTGAGAGATTTCTAGCCACTCTGCCTCAAGCCTGTAGTGTTGCGTGCGGTTGTGACCAAAGTGTGGTCTTGTTGAAGCTCAAACAATTGGCCTTAGTCCATTGATCTTGCCTGTCCGGATCCCTCTGTAGGGCCTTTCTACTCCCATGTATATCAACACTTCCTCCCAGCTTGGTGTAATCTGCAAACTTACTGAGGGCACGGATCATCAATAAAGATATTAAACAGGGCTAACCCCAAGACTGACCCCTGGGGAGCAACTCTGGTGATCAGTCAGCAGCTGGATTTAACCACAGTACTATATGGGCCTGGCCATCCAATCAGTGAAAAGTATTCATGTCTAAAAGTCAGAATTTAAGGATCACAAGATACAGATAACAATTGGTATATTACAATTACATTTAGGGGTTAATTTCTTGCCTGGGGGTGGGAGAAGGTCTTCTATGATTTTTAACACCAGCAATGGTAGTTTTGTTTGGATACCTTCTCCATCAGTTTCTCAGGTAAAATTCTCACTCAACATTAGTTTATGGAATAGTATTTTTAGCTATGTAGACTGAAAAAAAAAATGTTGTTATAATACGTGTAATGAAAGTATGTAATAGTTATAAGGTTAAATTTAAGTTTAATTTTGATTCTGAACATAGCATCTCTGAGCACTTAGAAGGTAGAATTAGCATCACTCAACCTTCTGCAATGTTTTCTCTGCTACGTGTGGCCTCTGTTTTTCTCTCAGGTTGAGAAATATTGGATGGTTTTTTGTTTGTTTGTTTGTTTGTTTGTTTTAAACTTTTGTTTCTGTATCTCTTCTGAGATGCCAGTGTTTCAAGGAAATAATAAGGAATTGAAGCCTACCCTGAATTAAAACTATACAATACTGTAAAAATTACTCTCCAGGGGCCTTCTAGATAACAGATATTCATTGCTAACCTGTGAGTCAGAAGAGTAATCCTAAAAGAAAAGAAATATCTTATTGGGAGTTCTATACTACTTTCAATCATTCTAAATGTTGTTGTTTATAACATTCTTAAGTTGATCGGTTACTGTAGGTGCTTTACTATCACTTCTAGCTGCAACCCCAGCTCACTAAGAGTCCTCTCAGTGAGGAATTAAATGAATGAATTTTTAAAGTTTATTCGTGCCACCATTGCCACTCTCCCTGACTCCTCTGTCTTATCAGCCTTGAGCCTCAAGTACCAGGATTTCCCTTTCCTGCTGTTCTTGGGAAGATGTTGATTCAGCACAGTTAGAGATCAGTGTGTGAAATACAGCACAAAACATAACTTCAAGACATGATTGGGATTTTTTTCTTCTGAGAAGTTCATCCAGATTTTTACAAAAACTTTTTCATGGGCAGAAGATGTACTTTGCAGGTGTGTCACTGATTTCTACTTATTCATCTGCAGCAAATACAGTAAGTTTTTTTTTTTTTTTTTTAATAAACATTAAAGTTATTAAAATTAATCCTTTTTCCTGGAGTGTGTGTGTGATTTCTTAATTATTCATACTGATCAAAACAGTTGTGGACATCTTCGTATCATCTACTTCACAGGAACTGCCATTTATTTGATATTTAATCAGCATACAGAGAAAAAGGTCTCAACTGATGTGACTTGTGAAGGCCACTAAATCCAAGTGAGTAGGAGCAATTATTCTTATGCACTTTCTTACGCTGAACCAGAAGAAAAAGATAGATGCTTCAGTTTGTGAAACCTGTTTCATTTATTTAACAACATAAGGTCAAACTCCTGTGCATTTAGGCTCTCAGTCCCAAACAAGGATTTGTCCTTGGGAGGTGTAAGACAGGCATCTGTTTTATTGTCCTTTGTAGGGTTTGTTCTTATATCTGTAAGTTTGGTCCCCAAATTTTTCCAATTTATTCGTGGAATGGTGAAGCCAAGTTCTTGTAAGTCTTGTGAAAAGATTTTAATCTTTCTGTAAAGGTTGCTCAGTATTCTAAACTTGCAGCTTATAAACATCCCACAGGGTTGTTTTGGGTAGACTGAAATCTAGCAAGAGTAAAAATGATTTCATGAGCAGTTAGAAATATGTTCTACCTCTGATTCAGCTATGGAGGGTAGTTCAAGACTATTAAAAATGTTTTCAGTTAAAAGATAAATGATAGATAATTTAAGAGCACTTGGAGCAAATGAATAGAAGCTAAAATATTTTCCATAGGGAAAATATGTAGCAAAGGTTATTTTCATAGCTATTCCACAGGTTGTCTTTATTAAGGTTCCATTTTGTGCTCTGAGGCAAGGAACAGATGACAGAGAAGCATCAGGACTGAAGGCTGTCACTGTGTTGGACTTCAAAATATCAGCAGTTTGCTGTTTTCCCAGAGCTGAATGCCCTCAACATGACATAAAAGATACATAGTTATATCATTGTAGATTATTTACCTGAGAATTATCTCCTAGAAACTGGATGGGCTGCTCATTTTGGTTTTTACATGAGCAAATGAGAATTTCGTATTGTCTCCAGCCTGACACTAGAAATGAGCTTAAACTGGACAACAAGCTAATGTGAACATCCAGCTGGATTTATAGTGTCTGTGTTTGTCCCTTTGGGTGTCCAGACTATGTGGATAAAGAACCTGAAAAAAATAAAACCAATCATTTTAGTTTTGTTTAGCATAAGAAACCAAGCATTTTTGAGGGGTAAAGATATGTTAAAAAAATGAATGTTTTCCAAAAATATGGTAACCTGACCTTGTTAATGCCACTGGGACTCTGTAGCTTCTCAATCTCTTTATGTTTAAATCCTTGATTTTTCTGGTGAAACAACTAATAACGGTAATACTAGCGAGGATGATTTTGACATGCACGTATGCACAAAGTATATATATATGCTATTTATGTGCTATTCATTTTATGTTGTGCCCAGAGTGTACAAACAGGAAAGGTGAAAGTTCATCATTGGCAGTTTATTCATTCAGTTTATGTTGTGGGGTTGATATGCCTAAGCTTGCTAGAAAGGCTCATAGACAGCAACTGTGGCTCTTTGTAAGAAGCCAGCTTTCCTCAGAATCAAAAGATTGGGAGATTTGCTTGGTTAGAAAAAGGCAGAGATACAGAAGATGAATCCATCTCTTGACACCTCAGACAAGTGCGTCTGCATTGTGTTTCTATATTATTGGCTTTATTGTGATAAACTGCACAGTGAGTTTGTTTTGCTACAATACCCATTAGATTGGCTGCTAGAGCTAAAATAGGGCATTCTGCAGCACAGGTGTGAGGAACAGCTCTCTGTACATGTTCCCTAGTACTTCTCTGGAAATGACCTATCTGCCCCTCATCGTGACAGAAACATGGAAGATTAAACATCCAATACTACAAGAAGTGAACTCTGTTATCATACATTTGGGTAGGTCAGAACCCTAAAACATCTAATACTGGAAGAAAATGCTGCAGAACTGGAATTAATTCACAAAAGGCTTTGGAAAGGTTTCAGACAAATTCTCTGCTGTTTCACCTTGAAAAGAATCCTGGGTCGTGTGGTTTTTTTTTTGTTGTTGTTGTTTTTTTGTTTTTTTGTTTTTTGTTTTTTTTTTTTCTGACAGGTTCCAGAAACTTTTTGCTTTCACATAATAACTTTGAGTTGGTGTTATACAGATTTTTTAATCATTTCTTTCTCTATGCGTGTAATCACTTTGCTGTTTTGCATATGAGATGCTCTTCTCGTATTACGATCATCTTACTGTAATGAAATCAAGGCCACAAAGTCATCACCGTTTCTACAATTTGAGAAGATGTAAACCTGAACTACAAAGCAATTGATCAGTCTAATATTTCATGTGGTGTTTGTGTGCCCAATCAAACCATTGGTTTATGACTGGAAGTATCTATATTTTTGGCACATGAATTACTAGTGTAGCTCAAGTTATTTACTTCCTTCCAGAAGGTGGAAATAAACTGGAGAGAAATTAAGTATACAGCCAAGTGGCATTATGAGGAATACATATGGTGTATCTGTGTAGAAGATACTACCAAGTTATAAAATAACGTATGGACAAGCGTGTCATGCTGGTGTAGTCTATGTGTGGATTGGCATGACCAGAAGCAGATACTGTATGGAATTAGGAATAAATTATTTCATCATTTCTTGATGAAAGAGTTGGAAGTGTGTAAGAGCATAACCAGGTGACGATGAAGAAACGTGTGCCAGGCTTGTAGTAGAATGCTAATGAGACATATAGGATATTTCAGAGGAGAATATCAAGAATGTTGTTTCAAAAAGACATGCTAGCTTGTCAGACTTGGAACTGCATATATCTACTTCAGGATTTGTAGCTTGAGTATTGAAGGTGGAAAGGTCAGTAGTAACCAACTTGAATAAACCTACCAAGTATTCCTCATTATTCTGTTTTAGTTGGTTTGACTCTATGCCTTTAGAAAGAATACAAAGTTGTGACATTATTTGCAGGCATCTTCCATCCACCCATTACCTATTGACCACCTGCAGTGTTTTTTCTTCAATGATCTTCTGCCAGCTGGTGTTCTTGATCTACAGGCAATACAGTACATGTTCAGTTCAGTCTGAACTGTCATCTTGGCATGGCTCTGGACAACCTATCTTAGGTGTCATTTTTGAAGCAGGGGTTAGATAAGATGACCTCCAGAGATCCCTTCCAACCCCAAATATCTTTTAATTCTGAATCTGTAAAACCACCATCCCAGAGGTAATTTTTGTTTTTTGTTTCTATTTTTTTCACTTGCTGGATTTGCTTTGAGTGATTTACCTGGTTTTTAGGCTTTTCACTTCTTGTGAAAACAAGAAAGCCTCAACAGTTGTCAATAAAGTTCCTCAAGGCTGTCAGAAAAGTCATGTAGCATGTGAGGTGTTAGAATCTTGTTACAATGACCTATGGGATTCTGTGCATTTCTGTCCCATCTGTCAGTGATGAAAACGTTAATTGAGGGGTTGTTTATATTCCTCTGGCTGGCACATCTAACATAAAACCTTGTTTACACGTATACTAAATTTGTTATAAATGATTGGGATTGCAATCCATATATTTTTGTTGTCCAGAGCTTTGAAGCTGAATAGAAGTGATAAAATATTTCTTTGCAGGGTGATGCATGAAAACTAACTGCCGTAGAAGGCCAATATCTTCTGTCTTGATTCATGTTTCCAAAATCTGCTGCAATGCAGATTACTGGCAGCTACATTGGCATTGTGTCAATGGTATACATGTTGGTTTGGCCCAGTTCTGTGACTGGAGACACATGGATCCATTCCCTGGAAAGGGAAAGAAAAAGGAAAAGGGTACAGTGATGGGCCTAAAAACAAAACAGCAGTAACGATCTGAGGAGAAATAAAATATTTTACTAAATAAGATATTGGAATACAAGATAGCACACTGTAATACAATATAATTAGAATCAAAACTAATAAATTGAATTAAATGAGAGAGTGCTTGAAAAGCTGAAGTCCTTACTCTAATGCTGTGATGAGATGGCACCCACAACAAAGATGAGCCAGACAATTGAAAAGGGGACTGTCAGGTGACCTTTGAAGGGCTTTTATCTTTTCCCCCTGAGCAGAAATGATAACAGAACAGTGAGCAGTCCTCTGGGGGATGTAGTAGTTCTTCCAGGACATGTACCTGGACCTAGGGCATTAACTCTTTAACTCCCAGTGCACTAAATGACGTTATGATGTGGAATACTGATAACCAAATATCATAAAACCATGACACATTGAACCAGGAATGATGCAGAGTTAGTGTGTTTCTGTTCTTGAAAGGGATTTTAGTAATAAAATAGAGAGTTGCTGAGAGAGTGAGTCCTTCCCTAGAGATGTCTTTCCTCCTGAGAAGGCAGAGATACTGAACGCCTTCTTTGCTTCTGTCTTCAGTGAAAAAGCTCTCCCGCAGGAATCCCAGACCCTGGAGGTTAGTGAGAGGGTCTGGGGAATGGAAGACTTCCCTTTAGTCAGGGAAGAGGTGGTCTGTGAGAGCGTAGGCAACACCAATATTCATAAATCCATGGGACCCAATGGGGTGAATCCATGGGTGCTGAGGGAGCTGGCAGAGGTGATTGCTGAAACGCTCTCTATCATTTGAGATGTCATGGAGAATGGGGGAGGTGCCTGAAGACTGGAAGATAGCCAATGTCACTCCAGTCTTCAAAAAGGGCAAGAAGGAAGATCTGGGTAATTACAGGCCAGTCAGCCTCACCTCTGTCCCTGGAAAGGTGATGGAACAGCTTGTGCCTGATGCCATCTCTAGACAATTGGAAGAAAAGGAGGGCATCAGGAGTAGTCAGCATGGGTTCACCAGGGGGAGGTCATGCTCGACCAACCTGGTAGCCTCCTATGATGTTGTCACTTAGCTGGGTGGATGGGGGGAGAGCAGTGGATGTAGTCTACCTTGATTTCAGCAAGGCATTTGATACTGTCTCCCATGACATCCTTAGAACAAAGCTGAGGAAGTGTGGGATAGATGGGTGGACAGTGAGGTGGGTTGAGAACTGGCTGACTGGCAGAGTGCAGAGGGTCGTCACTGGCGGTGCAGAGTCCAGTTGGAGACCTGTAACTAGCGGTGTTCTCCAGGGATCGGTGCTGGGTCTGCTCTTCAACATCTTTATCAATGACCTTAACAAGGGGATAGTGGCCACCTTCAGCAAGTTTGCTGATGACACGAAGTTGGGAGGATTGGCTGACACACCTGAAGGCTGTGCTGCCATTCAGTGAGACCTGCACAGGCTGGAGAGCTGGGCAGTAAGAAACCAGATGAGGTTTAACAAAAGCAAGTGTAGAGTCTTGCACCTAGGGAGGAGTAATTGCATGCACCAGTACAGGTTGGGGGATGACCTGCTGGAGAGGAGCTCTGCAGAGAGGGACCTGGGCGTCCTGGTGGATGACAGGTTGGCCATGAGCCAGCAGTGTGCCCTCATGGCCAAAAAGGCCAATGGCATTCTGGGGTGCATTAAAAAGAGCATGGCCAGCAGGTCGAGGGAGAATATCCTCCCCCTCTACTCTGCCCTGGTAAGGCCTCATCTGGAGTACTGTGTCCAGTTCTGGGCTCCCCAGTACAAAAAAGACAGGGATCTCTTGGAAAGAGTCCAGTGGAGGGCCACAAAAATGGTGAAGGCCCTGGAGCATCTCCCCTATGAAGAAAGGCTGAGTGAACTGGGTCTGTTTAGCCTTGAGAAAAGAAGACTGAGAAGGGACCTGATTCAGGTCTATAAATATCTAAGGTGTGGGGGGCAAAGTGGCGAGGCCAGACTCTTTTCAGCAGTGTGTGGAGACAGGACAAGGGGAAATGGCCAGAAACGGGAGCATAGGAAGTTCCGCACGAATGTACGCAAGAACTTCTTTACGGTGAGGGTGACGGAGCACTGGAACAGGCTGCCCAGGGGGGTTGTGGAGTCTCCTTCTCTGGAGATATTCAAGACCTGCCTGGATGCCTACCTGTGTGACCTGGTGTAGGGAACCTGCTTTGGCAGGGAGGTTGGACTTGATGATCTCTGGAGGTCCCTTCCAACCCCTACAGTTCTGTGATTCTGTGAGATATGGAGAGAGGCCACAAGGATGATCAGGGGACTGGAGCACCTCTCCTACAAAGAAAGGCAAAGGGAGCTGGGCTTGCTCAGCCTGGAGAAGAGAAGGCTCTGTGGAGATGTCATTGTGGCCTTCCAGTGCTTGAAAGGAGCTTATAAATAGGAGGGAGACTGACTTCTTACATGGTATAATAGTGATAGAATGAAGTAGAACAGTTTTGATTTTTTAAAAGAGGGGAGATTTAGGTTAGATATTAGCAGGAAATTTTTCACTCAGAGGGCGGTGAGGCAGATGAACAGTTTGCCCAGAGAAGCTGTGGATGCTCCCTCCCTGGAGGCACTCAAAACCAGGTTGGATGGGGCCGTGTGCAGCCTGAACTGGTGGGTGCCAGCCCCGCCCATTGCTGGAACTAGATGATGATACTTCAAGTTTCTTTCTAACCAAGCCATTCTATGACTCTATGGTTCTTCTCTTCTTTAATTTAGTTATGGGCTGAGAATTGAGAAATGTTTAGTCCTTCCTCAGCTTTGAATGTATCAATTGTATTATGGCTCTCCGGTCTGATTTTGAATTTCTCAACAAAATCTGGCAAGGAAATTTAATATCCTGTATTTAATCTAGCTACTTAGCAGAGCTTGCTCAGCCCAATGAATCCAATTTAAAAATATGTATCTTTTACTGTTGCAGAAAACTTACATCAGACAGTGCTTAACTCAAGCAAGTGACATGAGCTGAAATAAACAGTAGAAAAGGGGAGATGCTTTTTACTGTTTCTAATGGTTTTGTCAGTAGGGCTGAAGTTTAGCAGTTTGGAACCTAATTTAACAGAGGTCTCTGAAATTGTGATTAATTTATAATCATAGGTTGATAATGTGGAACTACTTCCAATGTACTCATCTTTCTACACAGTATGGTTTAGTGACAGATATGAGACTAAAGATGGACCCAGGCTGGCAATAAAGAGTTCTGCACTCTCTTTGTCCTCATCTTTTGCTTATTACTTCCATGAACTAACTAACTATTGTGAAGGTTTGGGAATAACAAAGGTGCGTTTCAAGAACAAAAACTTTTCATTGACTGTTTCTTGGCACCAAGGAAATTTTTATATTAAGGTTACAAAGGAGGAAACTCAGTGATAAAAAGAGATTCTTCAGTGGATGTCTTGATGTAGTATGGCTTATTTTTGCTGCACAATTGAGCTGTCATCTTAATAATTTCTTTTTTTTTTATCTTTCAAGCTACTGTTAAAATATCAGGCTGGGAAAACTGAAATACTGTAAAATGGCAGCATCTGATAGCTCTGATAATTAGAGTCTGCTTTATGCTTCTACTTTTGTAATGCACTGTGATCTATTTTGTCAGAATTTTCCCTGTAGAACTGAGGTAGTCTTGGAGCTGTAGGTAATGGACATTTTCAGATCTGTAAATGCCTATTTATTCATGCCTTGGGTGAAAACAGGAAATGAATTTCTATCATTGCATTTAAATGTGGATATGCATCCATATCACAGCCTGTATAATTTAGTGCATGAAGTCTTACTAATTACAACCCAAAGCAACACCTGATGTATTTCTGTGATTTTTTTTTTTAGCCTTTTTCCATTTTATCTCTAATAGATAAAAGAAATTGCAGGATTCCAGGCAGTACTATTCAGCAAGGTTCTCATGCTGCTCTTCCAGCTTTGGAGGGTGTGTATTAGCTACTGGAATAGGAGGCACATACATGCAGAGTTCTTTCACCAGTGTTAGGCATGGTGTTACATAACAGTCCTTGAAATAACCTTTTTTTTTTTTTTTTTTTTTTTTTTAAATTATACAGATGATGTACAATTCAGACAAGTTTGGAGAAGGAGCTTTATATTCGAGTGACTGTAGGGGCACACACATATCTGAAGTTTGTTGTCCATGTTAAATCTGCTTATCCTGTACTGCATCGAGCAGTGAGATAAACTTTGAGATGAATTTTAGAGATACATTTTTTCTTTTTTACCCTGCAACACAACTCAAACAGTATAACACTGCTTTCTTACTATGATAAGATAAGCCTATTTGTTGAACCATTTGAATCTAAAGGGTTTATATGAATAATAATAGATTGCTTATTTTTTGAAGGGGGGCGAATATGATCTTTGCTTTCTGGAGAAGTATTTCCAGACAGTGCACTTGTGACTGTAGGTGTAATCAAGGTCTGTGAAACTGAAAATCATGTCGTCATCAAAAGTTTAAGTCAAAATGTTAAGTCTAATTTTCAAGACATTGTTCTGTAGAAGTGTCAAACAAAAAAGATTACAGATAGCATTCAGAGGTTTTTAAAAAGGTGTGTCGATTGCCTTTTGCCCAAGAAAAACAGTTTTTCAAGTTACCTCTATTTTAATAATAACCAAAAATAATCTTATTTTCTGAGAATGCTGACTTTGAAGATCTGATACTCTTTTTGTTCACCAAGGAGAGAGAGATTAAAAATATGTGGCTGTATATTATTTCATGTAAAGAGGATACTCTTCATTTTTTTTTTATTTACTTTTATATCAGTGTATTTTAATTGTTCAACATATTTTTATTTGGAAATAGAATTTTTTATTTATTTATTTATTTATTTTTTTGGCACATCCTGAAGTGGTTCCTATTCATATATGTACAGGCTGATAGCCTGCACAGAAGAGACAGAAGATTTGTGCAACCCGCTTCTTAAGGCAGTGGAAACAATTGATGCTCTCTCATGGCGGGTGCAGAAGCTTATCTTGAGTGAAACTTATTCTAGGAGTAAGTCCACTATCAGTACCCAGTCACTGAATTAAATTTTCTGAAAAGACAATGAAGAGTTAAGGTTGTGTCAACTGTGCCAGCTTCACTTCAGCCTTTTATCTAATTCTAGTGCTTACTTTGCCTTTACTAGTTGATTTTATTTTGTTTTCCAGTGTCCATTTGCAGTAATAATCATCAGCCCTCCTTTTTCCTAGGGGGAATATTTTCATTGCTGCCCTGTGTTCAGGATAATAAATTTTGGCCCTGTTCTTCCTCCAGCAGCAGAAGCAAAAAGTGAATGAGGATAAATGTTAAAGAAAAAGGAGTCCTTGGAACAAGATGAATCTCTTCATTGCAATTTTGAAATAGAAGTGTGGCATTGGCTTTGAGAGCTTTTCTGGCAAGTGATGGAAGCAAGAATTGTACTGCTGAGAAGAGCAATTATTTGAAAGAAGGTTTGAATGTAAGTGGAAATATAAATTCATGCAATTTGACATGAAGGTCTGGCTTCTATCTCAAGAAGTAAAGATATATGTATATATATATTTTAAAAAGTTTATTTAGTATAACTTAGCAGTCTTTCTAGAGACACTGATTTCTAAGAAGACATTTTTAAATCTAACATTCCTCAATTTGCCTAGAACAGCATTCCTTTGAAAAATCTAGAGAGTGTGCTCTCAACTTGATTTAATACTGTCCTGCCTCACTCCAGCACATCTCAAAACAGCCTCCTGCTCCTATGAGAACAGGCTGATAGCTGCAGCCAGGGACTATGAAGAGGTGGGCACCACAGTATAAAGGGTCTTGGGGGCAGAAGAAAATACAGTGCTGCGTCTGAGGGCTCTGAAGATAGAATTAATGGGAGAATAATTGACCAAACTGATGAAATCTTTGACCACGCAGGTCACAGAGAAGCTTTTCTTCACAGGATTGAAATAATGTGGTAATGCAAGAGCCCTGAACCTTCCCAGCGGACTTAGAGGTAGTTAAAACAAGTAAATAGCATTTGTATTTTGTATTTATTTGTATTTTAGCTTTGGGGGCAATTCTTTCTTTATTGGAAGAAATGATTGCATTACCTGAATGGAGTTTACAATGTAACACTGAGCTGGGATAAAGGGTGAGGTTCCTAAACAAGGCAATAAGAAGGTATTGCTCAGTTTGAATCTGGAATTGTAACAGGGATTGTTAGTAGAATTTAATGGACTTTATCAGGGAAAAAGTGATGCAAAAGGACAATCTATTGTATTTGCTATTGTTCTAGTGTACCCGTCTTCTAAAAAGGAAATCTGTAAAGAAAGTAATTACTACAGAAGCTTTAACAACTTTTGTTAAGATTTGGTTGCTCAAGAAAGCCAGGTGCATGTAATTCTCTCCAAATGTGTTGGACTTGAAAACAGTAGTAGGCAAAGCACCTGAATGCACATAGGGTGAGTGGTAATCTCAAGACAGAAGCAACAAATTATACTCTTCTTACAACAAGAACTGCCAGTGGGCCAGAAATTTTTCAGTCTCTTCTTATTCAAAGGAGCAGATCCATCCGTGCTTCAGCTATGAGGAGAAAGGGTTTTTGAAGTCAGGAGGTACATGGATGTTTTAAACTATTTCTAGAACATCCAGAAGGGTGTTAGGTCTCTTTATTAAATAAGATATTGCTTGTGAAATTCTTGATGATTATCCAAGTCACTTGAAATTGAAGTAAAATAAGTTTAATTAAATCAAACAGCCTGAGCACCTGTGAAAGGCAAGTGAGTGTCAACAATTAGGAGAGGGTGTGAAGATGGCAAGTCTCTTTTTGCCTTAGTTGAGATTGTGTTGGTATGAACAAGCTATAACAGTCTAGTAAAATTCTCAGTAAATGTTCCACTGCAACATGGACCCAATAGTCTAGATGTGCAATTTTGCTCTGAAGCCATATTTTCCACTGCAAAGATTTGCATCTCAGGGAAAAAAAAAAAAAGTGGAAGAAGAAAGGTGAGAAGGAGATCAGTTAGCAACCTGCAGTTCTGGTGAAGAAATTAGAGGCAAAACTAATGTGTCAGCCATCATTTTCAGAGATTCCCAGGACACAAATTCACTAGTGACAATCTTCCTGAGTCATCTAGGTAAAAGATGAGATAAATTTAAAGATGACTGACCTGATAATCATCTATACTGCCAAGAGAACTAATGCTCTTTCATTTCTGGGTCCTGATCTCATGAGTATTTGTGCAGCCTTATTGCTTCTGGAGTGAAACAAACAAACAAACAAAAATATATGTGAAACTGAGCTAGCTTGTTCTTACAGGATAGCTTACTGCATGGTCTGCCTCAGACAGACAGTGCACAACATGTCTTCTTGGGACCAGATAGGCTACCTGCTTGCCATGATCCCATGCCCTCCTGCTCTAAGACTCGGGTTATCCTCAGTGAAGAACTATGACTGAAAATAGAGCTCTAGATATTATTTTAGATAATTTAAGGGAAAAACCCTCCCAGATTTTGTCTAGTAGGTGTAATGATACTATGTGGGCTGCAGGTCTGTAGCCTAGGTTTCTCTCTCCCTGAGAGAGTTTGGATATAACCTTCACATTATCTACAGCGACCACCAAGAAAATCCAGAGGTGTGAAAACTGTTAAATTTTGTTCATTGAATGATATTGACTAGAACTTTTATGTAACTGTGACAGAACTTGTCACATCAGAAAGTGGTAGGAAAAAGGAAGAAGGTGGACTATCAGGATGAGCTACTGGTAAACAATTTAAGCATCCTGTAGGTTGACTCTGGGATTACCTATGAAATAGTCACGTAGGACAAATTGCGTTTGTTGAATATTCTGTAAAAATAAAATCTGAATCCCATAGAATTTGAAACTGGAGAAACAGTTTAGTTGCCTGGTGTGAGTGTATATATATATATATATATATATATGAAGTATATATATATATATATGCATACATAAAAAGAAAATACCTTTTATGCCAGGTTTAGGACAGCAGTATTGTCTGTACATTACTAAAATGCCATATTTTCACAAATAAGATTTTTATGATCACTGAGTAATTTTGTTTCAATATTTGTCAAATTTCAATGTATGTACAGAAATGTGTACCAGGATGGCAACAGCTGAGGGAAGATCTGGGCAAATTGACCAGGCGTAAATAGTCAGTTTTCATACATAAGTTCTGGTATAATGCAAATGATTAAACATAGGAAACTCATTACCAGAGGGAGAACAGCTATATATAAAATCCACATAATTCTAGATCTAGCAAAATCTAAGCCAAGGTTCAAATCCTGAATATAATAAGAAAGAAACTAAGCTGAGAGCAGTACAGGCAGTCTTAAAATTAACCTTAAATAGAATCTGCTGTTCTAATGCTTTTATTTAGCTACAATTTGACAAGCTTCCATTTTTCTTTTAATCACAAGCGCTTCTGTTAGCTCATATGGTCTGTTGAAGCCTGTGCAGAACACAGCACTGAAGAAATAGAATTCTGTACTCCTCTTATGATTTTTAAGTAATTCTGATCTGTCATTTGCAAGCTGTGGCATCTGAATTCAGATCATCGTTTTAGCTTTGGTGTCTAGTGAGGAAGCAACAATTCTCACATTTTTGTTTATTTGCTTGTTTTGTCTTTAATTTTATTTTCATTGCTGATTCCTCACCCCACAAGACTGCTAAATTGGATAGTATGTCCAGGGTAGCTTAGAGCGTGCATATTTTTTCCAAGATGCCTTCTTGCTGTTTGTATTTTTTCCTCATGTTGCTAGAGGAAGTAAGTAATGTATTTGTGAGTTCACAATCTCTCACGTGTCTCCCTGGGATAGATGTGTTCAGCCAAGCACATTTTTATTCACTTATTTTCTATAATTCTTTGTGCTTGTGAAATTGTAGGCAGCGATGAAATGAGTGAGACTCCAGAGGCAAGGCTTTACTTAAAGCAAGATCTTCGCAATTGGCTTTTGCATTGATAATCCTTTGCTTCCTTAGAAAGCCACCAACTTTTTAATAGACTTTTTCAAAGGAGATTTTCAAAAGACTTCAGTAATGAACTACGAAATTTTTCCATACAGTAGATGAACTGGTCAAGGAATAATAAAGGGCATGAGAGGTGAATTGTTTAATCTTAAAATTATGGCTCTTTGATGGTAACCTGTAATACTAGAATTTTTCTGAAGAGTCTGAAATGAAGAGCTCTAGAGGAAAGGACATGTTGAGAGTGAATACATTTATTAAAATACAATCGGTATGTTAAGCAAGTAATAAGAAAACTTGTTAGTTAAAAATTTAAAGGAAGACAAAATTTCATCTTCTGGGGAATGAATGATTACAAGACGCAGAAGATTTGTACCACCCTCTTCTTAAGGCACTGGAGACTATTGATGCTCTGTTATGGTGTGTGCTGAAGCTTATCCTAGGAGTGACGTGAGTCCACAATCTCTACTCAATTAATTTTCTGAAGAGACAACTAAGAGTCAAGGTTGTGTCAACTGTGCTGGCTTCACTTAACATAGTCTTTTATGGGACTGTGGCATTCAGTTTGTCCTTACTGGCTGAAGTACAGATTTTATTAGTTTGTTTTTCAGTGTCTGTTTTTAGTAATAACCATTAGCCATCCTTTTTCCTAACGGGAATATTTTCATTGCTGCTCTGTATTCAGGATAATAAATTTTGACTCTGTTCCTCTACCAGCAGCAGAAGCTGAAAGTAAATGAGGATAAATGTTACAGAAAATTGTGTCTCTGGAACAAGATGTACTTCTTGATTGCAGTAAATAAACAGTTTACTTAATATAACAGAAAAATTTCATTCCAGAAACACTAACTTTTGAGGTATTTTTAAATCTGATCTTCCCCAACTCATCTAGTACAAAATTCCTGTGAAAAATTCAGTGCCTGCCCTCAACCTGTCTCAGCACTACTGTGTTTTGCAGTACATCATATCAAGGCTGGTGCTAAGTTCAGTTGTAAAAATGCTTTCCAAGACTGGTAGTAAGCTCTGATACTTGCCATTATTCCTTCTTTTATCCAACTTCTTCTATTTATATCCTCTTCTTGTAAACCCCAATTTATCTCTAGCATTTAAATGAAAATTCATGTTTATTAGGTAATAATTTAAGCTGTATCATCTTTCTAAATGTAATATAAATTAATTATAACACGGCATGCAAATACAACAGGTAGAAAAATCTGGTTAAATGGATGTAAATATTCAAAGTTCATAAATGTTTAGATAAGAAAATATTTGATTTGAAGAACTCATCTATACTGGAGTGCAGCTTGGAGGCAAGAAGACTTGGAAAAAAAATACAAATAAAAATATTGAATTCATAAACTCCAAAATTTAATTAATTAGATTGAAAGAGGAATGTATTTAATAGATTTCCTGTAAATGAGGAGAATTATTAGTAAACCTCTTCTGCCCCATTTCCTAGTAGATGCTAATAGTGAACTCTTCTACTTTGACTCCTCTTATACACAGATTTGCTCTGAGGAGAGCTTTGGAACAAATCGCTTTAATATTATCCCTTTTTATTAATTTTTAAACGTTTAACATTGCTTTGTGAGAAGCTTATGTGAGATTCATTTATATTTTAAATCATTCAGATATCTTTGCTTTAATGGACTCTGTATGGCTGCATAAAAGATGAAGATTTACACATTTGTTTCTGTTCCATTTAGCACTAAATTAGTTAGCTTTCTAATAGCTGATTTTTTTCATTAACCAATTATCTAAACCACTCCTTGGGTACAGTTAAGAACTTTGATCCTAACATATGTAATGTCTACTCAATAAGCTTATGTCCTTATGAGTGTCCTTCGTAGGTCACTCATCAGCAAGTATCTTTAATAAGAACCTTTGAAACAACTTTTGATTTTCATCGCTATTCTATGAACTGTGAGAGCTGCAAGGATATGCACTTGCAGATATGTATATAAGGGATACTGGATTCTTAGATCTCCAAAGACATGTTTTATAACTTTGCTCTTTTCCAAACCTTGTAGATACAATGGTCATATCTCAGACAGAATAATGTTAAAATAACAGACATCATCTAAAATAGCTACAAATACTAGTACTTAAGAGATGCATTCAAAGACCAGTATCACGTTACATAGTAACTGGTGTAGAAAAGTCTAGGGGAAAAAAAAAAAAAAAAAAGAAAGAAACAATGGCTATATCCAGTAAACAGAGACAGTTCTTGATATCCCAGGCTGTACTTTCTCAGTGAACAATTCGAGAGCCTTCTACTGAGCCCATCACCAATAGAAATGGAAAACTAGCAGAGCTGATTTTTCTTCATCCATGCTCCAAAAATGTGTATTCTGGGGTGCATTAAGCACAGTCTAGCTAATCTGTTGAAGAGAGTGTGTCCCACTGTAGTGGTGCACACTATATTGGTTCAGTCTTAAGACAGTTATAAGACCACTAGTGTATGTCTAAAGGAGGGCAGTAAATATGGTGAAAGGAACACAAGGTATGACTTAAGAGTTGTGGCTGAGGTCCTTGGGTTTGCTCAGCCCAGAGCAGAGCTGGCTGAGGGAAGGCTGGAAGGTGGCCTACAGCTCCTCGCACTGAGTGGAGGGGTAGTGCTGAGCTCAACTCTCTGGTGACTGTGTCAGTGCCCAAGAGAACAGCATGCAGCTGTGTCAGGGAAGGGCCAGGTTGGGGGTTAGGGAAAATTTCTTCACTGAGAGGGCAGTTGGGCACTGAAACAGGCTCCTCAGGGAAGTGTTCATGGCTCCCAGCATTCCAGTGTTCAAGAAGCATTTAGGTGATGCCCTTAAATATGTGGTTTAACTCTTTAAGTTGCTGTGTCAGGAGTTGGACTTGTTTCTAGCGGGTCCCTTTCAACTCAGAATACTCTATAATTCTAAGAAATTCCTTCTTTTTAGAGATGGCAGAAGTGCTTTCAATTTTTACATCTGTTGCAGATCTGGCCTATTCAAAAGCTAACAAAAACAGCTTCGCTTGATTTTATATATGCAAATCCTATGATGATTTTTTTTTTTTTTGAGTGAGATTTTGCTGAAGAGATTTTGCTAAGAGATTCTGTAAATAATTTCTTAGAATCCACTCTCTCTGTAGACTTGATCACCAGTTATGTTTGGAAATACACATTCCTAATATAATATATTTTTTCTTAAAATTGATTATATTGTGGTTTGAATCTAATAGTTTCTGGTATGCTATTTACATTTTATATTACATTTTTTCTACATAATAAATTCCAGTACCTTTTGAAATCATTGCACCACCACAACAAGATTGGGAAAACAATACTTTTATTCTTCTATTGGCATGGTTTTCTCCATAAGACAGAATTTTTAACCGTTTTATATTTTCTCTCTTTTTGTAATGTTTTAGTATGAATATCATTTTGAAAGGCAAAGTGAAATGAAGTGAAATAAGGCCTTTATTGCCCAATCTACAGGATACAATTCATTACATTTATGTAGGATACAGCAGTAGGTGATTACTTCTCTAGACATTCTAGTATACCATTATTTTGTTAGCAAACAGCATCTCCAATGCATACAAATATTACTTTAAACAGCTTTTCTTTTTAATTGCCTTCATGCTTTACTGGGTTACTTTATTGTCATTTTGATACCAGTTACATTAAAAATATTAAATTGGTGATGCTAAGTATCTGTACTGTTTTTCTTGTGCTAGGATGCAATTTTAACAACAGCATCCATATGTAGTTACACACTTCAGGAAATTTAGAAAATAAGTTTACTTACAAAGTTATAAAATATTTAGATCTGTTCAATTTCATTTTGCTTTGAGCATAGAATGTAACTTTTCATCCAGAGCTCCCAGAATGCAAAGGTAAATTCCAAATAGAAGATAGACTTGCATAACAAAGCAATTTGGCAGGCAGGTCATCAAACTTGAATAGATAAAAGAAAATATAGCAGTTAGGGATCCTTGCTAACGTTTTGCTGGCTGCAGTTATCAATGTCTGGAATGGTACTTCTTTATCTAGGCGTACTGAAAGTATATTCAGTAGCTACTGTATAACAGGTACCATGCCAAAGATGGAATGTTGAACACCAGTATAAGTTTACTTGAGCGTAACATAAAAGGATGAATTTTTGTCTAATCAAATATTTTAATCTCTCTCTAGATATTTCAAATTATGTGATGGTAATATTGGTCAATGTGATCAAAGCCATGTGTGGTTTATACCAAGAAAAGCATTTAGACTTAGGCAATGGGACAGTGCGGCCACACTGTCCCATAGAGGGAGCAACTGCTCTTGGCAGAGCCTGAGGTTTGGCCAGCAAGTGTTCTCAGGGTCTCTCCTGTTGTTCTGGGAGCTGGAGTAACTCATGAAGAATTGTGGCACTAAATTCAGAGCAGTATGCAAAGTATATGGTCTAGCATGTGGATCCTCAAGACTGGGTTAGTAAGTAGAAAATCTCTTCAGAGTTGTACTCCCAGTGATTAACAGTGGGGGGAAGTTACTCACCATTCAAACTTAAATAAACGGAGTGTGCTGAAATAATACTTGCTGCACTCCATGGAGGAGAACTAAAAATTGTTGTCAATAGTGGTCTAAAAAAAAAATAAATAAATAAAAGGATGAGGTGAGGTATCTGCTGTTCTCATTTAAAAATGAAAAATAGGAAAAGGTAGGTGATTGCAAGGTAAATAAGGATGTTACACATGACAAATAGGGAAGAAAGAAAGCACTTAAGCCCCATTTCTCAAGGGTATTTAAATATTTAGCTCTCACTAAAATTCTGTGGTTGTGAGGCACCAATCAGAAATACCCAAGAGAACATGGGCAATAATCTTTAATTAAATTACCATCTCCTTTGTTTCTTTTTCCTAAATGTTCCTTGGAAGGTAATCTTTTTATAAATGCAAATTTCAGTATGCAAAATAGTAATCTTTTCTTATGCTTTAATATGCTTCTGAACAAACAAGTAATTTGTGTTCCAGCTCCCCATTTCATCCAGAAACCTGTAACTTCTTGTGCCATTTTTTGCAGCTACAGAAAAATATTCATACATGTTCAATATTTTTACGGGAGGATGATAGCAGCTCAAACAGGTGTATAAATGTAAATGAGTTAATATCCTTTTACCTGCTTTTCAGGTCACTTTTTTGTTGTTGTTTTTTTTTGTTTTTTTTTTGGGTGTGTGTGTGTGTGTGTGTGTGTGCTGGGGTAGGAGGGAGAAAGGGAATAAATTGCAATAGTACATCTTCTCAAAACAACAAAAACAACACTAGTCAGATGAATCCTGGACTTCTGGAAATATATGATGCTGAAAATCTATTCATTGCTGACTTAAGGTATTGTTTTGTCTTCAAGTTGATGTTACAGCATTGTTTCATTGACAGAACAAGGAGATGGCTTATGGAGAAGGAAGTTTGGCTTCTTTACTATTACCTATGCTTCACCAACAGACTAACAGTTTTATCATATTTAACGGCAAATACTTTGTAGTTAAATGGATTATCCACAATGGACAAATTACCTACGACGAGTTTCACTGATTATACCTTATTATTCTTTTGAACAATGCAGGATAGTATGTATTTCTCACCTGGCTAGTTCTTGGCATTACTCTTCTTGATTTCCACTATATTCTTCTGTTTCTGCATGATTCACACTTTCTCTAAACAAAGCGCAAAATTATCAGAGTTGTTCTGGATTGTCACTTTCTGACAGCAATTTGCTGGAGTTGAACAGAGGAATAAGAGTGTCTGTAAGGTGGCTTTTTTTATTTGCAAATTTTATTTGCAATGAAAGAAGAATGTAAGAAATCTTAGGATGAATGAAAGTACTAGACCTCTGAATTTCCATCTACAGAAAAGAATGATATTAATACGCGGAATGTTGAGTCACTCCTCACATTAAATTGCATAGAATAAAAATTGGAAGATGTAAAAAGATTTTTCTGAAATTCAATACCAGCTTCTTCTGCATTTGCAAAAGTTTCCTTTCGATTTTCTGTCCAGTAGAAGACCAGAAAAGGGGAGATTAATGGAAGAGATTTTATGATGATTTTGGCTGTTATAAAATATTGAGAAGGGCATTTAGGAGGTCATTCTAAATTCTCAGTGGCACCTTGAGTCTGTTAGCTTTTCTGTCACCAGTATTCAACATTAATACTCTATGAATTCATTATGCCTGAATTTTAATGAACATTTTGCCAATGTATGTATATAGTACATATATATATATTATATTTAGTACATATTTAAAAAATACCCAACATTTGTTTTATTGTTATTTGCTGCATCAAAGCAGTTATGGCAGTTATACTTCTTGGAGAATAATCAGTTTGCTTTATTTTATCTGTTATATACCTGACAGAAACTAATGTCAATAAATTCAAGCTCGCATAAAACCTCTCAGGCACAATCATTTGGAAATTTTTATTCCTTCTAATGCTTTGCAGTGAGTGATAAAATGAATGGAAATAATGCGGAGAGAGGGCATGTGAGTTCTCTCAAGCTGTATAATACATCTCATGACTTAATATTTGAAATTACATCATGAATTACAGAGATGGTTTGTTTTTCTTTTTCTTTTTCTTTTCTTTTCTTTTTTTTTTTACTAATTGTAAATGTAAAAAATTAGAGAAAGGAGAAATTCATCTATATTCATAGAATAAGTCTGAAGTTGTGTAGTAAATCTTATTCCACAAGAATAAATTACATAGACTATTTTGAAATAGCAGTAAGGAAGTATTTTGGAATGAAATGTTGATTTTCCTCAGAAGTTTCTTTTTAATGGAATAAAAAGAAAGCCTATTAAAATGTTTGGGATTTTTTTTTTGGGTGTATTCTGACTTAATTACACCTATGAGTTTATGGTTTATGTTCAGCTGATTTAATTTCTCAGTGGAGGTCTTCAATTGCTAAGCAGAATTAATGCTATGTAGTGCAAAGAAATGCACGTTACATTTTCAGGTTTTTGATTTGTAAGCAAGATCATAAAACAAAGATTTATTTTTGGTACCAAGTTTTTTCAAGTCTGACTCACCCACTGCACACTTCAAGTGCATGTTATCAATTCCTGGATCTTTGGCTGAATGCACCCTACCTTCAGGCAAAAATGATTGAGAGTGTACACCTCTTAGTTACTGTGTCAACTGTATCCCTGTTTCTTCTATAGATTTCTGCAGTGTAGATCAGTTGATATGTGACTGTAATGTCATGCTGCTTCTCAGTGGGGTGTTGTTATTTTTTCAAAACTTTTGAAAACTAGAAGACTCAATTTCAGCCAAATCCTAAAATCAAAGAGAAATGCAAGTGTTGTGCCCTTTTACGCAGGAACCTTTCCTGAAGATAATACATTTTCTAAACACAAAGAACAATTCAAGGTTATGACTCATGTCTTCAAGTTTCATTAATTTATTTTTTTTTATCATGTTCTGATATTTTTGCTAGGTAATAGCTTTAGTATTCATGGTATCGTTTAATTATTTTTAATGATATAATATTCAGACTTCTTTAATGGTCTCCCAGTTACCATGCAGTCATTTCTAGTGATGGAAGTCTGTTGAAGGCTGGGCTCTAATTTTAGCTTCAGTGATGAAACTGATGTTACAAAATAGAGCTGAAACAAGTAAGTCCAGAGATGGAAGTGTAAGGTGTGGTATGGTAGCATGCATGTAGAGGAAGTGAAGCAGAGTATCTTGTGTATGTGACAGTGTGATGTTTCTTTCCTCCTTTTTTTTTTTTTTTGTTTGTTTGTTTGTTTGTTTGTTTTTCCCCCCAAAAAATCACATTTGGTACTGAGTTCCATGATGTAGGAAATAGCATAGCTCACTATTTTGTCTTTCTTCTATTGATTTTTGGTTTACTAATTTCTTTTATCACCTGAAAAGCAGGTAGTTGAAATACTTATTACGTCATATATTTCCAAGTAAGGAGGCAAAGAAAGATTACTTGTTTCTACCATCATGAACTCTGGTCCAAAATGTGTGGCTGTGTCCCAGGAAGTGATAAAATTTGTGGGGTTTTTTTTTGCTGCCTATGCAGTCTGTTGAGAAAATTGATATTTACCTTGAAAACTTTGTTCCTGAAATGCTACAGGACTGCAAAATACCTGGTTTACATTGGTGCTGTGTAATTTCCTGGATTTAAAAATAACTACTGACAGATCTGTAGGGATATTTGCCTGGGCAATGCATTTAATACACGGCAGTCACCAGTTAGCCTACTAATGTAGTTAATAGATGTAAATTTTTTTTTATGGGAAGGATCAGAATCCTCTGTTTAAAATTAGACATGAAAATGTGTCTTGCTACTCTGAGACAGACAATTGCTCTGAAGCACACAGAACTATTCTTTTGAAAAATAGTTTTTTGAATTATTTGCAAACATTCCAGAAAGTGAGCCATTACTAAATAAGTTTGGGCTATGTTTATTTAAAAATAGATGCTATCTTTCAGCTGGAATGACAAAATGTTATTCTGAACATTCAAATAAAGGGATTTTAAGGAAGAGAAGGAAATTTTTTGTCTGCTGTTAGCAATTTATTCGTTATTGTAGGCATTTCAGCAGTCAGTATGAACTGGTACTTGAAGTTGGTGTTAATGCACTTGACTTGGAAAATACACCTTTTGTAAATTACTGATGCAGATGTAAACACAGATGTGGATCCATGGAAACACAATTACCTGAATTTTCACACTAACAAAATAACTGCTTATACAAAGTAAAGTATGAATACTGTTTTTGCATTTTAATCAGATGAAATTTATTGATGCTTGTTTTTGCAATCGTCCATAAAAATTCTGTACAATTTTCTTGTTTTCTTGACGTAGAAAAGTCTTAATTCTTTACTGAGTAGCACTGTTCAGGAAACTCTGAACTTTCTGAATGACAAATATTTAAATGAGTTTAAAACTTAATTGTCTATATTAAATGCTAAGCTTGTTTACTTGGCTTTTCAGGCTGTTTGTTTCAATACGTTTGTAAGGCTTAGTCCTGGGAGAATTCTAAGGGTGTACATTCTCCATGAAAATGTATGCTATTTAACTAATTGCTGATTAATTAAATGATGGTTAATAAGTAGAAAGAAATTATTAATACTTTCTCAAAGGATTGAGAAAATGCTTCAGCCATGTCTTGTGAATTTATCTACTACAGGTGATGTTGAACTGAAAATCAGGGCTCCTAAGCAGGTTTTTACTGCTTGGACAAACATTTCCTTTCAGTATAGAAAAGCTGCAATTATCCTTTTTTGTTATTAATGCACTATATACACGTTGCCCTCGTTGGGCAATGAGGCTAGTGAAGGGCTTGGAAAATCAGCCCTAGGGGGAGAGGCTGAGGGAGCTGTGACTGTTTAGTCTGGGGAAGAGGCGGCTGAGAGGAGACCTTATTATTCTCTTTCACCCCCTGAAAGGTGCTTACAGTCAGAGCGGGGCTGGTCTCTTCTCACTGGTGACAGGTGACAGGATGAGGGGAAATGGCCTCAAGTTGCGCCAAGGTAAGTTTAGGTCGGATGTTAGGAAACACTTCTTTACAGAAAGGGTGGTTAAACACTGGAATAGGCTCCCCAGGGAGGTGGTTGAGTCACCATCCCTGGATGTGTTTAAGAGCCGTTTGGATGTGGCGCTCGGAGATATGATTTAGCAGAGGGTTGTTAGAGTTAGGGTACTATGGTTAGGCTCCGGTTGGACTTGATGATCTTTGAGGTCCCTTCCAACCTGAGTGATTCTATGATTCTATGATTCTATATATATGTGACTTAAATACTGATAAACACTCTATAAATCTCTCACTACTTGGATGTCTCATCCAGCAGTCTTGTAAGAACCAAGCCAAAAAGTTTTTGTTTTTTAAAAAGGCATCAAAAAACTGTTTGTTGTTGTTGTTTTTGTGAGCATACTGGCACAGCTGAGAAACAATTCCCCAGGATCCCCTTCACTCCCACTTAAATTTAAGTGGTAGTACCTCAGGCACAGACCATGCAAAGGCATTCTGGTAGCACCCACAAGGTTAGCAAAACTGCTTTTGCTAGCGAAATGCTTCCTTCCTCAAGGAGGAGAAATTAACTTGGGAACACAGTGCATTTTCTGGCACTCTCTTTTTGGGAGTTCTTTTTCCACTGCTGAAATCTTCTTGAGCTGCACACTTAATGAGTCACTTTGTCATTGTGGAACTCGTAAGCAAGCTCCGTTCCTTGACCTATGATGTCTTCAGCTGGGGTGTTGCCTGCTGGCCCACACACATTTGTTGTGTTTATGTTCATCCTCTTGTGCACCACTAGCTGTCAGTTATCTTGCCAAGGAACTGTCGGGAATGTGCGCCAGTCATCATGTCTGGGGCACTGTGATGGAAGACTTTGGAAGATAGATCAGAAGAGCATCTATACTGTTCTTGTATGGCTTCCAGATGGCGTCTCACTTGATGCTTCAGAAATTTGTCTTTGCTTGGCCACTGGGCAGTCTGCCTACTTAGACTTATTCTGGCCTGTAATACTGTTGTTGATGGTAAATGTCTGTATGTCACCATACTAGCTTGTTGACTATGACTAAAGACAGCCAAATATTTTAGTATAATCTAATTCAAGAAATATCCCCTGATCCACCCCCCCCACAAAAAAAAAAAAAAAAAAGCATCCACACAATCAACCACAAACATAAAAAAAATTAATCCATTTACCTTTGCACACAGTGTTTGAAAGTCACAGGTTACACCTGCATTATCAGACCAAAATGCTGTCCTGACATCAGGGAAAACTGAATACAATTTAATTATTGATCTTGATAATGATTCTCTCTGTAAAACTTAAGAAATGAAAGGAATCATTGGAAATATTCAAGAGTTTTTTTCATTACAAGCCCTCTTATTCTTTAGTACAGGAAAAGAAAGCTCCAGAATCGACCTCTAGGTACCAGTAATTATTCTGTATCTTGGTGGGGGTTTTTTTTCCCCCTTTTATTGATTTATATTCTAAATATTTTCTTCTAATTTTCTTTATGCTAAAGCTTTTCCTGTTTCCTATATTTTTATTGCTTATTGCTGAAACCTTTTATGAGATATATCTCTGAGATTCTAGGCCTGGAAATGAATTTTGGATTTCAAGAGAAGGTGTAATACTTACTTTTATGATAAGCTTTGTATTTTCCAGGAAGCTCAACAAAGTATCAGTGACACCAAGGAAAAGTTCTGCTCCAATTACCTCAGCTAGAAGTGCTGCTCAGTATTAACTTTACTATGATTTTAAAAGTATTTGACATTTCCTTTACAGTGCTGTCATGTACAGCAGTTGTTACACATCCAGCTCACAGTGTACAAATATTTGTGCTGCCTCCAAGTCTTATTCAAAGGCTCTGATTTTACAGTGTATTTCTTTCATCTGGTTTACATACACATGCAAATACTCAGAACAGTAATTTCAATATATATGTAAAAAGTCTGTAGTATTATAAATATTTTAAGATGAGATTAAATGGGTTAGTATGATGAGGAGAAGAAGAGAAGGTCAAAAGATGTTAATTTCATGAAGACCTTGTGGCTGAAAAGGATGATATCGTGACTGACTGATTCAAAAATCATGTGGACTTTCAAATAAATAAAAATTAAATCTAAAATAGCCCCAAGCTTTCAACGTTCAAAAGCTTTGTTGAATTAGAATTGAAAGCAGTGAAAGCATAATGAAGATCAAGGTTCTCTTTCCATAACTTTCCATCCTCCTGCTTATGTGTGCAACACAATGTTTAAATTGATTTTTTTTCCAGTTCATAAGTTAATTTATGCCACAGAAATAGGTGATCTAATTTCAGTGAAAGATGTTCTCAGACTTTCATGCAATACGGAAAAGATGGATTTAGAAAGTTAGAATACAATTATGCATTAAATTGAGAATATTAAAAAATAAAGATTTACCTATAAGGCAGTTACATTAATTTAGAAGAAATAATTACTACTTTTATTAGAATGAATAATGAGGCTGGTAGAAATGAATATAGATGTTATCACTGGGCTTCCATTATTTCTCCAAAGCAAACTTCTCTGATTTGCACTGTGTAACTCTTATCTGCATTGCAGGTTTCTGTTACATATTCTACTGTTGTTCCATGTTTGGGATTCCCAGGAATCTGCAGCACTGATTATAGAAGACATGAATGTTTTGAGTATTCACATATTTTAAGTAAATAACGTTGAAAAGATGTAAAATTGAAAGTTAACTTAGTTTGTGAGGATAGCAGACGATAGGTCATCAGATCTCTTTGTCTCTCTTCCACCTGCAATGTGTTACTGAAGCTGAACCACGTGCACGTGAGAAGTAGGTCAATGAAAATTTATTCCAAAATAGGCATGGCATAAAACAAGGAAAGAATAAATACACGTGCAAGAGAGAGCCTGGGTGATTCTGTTTTATTTATTTATTTTATGTGATCTCTTGAGCTATGATGACTGCTTAATTTTAACGTCAACTGGAATGTTGAGGAACTGAAAATGAAAGTTGATGGAAAATTATGAATGAAAATCTGAACTGTTACATTCTTATACTTTTATTCAAAAAGCTGGTAACCAAATTTTCAATACATTGTCACTGGGGAGCTACAGTGAGAATATGTGGATTTGAAGGATATTAACGATGCAATAGCTGCCAATTAATTTTAGAACAGTATTTCTTCGGTCTGCCACTTTTGTGTTTTTAATTGTGATTAAGTATTTACATTGAAAGATGCTAACTGAAATGTTAGTGGCGTGGCAGCAATTGTGTTCAATAGAATGGTGACTGATATAAACTGTACTGGTAGTCCAGAAATTGAATGAATTGAAGCCCAATAGGTGCTGTTGTGTCCTCTGGACAGCCTTATTTGGGCCATTATTTTATTGAAGACATTTTAATGTTCTGTTCCAGCTAGATATCTTTCATCCTTGTGTGAAGATTTCATGTTTTCTGTTTGACTAAGCGTACCTGACCAAAACCAAGGTTTATTGTTTCCTTAGCTATCATTCATAGTCATTTGTTTGGTTGAATTTCAACTAGCTAAGGGTAATAATAGCAATAAAAGTGCAGAGTGAATTTACGATAGCACAGGGCTCTTTCTCAACAAAAGCACATCTTTCTGAAAGGAGGAGCTGTGTCAACAACCACTAGGTATTAGTCATGTGTTCATCTCAACCATGTTCTCCAGTGGTGCCATGAACAGTCATTGCTTCTTAGCAGCAAACAAAGTGTTCTTCTGCAACTAAAAGAATCTAAATCAATCAAAAGCTCTATTATTTCTATAACAGCATGTATGGATAAGAAGTACTGCTAATGACTGTGCTTATCCTCTGCGTGTGTTATCCCAGCTTTCATGATGTGTCACACAGTGAGAAAACAAATCAATGTTTTTTACTAGAAGCTAAAATGTTCAAAGATGACTTAATAGCACCTCTCTCCGTTAAGGTAGTTTCCTCCCTTACTATGTAGTATTCTACTGCAATGGACAGATATAAAAGACATCATACTTTAAACAGAAATTGGAAGCGGATCAGCTTTAAAATTATAGCTTAATTTCAGGATAAGTTTTGATGTTGAGCACTTTACCTGAGTGTGTTTGTGGAGGATGCATTGAATACTCTTCTGCTGTAACTGCAATCTCTTTTATATCCAAGCTAGGATAATTTGTGGTCGTATGCAGCCTTGAACTGCATCTTTGAAATATACCACAGGTTGCTATTTTCAGTACATGACACAGTAATTAGCAGAGAGATAACATCAACATTTTCTTCTTCTTTTTTTTATTTAAATTGCTCAAATAAGCTGCTATTTATTATTATTATTATTAATAATAATAATTTTTTACTATATAAAAGTAATATCCTATTAAGAGCTAATCTTCTATACCTGGAGAGTGGTGGTTAATGGCTTAATGTCTGGATGGAGATGAATGACGAGAGGTGTCTCTCAGGGACCAGAACTGGGACCAGTGCTCCTTGGGATCTTGCTGAGTGCACCCTTGGCAAGTCTGTGGATGACAACAAGCTGTGGGGTGCAGTCAACATGCCCAAAGGATGGGATGGCATTCAGGGAGATGTAGACAGGCTCAAGCAGTGGGCCCAGGTGAACCTCATGAGGTACAACAAATCTAAATGCAAGGCCTTGCACATCAGCAGCACCCACTACCAGTACAAGCTCAAGAATGTAAGGATGGAGCACAGCCCTGCTGAAAAGGTCTTGAGGGTACTAGTGAATGGAAAGCTGGACATGAACCATCAATGCGTCCTTGCAGCCCAGAAAGCCAACTGTGTCCTGGGCTGCATCGAAAGAAGCATGGCCAGAAGGGCAAGGGAGGTGATCCTGCCCCTTAGCTCTGGTGTGACCTCACCTGGAATACTGCATCCAGATGAGAAGTCCTCAGTACAGGAGAAACATAGACTTATTAGAGTGCATCCAGAGAAGGGTCACAAAAATGGCCCAAGGAATGGAAAACCTCCTCTGTGAGGACAGGCTGAGAGAGCTGGGGCTGTTCAGTCTGGAGAAGGTTCCAGAGAGATTTCAGTATGTAAAGGGTGGGGAGGATAGAAAAAGGAAGGGGACAGACTATTTATCATGTACTGTTGTGATAAGACAAGTGGAAATGGCTTCAAACTAAAAGAGATGAGATTTAGATTGGATATAAGGAAGAATTTTTTTTGAGGGATGCGTGGTGAGGCACCAGCACAGGCTGCCCAGAGAGGTGTGGATGCCCCATCTCTGGAGACATTCAAGGTCAGGCTGGACAGGGCTCTAACTGGATGTCCCTGTTCATTACAGGGCAGGGTGGACTAAATGACTTTAATGTCCCTTCCAACTCAAATGCTTCTATTTTTATAAACTTATACTATCTGTGTTACCCCCTGACCAGTATCATCCATGCAGAAATAGAAGCAAAATATTTATTCATATCTGGTCTCTTTTACCCACAGGTTGGAATACTTCTGATGTCATCATTTGTTTTGTGCCAAAGAGGAAAAAGGCATGAACAAAATTATTGAAATTTTGTCAAAAAAAAAAAACAGATAGAGTTTGCAATTTAAAATTTGTAAAGAAACACGTTGGATACACAACGAGGGAGTTTTATTTCTGTTTATGATTAAAAAATTATATTAAAAAATACAGGAAGGAGCTCCCACTTCTATTGGGGTTTTTCTTTCCCTCTCTTAAGCAGGAATGGACTCTTATCCTGATGTATCCATTACGCACTGCAACTGAATGGTCTCCCAGCCAGAACGTAGTTGTTATCAGAGAGTCATCTTCTCAGTAAGCAAAAGTTTTTACTGTGTCTATTAAAACAGAGGCAATAAAATTATCTGCTTGCAACACATTTTCAGTTTGCAGTTAAATACAAAACTGAATATCAATACCAGATTAAAAATTCAATAATGCAGAGGTCCTTTTAAAATTGCTGTGATTAGCTCTTTATGCAGATCTAATTAGAGACAAAACTTAGATGGTATCTTTATTTATTTGGGTAGAACATACACTCACAATTGACAAATACAGAAGTTTGTGTCTACAGTTACCATTAAATGAGACCGAGAGCAATATGTCAATGACAAATTTACTACAATCACGGGTGCAGTATTTCTACTTTAAAAAACAACAGCCAACAACAAAGTTGTGCCATTATAGAAGAAAGGTACCTAGTCTTGCCATTTAGAGCAGTTGAATGGTTACTGTGAGGCTGAGTGTAAATGTTATCTATTTTATAGCCTAAATAAAAGCAAACATGATACTTTTTCCTATGTCTTCCCAACTTAAGCAAGTAATTACTAAGGCTTAGACCTGAATTATGCGTTAACATAAGAGTTAAATTCAGGTTCACTGTGATCCTATTGAAGTCATATAGCTGTAGTTTGACCTTACAAGAAGCACCATAAGTCTTGCTCAGATACCCTGTACAACTATGTATAAAGCTGACTGCTTGTAGTGATGACCAAAAATACGAGTTTATCTCCTTAGAACCCAATAGTTTTTCATTTTGATGTAAGCAGAGGTTCTTTTTTTTTCCTTAATATTCCGAATAGCATCAGTGTGCTATAAATGCACTAGAGTATGACCCACTTGTGCCCTAGGATCACAAGTGCTTGAGTCTGTACAGTTTAATAGCCTTAGAATATATTTTGTTACCAGGAGAAAATGTTCGCATGGTAAGTAAAATGAGGAAAACTGAAATTTAGTAAGCTTTAACTCAGGTGACCTCAATCTTCTTCTTCTATTTTTTTTTTTTTTTGTGATTTTTTTTTTCAGATAGCATTGGTATGAATTAAGCAGTGTTAGTAGTCCTAATCCACCAAGTATGCCTGCTTCCTCTTTACCTTTTTCACAGCACAGTTTCAAGTTTTCTTTCCTCCTTCATATCAGGACGTCAGACTCCTGCTTTCACCCCTCTTGCTTCCTGGCGTATGTCCCTACATGGCATGGTAGTCCCACTTCGTTCTCCCCTTCTCTTGCTCCACAAATGGTCGCCCTTTGCCCCCCTACCTCCAGCTCACAAGGAGTGATTTTCTCTTTCCTGTTTCAATTCTACGTTTTTCAGATCCTCACAGTCAGTTACCAATGGCATTTCTGCTGTATGCACCATGGAAGGAACAGGCTGGGGAGAGACTGAAAGAGTTTATCTGACTCTTACAAGCAGCGGGTTATTGAAAGAAACATCACAGCTTTCAATAAGTTTGAATATGCTATTATTTTGTCTCTATAACAAGCTCAAAGTCGGGATAAAACAGCTGTATCTACAAAATACCAGCAACCTCTATTAATAACTTGAATGAATATTTCAACTTGGAGTCTGAGGCGCATATGATTCCAGGAGTATTTTTGATTACAAAGCACTGGAATATTTCAGGCAGTAACTTTTTCGAGCAGTAGCTTCTCGTTGATGAAAAAAAAAAAAAAAGCTGTATGCAAAAAAGTATAGTCTTATATTGTGTTCCTGTCCTGTGTGTTGATGTTAAAAGCACAAGTTATCTGACTGAACCCTACCAGCAGGCTACTCAAATGTGCACCCCATTGAAGTAGGACAATAATGATAAGTAGTAGCAAAGTACAGCTCGTGGAGGTCAAGATTATGGAAATGTCTGGAGAGTTTCTGCACAGAGAAGCTGTAGATTCTGGAAAAAAAAAGACTACAAAGAGCAGAAAAAGAAGAACTCGACCATTAACATTTATACAGCTACACTACAGAGCAGAGAAGACAGTCAGAAAGGTCAGCTAATGAAATGTATAGGATTTTTATGACCCAGAAGTGCTCTGAGGGATGTTAAATTGGTTAAGGCTAATCTTTGACTGCTTAATGAAAAGCAAAATTTTCTATCTATCTGTTCAGCCTCAGACTAATCACAAAATGTAAAAATGATAACCTTTCTATTTTTACCTAAAGATGTAGATACAAAGAATTGTGAAAAAACAGGAAGTTTGGTGACTTTTAAAAAATCCAATTGTATGTTGGGAGTATGAAAAAATACAAGAGGAAAGAAAATGATATTATTTGCTGCATCAGAGGTGAATAAAATAAAGGAAGAAAATCATAAAACCGTATTGATGATAAATAATAGAAATAACAAACCCGGTCAAAGGCAACTTATTCTTTTCTGGAAACCTATCCAGTTTTCCAGGTAGCTGACTTTCATCAGTGCTTTTTTGTTTACTTATTTTTCTTCTAATCCATGATCTAATGGTGTTCTGTCAGATTTTCTTTCTGCATTATTTCTTCTTTTTATTCATTTGTTTTTCTGATTTCTCTGCATGGTTTCATCATACAATACGTATGATTTCTATACACACAGCAACATACTTTTTTGTATTTCTATGTGTTAATGCATACACTACATATAGAATTTTTATGTAATATGTACATATATAATTTCTACATGTAATCATATACATTATATATATGTGCGTTTTAGTTGTAATTTATGGCATTTCCCCAGCCATCTGTTTTACTGCTATCTATGTCTCTTGTCCTGATTCTCCAGGCTATTTCTGGGCCACCTTTTCCCATAAGTTATCCCACTAATACCACAATATATAGTAGCTTTTTCTTAGCCACTGTGATGTTTTTGCATATATAAGTATATCAAGTGGTTGCCGTAGCCGATGAAAATGTTTGAGTGCAATTGCACAATTATGATTTATCCGCTTTGCAACTCCTTGCTCAAGAGGCAGGCAATTTGTTTCAACCAAAAATTCCCAAGTAACCTTTTAGTCTAATTCCAGAGAAGCAAGTGCTTAACTGCCAAACCCTCTTAAAAATGTCCTTGTGTTTTATATGCTAAACCAAAACAAAACAACCTCTTTTTTGTTGCACTACAAATTTAGTAATCCGTAGGAGGTCTTTGAAAACAATGAGGCTTTAAGAATGGAGTGCAGTGTGAGCTCAGAAGTGACAGATGAATAATTGATTTATGGGTTAGTCGTAGGCACAAGTCAGTGAACTTGCTGCTGAAGGGCAGGTTAAGAAAAGTGGACACTAATGAATTTTGCCACCTACTTCGGAGAGCACATGCTGGGGCTAGCAATCACCTCTCCGCATGGGCTTGTCCAAGAAAAGTTATCCTACTAAATTTCACCTGATGATTTTAGAAGACGACCTGCTGTGAGGTTCTATTCCTGAGTGACAGAAATATAAAAGGACTTAGGGCATGAGCAGGAAGCAAACTGTATCACTTTCTTTTATTTCCCTACCTCTGCTTAGGGAAACCTCTGTCTGCTTCATTTCTTTTTTTTTTTTTTTTCCCCCAGAAATCGCAGCTTCTAGTAGAGGAAGATTACTATTCTCCACTAAAAAATGTAACTTTAAACTCCAGTTGTTCACACAAATGGCAACAATTCATCTGTTAAAAAGCCTTCAGATGTCACACTTTTGCGCTTGATAAACATGAGCAAAGAATGAAACATTAGTCCTCAGTATATTGCCATCTCCTGAATTACTTTTAAATGGCCACATTTCAAATATAACCTTCCTTTACAAGCCTGACCTGAAATCAAAAACATGCTGTTACCTATTCTGTGGAGTGTTAGTATCCTCGAGCATGGTTTGTTTCTACACGACTTTTACCCAAATGAGGCTCTCTGATCTTTATTTCTTTCATGGCAAATCTACAGATTCAATATACTGAATTATTTGAGAAATTAATGTCATTTGTTTACATTGGATTATGGGTCAGCTATTTTAGCCTGTGAAAACAGGACCCTGTAGTGGAACGCTAAGTCATGGCCTGAAGCAGTGATTGAGCACCTAGCAGGAAGGCAGGGCCAACCCTTGGGAGCTCAGGTGCATGCAATGCAGCTGAGTGACTGTAAAGGGTGGAGCCAGGATCCACCCCTTCCCAGACCTCATTTAAGGGTTGGCTGTGGAGTTGAGAGTGTCTTGCTGGAGATCTCTGCCTACCTGAGGCTTTCCAGAGTTAAAAAGATTTTCTTGCTTTGTTTCTGTGTCCACAGTTGCTTCATTTGGGTTTGTTCTCATTTGCTGCTGTCTCGCTCCAATTTATAGGAGAGAGAAGAGGTTCTTTGGTATGTGTATACCCAGTGTGAGATTAGGAAACAATGGTTCAAACGTTGGTCCAACCAGTTTATTACAAACCTTAATCAGGGAGATGGGGAAGAGGAGGACAAACGATTAAGGGTGATGGGGAAGGAAAGGCAGGCAATTGAAAAGATAGAAAGAGGCAAGAATTGTATAAAGCAGGGATAGTCACCACCAGGATCCAGCAGCGGTCCCGTTGCAAGACGTTCCGATGGCCCGAGGCGGAAGTGCAGGGGGGGGGAGCAGCAGCAGTGTGGCCGGCCTTGGTCAGCAAACGTGTAGCAGGAAGAAGCCACAGGGTAAGTCCAGGAACAGGCAGCAGGATTCAGGTAGTAGGTCCAGGAGAGTCCGTCAGTGAGCAGGACTTCCATAGTGAGGGATCTGATGGCAGACACCTTCTTATTCTTCTTCAGCATGCAGGCACCGCGCTGTGAGAAATCTGTTGTCAGAAACCCTCTCTTGTTCTTCAGCACGCAGGCATCTTCTTCAGCATGCAGGTCTCAGGTCATGACGAATCTGATGTCAGAAACCTAACTTCATGATCACTGATCCCTCTTTTATCTTCTTTCAGTAGTAGGTGTTGTATCTAACCATGCATTTTATTGTTACTTTCTTTTTCTCTATCACAAATAAGAAGTGGAGTGAAGTGGCTAGTTTTGATAATACATTTTCATTTGCTGGTTTCCTTTGGCAAACATTTTGTAGGAGATGGCAATGGGAATGAGTCTTGCATTGGGAATATGATTTGTACTGTCTAATCAGTGATGAGAGAATCCATTCTGTTGCCTTGGTACTAGCTCTAAGAAACTCTTTTCAGCATGGAAAAATCTTCACTTTTCTACTTGAAAGTTCAGTTGTACATAAGTATTGTTAGTTGGTAATAGGCTGTTTTTTTTTTAAGCATGTACATCTTTGAGTATTCTGTTTACAGTTATAACAAAGAAAGCCATACATAATGTTTTTTCATTTACATGTAATCTGTGTTCTGAAATAGAGAACAAAAATACAGATTGAACTTTTTTTCTAATAGAGCATCTTAATGAGAAATAATAATGTTGAACTAATAGTCCTGTGGAATTCTTGCAGCAAATTCTAATAAAGTTGTTGTTTACATTTGTAGCAATTTGTCAGATCAATACAACGAGGAGGGCATTATACCAGAAGTGTAATGACAGAAGGATCATCACAATAGAAAAGTGCTATAAAGGAAGTGAAGAAGATTGTTCACCCATATCAGAAAACTCTTGGTTTGCAGAGGAAAGCCTCACCAAGGAGGAATCTTTAATAAGATGTTCTTCCCTAGTGACAGTCAGCCCTTAAATGAGGTCAAAGAGAGGTGCAGCCAGGCTCCACCCCTTCCAGTTGCACAGGTGAATTGCCTTCACCCGTGCTCCCAGGGCTGACCAGGTCCTTTACCCAGATGATCAGTGGTTCAGGCCATGATTCAACAATTCTCATACAACACCGTAAACTTACTTGGAGTAAATCATATTCCTAAGGTCAAATGGGATTGTTCCCATAGATGTGTAATTCCTAGTTCTCTATTTGTATTTCTGTCTGCATATATAATAACTTAAATAGTTGTGAAATTCTGTGGCATGTCCTGATATTTCTTTTTCCCTTTTTAAGTGTTTTTTCCCTTTTTTCTCTTTTTAAGTACTTGGATAAAGGAACATGCTGTTAAATTGTATTTCAAATAGGAGGGGTTATATTTATTTCTCAGATAGGAATTTCAAGGTTCTCTGATTAAGAAAACATGCAAAAATATAATTTTCACAACTAATTTATAAGTAAATATATTTTAGAAGCCAGAAGGCTCTTTCCACCCAACATATTTCCATTTTGCTATTTCTGAAGAATTTATTTGATTGGGGATTGTCTTCATGAGTTCTATCAATAAAAAACAAGATGCTGTTTAAAGGAGATTTAAAGCACTATTTATTGAAATATGGTTTGCATTTAAGCAGGGTTAGCAAGACTGCTTCTGTCAGATTCACAGATGTCAAAATGTGAATTGAAGTATATTTTCTGCAGTTGTGACCTTGAGCAACAGCAAAAGAAAACTGAAGGTAAGCAGAAATCTTTCTCAGATGCATTATGCAGAAATGTCAAAGGGAGGTGACTGCAAAAAGGAACATTCCTGAAGGTAAATCGTTAGATGTGTATCAGGAATAAAATGTTTACAACAGTATTGACTTCTCTGAACAATAGAAACATGGACTGTCACATTGGAAAGGCCCTTTCAGATCATAGAATCCTGCTTCTTTCTCTGCTTTGCACAATTATGCTATAGCCTAGTTAGCTGTATTTATGAGACCCCTGATTTTGAGTCATAGCACATATCTATTTCTTTAAAGGTAAGCAGCTTAGTGACATTTCAAAGATGGCATGCTCAAGCAAAAACACCCTGGAAGCAGATGAGTGTACTTGTATGACATTACAACATCTTCTCCTTCCCCGAAGCACATGAGGAATTGCATGCTACTTTGGAGAATTAGGTATGCTTTGATGCCCAGGAAATAGCACGAAGGGGACTGGATATTGCCAAATGCAAGAAAAGAAAGCTTGAAAGACAAGCTGCATAAAGATACCATAGAAAACACACCTCTTATTTTCTCTGATAACTAAAATGTAATTTTCTGAACTCAAAGTTTCTGAACTTCTCTAAGTTATGCCAGTGACAAAACAGTGGCCTCTGTTTAAAGACCTTCTGAAGTAAAATACTGCAGATATTGTTATCACAAAAACATCTTGCTAGCAGAGCTCACAGCTGGCACTAAATGATGGTTGCCCAGTTGCCTGCCTTCAACTGTCCTTCATCCGACAGATTTGAGCTTCTCCTAATCTGCTACATTCTATTTCTAAATTTATAATTCTTGTCAGTCTCACAGCTCAAATCCATGAAATAAAGAGGTTAGCCACCTTGAAGGCAAGAAACCATACTGCTCACCTGACCCCAGTTCAGTGGAATTGCTCTTTTCTGTAATAAAAGAATCTGAGGAGCAAGCGCTGCTTGCTAAGTCAAGGAGGGTACATGGGCATGTTTATAGAGGCAAGGGCAACAACTTGTAAGCAAACTTAATTTCAGATTGCGATTTCATTGTCACTGTTTTTCACTCAGTGCTGCATTGAAATTCAGAAGGGTGTGCCTGTCTGCCCCGTCTTCGCTTTCACCAGGTGCTGATTCCAGTCAGAGCCTCAGGCTACTAGATTAAAGACCTCATTTCTTATACTTCCTGCTGGTTTCTGCTGAGAAAGTGAGTGTATCTGAGTAATTCACATCTTTTCTATCAAATATAGTGGAAAAAGAGCATCTTGTACATAGAACTAGAGAAGCTGAATAAACAAATTCCCCCACCATTCTCCCACAGTTCATAGAATGGCTTGGATTGGAGGGGACCTTAAAGATCATTTAGTTCCAACCCCCCTGCAGTGGGCAGGGCTGCCCACCAGATCCCTGAAGAGCTTACACACTGTACTGAAGGCCATGGAGCCTTCTCTTCAGTTCTTAAAAGCTGCTGTTGGAATATTGCATGTATGCCTGTGCATAGATCCAGAGGCTTATTTACTGGTAGCATAGTTCTTCAGAATCTGACATTTGCCAAACAGATCCATAGAAAGCCAGTTTGTTCCTTTTACTGTGTACTAGCCAACGAATGCCCGGAATACAAGAAACATTATTATTATTATTAAGATCTCTGCAGCTGCTTCGCGCCCTCATTTATAAAGAAAAGTGTTCAAAATATCAAAGTTTTCTGCAGGATGAAGTTTCTTGACAAGCTATGTTTTATAATCATTGTTTCACACATCGATAGTTGCTGTCAATAGCTCCTACAATAAACTATAAGTACCTGCTAAGGATGCTGCCATAGTACAGTCTCATTAGAAGAAACAATTGTAGCTTTCCTTTTGAAAAAGATGAAGACATGCTAGGAATAAGTAATAGAAAACTTCAACGCTACTATTTTGTAAATGAGGAGTGAAAAGAACTGCAACCGTATAACTACGAATTATCATGGAGCATTATGAATGCTTTTGTGATGGCTGAGAATCTTTTCAGAAAACTAAGTAGTCAAGGCTTGTTGTCTTGGAAACTTTCTGTGCTTCTAAAAGCAAATAATAATAAAAAGAGTTAAAAAGAAGAAAATGTTAGGATTGCTGATACATACGTGGTGCTTGCGCTGGGATTCAAATGTCACCCTATGCTTCCAGGGCTATTTCAGCTGGGGGCTGTTGTGTTGAGTTCAGCTTTTTTTGATAGGAAAATTATATTCTAGGCTTGGTGCTTATGCTTGCTTTTAAAGGATTAAATTCACACTGCAGTTGAAGAGGTGAAAGTTACCTGGCCTTTTTTCACATTTAATTAATTAGAATTGAACTCTGAGGGTAAAATTGTTAATGAAATGTAAATGTAAAATGATGCTACTCTGGAAAAACAAATGTGCTGTGCCAAGAAATCCATTAGCTGAGTTTCTTATTTTCTCCTTAAACCTTTCATATTCAAGGGAAGCTGACCTGGACAGAGGACTATGTAGGAACTGTAGGTTCCAGGTCTCATTCTGTAGCCTTAACACTTTTTTCTTTTTTTTTTTCTTTTTTTCTTTTAAATTACATTTCCATCAGTGTTTTAGGGGATATTAAAGATGACAAGTAAAAATAAATTAAGATAGAAATCCATGAGTGTTTGGATACACAGTGTCCAAATTATTCTAATTTATAACATTCTTCTTTTAAGATAGTCTTCCAAGGTTGAGTACATATGTGGCATAGTTAACACAGAGTAAATCTAAGCACGCTACCCTAAAAAATATAATGCACACAGATTAACAAGGATTTTAAATCTGAAGTCCCAGCTTTGTTAATATGATGTATTTTAAAGACTATTTCTCTTTTCTGTGCTGCTTCTGAAGAATTTTTCCTAACAAATGATATAATGTAAGAAACTGATATTTTTAGTATCTAGTATACTGGAGGATGCCAGTTTAAAATATTGCTCTACATCCAATATATCTTTGAATCATCTCTTTCACAATCTGTGATGTTTCATTCACCGCAAATCCTTGTCTGACATACCATAGGTTTTTCTTTTATGAAATAAACGAAATTGAGTTTATTGCTGTTTCACTCAATTTGATGTTGTTAAATTAAGTCTTTTTGGAATATTTAACAATCCTGGCTGTTATTTCCCCTAGCTAATCAATTAACAATGTTCAACTGTAATTTTAGACTCTAATGTCTCTGATTGAAAAAGCTTAAACAATATTACTTCATCCTTCAACTCTGGTACAAAATGCTATTATTTCTTTTTCTTTTTTTTTTTTGCCATTTAATCTTTTTTTCTCAACTACTTTGGGATCCATCTTAATTTTTTTTTTTTTTTAATGTGGTTGTTAATACTTCATTTAAAACCTTTTTTTTTTTTTTCCCCTCCAAAGGCCCTGTCAAAAGAATTTGCAAGTCCCAGTGAATTACATCTTATTTCTTTTCCTCTTTCCCTTTTGCACTTGTTTGTCTTCTGCAAAAATGATAATACATGCTGTTATGGAACTCATGCTCAGTGACTCTTACTGTTTTTGCTAAATCACCTGATACTTTCATGTTTTACCACTTTTTTTTTTTTTTTAATCAGTGCAATAAGCTCCTTTTTGGTCTTTGGTGCAGTTTTAGTATTTTGGAAGCACGGAAAATGCACTGCCTGTTTATCTGGGATTAGCTTATAGTGATTCTGTTTTCTACAAACAGGTTTGCTGATATACTGCTCTTAAATTTTCACTCAGGAATCTTTTATCTATTTCCATAAAAATCTTTGGAACTTACGCCCTTTTAAAAATTGTATTATTATTTTCAGGCCTACCAAGTTTTGATTTATTTTGTCTTGATTTTTATACGTGTTATCTCTGAAGCTAATTTAGAGATATCAAATCTACTTTGAAATTAAGAAAACACATGGAGATATTACTGCTGAAACGTTTGTATTAACTGTGGTAAGGGAAACCTTTGCTTTATATGCAGTCTTAGTAGGAGAAGCTTGCTTTATCACCCAGGAGCTGTCTTAATCCTGAAGAGGAGGTGCTGGCTTTTTTTTTCGGAGATCAGTAGCTTCCTCTTTTGATCAAAGCTATTTTTATACTGAGTTTTATGTTAGAAAAAAAGTGTGTGTAATAGATTTAAGTGGGAGCTTAAGTATCTTTAGTGGTTGCTTGACTCTTGGCACCTTTATGTTTTTCTTGAAAGCCGCCAACCAAGAGTTTTCTTATTTGGAGTCTGGTTTGATACTGGTAAGAATCATCAGTAGAATCCAGTGAGGTACATTTGATGATTTCTTGTCTCTTACTAACTTGCTTTATGAAAACCCTGTGATTCTTTGGCAGTGTGCTCTCGAGAATACCAAAACTGAGATAGCTGATAGATGGATTTTATTCCAAGTCATGGTATCAGAGTACTGATGAGTGCCCTCTGTTTACATACAGAGCAGACCATGCCATTTAAAGGCAGGAGGAGAGCTTCAAGTGGATCCTAAGTGAATTACGGCTTTTACAGAGCTGAAAGTTTAATGAAGAACTCATTTAGTTCAAGAGATTTACCTACCCATCTTGACAATCTGTAGTAAACTTCATTAACAAAAAAAGCCTTTTCTGCAGTATTTTAGAGAATTAAAGTTAATATTTTAACTATAAGTAATAAAAAGATTTTCAGTCAACTGAGAATATGATGAAGAAGATGAAATACCAAAATTTTGCACAAACATGGGGCTTGTGTGAGATACAGAAGTACAATTTCACATGGCAGAAGCTGCGGGGGATATTTGCACCAGCAGTGATCAGACTGCATTCACATACTGCTTTAGGAAAACAGAGGACTCCCTAATAGACCCTATTAACAACAATAAGCTTTTGTTTATTAGACCTTTAAGACTCAGTTATGATAGGCAGTGTTAATTTTACATAATCTTTGACAACTTTTTGTCTTAAACTTTATTATTGTTTCAGAGATAGTTCCTGAATGGTGCACAGTTCCTTAAGAATACCAGTTTATTATCCTACTCTCCTAGGTAAGATGAACCCACAGTTCTTGTGTTAGGCTTGCTGAGGTCATTTGTGAACACAGTTCATATATATTTCTGTGGAGGCTTCTAAGTTAATTTTATTCCAATGTGTTTATAGCTGACATATTTTTGAAGTTGCAGAACATTTAAAAAGAGGATGTTTTCTCCTTTGTGCAGTTTCAGGTGGTTTTCTTTTTTTTCTTTTTTTCCCCCCACTTAATAGTTCTTCCACCAACTCTACTTACGCACTCATGAGTAATCTGCACCCATTTTGAGAGAAGCGCCTTACACCAAGAGTACAGCCTGTGAGCAGAAGTACAAAAATTGAAGCTTAGAGCTGGAACAAATCAGGCAATAGCAACTGCGCACAGATGAGTGGGCAAAGCCTTTGAAAGTATGAGGGACAAGTAAGTATTTGAAAGTATGCCAGTTCGTGTCTGATGTATCAAGTACTGATTGTGCATTGCTGGGGGAGAACTGATTTTTAGATGTTGCTTCAAGAAATCACAAATTTTCAGAAGCAGGACAGCTTGACTTGCATCTTGTTAGTTTATCCACATATCAATGGCATTAGTTATTTTCCTATGCATTATGTCAGTGTAAGGAAAATGTTTTCTACTTCAATGCAGTCTCTAGACATATTTAAGTAGTAATTTCTCCAGACAGCAGAGGTTTATTTTTCTATCAGCATTTCTTAGAATCAGAAAACTCAAAAGTCTTGCAATGATTTTTTTTTTTCTTTTCAAAGGAACAATGTAAATGAGAAGTACTATTATTGTTTTTCTATTTTTTTTTCTTTTCTGTCTATTAGGATGTTCAAAGAATAGAACCATTAAATGTCTTTCAAAGAACTGAAATACTACCCTTTGACATGGGGTATTGTCAGTTTCTTTTGCATGAGTTGGGTTGCTGTCCGGATCAGTTTTTTTAGAGGCTAAGATGCTGTAAAAGTAGTATGTGTGCATATACAATGTACATGTTATGTGTGTGTATGAATATACACGTGTATGCACACACATATTCCTTTGAAATTCTGAGAAGCATCCAGAAATGTATGTTGCACATATGTAGAAAGTAACAAATATAAATTTTAATAGCAGAAGATATTTGCTCCTTTTCTTGATAAGGAGGTTACTAAGAATGAAAAATACTTCCAAATAATGTTTCCTTGTTGATTTCTATGGCATTAATATTGTCTGGAAAGACAGTACATTTTTTTGATTCCGAGCTGCTCTGATGCAGTGTAAAAAGGATCTGTTCACTAAATTGAAAGAGAAATACAGTTAATAACTGGAATAAACTATGGAGGTAAAAAATGGGATAGCTCAGTTAAGTGTCACTGTCAATAACTGCCACAAACTGTAAGGAGTACAAACCTCTGGAAGAATTAGTTGTTTGTTTTTTTTTAAATTTTAAAAGTCTCAGGCCTATTTTAATGGGCATATTTGTCAATTATCCAACTGTTTAACACTGTCCCATAGAAGTGCCATTTATCAGAAAGAAAGACCTCTGTGAGCTGCTGTTATACATCTGGTAACTGATTCCTACTGACTGAGAATTTTCTGAATAAGATATGTTAAACTTCCTGATAATTTATGATATAGAATTAATTTATGCATAGGCATTTCTTGCAGCCATCCTACAGACCAAGTCCCTCCTTTTGGGAGCGATGTTGAGAGATGCTACTATGATAGTTACTGTCATATGTATGTTGAGTAGGGGGGCATAAGTGATGTTACTGAATACACATATAAACCAGACTCAGTTTCATTTTCTGTCCCAGCTGTCTGTACAGAGCCTCAGGAAGCTGGTATTTGACTGAATAACTGATGGGATAAATTTTCTTTAGGTACTAAAATAGCTTCTATTTTCATTGGTCTCAGAAATTATTCCTTTAGATAAGCTATATTGGAATACATTGGGATACACTACAACCATTTTAGTGATCACATTTTATTTTTCTTTAGTTTTTGAAGGTTTGTTTTTGTGGTTCTATTGTTTTGTTGTTCTGGGATCTGATGAATTCTCAAGTTGGAGTTCTGAAAAAGTCTTTTATTTCATTTATCCTGAAATACTAAGTTCAAAGAATACTGTTTTCTTTTTCTGGTTCTGACATTATTTTTCTCCAATTTCTGAGGATCCTGGGATACATCAGTACACTAATTCATTCAGTGTGCTAGAGTTATGTCCCATCAGCAAAATACTTCTTATAGCTGTTGACTGTACTGAAAGGATTTGCTACTGACATGCCTCAGAAATTTGTTCTGCGTTGCACTGTACCTGAACAGCATCTCCTGTGTGGAAACAGCATACAAGAGCTAAAGCTAGTAGTAGAACAAAAGCATGACTAAATAAAATCAAATAAAATACTAAACGCATGCTAAATACCAAATTGAATTAAATTTATATGAAGTAATGTTCTTATTGGTAACTTAAAAAATTTTCCAACCTTGATTAAAATTAAGAGAAGCCAGAAGTTAACAAGAGACATAGAAGTTAAAACTTTTTTGATTATGTAATGTTATCACTTTACACCTCTTTATTACCATGTTCTAACAGATTCAGTTCAACTAATGTAGAAGAACAAGTGCATATTCAACAGAAAACCACAACAGATTTACTGAGATTTCTTTAATAAGGACTGTTGGGGCAGTACACATACACATTTTAATGAAGAAACTCTTTGGTTTCCTGTCCCTCTTGATTATCTGTCCTGGCTGGGTAATAAAAGAAAAAGTTATAGCATGCATGAAATCCAGCTATATTTACAGTACAAATCTGGGGATCTGAAGGCTGGTAATATAGTTTGCAGTGATTTAAAAAATGAAAAGAAAACAATTTTTCCTTTCATGAATGGAAAAAAAAAATATCCAGCCTGTCAACTGCCACCTCTTACTGACTTTTTCTGTTAACCTTTTTCTAGAAGAATCATTTTTTTTCCTCTATTTCTGAGTTGTACATGGGCTTGCACCTTCTTTTCATTTTTTCCATCGCTTTTTATTACTGTTGTTTTTACAGGACCCTACCATGCAGTACCACCAAAGACACTGAAGTCAATAAGCAGTAAAAAACAAAACAAACAAACAAACAAAAAATCCCAAACAAAAACAAAGCCAGCAATAAGAAAACAAAAACCTCTCTTTCCTGAGAAAAAAAAAGCATATATGTATTTACCTGTCTGTTGATCTATCTATACATACATTGAGTACTTGTATTTATCTGCACACAATTGGTTCTCTTTGCTTCATTTTGGCCCTTCCACTCTGTACCCTACCCATACCTTCCAGGCATGCTTACTTGTGGTCTTGCTTGGTCATACTTGATTGTGGTCTTCAGACCACAATAAATGCAATATTTGGGCATTTTCATAAATGTAATGATTGCAATTGTAGAGTAAGAAGAAGCCATGGTCTGTTACTAGCTGTTCCCTTATGTCTTTGTGTGCTTTCTGTTCTTATCACGGGTCATCCGGACATACACAAACTTTTGAAACTATGTGGAGAACAGAATTTCTTGAGAACCAAGTATTTTGTTTCCAAGAACTCTGCTTTGGTTAGAAAGAGGAACTTTTGCAATCTCAGAATTTATAATGGCATTCTGATTGGAGAAACTTGCTTGGAGAACAAGCCAAAAGAAGAGCTTACAACGCACTCTCTTTTTTTTTACCCTTCTCTTGCTTTCCCCCTTTGTCCACTTTTTCAACTTTGTCATAACTGAACAGTATCGTAAAAAACTCGGTTATGATGCTTACCTGGTATTGCTTTTTCAGAGACCATCTACATACAAAGTTGAATCAGAGATCTGAAATATATAATTCCATTTCCTTTATTTTATACTAAATTGCCTGTACTGTTCTGGTATTTGAGATCTTTTTTTTTCATATGTGCTATCTCTAGTACTTTCTGTATACACTGTTTTTTTTATGTTTCTATTCTTCAAGCACTCAACATTCATCTTGTTAGGAAGAGCCAATTGTGGGATAGCACTGACCATTCCCAGAACAGACAGTTACATGAGTAACAGGTCAGTTAAATGCTAATGTTGTGGGGTAGAATGAAATTTCTCATTTTCCAAGCTCAGGATTGCAAAGTTACTTAGAACATTATATAAAGTTGTGCTTGAATGAAAGGCCCATTCACTTTATGATTGAAAACGTCAGCTTCAGTCTAAGCTAATGTTCTTTCTACTGTTTGAACATTTGAGTGGAAAATGTTAGAAACAGTGGGACCCAGCTGGATTTCTTTTCTCATTTATGCCAATAATGCTGTATGCAGGTCAAGGAAGCTTGTGTTCTTTCAAAACATGCAAACCATTTATAACTAGACAGATTGCTCTTCCTCAGTATTTTAGCATCTTCATAAATGGAACAATTGCAGTTTTAGATTAAGAAGAAAATACGGATAGGGCAGCTGTCTTGTTTGTGCATAATTAGATTTTTATGCACGCTGTTCATATAAATGTGAACAACCATTCATTTCTGAGAGAAAAGAACAGAATGCATTAAATACTATGTGACCAGCTTAAGGTTGCAGAAATGTGCTATATTAGCAAGCCTGGCATTGCTTCTTTTATCTGTAGTTCCTAGAACAGCTGCACTGGTTATTTTTGACTTAGTTGACACGTTTATGAATGACATCTGGCATCTATGCATCACTTATTTATCTATCTACCTACCTGTTTATTTATTTATTTATTTATTAAGCCATTGCTGTCATCCTTCAACATCCACTAGTCCCTCCAACACGTTTACATTTGACTTTAAAAAGACAAAGTTTTAATGATTTACAGAGTGTACAAAATTCTTCTTATTATAAGTGTTTTACTGTAGGAGAAGAATCTTATTTGACATTTTGTTGTTACTTGAATTCAGAAATCATATGTAAAAACAATGTTTATGCAGATTTACTCTCATAAACATATTATTTAATGTCTTCATTGCTTAGTATTCCAAGATTTTATTCCTAATCTTTTTGTAGACTTTAAATGTTCAAAGAAGAATAAATGTTACTTGAATTATTTTGGCACAGTTCAGTAGCTTCACATTTATAACATGGGGAAACAGATGAAAACTCTGCATCACTGCATCCCACTTTTACTTGAATCATTCAGTTCAAAATTAAATGCTCCACTGCTGTAACAATTTCCAGACATCTTAGACATTATACCTAATATATTCTCACAAAAAAGACCACTGATAACACTGTGGTATATTATCCATAAACTTTAGCAGTCCAAAATACTCCTATTTTATAGTATCTCTTTTATAGTATCTCTCTGGAGATATTCAAGACCCGCCTGGACGCCTACCTGTGCGACCTGGTGTAGGGAACCTGCTTTGGCAGGGGGGTTGGACTCGATGATCTCTGGAGGTCCCTTCCAACCCCTACAATTCTGTGATTCTGTGTGATTTCTAAGGCAGTAATAACTTTCAGGTGACATGAGGCACAAATATTTGGATTAAAATAAGAGTTTATGATTTACCATATTTTTATCAACTCAGATCTTCTGAATCGCAGGTGTCTACTATCCGTTTTGCATTTTTTTTTTTAACCTTAATTTATAACTCATGTAATGTACAAAGAAGTAATCATATAGTTTCAAATACCAAGCTGATGATATTTATCTCAGCTATTAGCAGGTGAGAAGTAATAGTTTGTCATTTATATATTGATACCAAAGTTATATAAATGTATGAAAAGATGGATAATCGCAATAGCATTTATACTTCTGTTATAAACAGCCTGACATAAATTACCTCAGCAAATATTTGATTGCTGTCTTTTCATGGTTGCTATATTACCATAATAGATTTGAATAGAACGTAAGAATGTGTAACAAAAAGTTTACAAAAGTAAGAGCAATTTTCTTTTCTGGAAAAAAAAAATAGTGGAGAGAAAAGGCACCACAACTGCAATCCTGTGCACTCCTTTTTCATATTCGTAAATGAATAAGAGAAAAACTTTGAGAATGTATCACTTGCAATACCTATTTGAACAGCCGGTGCCATGAGTACTCCACATTAACACACTCTAAACAAAGAAGCATTTGGGCCTTTTGTTTTAATTCTTTACCTTGACCAAAGTTTATTGCTTGCTTTGAGGTCATAAACGTTCTGTTTGATTGAGACAATAGAATCAGAGGTGCACCATATTTCTCTGATTATGAAATAGTCATTTTTACACACTGAACGCCTGGGAATATCTTGTTGAATGATTTATGCTGCAGATGTGAAAGTTCAGAACTGACTCAGAGTTCTAAAAAAAATATATAACAATAACATGTAGCTACTTGTTTTTAAAAATACCTAGCACTTGCAATTTTATTTTTAATGTCTTAATGTAAAAATATTCTCATATTTCTGCAGCATAATTAAAAAAAAACTCTAATAATCCAACAGCAGGATCTAAATGAGCAATTCTTAATTCTTTTTTAGTGTGAATACTTTTGGACTAGATTCAAAGAACATAAATCATTTTAAAAAATTCATGGTATCCTATGGATGCATCAATTAAATTTGCATAAATATAAATTATTTATGTGTAAGCATATATGTTTATAATTAAAAATCAAAGATTATAATGTTCTACCATTGATGAGAATGAGATTCTGTGACTGGTACGTATTTAGGCTGCTATATTTCTGAGTAAACGTGTGAAAACTTCAAATTAAAAAACAATCTCAGTCTCAGGTTTTAGTACACTAGTTCTCATATAGGTCTTGAAAATGAATTAAAATGTGCCAGGTCATTAAGTTCTTTTATGATTATGACTAATTCCTGATGCAACATTTTATCACAAGAACATTTTCAAACTGATGTGTTTGGGAAGACTGCTTTCCCCCTCCCTGTGCTGTCAGTTAAGTGGTGGTGGGGCAGCTGATCCAGGGAAGCAGTGTCCTCTGTGCCAGGCCTCCTGAGTACAGTGGCTTTCCAGGTGTACTTTCCAGGTACTTGACATCAATTCCCAGACTCTTAAGCATGATGGCAGTTTTTGCTTATAGTCAGGATGCTGACACAGTACCAGGAAGTTTACATTCATGAAAGAAAAATTGTGCACTGGAGTTGTAAATGTCCAGAGCGATGGTGGGTGCCCCATGCCTGGAGGCATTCAAACTCAGGCTGCATGGGGCTCTGAGAGACCTGATTGAGATGTAGGTGCCCCTGTTCATTGCAGGGGAGATGGACTAGATGACTCTTTAGGGTCCCATTCAACTCAGTTCTATGATTCTAAGGTAGTAGTGATTAGTGGATTTCCTCAAGATGTAGTGCCAGGTTATGGATGTGGTTACACAGGGTTTTTTTCCCAGCAGAGCTTCCCTGGCACAATTGTAGAACATAGCATCATTGCTCAAATTATGTTAAAGATTCAGCTAATTAATTCAGTTTTCCTACCGATATTTCTTCCTTGTGCTTCCTCATTTAGTCTTGCTGGAAATAATATTCTGCAAGCGCATCACATTGTGCTGCTTGCTGTGGGTCTGATACGGCAGTCATCCTGATTACAGAGGAAGTAAATTGCTAAATATATCCTGTTTGTTCTTAAGTGGGGAAGGAGAGATGTATTTAAATGCAAAAGTGGCTCCACAGAGTGAGAAGAGGAGCTGCAGCCTGGGTTTATTTTGTGACAGCTGGGAACCTGTCTCTGTTGAAGGAACTAAGGGTGTTCCCAGCTTCTGCAGTAACCCAGCCCCTTGTTGGATGCATGATCTGCTCTAAGGTGTCTGAGGGCTTCCATATAGCTACATGCAGAGGAAAGTCTTAAGTATCTCAAGAAATCAAATAGGAGTTCAGTAGTCAATTGATCTGTTTGCACTTTTCTGTGATTAAAACCAAATATCTGTATAGTTTGAGTTTAACCAGCATAGATATATCACAGGGAGCAGTGATAGAATTATTTCTTGCTTATTTGTGTAAGAAAGCTACTGGAAGGGTTATATTCTCACATATGGTGTATAGGCAACAAATACATATATAAAGTATGTGAAAGAAGTTGGTGTGTGTTTTGTTTTTTTTTCTTCCTCCCTCTCTGTCTTGGCTGTACTAAGCCTGTTAGAAAAACTAAAGCTGGATTTTTTCCTGTGTGCCAGCTGAAAGATCTTACACAAATACAAAAGCTGCAAAAACCTCTCAGAAGTAACAGGCGTGTGTTGACATTGGCAAAAGCATTCAGTAATTATTTCAGCAACAGTAAGTAAGGTATATGTGTGTTGAAAATACGTCAATTTGATACTTTGTTGTTTTCAGTGAAATGACCATCTCGTGTATGGCTGGAAAAATAAAGGTACTGTTAAGATTAAAAGAAAAAGAGGAAGAAGAAATGATAGGATAGTTATCAACAATTTATTCTCCATAATTAAAGATTTGAATAATACCTTATGCCATATATTGCTTGCTCGCATTCAACTGCAAATAATGAATGACAGTGGTTATATAAATTGTATTTACCCAAGCACGTGTATGTCTTTGAAACATCTTCATATGAGAAAGAATCATCCAAGTGAACAAAGATTTAGGAGCATCTCATTCCGGTCCTGTAGTTATAAATCAAGCTTTTTGAAGCTCAGATTTTGCTCCAAATTCTCCCAAGAATTTCAGTTCAACTCTAGCAATGGGTTGCCAGCTTAAGCTGCCCCATTGGGCTGAATAAAACTCACTCTAATGAGACTCCCTCCTCCAGTTAAAATAAATAAATAAAGGGGTGCACTTTCCAGACACCCTAGTAAGCAACATTCCATAGAAATAAAGGGTTATGTGTTAAGGGTTGCTAATGCTTTCCTAGGAATACCAACATTTGCTGCTGGATTTAAAGGCAAAGGAAATTATTAAGAGCACACCTGCTATGGGTGTGAAGCGTGGAACAATCTTTTAGTTCTACACTTAATGATGTGTTAAGTGATTTGAGCAGCCATTTTTTTAAGTTAGAAGTTAATGGGTGAGATATGCACAGAACAAATCTGTGGTGCGTGCACCAAAGCAGTTTCCTGGAGCCCGTCTCAGTAGGGTCAGTGCAGCATGTTAGATAATAATGCATGGCATGCAGGGTTTAAATGAGGGAGGGGGGGGGGGGGGGGGGGAAGCCTATGTTTTAGTCTCATGTGTTCATCATTGCACTCCTCTGTAATTTTGGATTTCCCTTGCTGACATTTTTATATGTCTCCTGACATTATACTTAGATAATTTTTTTCTTAGTGAACCACCTTCACCTGCTAAAATATCATGGTGTCCAGCTGCTGCTTGAAACCTTCAGGTGTAAAATTATGAAAGCATTTTTAGAGGTTACACTGAGAGGAAATTTGTGCAATAGTTTTCATAATTAGATTGGAAATTTCCTTTGAAATAATGATTTTTCTATGCAAAATGTTGTCAGCTAACACACAAACATACACGTATGCATATCTCTGCATTCTGTAAAATGTTCACAATACTTTTATCAGTATAATCACCCAGTGCAAACAAATATATTTGCTGGATCTTATTATAAATTACAAAATAACCCTTCCTTTTACAGGATGTTATTCTGCAGCATGAGCAGTGAGGGTTTGCTTTGTGTTCCCACCACTTGATCTCTTAGCATTTGGGAGGTTGTTTTTAATTTTTTTTTTTTTTTTTCTAAGTAACATTTAGTAGTTTGCAGCTAAAAGGATTTTTTTTTCTCCTCCCCTCCCCATAATACTGTGCAAAGCTAGTTTTTCTTTATGTAACTGAAGGTCAGTGTGGCTGCATAATGGCTGCACTTGAAGGTCTTGTGCTATACAGTGCCACCATGAAAGGACAAGCATCGTGCTATGCACTTGCCTTTCTAAGGTACATTTAAGTTAATAAGAGCCTCATAGTACAGCTGGAACTAGGGCAAAGAGTGAAAAAAAACACAAAAAGAGATAAGCATGTGCCAAGGAGGGAGGGATCCTGCATTTTAATAAGCGGTTTCTAAAATAATTCCTCTAGCTGTTTGTAAGCACTGCATTGCCACTTCTTTGTGCACTGGGGAGAAGTGGGTGCAGACTGCTTTGCAAGAGAAAGGGAGCAGCGAGAGGAGGGTGACAGCAAGGCAGAATATTCTGCCAGAAGTCTATATGTTTTTTCTGATTGTCCTTTGCAGTAGTAATGAATGAGGAAATTATCTAACTGCAGATGCTTGTGAAGACTATGAGAGTTGTATGTAAATTATTTTCTTGTGAAGTTTTGGTCTTTTTTTGTTTTCTAAGCCTTTTGTTCTTGCTAGTGATACTTTGTGCTACAAACACAAGCACATTCAAGCAAAACTGATCACACCACAGATCACACACACCTGAAAACAGACAGTATTAACAGACAGTATTTGTGTTTGGTCAAGTCACTTATTACTTAAAGAAAACTCATCAACTTTAAAAGATCAGAGTTGGATGCATGACCTGCACATCTGTGGTTTTTTGGGGAAATTAATAATTTTTATCAGCAACTCCAATAGTTAGGGAACTTCATGGTTGTAATTTGGAAAATCTTGCTTGTTATCACAGAATGGTTTGAGTTGGAGGGGACCTCAAAACCTACCTAGTCCCAACGCCTGCCATGGGCAGGGCTGCCCCCACCAGCTCAGCTGCCCGGGGTCCCATTCAGCCTGGCCTTGAGTGCCTCCAGGGATGGGGCACCACAGCTTCTCTGGGCAGCTGTGCCAGGGCCTCACCACCCCTTATTTTCAAGTAAAAAATGAAATAAAAAATGTCCAGACAGTAAAACAATTGTCTTCCTTTTAAGTCTTCAGATTAATAAACAATAGAGAAATCACTTTACTTTTGCAAACAGCCTCATGGGAATACTTTCTATGAGAAATCCCTGAAGGTAAAAAGCTTTTTTGTTTGTTTCCAGTTGGAAAAGAGTGCTCATAAAATGCACTGGATCTATCTATTCTCTAGCCAGCAATTTCCAGCAGACCAACGAGTAAATCAGGCACAAGATTTCTATCATCTGTTAAATGTGGTAAATTTAGCCATCCAACTGGATTTCTTAGTGAATATTTTCTCTTTGTTGGTGCTATGTTAACCTTGAACATTTTTCCAGGATGTATTATTATTATTTGGCAGTACTTGTATTGTTATATAGCCATAAAAGAAAGGGAGCTGCACAGCAAATTCATAATTCTGTTTCCACAGAACCACAATGTTTTTAGGAGACTGACTATTCACATAAACATCCAAGCTATATCAGTAGAGGAATTTTCCTATATTAACAACATCCTTGCTTTCTGATCATATTGCTTTGCTGTGTAAACCGTTTTTCTCCAAGTGGCTTTCTTTTTTTAAAAGAACTCTGTTTCTTTTTTCTTTTTTTTTCCCTCCCCAGTGGCTCTCCAGAGTTATAGTATTTCCCTACATTCCCACCTAATGCTTGGCTATTGTCAGAAAACATAGCTCATAGAACATTGTGACTATGTTAGTGGGTTATTTCTGAGAAGTCTCAGGTTCATTTGATGCTTTGTTAATGAGCAACATCAGGAATACAAGAGTGTTCATTGAGTAGTCTAGGTTTGAGAACAGTTTGATGTTTGGAAACCCTAGGCAGATGTGAGTAGAAACAGAAGGACACAAGGACATGGTAATGAGTCAATAAAAATTCAGAATGTGTGAATATCTGACTTGAGTGCATCTGAGAGTGCTTTTGTACTTTAAAATACAGCATCTATCTACTTTGATGTTTTCAGAGTCCTATTAAACTTCCAAATATTATTATTATTATTATTATTATCCCCCCCCACCCCCCCACCCCCCCGCCAAGAGTGAGCTCAAGCAATGGATCTTGATTTTTTTTTGCTCTACAATGTGATCATGTTGATCCACCTCAGATTTGGGGTATTTCTGCATCCTCTGTCCTGGATATGCTCCTCCAAGTAAAACTCTACCAGGCTTTTATTTTGTGTCTTCTACAGTCCTTTCTTCTTGTCCCATCATTCATTGTTATCTGAAACCTACTCTGTATTTTTGTGTCAAATTCCTGGGCATACGGCTTATAAATATTGTGGCTTTCTTGACATAAAAAGACCACTCAGAGTTGTGAAGTGGTTTACTTCTAGAGAATTCAAAATTACCTCGCTCTTCCTGTCACGTACACAAAAACAGCTGTATCTCAGGGTCAGTCAGTTCAGAGATCTCTCAACTCCAGTCATTGATCAGATGCTCTTTAACAAATGTGTGGTAGCAATGATGGAATGGAATGGAATGGAATGGAGTGGAATGGAGTGGAATGGAGTGGAATGGAGTGGAATGGAATGGCCAGTGGCTTGTTCTGCATATATGTGCAGCTGCACAGATTTCTCAGATGACATAAAGGGTAAAAGGCTCTGTATCTTAAGCCTTCAGCTGATAATTGAAGCACAGAAAACACACTCCTGTTGCGCATATTTTTCTGATTGTTGAGTCATAAGTAATGAACAAGCTGACAAACTGGTAGGTTCATTATCAGATATTTAATTATATTTTATGAATGTCTACTTCTTCCAGTCCAGAAGAATGTAAGTCAGCTTTGTAAATATAGTTCTTTTGATATCAGGTGTAAACATAAACACTTGCTGGGTCTGCACATCATGCATGTGACATTGTAGGAATTACTATTTCTTTTTATTCTGCATCTTTTATTCATCATATAAAAATATTAAAGGATAAAAAAACCCATCATACTCAGTATAAAAGGCTAGTATTTAGTATTATTTAATACTTTTCAATGCATGGGATTCCCATAGGGCCTTAGAATGTACATTGAAATATATGTGCTTTTGGGGCAAAGTGCCCTCTGTCAGCAATAGCTACAACAGAGAAGCTGAACACAGTGTTTAAAAAGAAATGAAGCCTCTGCATCCAACCAGAGGTACAATACCAGGCAATTACCCAACTAGATTTGACTAAGGTCACTGGTCACAGTAACTTTAAGGTTTTGAAGGAGTAGTGATAGAGCAAATTGGATTCGTGACCCACCCCTCCCTCCCCAAAGAAAAAAAAAAAGCTACACTCAAATATACTTTTAATTCCTGTATAGACTTGCATTCAGTATTTCCTGAGAGATTTTATAGCCATCATATCTAAGGTCTAAACACCTCAGAATATGGAAAATAATCTGTCTCATTGCTGCAGCAGGATGTAAACATTTTGGTAATTACGTGTTCCTGGAAAGGATGAAAAGATTGTAATTAAAGAGAAAAAGAAGCTCTTGATTGCCTCTCAAAGCACTAAGAGGAAAAAATGCCTCTTGAAAGCATTTAAAGGCTAAGTGTTAATGTGTTAAGGGACCATTCATTTTTAATTGGGTTTATAACACATGGGATGCTGTGTATCAGACATTGCTGAGTCCTAAATGCTAATAATTAGAGTTTATGTTTGCAGAGGACGTAGTAAGGAAGAGACAGCTCAGTTTGTATTTAGAGTCTGGCTTTTGTTTTCTCAGCTACTGGTTCCATCCAGATTTTACGTCTTCCATTTACTAATTGATAAACAATCTGTATTCCAAATACAATAGTGAGATTTCAGAAATAAAATTTCCACATTTCCAAACTGCTTCTGCTTAATCTGAGGACATACCATATGCAACTGTGAAACAGAATAATGCATGAAGTTTGTTTACCAGGCTGCATCACAACTGTTGTTGTTTGGAAACTCTTGTATTAATGCAACATTTATATCAGAATCTTTTTGACACACAGTTAATGACACACAGATGTAGCATTATCTATTAATTCCTTGTGAGGTTATATCCATTGATTCTTAACTAAATAAATTCTCTCTGATTTACTTTGCTAATGCAATTTTTATAGAGAATCAACACAGTTCCTTGTCTTAGCGACTATCTGGGAACAAATAATTACTTAAGAAAGCCTTGTCTCCGGGGTGATATATAAAAGCCATTAAGGCTGCTAATGAGAAAAGGATGAAGAAAGAAAAGTGTAATTCTGCAACTGGAGAACATGGGAGAACAGGTCAGTTACAAGAGAATGGGTATTGGTCCATGTTCGTAGGGGATGTGCTACATCCTTGGCATACTCAGACATTTTGGAAGTGAAGGCAGTGCACCTCCCTTGAAGTCTTGAAGATGAGATGGAGGCAGAAGCAGCAGATGTGTGTTGGGATTGTGATGGAGAATTCTCCTGCCCCTTTTCATGGCATAAACTGGGGGACAGAAGTGAGCTGATTTGAAACGCTTTCAAATGTTTTATTAGAAGAAAATCTAACAAATATATTCTCTTCTTCAATACTTAAAGCAAACAAGCAAACAAAGGGAAAAAGCCTTGCTAGGATTAATGAAAAAAAAAATATTCTCTAACTGAATGCTTGTCCTCTCAGTTTATTTCTGTACCCATCCAGTAGAATCATTTCCCTTTATGGGCATGCATGGACATCTCGGTTTTGGGAAAATTGAGATTTTGGAGAATATTGCTAATCCTGTTATTTGGATTTGTGCAAGAATGTGGCCTGCAAGTCTACAACTGATAGAAATATTTCAGATATCTTCTCCTTCTTGTATGAAACCTTGATTTATGAATTGCTTACCTGTATCCAAGGCTCCTTGTTTTTGAAATAAGATCAGAGATGTTTATGCATCTCTCAGATACCAAGCTTCTATACTCATTCTGTAAATAAAAATAAGATGATTTAAAAAAAAAAAAATATTTAAAACAATAAGGCTACTTCACAGATGTGAAATATTTCAAAGTGAGATCTAAGCAATAGGTTTTCCTCAAATGCCGCACATAGGACTAACCTGTAGTTCATGATAAATCTTTGTGATAGAATTTATCAATGGAAGAGGTGTGATAACAGACTTTGTCAGCTATAGGTTAAGCATTCTGAAGTTTAAAATATCCCTGTTCTAATTCTCAGAAAAAATAACCATACAACTAGCATATATTTGTAAGATAACACTGATTCTAGTCATTTCAAGTAAAGAGACTAAAAAGATTTAGAAAATGAACCCATTTTTCTTACTCTGTAAAGCGTCCTTGTCTTAACAATAATAATCTAGTAACAATAAGGCATAAGAGGGATGATTTTCTTTTGCAGTGTCAAGCATTTAATACAATAGCATTTGACTTCTTAAATCAATAATACATTCTGATCAGTAGATTTTTTAAGCAAACTAGTGATAATGTCATGTTTATTTAATTTCATTTATTAATACTCAGAGATGAAGTGGGCTATACTCAACATCATTTATAGAGGATCTCCTAACAGAGTTCAGTTATTTCTTTAATATCTTTTTCTATCGCTTTCAGTATATGTAACTGTTCCTTCTTTCCGGCTGATTAATATAGAAAAGTTTGACGCTCAATGCAGAGGGCTCTGTGACTGAGTCAAATTAATTCTTCCAGATATATGTGGTTGTGAGCTAAGAATCAGCTTCCTCTTAATTGCAACTTAGCATTAGGGGAGCCTTTTCAGAATTTTCCCGTTTTACCACCAGCTGCAAAAAATGCAGTCCTGTTTAATGGCGATATCAAAGTCCAAAAATTTCAAAAATGCTGGTTTCCTAAAAGATCACTGATATGAAAGGTTAGCTGAATGCTTTATGCCAAGATTAACCTTAACAAAAGAAAGCTAAAACTATAATAGATACTGTGCCAATTCTAGAATGTCCACTGTTACATAAGTGAAATTCACAACAATTGCATTAAGATTTTTTTTTCCTTGTTGTCAGAGGAGACAACAAATTTGAACTGTGCTACTGATGTCTCGATGAAATGGTGCAGTTATTGTCCTTCTGTTCCATCTGTTTTGCAAATAAGCTGAAACTGCCAGATTGTGTTCCCCTCTCCCCCTCTGCCGCTTTCCTCCTTTCCCCTTCCCCTTTTTGTTCCTTCAGTCTCTGCCAGTACAAAAATACAGTAGCTATAAATACTGAAACCATTCATATCAGACCATTATTTCAAACACAGGACAGCAAAACCTGGAGTGTTCATTGCAACAGTTAGAAGGACCCATCAAGAATGTTTTTGTTATGCAGAGAAGGCAGGTCATGCACCTGAGCATTGTGCTCCCTGCTATTACTGCTCCTGATGTAGCTAGTGCTCTGGCTCTCAGTAGCTGCTACAATACATACTACTCCTTTGTGCTCAGTGCCACCTCACATTGACAGCAGGCTCACACTGCATCTTCTCAGTCCAAAATGAGCAAAATCAACCTCTATTCCCAAACATCCAAAATTACTAGAGCAGAAAGTGATTAAATTCTGCTTGGTGCTCTGTGATGTGGCTGGAGCATCAAGAGGATTCTGGGAACAGAAATTAGATATATATTTGCAATATGGCAGTGCGTTCCCATGCTGCTAACCCAGTTCCTCCTGGCAGCGGTTCAACTAAACTCACTTAAAGGCGGATGAATTTGAGATGCCCTTGTTGTGTATGCTTAACCTGTGCTGGCCCTAGGGTGAATACAGATTGTGTGGGTGAGGAGGGGTAAATGCACTATTGCTGGGGCAGTATTATATATTTATAAGACAAACTTCCTTATCCTCCCTGGAAAAATCTGTAAATGCTCTTCACTGAGACTGAACTGCAATGGTTTACAGAAACAACTTCAGTTTGACTTAAAGCAAACAAACAAAAAAAAGCATGTGACTCTAGGGACAACCAGTCTACTATCCCTTGAGCTTTTTGTTTTCTTTGTTTAGTGCTTTCATCTTTTATTTTTTCCTGTCTGTTTGGAGAACTGCGCAGGAGCCCCAAAGTGGATGGTTTTGCAGCATGGGCTGGGGATGTCCCTTGCTGTCAGTTCATCTTTTTATCCTGGGAACATTACGTCCCTAGTTTCACTGCTTTAGACTGCTGTTGTTGTTAAGATAAATCTTTCCAGGAATATCTGTAAAGTCTCTGCTTAAAACTCTCCTGATGCTGGAAGTATCAGTTCCTAGGCCCCTCTGAGGAGCTGAGATTGCAGTCATGGGGACAGTGCTTCCGCTATATATCAGCTGTTATAGTGACTGGCTTCTACCTGAAAAGTACACTGTGATCTTTGCAAGGTGATGGCAGAGCACAAGATCACAGGTTGTTTTTTTTTTTGTTGTTGTTGTTTGTTTTTTCCAGTTTTCTAATTGAAATTATCAAAATTCCTCCCCCACTCTCTCATATTTTTGAACTATAAAGACATTGGAGGGTCTTTTTTTTGTTTGCAGGTAGTAATTAATGTTTGCTCTTTCTATTTGTTTTCAGAGATTCTCATTCCACGTCTTTGGGAAATTCTTCTGTGGGCAAGTTTATACATTTCCTTTACAGAGAGCATCATTAAATATCTTTTTTACTACATGGCTCCATCAAGGAGCATTTATCTCCAGTGCTGGCATATAGAGGGAATTGTGTTAATAATAATTTGATTATTACTGTGGTATAGTTGTACAAAGAAATCTGTTAACTTTTCTCCTAGATCCAATATTTTCATCCAAAAGAGCTCTTTTTTTTTCTTTCTTTTTTTTTCCCATTATGGTTTTGCTCATCATGTGCATTTCTTCAGGGTTTCTTGGAGTCTCTTGCCATGGTCATCTTCCACAGTCATTTTTTTTTATTATTATTAGCAAAGAACTGTTCAATTAGAAAGGGGGGAAAAAAAAGAGAGAGGGAGAGAGTGGAAAAAACAAATAGAATTTTGTGTTTCTTCTGAAATGCTTGTTGGCAAAACCATGCCATTAAATTTGGGATACAGGAAGAACTGCAGTTTTTCAAAGAACTATTGGACATGCCAAATAATAATATATACGATATTATGACTGCTTTCCTCTTGCACATATCTTTAGCTCTGCCCTAAATGTGCTCCAATTAATTTGACATTGAAGACTATTAGCCATATATGTTTCCTTCATATTCCTATGTTATATTATGTACGAGACAAGCTGTTTTAACCATTTTTTTGGTATTCTATTTTATGGGAGATATTGTTATTTATCATGCTCAGAACAGTTATTTCTGAATCTTTTCATTCACTCTTCACTTTTCTTCCACGTTTTTTCAAAGCAGATGCACTCCTCAGGTTCATAGTTGCTTCACAAATAGAAGTGTTAACAATTTCACTTACTCATTACTTACACCAGCAGCCAAGGCTTCTTTGGACTGGGGTGGACCTTCATCCTTTAAAATTTCACATGGCTTGCTACCCTGGCTACTAGACTGTCAGAGGAGCTCTGTTCAAAACTATGGAACTCAGAAGCTAGAAGTCATTTAAGGAATGGCATCTGGAGAATGCAATTTATCACCACCTGATTTTGAATTTCAAGCTGTTGAAAGAAAACATGCAGCAGACATGCAAAGTTATACAAATGACTTCTCTTAGCAAAGCTATTGTGGGCTGATGAACAATAGAAGGACTTGGAGGTAGAAAAGCATATGATTGTTATTGTTACTTGGATCCAAATGAGAGATTCATTCCTCATTCGTTTGTGTTCTTTCATGTTGGAAAGTATTTTTATGTTCCAAAGTATTCCTTTATGTTCTTTCAATGAGTAACTCAGTGTATACTTGGTAGGAGGTTGATTTTATCTAACCTCATTTTTTTTTATATTCTAATATATCTAAGATAATTCAATACAAAATAAATATTCTATGTAACTGTAAAGGAGGGAAATATTCCAGAATCTAATGTGAATAGAATAAAACTATTTACTTGCAAATGTTTTGGGAGAATCTGATTAGTCAATTTATTTCTTTTTGTGCTAATGAAAAAAAGATTAAATACTTGCTTTTATCTGGCTTTACATATAGCAGATGCATAGGCACAGTGTACCTGTTATACTGGGATGTACATCACTGAATTGATTCTGTATGACATATACACTAGAGACTGGGCAAACAGAAATCTCAAAGAGAAACTGCTTCATCAAAACGAACACAACATTGTTGCGCTCAGATATGTTCTCAGCATCTTTTCAAGATGGGTACTGCCTTTTTATCATTTCTAAAAGGAGATGAAGGAAATTGTATTTCTCAGGAGATGAGTTTAAAGGTGAAGTGACAGATGTATCTGTGAAATGGCACACAGGACTGTTTTCTCCCAAACACTCTTCCACTGAAGCATTTCTGTTCCCACTTTCAGAGTGGGTAAATATGTTATTTCAATATATTCCTAACCTCGAGAAACTGAAAGACAAGGCAAAGCATTGATAAAGGGCAAGCTAACTGCATAATTTATGACACTGTCTGTAATCACAGCAGAGCTAGATTGAGTTGCTAGCCATATCCATTTCAGAAGATAGTCTTCGTATTCTTTTCTTCTCTGGTAAGAGGTGTTAGCAAGCTGAAGTTTTATGGATGTTCTGTGAAAAGGACTCAAAATTGAAAAACGGAATCAGAATGCTGGACGTTCATTTCAGTGTATGCACTCCTTTATTTTCGTTATTGTTTTCTGAAGGAAAAATCCACATATCTGTTATGGCTTGATGAATGAAAAAATAAAGTAGCAGTTGCCTCTCTCAGTAGCTTATTTCTCTATGAGTTTTTATATATATTCTTAGTTTATGATTGTGCATTCTCTTAAGGAATATGTAAAGTATTATGTCTGCTTTTTTTTTTTTTTTTCCTCTTTTTTTTCCTCTTACCTACTTCTGGTGAGACATATTGTGGCTTTAAAATGAAATGAAATTTGTATTTTATAAATATATATATATGTTTCACTTTTTCATGAGAAGTTTAATAGGAGCTGAAATTTACTTTTCTAGAAGCATATCACTAAGAGAAGCAAAGCGTTCTGTTAATAGACAAGATAGCAAATATTTCTGGTTTTTTTTTGTTTGTTTTTTTTTTTTTTTTTACTTGTGCAAAACGAGGTAAAAAAAATCTCCATCTATAATTATAGTGCTCTTTGGCATTTTGGAATTATAGTTGAGGTATCCTCATATAAAACTGTGTTCTCAGATCTTTTTAAAATATTATTAATCCTTAAGACTCTTTAGAAAATCAGATGAGAAAGGGAAGATAGACTTCACATAAATAGTTGTTGAGATCATCACTATCCAGACCTTCCATCACTATCATCTAAAGCAGCAAATTTCTTCAACACGTTTGCTTCTCTGAATTTGCAAGATTTGTTTCTTACTGAACTACATTTCCAGTCATTGTAATCTGGTTTTATGGCAGTTAGATAGGAAGGGTGTAAAAGAAAACATGTTGGCTTGTTGTAGCATCTTTGATCCATCCAAATATTACTCAGTAGACAAGACTGTCGCATTTAGATGCGATACTAAGCTGATGATCATACTAAGCTGATGATTAAGTTAAAAGAATTTATTCTGAAAATAAAAGGGAAGAAAAACCTATTTTCCCATGGAATTTCAATTGTTCCTCAACTTTTTTGTGCCGTTAATATGTACAGTAAAATGCAAATGCACCATATTTGAAGACACACGTTTTCATTTTATAACCCTAGTTTCTACTCCTGCATATTTTTAATACCTTTTTTGGTGATTAACTCCCGTAAGTGACAGGGCAAGCGCAGCTGTAGGGATGTATTTCTTTGTGATTGTACGTATGCTGGTTTTGACAGCATTTTCAAGACTGTACCTGCAGGATGTTCTTAAGAGAGCTACCTTCCTTTGAGCACTCCTGACTGAGGCACTTTCAAGCATCTTCAGGCTCATTCAAAACACCTGCATCTTTTCTCCTGTCTGGCCTGGAATCTTTGCAAGAAAATGTGTCAAAAAGTGCAGCCACCATAATCTCTCCTCTGTGTTCTGTATGGCTTTAAATTGACTTGGCTTATTAAACATGGGTTGCAGACTACTTTTCTGCCCTAGTTATCTACCAGCCATTGTGGAAATATAATTAAAGCAGACACAAATCATAATTGTTGATTCTTTTGGCAGTAAAATATTACTTTAGTACTCATTCATTATAATTACCACTACTAACCACATTGCTTCCCAGCATGCTTAAGGAACAGCAAAGAGAGTCAATATTGTGTATGGTGCCATACAAGAAGTCATTACAGAGATTCTGAATAACACTGCAAACACATTGCTGTTAAACCAGACCACAGCTGTTTAGGCACAAATAACATTGTGGCTCGTTTTTCTTAGAGGTGAGATTAACAATTGTGTTTATGTTCATTTTTTCTGGACAAGTTACTGCTGTTTGTCATTAATAATACTTCTGTATCTTCACGTGTAGTGTGACAAGCGTGTTTCATTTCATTCATTTTCCCTGATTAGCTATGGGAATTGTCTGAAGTTTACCACTGCATTTTTTTTTGTCCTTTCAGGTGAGTGCTTGAAAATTCCAAGAAATAGTTAAGAAGCACATCATAGGAAAATAGTTGTATATCAGCTGCTTGTAATCAAACTGGCTTGTACACACCCAGCATAGTTAAGAAAAGTTAACCATTTGACAGCCAGGTGAAAACCATCGAGAATGTGAGCAGGAGTTTCTCATTTATATTAAACATGTGATGATATGAACATGTCTTTAATTATTAAGATGGGCCTACACTTGGCTTCTGTGCAACTCATGTGTGCTTAAAATAGAACCAACGCAACAGTCTTTCTCATCTCTAATCTTGCAAAAGAAATAGCTGCCATAATTTATACAAAACTGCTTTGATCTGCCTTTGGGTTTGCATTTGTTTACAAAAGCGAGCATTTTCTGACTGATGCTGTAGACTCCTGAAGAACTGATTCAGAAAAAAAGTAATTTGCATTTAATTTGTTCTTAAAAGTGTTCTTTATTATTTCCTTATTGTGGATCCCATGAACTTTGATGCAAACTTGAGAAGATTAATATGTTTTCATTCCTCCCAGGTTAGTTAGATTTTCCAGTTTTGTTTTGGAAAGTTGTACACATACATTTTAAAACTCAGTATAGACACTGCAAAATCAACTCTGAATTAAGCAAATTCATTGTTCATTCATTGTTCAAGGGAGAGCCAAGAATTGATGTACTCTTGATGAGCTGTAATGGTACATGCATACTAAATTTTGTGGGAAGTTTTTGAAAGATGCGGTTCTAGGATAGAAGGAATTGCTGTAGATGTACCATCTCTCCTTTCAGCAAAGAAAACATTCACTGACATGAAGGAGAATGAGACAACTATGAGTTCACTTAGTAACTCTTAGAAGAGAACTAGGCCCTTGGCAATGAGAGAACCTGGTGCTGTTTGAATGAATGCCCACTCATTTACTCCAGTTAAGCTGCAAAAATATGCAGACAAATAGTAGGAAATAAGTGACTTTTAGAGATAAGTTTGTTGAAGATGATTAAATACGTTTTAGTGAGCATTAATTTCTGCTTATTATTGTATGTACACAATCTATGACAACATATATTGAAAAGTAACAATGAATTTAATTAGTATATGCGTCGAGAACTTCTGAACTGCGGTAAGCTAAAAGTAAAATTTAATCTCTTGGGGGGTAAAATACTTTTTAAAGTGCATACCTCGTAACTTCAAAAAGGCCCTTAATAGAAATCAAATTGAAATGAGAGAGCTTACTTTTTTTTTTTTTTTTTTTTTTTTTTAATATAAGCATAGCAATTGCCTTGATATAAATATTGATAGCAATACATAGATTCTTGTCTGTCCCTCTGCAAGGATATTCAATGCTGTATTTCCAGGACCTGAAATTATACTAGTATGAAGGTGTTGCTATAATCTGAGGCATATTTGGACTTAATAATATGCAATTCTTAAGAAGATAATCACTTTCCAATTTGTCTAGAACAAAATAAAATTCGATAGAAGATCTTGCTGTATAAATCAAAAGGGTTCCTCTGAACCTTATGTTGATTGTGAGATATGTTTTACTTATCTGTACTTGAAAAGTTGTAATAATAGTGTGTGGTGTATTATCAAGGGAGGAAATGTATTTTTTGGCATTGGAGATCATAAGTGAGACAAAGCAGCAAAAGCTCACCCCTGTACTATGTAGATGTGCGGTAATGACAGCGCATTTATTCAGTGACAGTGACATCTGCTATAACGAGCTATTTTCTCTAACCTTTGAGATAAAAGGAAATCTTTGTGGTCGTGACTGTAAGAAACTGAACTAAGAGAGTGCTTGCTAGCTTAGAGCAGGATATTAATTGTTTTCATGTATTTCATTTTCTGTTGTCTGAGTTATTTTCTCTTTGATATATATCTACCTTGTCCTAATCTTAGAGATGCTGCATGTGAAAATATTCTTATCTGTATTTTTTTCTTGCCTTATTTTCCCCCCAATACTTATAAACAAGAAGTACAGATTGCCTCTCATAGAAAATCTTGAAAATATTCTCCAGTATTTGGCAATATTGGATATTCTAAGATACCAAGAGATCAAGTAAGAGTACCATTATCAGATTATACCATTCTAGCTTGATTTAAAATCTTGATGCAGATTTCTGTTTCCAGATTAGGAAAGAAGCCTGCCTGTCAGCTCTGAAGAATCTTCTGGGGTATGCACTAGGTTTATTGTTTTGTTTTCAATTCATGGCAAGGTAACATGGATAGAGTCAATAAATTAATCATGTCTTTGACCTCCAGTCCCTATGAATTCAAGAAGGATGATGTCTTAGCAGAAAACTGAAAATATATTGTCATTTTTATTTTTTCCCTTCAGCGCATTACAGCTTGGTTCATGGAGGTCAAGAATTTTTTTCTTGATTCAAAAGTACTGATCATGTCAAATACACAAAGCATTTTGTGTACTCATGTCAGCACTGAAATACTGTCCTGACATTAAATCTCCTCTGAATTTATATTCCAAAATGTTTTTTAATCAAAATGCTCTAATTCTTCATTACAAATTGTTTTGTTCTGAAATTCAGTTTTAAAAAGGAGAATTTCCCCAAACTGAATATGAATGTAATTTTGCTTTTTGCGGTGACAAAAATGTCAGCTTAGTGACTTTGATTTTTTTTTTTTTTAATACACTTCTGAAGTGCCCAAACAACTGCATTAGCTTGCCTTTATCTTTACTTATTTATTTATTTATGGGCTTTTAGTGGTTTTTATTTTCAGAAAACCATAAAACCCAAGAACCATGGGGTTTTGAATGATAAGGGGGTTTTTCTGTTTGTTTGTTTGTTTGTTTTCATTACTTTTCCCTTTCATCAGGTTTATCTTTGGTCTCCATTTGTCAATTTATGTATGTTGTGCTAGAAACCTGCATAAGTCTGGAATAAGTAACTTTTGCAGACTGTGTAGACACATTATTACCTGAAATACATCTAATTCAACTAGTTATCTTTTGTATGAAAGAAATCTTTAAAAAGTTAGAGAAAGATATAATTAAGAATTAAACTTGTAAAACTGTGGTAATTGTCCTGGTAGTTATAGGAACATAGTAGACCATTTAATCTACCCCTGAGCAGATAAGACTGTATTTATTGAAGGACAATACGTTGTTTTTTTTTTTTAAATCATAGTTTGTTTGAACTAAAGCTTCACTGTGCTCCATTATTGTGTTATTTTTTGGGGGGGGGAGTGGAGGGGGTGTAACAAAGACAACTTCACAAGAAAAAGAAATTTCATTTCCTTATTTTTTTCGTTTCTTTTCAAAATTTACCAGCAATTAGTGTTCCATGTACTATTTGAGAGGAATGGCATTTTAATCTGTTTTTGTCACAGAATCATCTTTGTATCAGCTATTGAACATTTTCTGGACATTCTTTTCTAGACTCACTACTGTGAATCATCTTTAAAGCATGAAATATTAAAATGTGAGTCTGGTCTTTTGTGTGATTTCTGAATTTGGTGTGAACATCACCAATGTTTCCTTTCTATTTCGGTCAGAAATTCTGTCTAGGAAAACTTCTGCCTACGATTTCCTGAACTTTTAAAGACTGAGCTGCTGGACAAATAGCCAGGAGCAAGCCTGCTGCGTATCTGACCTAGTGTATGTACATTAGGCAGCTAATGTGTGCATGTCTGGTAAATCAGATACAAAACATTCTGAATTTACTGTGTAGGAGCAGTAATTCATTGGACTGTGAAGAACTATGAATTAAAGACTTATTTTCTTGCATGCAGGCAAAGAGAATCTGAGGGAAAATAAGGTATGCATATGAAAGGTACAGAGGCACACAAGATGGTACATAGGTGTACAGAGTATTCTTTCTGAGACTTAAATAAGACCAGTTTGCACAGTAGTTACAGATTCAAATCACCATCTAGCTCTGCAGCTGCTACCATTGGATACCTCCGTGAGGAGATATGAAGCAAGGTGTTTTGTCTTTGAAGCTGTTTTGGGATTGCCATTTCCTTCCCTTTATTTGCAGCACTGAAAACTTTGGAGTGACACTAACAGCATATAACCTGCAATATTTGCTTAATGAATTTCTGCTGTCACGAGGGTATTTATAAAATCTGATAGGGCTGCAGATGCAGCCTAGGCAGATTTTTTTTTTTTTTTTGCATTTTAAGGAGATATTTATGCTTTATCTTCCAAGTTTATTTGCAGTCTTTAATAGTAATTATAATACTTGCACAGAAACACAAATTATACTCCAACGTATGTATCTCACAGAAAATAATTATCATTTTCCTCTATGTAATGATCTCCTAAAGGTCTTACAGCTTGTATTGTTTTCACTAGTTTTTTTTTTCTTTCTTTCTTTTTTTTCTTTTCCCTTTCATGACCATTAATGTATCCTCATGATGTAAAGCAGATTCAGTATTTTCTCCAGTTTATGGAGGCAGAGGATCAGGACCAGTAACCTGGAGTCATCTGAACTATGTGCCTCAAATGCAATCACTTGGAAAATGGAAAAAGCAGAATCATCTTAGTATACGTATTATCCACTACTAACAACACATAAGAACCATTGATATAAATGATATGCCTGCGGTAGACACATTTTTGCTTCTGTCATTTGCAGTTGTAAGGGAAAAATATAGTGCTATACCACTGTGAACTAGAACTCTGAATGCTTTCATCCTACTTCATAAAGTATAAAATATTCTTTGTGGACCATAAAACTTGCCAAGTCAGAGTTAAACTTGGGACAAGGAAAGGGAAGATCTTTCTGATACCTTTCTGCTCTTCTGTGCTCTTCACTGGTAATGTAACTATGCTCAGGACAACTGCGCTCTATATCTAACCTACTGTCATGCTGGAACAGCTACTCCACAGCTAGCCTAGCTGATTCAAATGCCATTAGTTCAATAATGATTTCATTTTTCTTCTTTGTTTTCATTAGTCTGTGACAGAAATCTGATGTTCCACAAGAGTTCAATTAGCTAAGACCACGATTTGTCAGTGCCCTAAGTGCTAATATACTGTAGTCTTGATTTGTTGCATCCATCAAGACTGCTCTACAATCCAGTTTAAGAAAAATGTATTCATTTATACCTTAAGCTCCTTTGTGTCCTGTAGTATCACCCTAGCCCACTTCCAAAAATCCTGAAATGGTGAAGTGTGAACTGTGCAAATTATTTCCAGTGGTATCTGATTGACCTGGACAGAATTTTTGTAAGAAGTACTGAAAGCATTCAATATGGTGGCAAATAAAAAATCTTTAGAGTGAATGTCTTAGAAGCCATAGAAATATCATAGAATCATAGAATGGTTTGGGTTGGAAGAGCTCTTTAAATCACCTAGTTCCACCCCCCCACTATATGCAGGGACACCTCCTTCTAGACCAGGTTGCTCACAGCCCCATCCGGCCTGGCCTTGAATGCTTCCAAGGAGGGGGCATCCACAGCTTTGCTGGGCAAGTCAGCAAGCTACGGATGGTGGAAGAGCATTGCTAGGTGTTAGAATTTAATTGTTTCTACGAGTTGCTCCTCCAGGCTTAGGAAACATTACAACACATACTAATTAATTATGTGCCCTTTTAAAACAATTTGTTGCCAAGAAAATAATGGGAACAGTGCACATATTACCATACTTTTTTGAGTTATGTTTCCAAAAGATAAGATTAAATAGCAAAATGAAACATTATTTATAATTTAACAGGATTTCACTAGTAAATACATTGTTTGACAGTCACTAAGAAAGAAGTGCAGATTTGAAAGTTTCATCAAAAATAAAGATATCAAAATGTATCTTACATGTAGGCCATCAGAGATAGATAGAGTGAAAGGAAAAAGAGTTGCTCCTCAAGAGGCAAAAGCATGACAAGAAAATCTGCTAGGAAATGTCATGAGCGGTGGACTGTATATAAATTGAAGTGTGCTGGAGAAATTATACAAATCCTCTGAATCTTAGCTATGATTCTAAATAGTGTTGCTGTGTTAAAGATGCTTTATTTTATTATTTGCAGGCATACAACATCAACATACATACAAACATTTAGAAAATTGGGAGTGTATTACAAGATCACTTGAACACAATACACACAGTATCAAGATTAAAGATAAGTCTTTAAAACGTATTCTTTTTTTTTTTTTTTTTCTGTGCTACTTCTTACGATACATTGATGTAGGTTTCATTGCAATTTTCTTTCTGATCTTAAATAAATTCAGATAGTCAGATCAGCTTCAGAGTTGATGTTGGTTAGTGTTATTCATTATCAGAACAGGGTCAGAAACAACCTGTTCATATAGATTGTGTAAATGATCAGATGCTACATCACTGTTTTTTAAAGGTATTTATGTAACTTTTAACAAAGGATTTTTATTTTAACTATTGTGTGTAAAACAAATGGTACAATTAGAAAGCTGTTCAAGCCTAGTCAAACTGTTTCTCCCTTGAAGTTGAGTACACAGTCTTCCTAAGTGCCATGTGTAAATAAATAATTATTCTCTTTCCCTTACATTAATATAATTTCTGATTCTTGATGGCCTGAATAATTTGGATCCTTCTTATCAAATCTGGATCAGATTGGCTTTCAAAAGGAAAAAGTTCAGTGGGGCACAGCTGGCTGTATACAATTAGTGAGATAACGGGATCAAGATGTTCTTCCACCTTGCTGCACAACTCAGAATTGCAACTTGCTGCCATCTAAGGTTCAGGGTAGTAAATACATCTTTCTGACATCCACTTCCCTGGTATTTCTCTCTGCTATATTTATAGGCTGGCAGAAATTCTCTGCACCTTTGTCCTTTGCTGCAGGATTTCTCTTAAGTCTGTTGCTCAAATACTGAAGTTCCCATAGAGGAATTTCACGTTGGCCACAGTAATCCTTCTCTGGGGGAGGGAATATGCTGAGAAGAGGCAGTAGATTGCAGACATTAAGGCACAAACTATCTGATGAAATGTAGATGCCTGGAAATATGCCAGTTGTCTGTGTTTCCACCATATTCCAGGAGAAAAATGGGGGAAGAGTAGGACAGAACTCCTCTCCTCCTGCAGGGCTAAAGCTGTGTGGATAAATAATATTCTATAAAAGCCAGTGTCTGTGATGACCATAAAAGGAGGCTTAGATGAATAACTTGGAAGTAGAACTCTTCTTTGTGTTTAAAATAGATCTTTTAGTCTTCTGAGTTGGATACACAGGACCAAACACAGCTGATCAAACAAATAAGTTGAAGCTCAACAAACTGGCACTTTTCATGGACTTTCTTTCATGGGAAGATTTCTGACTAGCTCAAAACAAAGCTGCTAACATCTCACTGCAGGAGGAACTCATCCAAAAACAAGCTGTATTGGCAGCTCCATTCAGACTGGAATGGGTTTCCTGTTTTCTCCGTAGGGGATGCTGACTCTTCTAAGCCACGCTCTTCATCCTTTTAAATGGTGTTTGCTACTTACAGAAAGGTGCAAAATACAATTAGTGTCCCAGCCATCAGTGTGTAACATGATTATTTCTGCTACATTAATATTTCAGCTAATTCATCAGAACATTCACCCCCACTAACCTCAGAGACTGGATTCCTTCACAGATGTCTAATTGTTTTTGCACTTGGTGAAAGCAATAAGAGGAAATTTTATATTTGTAATGCCAAATGAATTAGAGTTCAGGGCATAATATTTTACAAATGTTGCTGAATGAAACAGAATAGGTTTATTGTCAGGTAATGTCAAGCCCTGCAATACCTTGCATTTTTGCCTTTCCAGAAGAATTTACCTCTTGAACTACACTTAGCAGAAACTAAGCTGTAATATTTTAATACAAATTACTTGCCTTTCTTTCTTGGAGGAGACTGATCCTGAAGAAGAGGATGGGGCTTAGTTTCTGCCAAATTTAAAATAATGTAGGACATCCAAATCTAGGACTTGTGTAATGCACTTCCAGGTCACTCATCACAGAGTAGTCTGACAGCGACACGGGAGTTCACACTTGCATTGTCTGGTGAGTGTGGGAGAAACTTTATACATAGGAGACAAATCTGTGTTGTTTCAACCCACTATGAGTGGATCGAGTTTTGAGGGAACTTTTGTGTCTGCTGTAGACTTGGACATGTTGATAATCTGCCTCGAATATTTCCTATTACCTTGTATCATACTTCTATCAGGGCTGTTATGAAATTCACATTCCCTTTTTTACTGTGAGCATGTTTAAAAAAAAAAAAAAAGAAGGAAAGAAAAAGAAAAGAGAATAGAGATCTTTTAAGAAGTTCCTTGTGTATAAAAGTGTAGCTTTTTAGATGCATCATTTTACAGGGCTGCTTTGAAAGAGGAATGTAATAAGGTGAATAAACATGGTTTCTGCCTGCTTCACACACTGGTTGCCTTAGTAACTTCAACATAGTGCAGCTGAAGTGTTCTGATATCCTTAAAAGGGAGTTTGAAGGAAGCAGATGGGTAGTGATTATCATCGGTTGGCTCAATTAGACCAGAAGATTGTGTAGCACTGAAAATAGTACCTTCAATTACTTCAAAATTCATTTGGAACAATGTTTTCATTGTGCCCATTTTAGATATATGTCATTGCATTTGTAGGTTTCTTTGTCTGTAAGATGAGGAAAGATGTAACTTCTCTATATTGTCTCCTTTAGCTGAAGCTTGATGGCTTTAGTTTATTTTCAGTAATTTCCTCATTACCAGCCAGTAGCTGCTGTCATGAACTAAGGATGTTAATGTGCTAAAAACTTAGTCTTCTCTAGCAATCAAAAATATTCATTTAGAAAAAAAAGCTATATTTATTAAGTTTGAAAACAAAGACAAATTAAAGGCAATACTGAAGTGAACCGGCAGTAAAAGGGGAGCAAAGGAAAAAGCTGGTACTTGGAACTTTGATATTTTTGTAGAATATAAGTTCTTCTCTAGAAGGGTGCTGCAGTACTTTTTTTCGCAGGACAAAAAAGAAACATGGAAAAATTTCATAAATAATAAGCTTGCTGACTTATATAGGGTAATTTTGTTATTATAATTTGATATAAATATAATTTGTTTTACTATAAATTTATTCCAAAGTAAATGAAAGGAAACTAAATGTTGAGATTACTGCTATTTCTTAAAGAAAAGAAGTTGATTTATAGCTCAATGGCAGGAAAATTTTCAGACGGAGTGTTAAATAGTCTATAAAATTTGGAAAAAAAAAAAAAGGCAACTAAATTCAAAATTACTGGTAAGGAAAAAGAACTTGTGTAGTACAAACATTTTCTGCATATCCACAGGACATTAAAACTTTTCTCAAACAGCATATTTGCGTTAACGAGAATCACACATACATATGTCAGAAGAGCAGAACTGCAGTCATTTTATTGCATCAAGTCCCTTGAATGAAAACTCTCCAAGCTTTGCATCTTAGCAGTGTCAGGTTCTACACTTTCTTAAGTACTCTGCAGTGAGGCTCCACATTTAAACACAGCGTGGTATCAAACTCAGTAGCATTAATGGGGGTCCTCCACACAGCAGAGTCTGAAAGCTATGTTTTGCTGACAAAGGAATTAGAAATCCCAGGAGTTTTGGACATGATCATCACATTGGAAAGGGTAAAGGATCATTTATTTTTTTCCACGGATATATTTCTTGAAGTGATTTATGTGAGTGTATGCTGTCTCCATTCCTCTGTCTTTCTCGTGCTGACTCAAATGCTCTGATTACAGCTTGTTTTCACTGCTGGAATGACAGTATGCCTGTTTGTGGCACACCTTTGTATCATAGAGTCATAGAATTGTTTGAGTTGGAAGAGACCGTTAAAGGTCATGTTGTCCAACTCCCTCATATTGTGCAGGAAACCGAAGGGGATTGAGGGATTGGAGCACAATTAAATACACTGAGTTAGAAAAAGAGAAGATGCAGGCAGGCACAACTGCTGAATGGCTCTCTTTACTCCTTAACTCTACTACTAGTTATTGAAAAAGGAAAGGGTAACAAAATTTAATTAGAAGAAAGATTATGCTGGTAAACAGTAGAGAAAAATTGAAAGATTCTGACTCCCTTGGTACTTGAATCTTAAGGGACTCTCCTCAAAGTTTCCCTAGCACTTCAGAAGATGTAACTTTCTGTGAAAGAATTGCTTATCTTCACAGAATCCAAGAACGGCTGGGTGAGAATGTCTCTGTATCTATCTGGCTCAACCCCAGCTACAGGAGGGCCACCCAGAGCAGGCTGCCCACGCCCGTGTCGAGGTAGCTTTGGGAAACCTCCAAGAGAGAATCCACAACTCCTCTGGGCAGTATGTACCTGTGCTTTGTCACCTGCACAGCACATAAGTGATTCCTGATGTTTAGACAGAACATCCTGCATTCAGGCTTCCCACTACCACTTGTGCCTATCACTGGGCACCACTGAATAGAGCCTGGCTCCATCTTTGCACTCTCCTGTCAGGTATTTATAAACACTGATAAGATCCTCACCAACCTCTCCAGTCTGAACAGTTCCATCTCTCTCAGCTTCTTCTCAAAAGAAGAGGTGCTCCAGTCTCTCCATCATCTTAGTGGACCTCTATTGGATTCTCTCTGATATGCCTCTCTTGTAGAAAAGGCCCAGAAATGGTCACAGTACTCCAGATGTGGCCACACTAATGCAGAGTAGAGGGGGAGGATCACCTCTCTTGACCTGCTGATAATACTCTACTTAATGCAGCCAAGAATACTGTTCGCCTTCTTAGCAGCAAGGGTAGTTGCTGGCTCATGTTCAGTTTGGTGTCTGCCAGGATTCCTAAATCTTTTCATACATGGCTGATTTCCAGCTGGGTGACCCCCAACATGTCCTGATGCCTGGGTATGCTCCCCCTCAGGTGCCTGACTTTGCTCTTGAACTGCTTGTTGAGTGTCATGAAGTTCTTGTCAGTGTGCCTATCCAGCTTTTCAAGGTCCCTCTGGATGACAGCATGAACCTCTCGTGAGACAGCCACTCCCCTAGTTTCATGTAATCTGTGAATTTACTCTACACCATCGTCCAGATCACTCATGAAGAAGTTACATAAAACAAACCAGCACAGGGGGGTACTCCGTATTGGCTTGCACAACTGACCACTACTCTCTGGGCCTGGCTGTTCAACCAGTTTTCAATCCACCTAGCTGTCTGCTCATGCAGCCTTCAACAGCTTCTCTATTGGGATTACACACAGGGCAGTGTCAAAGGACTTACTGTAGTTCAGGAAGAGAATATCTACTTCTCTCCCTTCACTGCTCATACCGTTTGTTCCTTTGTAGAAGCCTGTCAGCATGGGCAAGAATAACTTACTCCTAGTGAATCCATGCTGACTACTCCCAACATTTTTCCTGTGTTTCTTCTGGAATTACTGTCCAGATTAGCTTTTCTATCATTTCTTAGGGGATCAAGGTGAGTCTGATTGGTCTGCAGTCCCCCCTGTAGATAGGAGTAATACTTACTTTCTTCCTTTATTTACAGACATCTCCAAGTTGCCACAACTGTACCAAGTACAGAGAGATGCCCAAGCAGCATCTTATAGAAGACACACATGAGGGTTTGTGAATTTGATAAGGATCTCCACATATCCTTTGAGAACATCCAAGAAATCTCTTATTATCGCTGATGCTTTGCAGCAGTGACTGCCAGTAAAGGTCTGTCCTCATAGAGCCAGGAGTCTGAGGCAAGTGCCCACAGAAGTGCAGTAGGCTTCAGTAACACTAAGGTTAACTTCTTCTAAAGACAGACTTATAGAAATCATGTGAAATTACGTCATTCTCTTTATCTTATCCATGGGCTGGGGAAGCTGGTAACAGTAGGACAGCTTATGCAGCTCAACCCAGCAGAATACAATGACATGCCTTCCCAGTGATGTAAATCTCTCATGCACCTTTACAGCTTTGCTGACTTGAGAAACAGAAAAACATGCAAGGACTCTTAGGAGGAGTCTGCAGGTCTCAATTGTTGTTTTAATGATGTTAGTTTTGAATGGATTAGATGCTTGCTCGGCTGATGAATTGAACAGAATAAAGCAAAGCATTATGGATAAGATGTGCAAAGTTTAAACTAAGTTATGGAAGTGAATCATCACAGGACTTTCATGCTGATTAGACATCTTAATTGTCCTGGGTATGTGTAGGATAGTAAGGTTAAACACAAATACATGCTAAGTAAGAAGAATAACTTAAGTAAGATGAATCACTTCACAAGGTTCCACTGCCTCACTTGATTAGATAAAGCATCCAATGCTGTAATACAAGAATGACAAACACTGTAACAATTCCTAAAATAGAAAATAAATAGAGAAAATACTGCTATTACATTTAGAATAACAGACACAGCTTCAAATAGGTATGGTCCAATATGTACAACAAACCACACAGGGAAAAAGTTAATGAATTGAGGAACATTGGAAATTAAGCCTATTGTGGCAATTTTAACGTTAGACTTTAAGTATTGAGATTTGACTTAGAGTTTGGTCTATTTCCCTTATTTTAAGATTTCCCCAGTGTTTAAAATTAATTTAATAAAATTTGTCTGCTTTGACACTGCCAATTCATTTATTTTAATTTGCTGTTAACATGACATGAGCTCCCAGAGAGTTTTTTTGAGAAATAGTTGGAGCACATATTAAAAAGAGTAATAAATTCTTTAAAGAACTTGTTTGAATTAAAATGCCACTAACCAAAACCTATCTGAACAGCAGTCAGTTTTTTAAAATGAAATTAGTTGAAAGGCTTTTTATTTTCTTGCTGAGAGCATGCCTGGAGCAAAACTGCTTAGAGGACAACTTACTGTAGTTTGTTACGTTCACTTATTATACAAGAGCTATTAAGGAGATCAAGGTAAGAATAAGCCTCCCTGTTGTGTGCTATCTCATTTTGGATGGTTACAGAAACACATAGTTATCCTTAATGATTTCAGAGGAGCTTATCTGTCTTTGCTGTTCTTGTGTGACTAGCAATAGTTTTTTTTCTGTCTTTTCTATTTCTGATCTCTGCCTCTGAAGTGCATTAGTGGCTCTCTTTATTTTAGTGCTCTGTGAGAGATGGAAATTGAATCACAAGTGCTCAGTAGACTGGCCTTCCTCAACAGTTCAGATCATGTGAAAATCCATCCTTGTATCTGTCCCTGTAACCCTTGGTATCATTAGCACCCGTTTCTCCTTTGCCTTTGATGGAAACCTATGTGTGCTCAAATAGTGTAAAGATGGCTGCCATGCAACGATGAATTCCATTAGTTGATAATTTATTCATATTTGTGTTGATATTAACAAGACTCTGCTAGTAGCAATAAATCAGTAAGTTGGTAGCTTTCATAGAAAAAGCAGATATTTATGTTTAATGCAACTGGAGCAGTTACTTGGTGTATAGAAAAAAGAGTGAAATGAGAAAAAATGTATTCAGGAGAGCCTCTAGCTTTTTCAGAATAAGATCAATACACCTTCATTTGTATAAATTTCAGAAACAAGATCTCTGTTGAACTGGTATGCATAAAAAGCAAGCAAATAAGTGTTAAAAGGAATGTGTCAGAAAATTGTACCCATTGTCAAATCTCACTGGAAATGCTTTTCAAGATACACTTAATTTTAGAATTTATTCTGGACTATGAGACATTAAGTACAGAAGCACCTATGAGAATATCTGTGCTTTTGAAATAAAGTTAAAACCAAATTAATGTGCAATTTAACTTTTAATTCATGAACTTTATTATGAACTCATTTTCTATAGGTTCCCTATCTTCTTTATTACTACTTCATGATGATTTCTGAAATATTTTTCTTTTCCTTTTTCTTGCAGTAACAATAATTCAGGACAAAAACATATCCATAGACCTTCTGTTATGTGTTTTTCTTTGTGTGGATATGCATATGTTTCACTGAAAGTGAAAACAGCTTTCTTGTACTGTAGTGTTCCCCTGAATAAGTAAAAAAATGCCACTCAACTTTTCAGACCAGAAAATCTAGACAACTTTTCACCATGCAGAAATTAACATTTTGATTTTGTGAGTAGACAAACACAGGTATTGTTGATTGATGGTAAATTATGCTTTCTGAATATGGTATGACTGCTGCACTCATAGAAAACATCTTTGAAGGCACTTTGTACTGTAGCCTTATTGCTTCATTTTTACTTAATGTTTATATCACATACAAATAAGAATTAGGCTTAATGTAAGCAGTTGAACATGAAAACATCTGCAATTTGCTAATTCAGAGATTACTGAACTAATGCAATCATATTTATCCTGAATTAAAACTTACTATATATTTATAGAATCAAAGTGTTAAGAACAATAACATTATACATTATATTTTGTTATGTGATTAGTTAATTTGCAAGAACTATTAATATCAGCGTTGATACTCTGCTTGCAAACCTTCTACCTCACATCCTTATCTCTTACAGGAACATTATGCAGATTCCTTCTGCTACAGAATTATGTTAATGTGTGATGACAAAAACTAATCAAGTGAAAATATTTGTCCTACATTTTTTTCAAAATACTTGAAAGTTTGTTTAAAATGTCACAATGTGTATCAAGTGACAAATGAAACATTTCAAGCACAACTTTGTATTCAAACTACTATTTTTTATCTTCTAACAAATCTGAGTTTAATTTGAGATTAAATGCTGGTTTGATTCACGAGAATTATTTGAGTCAGCCTACTTGAGAAGACAGCTTGGTATGTACTTGCAAGCTATTTCATAACTTGAACAAACATTATGTGCCCTAAAAAAGAATATCATTTTGCATTTTTTAAATTAAATCAGTGAAATTTCTCAAGTTATATTTGCGAAAGATCAGGCAACACAATCACAGCTAGTTTATAAGCTAAATAAATATGAACTTATTTGAATTGCAAATGCAGAAAAGCTAATAAGACCTCTAATTCTTCAGTTAGAAATCCTAGCCATTTGCTAGATTTATGCTCCAGATAATAACACTTCATCATTAACACTAAAAATATCAGTAGTCTGTCTATGGAAGAGAAGGGAATTCAAGTTTGATCTCATAGGCTGTATGACTTCTGAGTCAGCTCTTAGGTTTGAGCCAACAACAGGAATTTAAAATAAGAAAAATAATAATATTCAGAGGTAGCTTACTCTGTGTAAGCTTCAAGCTGTCTCTGAAGGTGCTTTTTTATCTTGTATTTTTTGCTTGGTCAGGTTATTCGTATTCACACAAGTTTCAGAGAGCAGCTCTAAATCACAATCTGATTTTATGAGCTATGGGCAAAAACAAGTCTCTGTCAGCCTATTTCAGGGAAAAGTCAGGGAGCAGCTGCTGCAGATAAAAAACTCATGGACAAGTATGTTAATGCTGCTAAATGCTTTGTAGCACTCAGCTGAGCTGGGTTCACATAGAAGCTGAAGTGACTCTAGCCAGATCTAAACATGCATTTGTAATAGTTGTGTTCCTGGCATTTTCATTTTGGGTTTAGTCAGAGGGAAATTTGTTCAATCCTTGCCATTTGTTGCCTGTAAAATAATTTAAATAACCATTTTATCTATGATTTTCAGAGATTGCTATGAAGAGATCATGCCCTTCGGTGGCCAGATTGACTTGCTAATGCTATATTATCCTTTCCAGAGCAATGATTTTGTGTTTAATAAAGTACGGTAACAACATCCCGATACTTGAATCTTCACAATATTCAGTTAAAAATAAATAAATAGAAACATGTCTGTAGAGAGGAAGATATGTAAAAGCTTTTAAATATCATGTCCTGGATAGGAAATCAGAAGTACTTCAAAAAATAGCAAAGTGCTTATTTAAGTAAAGTGCAATAGCATTTTAAGTGATATGAATACATTCTTAATCTGTAAATTCTTGTAATTCATCAATGAAGTGGAATTAAAACTCGAATAGGTCAATAAGGCTACTGAGATGACCATGGCAAAATATAATTTGTCTTATAAAATGAGACTGAATAAACTTGAATACTTTTCCTTCAAAAGCAAAAGGCAACAGGGAGAGTGATGAGTATAAATTGCACAGGAAGTAGAACACTGGATAGGAGAGACATAGTGAATTGGAAGCCTGAAGAAAGTTAAATCACTTATTTAGTTTGATAAGGTTAGTTTATTTACTGTTAGCACGAGGGTTTACTTACTTTTTCCAACTATTTTATCTGTATTTTAAGTTTCCATAAGTTGTCAAAAGGTTGAAGAATCTCTTTGAGAATGCATTAGTGTTATACGAAGGGGAAAACTACAATTCAAAAGGTAGTGGTGATACTACCTTTTGACACTAGTGGAAAAAAAAAATTCCTATGATGTAGCAGTATCTAGAAATTAAATTGAAGGTTTGGGATGATTTACATTTATCTGGAAACAAATAAATTAAAAATTAGGTAATATGTTTTAGATGTTATCTACTTTAGAAGTGCTCTTTAGTTTTTTAATAACATTTCTCAGTTAATTTGTCAAGCATTATTGAATGACTTTGCCTGAAGAATGTCTAGCATTTCCCAATTAATGTATCCTAACTGAATCTTGCAATTAACTATGTATTTTTACTTAACATACAAATAGCTGCTTGTTAGTGACTATTCTCACTTCTAGTTTTTTAAATCCATAAACATGTTCACACCTCAGAAGAGTTTCTATTAGTGTCCACATATTAGTATTTATTTCGTGTGTGTAATGCGGAGTTCTTAGTTTGTGTTCAGAGATGCACAGCTAAGGTGCCTGAAGATGAAGGTTTAAACTCAAACTTAAGGGATTAAACAGCAAGGTTTGCTCAGCCTTGCCTAAAGTAAGTCAGATGGAAGTTGTTAGCAGTAAGGAAGAACAAATGGCCTTTATTAGCAGTCAATTTCAAATCCCTCTGAGTCAGGAGGAGTATGAGTATGGAATGTATGGTCTTGCAATTCTCTTTCAGGACTGATAATATGGTCTCATTTTTGTGGATTACTCTCAGTATCTAGAGCTTTAGGAGGAGCTGAATGTTTAGTTAAACAGTGTTTAACAGCAACTTATTTGGCTCTTGAGGTATTTGTAATTAGGTATAACCATGCTAAACTGGCTGGGTTTTTGCACCAATCCCTGCTCTGATTACTTTTTTTCTTAGAGCAGAGTAGAACTTGTTGCCAGTTATTCCCCAGTGTTGTGGAAGAAGAACTACTGAGTAGGGAAGGAAAAAAAAAAAAGAAAGTGATGTCTTAGATATTTATATATGATATTGAGGAAATTGCTCTTTAAAATCTATATTTTTAAAGACACTGAAAAATTGGAGAAGATGAAGAAAAAAATCATTGACATGTTCCTAAGATTAGAAAGCAGCTTGCTGTGAGAAGCTGAGCACAATCTGTTTGCTTTATATGTAATACAATTGAGATATCACTTGATTACGACGTATAAGTTTATAGTGGTTAATAAAAAGTACTTAAATCCAGCAGAGAAGGACACAGTTAATGTCTAGTGACTGAGCCACAGTAAGCTGCATCAGGAATTTGTGAGAGCTTTTTAAAAATGGTGATAATTAAGTGCCAGAATAAATTACTATTGGATTGTTAAGTTCACCATCTTTGGAGTCCTCACTGTTTCACAAGGTAAGATATTCAGCACTCCTTCAGGCTGGAATGCTGCAGATGGAGCTGGTGGTTTACTCTCTTCCTCCTTCTTGCAATAAGTGTTATGCCAAAGCGTGTTGTTTTCTCAAATTTTTCCCCTAGTTAGACAGCAATTACTACAGTTAAACGCAAGGATGCATGATTGAGATCTAAGGGATATGAAGCATGGCAAATTGAACAAATGTGTGTTGTGATTTGTTTTGTGTTTTCTGTTTTTTTTTTTTCCTTTGGATTTGTGAATCCACAAGCTTCAGGCAGAGTACTGAAATCTGAGTGGCAGTGTCTTACTGAGAGTGAACTTATTTTTCCTTCTCATTCTTTTATGGTGACCTTGTATTGTAGCAATACTAGTAAAGCTTACTTTCTAGCTGACAAAGGAAGAAAAATAGGTTAGTTTATTAGGATATTTTAGATATTTAGATATTTTAAATAGGCATTACTGGGAGTAAGTTGTCCTTATGAGCAGAAAATGAATAATCTTGTTTTGCAGATGAAAAGTCAAACAGGCTGACGTTTTAAAGGAGACCTAAAGGAGTGAAGACCAGAACTCAGTAGTTTCTAAGGAGAATTGCTATGACAAGACCTTCAAATTACACACAAGTCTCTTAAAACCTACTAAAACAGAATGGTTTTGGTAGAGCCTTTGGAGAACAGGAAACATTGAATTAGACACCAGCTGCTGCCCACAAAAAGCTGAGCTACAAGCAGCAGCTGGGACCGTGTGGTTTTCTGGTCTATGTAACTGAACTTAGCTATGGAGGTTGTTTTATTTTAGTCCTCTTTCCTAGATCAAAATAGCTTACAGAGGCATCACTGAGGAAACACTGTATAACAGAACAAGCTTTCCCATTAATTTACATTAAGGTAAGATCTGTCACACGATTTGAGATTGAAATAGCTCATGTAAAAGAGAAGTGAAAAACAGATGCTAGAGATTCAGAAGTTTATCATCAGCACTGATTTGTTCTACATACAGCTCCTAGAGAGATAAGATAAAAGAAAGATGAACAAACATTACATACATAAAAGCAGTTCTGTGTGTGTAAAATCTCCCATGTGAGAAAGATAAGTGTCTCATGCTCTTGCTAAGTGATGCAATAGGTTATAGTCAGTGTATTATACCAAAACTAAATAAATCAGTCATGAAAACTCCTAACTCCTGCCAGTTGATGGGTCCATTCATTTTGCTCACAGAAGTAACATCAGATCTTGAATGCAATTATTTACTACAAAACATTAACCTGTATTACAATTGCTTGTTATTGATAACAAACGAAACACATATATTTAGTGAATCTGGGTATTGCTGCCCACTGTTTTAGCCTTTTGTAGCCTCATCTAGAATGCTGCGTTTGGGTCTTGGGCCTCCAGCACAGGAGGGATACAGATTTGTTGGGGGTAGGTCTAGAGAGGGCCATGAAGATGATTAGAGGGCTGGAGCACCTCTCCCATGGGGAAATGTTGAAGCAGTTGGAGTTTAGCTTGAATGGGAGGGAGTTCTGCGGAGACCTCACTGAGGTGTTCCAGTACATGAAGGGAGCTTACAAGCAGGAGTGGGACCAACTTTTTACAGTGTCTGATAGTGGTGGGACAAAAGGGAATGCTTTTAAACGAAAGGAGATGAAATTTATCTTAGATATAAGGGGGGAAAATTTTTACTCAGAGGGTGGTGAGACACTGGCACATTCTGCTCAGAGAGGTTGTGGCCGTGGAGGTACTCAAGGCCAGGTTGAATGGGGCCCTGGGCAGCCTGGTGGGTGGTAGCTCTGCCCATGGCAGGGGGGTTGGAACTGGGTGGGCTTTAAAGTCCCCTCCAAACTAAGCCATTCTATGATTGTATGATTACTTTAAAAGCACATGTGCTTGTTTAAGTAGTTGATTTTTCTAGATGCTTTCTGGATTGGCCTACATCCTTAATTGAGTGAACTGAAAAAACCAGTATTTCTTATTACTAGATAAAATCAAATTCAGATGACAATAAGAATTAGAATGTAGGATCAATTTCCAACTGCTTCTGTCAGATTTATGGGAAAGGAATAGTGATACTTGTCAGTTATTTTTTTTCTAAATAGTTTTTCTTCTGCCTTTCATGTGTGCAAGGATAAACTATCAACTGATATCAGTCTCCTGAAGTACTTTCCTTACAGATACTGAATATATCATAGCATCAGGTATACATATATGCATATATATTTATTATCATCAGATATGATATTTTTGTGTGTAATTAAGCATGATGATAGAATCAGTAGAATCTGTTCTACTTATAAGGATAATTCTTAAAGCAATCCCCTCAGCAAGTTTGCAGATGACACCAAGCTGAGAGGTGCAGTTGATGCATTGGAGAGAAGGGAAGCCATCCAGAGGGACATGAGGTTCAACAAGACCAAGTGAAAGGTGTTGTACTTGGGCTGGGGCAATCCCAGATCTTTATACAGACTGGGAGAAGAACCCCTTGAGAGTAGCCCTGTGGAGAAGGACTTGGGGGTCCAGGTAGATGAGAAGCTGGACATGAGCCAGCAGTGTGCACTTGCAGCCTGGAAGGCCAAATTCTTAAACTAAGACAGGGAATGTCTAGGTTAGATATTAGGAGGAAGTTTTTCACTCAGAGGGTGGTGTTACACTGGAACAGGTTGCCCAGAGATGTTGTGGATGCCCCATCACTGGAGGCATTCAAGGCCAGGCTGGATGTGGCAGCCTGCTCTAGTAGTAGGTGACCCTGCCCATGGCAGAGGGGTTGAAAACAGATGATCATTATGGTCCTTTTCAACCCAAGCCATTCTATGATTCTAATTCAGTCAATGATGTTTTATTTCCTCTCAATCCATACCATAGAAGTAAACAAGTGCAAGAAGAAACAGAGAAATCAAGATGAAATTACAGCCACCTACTGGGAGTTTATTCTGTAAAATCCATGCAACAATACTTGAGGACAATTACAGTCTGTATTTGAAATGCAGATCAGATTTCTACATGATCTGGATTCAGAAGGTAAAATTCCAGTCTCTTTGAAGTCAGCTGGAAAAATGTCATTAACTGTCATTAGAATATTCTCATTATTAAGGTCAGGATTTAGGAGTCAATTCTGAAAGGAGTTACTACTGAGCATTGTGCTTATTAAGAAACTTAGTTTTAATGATCTTTCTCTTCCATTAGAGAATATTTTCTATTCATATGAGCTTGTTTGCATACTTTGTGTTTAGACTCCAAATTCTTGAGGACAAAAATTAGTTTAAGCATACTTTAAGTTTCTTAACAAAAGAATTTATGATTGCAGTGTGAGCATCTGGCTTCTACCAGAATGCAATGGTTTAATAATAATTGCATGTTAAACAGCTAGGAAGAAAATTACATACAGAAAGGCAACTAACTGCGATGTTATAATGTAGGCTACTACCTGCTTTGGCAGTTCACGGGAATAGGTACTGAGACTGCAGCAGAAGGTGCTGTATGAAATTCAAGAGCTACTGTTTAAACTTAAATGATGCTGACTAAAACTCTGGCTTCGTCTTATAAAGTCATTTAATGCTGTGTCATTTTTCAAAACCGAAGATGACCTGGCTGACAATTACAGATTGGAAACAGAGCTAGTCATTGACATCAGTGATATAAAGTACCCTTCTGCTTTTACCTCATATGAGGGAATAGCTACAAATTGCTGGTGTGGTTGATGATACACAGCAGTTAATAACACGTAGATTGTCTTCACTTTGAGAGAAAAAAGCCCACACATTCAGATCTAATTTATATGTGTTTGACAGTCTCAAGGCTTTCACAGATGATGGTACTGTCCTGAATGGAAATCACTAAATGATACAAAAATTGCATGGTTGCATACACTTCTGCAAGGTAGATCTGAAGTACTAAGGGAAGAGAGTTTGTTTATTGTGTTTTGTTATATAGTAAAGTTGTTCTTCCTCTTTTAACGTGTGTCCAAGAAGTAGACTTTCTCTGCCTTCATTTCTGCCATAGAGCTTAGAATAGTACTGAGAACAGATTTCGTCAGTAGGCTGATGCTAAATGCAGGGAAAAATGTATTTTATTCAAATGATATGAAAGATGGAAGGTAAAAGAGTTCTGGTCCTGCTAGACCAGAACTCTTTGAGTTCTGACATGACCATTTCATCTAATTCTCTGTCACTTCTAAAGTCAAAGGAATTTTGATGCCAATGTTTTCATATAATACAGAATAAGTCTAAACTCTTATAACAGGAAATATGTCTAAAACATAATGTCTTCAAAAAAAAGTTTAGAACAGGAAAATAGGCAAGAGGAGCAACAGATGCTGATTTCTTCTCCCTGGTGACAGTGACAGGACCCAAGGGAATGGCATGGAGCTGTGTCGGGAGGATCAGGTTGGGTTTTAGGAAAAGGTTCTTCACCTGAGGGGTGGTTGGGCACTGGAATGGGCTACCCAAGGCAGTGGTCACAGCACCAAGCCTGGAACACAATCTCAGACATAGTGTTTGAATTTTGTGTGAGCCAGGAGTTGGACTCCATGATATTAGTAACTAATGCCAATGCTTCTCATTTATTTTACAAATTGGCATCAAGATCATCTCTGCTGTCAACCAGAAAAAATATACCCTGTATCAACATGAACTTGATTCATGAGTTTTCTCACTTTTATTCTTATTCTTTCCTTCACTACAGATAAATATCATACCTATAAATTTCCAAACTGTACATCACGAAGAAGCTTCCTATTCTTTCTCTTAAGTACCGGAAGTGAAGCATCATGCAATGGGAATGGCTCAAAAAAACAGTCTTGTCTATTTTTTACTTCTAAACTTCTAAACAAATAATACTTGAAACATCCTTGGTTTCGTTATGACAAAAAGTCACATCACATAGCTGTAGGCTTACCTTGTATGTTGCCGAGACTGTAATAGGTTCTCTTTAAGCAGAAGAAATAAAAAAATTGATCCAAAAAAATCTGTTTGGATATGCTTCCATGACTTCCTACCACAGAACTATTCATCTATCCATGTTTCTATTTTTTTTATTAATGACTCAAAATGGAAAAAAGCATTGTTTGCTTTTCAAGCAGTGCACATACAATAGAGGAATAAATGAAAAAATCAAATTGAGTTTTGGTAATTTTATTATTTGAGACTAACGAGAAAACCTATATTTGGGGACTCATCAACAAATTAATATTAAAAAAGTTAAATTATGTACATCTAATGCAATAATTAATATAGCAGTTTATACTTCAAGGAGGTAATCATTTGTTAAAAAGTTTCCAATTATCTTATCCATATACCAAAAGAGTTCTGAAAGTGTTTTATCAGTTTCTAGCACACATCCTCACCAAACAGTTGTCCTTCCATCTGTGATTAGAAATCTTTTTAGGAAATACTTTTCTTAATTAAGAAAATATTTAATCATTTTCTATTCTCTATAGATTTGAAAAGGAAAAAGATAAAAGTATTTCAAGTCTGTACTGAAAAGTTGGAAGGAACTCTCTTGATGGTTTAGAGAGAGAGATATAGTGTAGGGACTATTTTATATGGAGGAATCAAATAAAATGAAAATGTATGTGCTAAGAATCTGGTATGGTCTATTGTTCTGTCCTTAAATCTTGTCCTCTCTGTTAAGCAAATATTAATGTTATGTGTTGTATACCTATAACTATCTCAATAGGAATACATTCTTTGTACAAAACTCCTAGAATGATTTCAGATACAAAAGCACTGAGGTACATGGTTTTGTGGTCATAGTGATGATGGGCTGATAATTGGACTGAATGATCTTGGACATCTTTTTGAACAGCAGTGACTCTTTGATTCTATAATGCATGGCAATGAGTACTTGGAATAAGGATTCTTATGGAGCTTGACAGACCTTAACAGATTGTGTTATAAACTGTTTTTTATTAGGTGTCTACCTTTCCCAAGTAATTCTGATCCAGAAATTTTTTATTTCTAATGCTTATAAATATTTCACTTTTTACTAGGTTTCAAATGACTGATTATTGCAGTGGCCTTGGATCGATTCATGGTTTCTGTTAAACTGCTGTTTTAAAGGTGTTGATATCCAAAGAAGTATAACTGTTTAAGCAATTAACAACTACATTGCATCAAAATATCTCTAATGAAACTAAGCAATAGCTTTACCATACAAGGCATATGGAATATTTCTTAAGATAAATCCAACATTGTGACACTGAAAATGTAGTAAGGTAGCATGTGTATTTTATAATTTTATTTCATCTTTATTTCCTTCTGATCTGCTCTTTGACCTTGTCAGAAACCCCTTTTCCTATCAAGGAAACTAAGGGTTTGAGTTCTTACTGTTATTTTTTTAAGATTAAAATTAGTATTCAGCATTCTGCATTCAAGAAACACGAGTCCCAAGACAAATGCTGGGTAGTTCTTGATTTAAAGTTGTGTTTGAGTATTTTGAATCATCTTGGAGCCAAAGTATTGTATTATTATTTTTAGTTGCTGTATGAAAAGAAGGAGCACCATAATTTATAAAAATAAAAACTCATGCTAATGAACAGAGCCAAGTTAACTACCAGTACATTTGTGCAAAAACATACAGAGGCCTGAGATATTTAGATTTTTAACAGTATTAACAGCTGTGTATTTACTGAATAGTTAATTAATGTAGGAAAATGTGACTCTTCTGCCCTTGCCCTTCTCAGGTTACCAGTTTCATCCAGTTACTATCCTTGTCTGAAACACAACATTTGAAATCAGTGTAGTACTTTACAAGTTAGAATGATTCTGATCTTTGACTGTTTGAAGTAAAAGGCAGGAGAACTTGTGAAAAAAATAAGTAGGTCACAGTAGCTCTGTATTCTAGATTAGCAGCCATTATTAAGTATTTTCTCAAGGTTACTACTGCACTGAACAAAATGACTTATGCTTTCTCACTTGTTCATAAAATAATTGTTAAATACAAAATAATTCACAAAATAATAAATATTATTCATAAAAATGAATGTGAAGATAAAATAACTAGGACTGGAGGAAGCTTATTACTAGATAGTAACCAAAAGATGAATGCTGCTGCCTTAAAATTTTCTGTATTAAAGTCCATTATTGGAGCACCTTCTATGCCATTCATTCAGCAAAGTGAATAAAAGGTCTCAGGTTGTGTGTTCTTGCATCCTCTCCCAGGGCAAGAAAATGTGTGCTGCAGATTGTCTTTTTTTAAGTGGTTCATTCAACCTCCAATCTTCACAACAATTTTTGTTAATTATAAAGAGAGAAGTTCAAAGAAATGTATTTCAGACCTGGAACAGAGTGAATTTTGCCATAATTCTTTCTAAGAGAGTATGATCTGCAGTACTGCATGATTCCATTATCTACTTATGTTTCTGTTATATGTTTGATAATACAACAACCCATGCAACATTTGGCTGTGAGATCATGTTAGGAGGGTGGGAGGGGGAAGGCAGTAGGCACAGAGAGAGCTGAGTGACAGGAAGAAGGGTGGTTGGGCTTAGGGAGAAGATCACACAATCAAGGGTTTAGAGAGCACACAGACATGAAGTAGGTGTGTTTTCAGAACAAAAGATGAGAAGAAAGGGAAACTGAATTTTCGAATCTTCCTTTCGTGAGAATTTAGGAAGTCTTTAAAAAGGAGTGATGTTATTATATTAGTAGCTTGCTTATAATGGGAGAAGTGCTGTTTTCTTCTCTATAAGTCCAGACTTCAAGATTTTCATTATGAAATTACTTAATAGAATGATATCTGTTTGGATGGAAAGGATTCAGAATCCAGTTACATTTCTCCTGTGGCTGTCTAACAACAGACAGGTACATATTTTGTGTGTTGTCCGAATGTAACTGATGCAAGATTATGTAATAGTTCAGATCTGCATGGTATAAAATGTTTCAGAAGGGAACTGAGGAAAAGACAATTTTTTGATTCTCCTAGACATAAATACTCTCTATTAAAAAAAAAAAGAAAAGAAAAGAAAAAAAGTCTTATAATATTATGTTCATCACAAATATGTGTTTCAATTTTAGATGCAAAGCAGGTTAACGTATCTGAAATTTTTTACTTGCAGAATAATACCCAGTGATGATAATGGCAATATTGCTCTACTGTTTAATATTTATTTTTAAATTTGGTTAGATTCTATAGTGAACTTTAAAACAAATTGCATTTTTTTTCCACATTGTTATGCCTAGAAAGTGTAATAGAATATTCAGATATCGTTGTTCAGGTATTTTATAACTGAAGTATTCAGAGTAATTGGGGAAAATAAACATGGAAATAAATTTGCTAGGGTGAGGGGGAAAACAACATTTTACATTTACTCTAGATGGACATTTTATACTGTTTGGTTTTAAAAGGAACACTATGTTATTCTTTATCTTGGAAAATGTATAAAGGTCTTAGTCTCTGTCTTCTTAATTCTATTTTTTTCAAGATCAGGTTATGTTGTAATTGACATAAGTAACAAATCTAAGGAGAATAGGTCAAAAAGAAAAACAAATATAACCTGGAAGCATTCAAGGCCAGGCTGGATGTGGCTCTGAGCAACCTGGTCTTGAGGGAGGTGTCCCTGCCTATAGCAGAGGGGTGGGAAATAGATGATCTTAGAGGGCAAATCCAACCCAAGCCATTCTGCGATTCTTTAAGAAAAAAATCAATGTATGCCAGTGTAGTAAATCAGTTAGTACAGATTTTTTTTTTTTTTTTTAAGTGCATGCAGAATTGTTACAAAGTACAAGTCTGGGACTGGCTTTTACTGAGTAACTTTCACCCTCCCTTCATCAGTTCTTTCAACCTGAAATCTTTTGGAATGTTCCATTGCCAGTTCCTACCTCTGCCTTTTCAACTTGAATGCTTCACTGTTTAAAAAACAGAAGTTCAGGTGAGTTGTATTTTTTACACTAGGTTTGTCCACATTATTTTCCATCAACTATTCAAAATTGGATTTTTTAGACTTTTAATGATGCATGCCTTATACGTATTCTCTGCCAAATATGTAAAAGAGAGAAAGAAGAGTTGATAATTTGGACACTGAAGCATTAATGAGATTGTGTAATCATTCAAATCACCATTTGACCAGATTATTTTTAACAAAGTAGCTTGTTATTCGCCTGCTAAATGGTTAAGACCACATGGTATAGGAAGGATAGAACTCTTATTTTGTCATTACAATTCAGTGATGTTACTATGTTTTCACAGAATCATAGAGTGGTTTTGGGTTGGAAGGGCCCTTTAAGATAATCTAGTTGCAGCCCCCCTGCTATGGGCAGGGATAACTCCCTCAAGACCAGATTGCTCACAGCTCCATCCAACCTGGCTTTGAACACCTGTAGGGTGGGGGCATCCATGACCTTGCTGGGCAAAATGTTCCAGCATCTCACCACCCTCACAGGAAAGAATTTCTTTTTTATATGTAGTCTAAATCTACCCTCTTCCAGTTTAAAGCCATTTCCCCTTGCCCTGTTGCTACCTGCCCTTCTAAAAGCTCCCTCCCCAGCTTTCCTCTAGGTCCCCTTCAGGTACTGAAAGGCCTCTATAAGGTCTCCTCGGAGCCTTCTCCAGCCCCAGCTCTCTCAACCTGTCCTCATCGGGGAGGTGCTCCAGCCCTCTGATCATCCTTGTGGCCCTCCTCTGGACCTGCTCCAACAGCTCCATGTCCTTCTTGTGTTGGGGGCACCAGAACTGGACGCAGTTCTCCAGTGCTGCTGGTGTATGCATTTAGTTATATCTTATATATATATATATATATTTACTGTAAGCTTTCTCTTCGAACAGAAATGTCAGTCTGAACATTCAGTTTTTCACATATAGCCTAAAACTAAATTAGAAATATATTTATAGAACAGACTCTCTTTGACATGCATTTCAGGGTAGCAATTATAACTTCTCTTGTTTAACAGTCAAATGGTATTTGAGACTGAATCCCATGGGGTTCTCTAGTGTTTTCACATTCAGGAACATTCTAAAGAATGTTATGCACTGAATTTGCATCATAATCTGTACCATAAAATGGGTGAAAGTGTCTAGGATTTATATTGCAGCTTGCAAGTAATGTCTGCAAGATTTTCTTTTGGTCAGCACATCCACAACAGGACCCATAAGTAATATTATTTTGTTGGTGTGTTTCTCTTCCCTATTTCAGAGGTTTTATGCCACACTTTTCAGAGTTGACAGCGTGGGTCTTCTCATAGCACTTTTAGGCTATAATCTATGACTTGACATTAGTCACAGTACACTCCATTCATTCTTGATTTTTTTTTTTTTTAAGTTAAAAGATCATATTTATTAGAAAAAATATTAGAAATAACTTCAAAAATCTGTTCTCACCTTATACAAAATATTTGCTTAATTCCAGAATTTAGCTTCAACAGCACCTCCCTTTCTATGGCAATTAAATAATATTCTTGAGAGCTATTGATATCAAGCACATATTTATATTTAACTGTAATAAAGCACAGTAAGATATTTTTCCTTCAACTTTATAGTAACACATAGTTACCCTTAAATTCAGACTACAGCAGACTGATCAAAACAGCTGAAGCTAATTTACATTTCAAACAGGTGACTCTAAATTTATCTTAGCAGTTCTAATGTGGTTGCACACTCAGCAGTGAAATCTTGGAAGGCCCTTGTTTTCTTCTGGGCATGCTGATGCCTCCTGTCTTCATACTCCCTGTGGTCTATCCTCTCTCTAGCTCACTATTTGTACCAGAAACCTGTGGAGCAAGCAGCAAATTATGAAAGGAGTTGACTGTCCAAGTGCAGCTTCTTTTATTATGGTACTTTTTCTTAATAAAATAGATTTGTTTTTTTTTTTCATTCAGAAGGGAGAGAGTTAGTTTGACTAGGACTCTAAGGCAATCTAGCTGTGTAATTTTAATATGTAAAACTCCAGAAAATCTCAAACTCTTTATCTGTATTTCATGGCCTTAAAGAATATAACATGTTTTGTGTCTCAGTTTCTTCATGTTTTTTAATGCATGAAAAGTACAGAAAAACTAAATACAAGGAGGAAAAACAGTGTATTGCAATGAGCTTCACTTGACTTCTGAGCAATAGTTAAAACCACTTGGTGTTTCAGGAGTCAAACACAAATTCACCCCCAGTTTGTGAATCTGTAATGCTCTGGAATAGTGAGTAGGTTCAGTAACAATCCTATTCAAAATACTAACTGCAGATAATTTCTTAGTCCTTGTAATATATAGCTGTTTTTCCTAATGAAAAATTTAAGTATTGTATTGGTCAATTGTATTCAGTCCTTTTCTGACTCTCATAAATAAGTTCTGTATATACAGACCATGCAAGCAATTCAACTTACCCAATACATTTCTTAAAACCATTTCTGTTTAAAATGTTTACTTATCTCTCTTAGCTTATTATTATTGTTTGATTAAATGTATCCTGAATTTCCTCTGGAATTTTGAAGCAATGCAGTATTGACTGAATGCTTTTTCTGTAGAATCAAATCTCATCCTTCATGTGAAGCACTGGGGCTCACTCTCCTAATTGTGAGAGTTTTCAGGGAAAAAAGAATTGCCTCTTTTTCTCCTGCCTGTATTTATTCTATTTGTCCCTCAACCAGGTTACATCCAAAGGGCCAGACAAATTTCAGATTTAAACAAAGCTAAATGATTGCTTGTAATTTAACTAGTTGTATTTTCATCTACATAGAACTCATAAGATCACCTGTAGAAAGGGAAGATCTGATAAACCATTTCCTGTCCAAAAACAGCTCCAAACATTAATTCCCTTAAATAAATCTTTTATCTTAATTTATGTGTAAATTTTTCAAATGTTTCCTAATCACAGTAATTAGTACATTAGGTGCCTGATTCTTATTGGCTTTAAAGACCGATCTTCTATATTTACATAACTCCTACATCAACAATGTTACCATGGTTACGTAATTACAGTTTAACCTTGCAAGTGGCTCATTGAAATGTTGGGCACTAAAACAGCACTGGGACTGAGTCTTTATACACCAACCAAAAAGATGCATATTCTGTGTTTATAAGTTAATTACAACTTCTGAGCAAAAAATAGTACTCCTAATCAACAGAACTGTATCATCAAAATTCTCCATCCTGAGATTTCCCTTTTTATATTTCAGAAAAGTTAAAAATAGTGGCAGAACATATCGGCAAGATTCTGAGATTTCCTGGATCAGTATTACTGTACCAAATCCACTTTCAGAAGAGAGTTTCCTTTTAGAGATGGAAATCTATGTGAAACAGAACTTTGAATGGCTTTCATTATCAGTTATCTGAGAATTAAGATAGAAAAAGGGATACCAGGTTTCATGGATTGTGAGAAACAAGTTATATTGATCAGCTGGCAATTTTTGGAGTGGGTTACGTATGATTTAAATGTCTTTTGGAAATTAGAGGTAGTGCCATTCAAGGTGGTTTGCTAAAAAATAATCTTTTTGTAGTTTTATTTGTTTGTATGTTTTTAACTGATAAATTGAAAACTAATAGAGGAAAAAGACAAAGTGATGTGAAGATACCTGACCACGTAGAAAACTCATTAAATGATGATGCTTGAGCTTTTATTAATCTCCGTGTATAGACAATTTGAAGATTAAAATACCCTTGGAAGAATTAGTTCTACAAAAAGTTTTTGCTTTTTTTTTCTCTTTAAATTCTCATCTCTATGATCTTCTAAATAACCAGTTAAGTATGCTTGAGTTTTCATTTTAACAGAATATAATTTACTGTAGGTTAATGCTCTGATATTATGATAATGAACGAATAAGTTGATAATCTGTTTATTGTAAGGTGACGTTTTTTTGGAAGTAGTGTATGGACTTGTTCAGCTGTACTGTCTCTGTCATTTTATACTTTTACCTAGTTCTGTTGTTTGTTTCTTGATTTTTACTTGGTACGTGAAATGTTTTCCTAAACATAAATTCCTCAAAGTATGCAAAAAAACTATAATGCTTTGTTTTAGTCACCAGCAATTGATAAAAGTATGTCGGTATGTCTAAAATGTCTGTTTTTAATCCAATAAGGCGAGTCCTCTAGTATTGCTTGCTCTGGGATGTGGCTGGAAGAAGGATTTCCTCTTTCTTTTGGGATGTTCAGAACAGGCTTCTGCTCACCAGGTGCCTTTTCCCTTGTGATTTCTTCCTCTGTTTTCAAGGCATGCTGCAGGCTACATCTGTTTCATTTGAGTTTTCACAATTAAGGTCATCAAAGTATAAACTAAGAGGTAGCACTAGGAGGTGAGGTGAATTAATATTTTCTAGGTGATGATGTGACTTGACTTGAAGTTTTGTGATTTTTCTTTCACCTTTATAATTGATATTATGCTCAGACTGCAAAAGCTACTGGAAGCTTTTAGACAGCATTAGTGATGAGGTGCTAAGCTTTCAGTAATTAATAGGATTGTGATTTTGAAAAGTTTCACCTTCAGTTAATTGTCAAAACAACCCTGTGACTTGCTTACATAACTGTATTCACTTGTACCCCAGACACCTATTGTTTCAGCACATAAACTTGAGTGGGTGCAGTGTGAGCAAACAGCTCTTGGCATCTCAGATAAAAATGGAGAGGTCACAAATGGCCTTTGAAGAATAACACACTGAAGGAAAAACTCTATAACTGCCTCATTGTTTTTCCACTCCATTCATTTCCTAATATATTTTGGCAGAAAATTTCATTGCAGAGCTTTGCTTGGAAAAACCCATAACATTGAAGACAATGAAAATGAAGGCAATTAAAATATACGGGCAGTTGTCTTCTGGATAGTTATCTTTCCTTCCTCAAAAAAAGTACTAAGCAGCTCAATTAATCCTAACTCTCTAGAGTGCTGGTGCTTTATATTTGCACTTTCCCATAGTACAATGTACAATTTTGCTCTTTTTCTTTAAAGCTTACATAAAAATAGTAAAGAAAACTACCTCTGATCACTGGCTATTGTGCAATTTCTGCTTAGAATTTCTGGTAGATGATGCTTTGCTTCTTGTTTTGCTATTCCTTTGTTGTTGTAGTTGTTTTATTGTTGTTGTTTTAAAACAGTAGCAGTACATAGCCATTGGGTGCAGATTGTGATAAAGTCCAAATTCTGCAAAGCTTCATACATGTGAGTCTGGATTCTGCAAAACTGCTTTGGGAAGCTTTGAAGGCAAGTGCAAAAAGAGCAGTACTGCTGCTCCCCAGTGCTGTGATCTGCAACGTCAGTAAGCTGTATCCTGCTGTGTAGTGTCCTGCTACTTCTCTGCTCTGAGCTGAGTGAAGGCAGTGGGTGACTAGTACGTACTCCCGAGAGAAAAATATGAGAGGAAAATAGAACTGAATCTACGCCTAAAGCAATTGGCTGTTTTGTTGACTTTTTATTCTTTCAGAACTCTTCAAGAATTCTTTAGGTAAATTTCTTATGTTCATCGTAAAGTGTGGCTTATTTCAAGGTCGGTAGAATTGGTCAGAAAAAGCCAGCCTAGAAATCTGCTGCATGCTTTTTCCCTTCCTACATTCCCCAGCTGACCATGCAGGGACAAAAATGAAATAAATGTGGTTCTGAGTGTATATAGATCTATCTATGCAATGCTCTTGTAGAATTGGAATGTTACGGATTCAATTCCATGATGTTATAGATTAGCTTTTTTAAAACATACACAAGGTTGGCAGGCAAAATAATTGCAGCCTCCCTTTTTTATTTATTTTTTTTTATGCTTGGCAGCCTGAAGAGTCTAAAGGAGCCACTTATGTAAAAGTTTTTAGTTTTCTTGGGCTTCTCCCTACCCACTTCACACTCTTTAGAAGCGGTAGCAGGTTTCAGTATATGAATGAAATATTTGTACCCTGCTTCTCCTGTTCCTAGCTTGTTTAAATTTTCTAAAAGTGTCTAAAGTCTAAGTCTAAAAGTGATTACAAACTGTGCTGTATATCTCCCTCTATATGACAAGAAAAGCAGAGAAAGCATATGCTAAGCTGAAACCTAATGTTATAATATTAACATGCTCTGCAAAATGAAAAACATAACGTCCAATGCCTGGATTATTCCCTGTTGGTTATTCTTTGACAATGAAATAGTAATTATCAGTGCAATTGGTGAAATGAAGGATAACAAAAACTCTTCAGACTCTGAAGCATTCCATAGGTCATAAATTATTTACCTAAAACTGAGACATTGTGGCTACATAACATTTCAGCTAATGTAACCTGCTGCAGTTATTAGTACTTTAAAAACGTGTTGCCAGTAAATCAGGCAAGATGTTATTTTGTATTTAAATAGCAAGATATCAGTTTTTTGTTGTTGTTGTTGTTTTTTATTAATATTATTTTTTTTTTATTTTTTTTATTTTTAGGATAGGAAATCAAGCAAGGTTTGCCTCAAGGAATACAAATATTTTCCTCATAATATTTTGGTAAAATCTTAGTCTCTGGATGAAGGGAATTGTGAACTGTGGTGCCAGGTAACGACATGACTCTTGACTTCTGAATTAGCTATATAAATATGAAACTTGCATCTGGTTTTAAAACGGGGAGTTGCCAGGCCTCTAGGCATTTCAGATTCCTGTTGTAGTAGACAATATGAAAGAACATGAAATGACAATCTTGTTTCTACCTGCAGGCTCTTCCCGCTCTGTACATTACAACCAGCTGTAATCAGCTTTCTAAATCTTAAGACCACTTCATCCTTTATGTTTACTGAAGGAGACGGAGGGGTACTTTTGAATTATTTGTGTGTCTGTGAGGTTCTAATACACATACTAATTGTAACTGTTATAAGCTTTCTAGTTTATTCTCAGCTAATACCTGATTTCAAAGATAAGCAGCATTACAACACCCTAGAAATTGCAGAAGGCAAAATTCAGCAACAAAACTAGCAAATTACTCCAGAGAAATGCCCCTAAAAAGGCAAAATGTAACATAACAAAAAGCAGAAGACTCATTTATACAAAAGTTGTATTTTAATTTAGAGGAATAGGCAATTTAATGCTAGTTTTTTTTTTTAATATTTATCACCACGTAGCATTTAAACTTCAAAGCCTTGACTACAACTATCATTAAAATAGATAACATTTCATGTTTGTAGATATAACAGATTATAGATGTATGTTTTCGTCATGAAAATGTTTTTGTGAGTTTGACTGCTCTCTTTCCTGCTGTTTAAGTGTGCGCCAGTGTGGGAGTAGTGTAATTAAGGAATTATAAATCATAGTTTTCATCACTATGTTTTTTAAGCAATCAACTCTTTATAGAGCAGAATAATTTAACACAGAAAACTAAACCTGTGTGATAACTGTCAGTCCAGATTTTTGTCTCATACAGTTGATGCTTGCTGACAGTGGAGTCTAAACATGAGATACCTGTTCTAAAGCATCTTCTCTGCCTGTTTTCTAGTAGTTTAAGCTATTCCTATTTGTTTTCCCTTCCTATTTTGAACAAATGCAGATGTAAATCAGCTTTTCTTCTTCACAGTCTGGTGCTACAGACTTTCATTTTAATAGCAGATTTAGAGTAGGTCTTAGTTATCAGCAACATTTTAGCTGGTTTCTGAATCACTGTTTGAGACATTTGCTTGCACCATTAACCTGAGCACTGTCTTTAAAATCACACTTCACTCACATGTATACTCATACTGTACTATGAGTAGCTGTCTTAGAGGAAGACAGCAGACTGACAGCTGAACAGGGTCAGGAAAGAAAGTCCATTGCTTGGCATATGTTCATACAAGCAAATTGATCTAATGGAGCAGGGGGAATTAACGATGCTCTGAGTTGTTTCTCCTGCCATCTGTATCTCTCCTTTCTTCTGTTTAGCATGTTCGGTTTTCCCATACAAGTTATCTGATACCTTTCTGTATAAAGGTGATAAAGAACTTTTCTGCTTAACAACTTTAATGAGGTGGAAAATGGTTTGAAAGGTTTCAGCAACAGTCTTGAGAATGATCTGCAGAAGTACAGAAAGGTAAGCAGTGTAGATGGCCAATTTGAAAATAAATTTGGAAGAACAAATTAAACCGTCTTAAGCATCTGGATCTTGGTATTACAAAGAATTACAAATTATATGGGTATATTTTCAAATGTAAGTCCCTGTTTCAAAAAACACAGCTATTTTGAAGTGTAGAATTTACAGCTAACTGCAGTGGATTATCAGTGAATGGGAGAGATTTAGTATGATATTATAGAAGTTGGATATAGTCTGTTTCAAAATTTATTCAGGAATCTCCTTTATTGGCAGGGAAACATACAGAAACAAATGTATTCTGGTCTCCAAGTAAGACTTAACTATGTCTAAGTGTGAATTCATGGAAGATTAATATGAAGGGAAATAGCTACAAAGGTAATAGAGCTTATGTGGTCTGATAGGAGAAGGAAAAAGAAAAGAAATGAGAGAGAAAAAAATGTGAATCTCTGTGAAGGTCTAGGAAATAATTTTGGAATTAACTTGGGAACTTGATTTATTGTGTACTTGTGTTCAAAAGATGAGAGCCCAGCAGATTAGCCATCTCTACCTAGGACACACATTTTCATTTCACACATTTGCTCTTATACTTTAACTCATGTGGATGTTTTTCTTAAGCGAACAGAAACATCATGCAGTCATGACATTTGGCTATTCTCTGGAGCAATATAGAATTCACTCAGTATTAAGAATGTAAAATGGAACACCTATTCTTCACTGCTATGCTGTAGCATTGATACAAAAGGAAGGAGGGAGCTGAAATATATTTCACACACATCTCAGAACTGAGTGATTGTAAATTTAGGGCTTCATCATACAAGTTAATAATCACCCATCCCAGAATTCAGCTGCAGTCTTTGAGTGTCGACTCGAAATATATTTCTAACAAATTCTAAAAAAAGGAGTGTTTCTTGCTAGTTTATCCAAAATTTTCCTCAGTGAAGCATGAAAAGGACATTAACAATTATATGTTCTTGCTCTTAGGAAAAAGGCATAAAGGACTAGGTTTGAGGATTTTGAATCTTAACATCCTATCAATCAATAATGCATACTTGGAACAAAAGAAAAGACTAATCACACACATTCTTAAGAGTCTAGCCAACAGATCAAGGGAAGTAATTATTCCTTTCTATTCAGCTCCTCTGAGTCTGTCTTGTATCTCTTTTGGGGGCCTTCAGGACAAAAGAGAAAGCCTGACTAACTGCCACTAGAATTTGGTTTGGCAATGGAGCACCTGGTTTGTGAGGATGTACTAGGAGGACTAGGCTTCTTTAGCTGGAGAAGATAAGGCTAATTGGACTATTTACTATCTCAAACTACCTGACGTTAGGAAAGCTATATTAAAAAAAAACACAAGAGAGACTGGGCCAGGCTGTACTTAGAGATGCACAATGGAAAAACTAGATAAAAGGGTCCCAGGCTGTGGCAAAGGAAGATACAGAGAACTTAAGGAAAAAATTATTCACCAAAAGCATAGAAACAATTTGCCCAGTGTTGGTGTAAAATCTCCATCCTTAGAGATCTCTAGAGCCTTGACTGAGGAAGACTATAAACATAAACAAATTTTAAAATTAGCTCTCCTCTGAACTAGAGTTTGGACAAGATGACCTCTGGAGTCCTCTTTCCATCTAACTTTTTATAAATTCTATCTATCTATTTTGTTGTCTATTCCATAATAAAATGTAGGAGAAACTTAGGCAGTAAATGGCTGACTACACAAAAGATTAAAAGAGAATAAGATGTTTTGTTATTGCTTTTAATTTCTGATAACTGTAGGAGGTAAGTTGAATACAGAATGATCTCTTCCTCATAAATACTTGAACAGGACAATGTTTTATTACTTATATGTTGACTGCTACCTACTCTATGCTTACATAGACTAGAAAATAATGTATGTATTCTGTTATTTTTCTGGGTAAGAAGCAAGTCCAAGAAGCTGCGTTGTTTGTTCTCCTCAGAGCCGTGAAAAAGTATTTCAGCACTTAAAGGCACTTCTTCAGGCAAATACGCTTGTTAGGTTACAGTCAGCATCTACCACTTCCTAAGCACACAAATACCCATGTGGCTTTTTGAAATTGGAAAGAAACTCTCATGTATTTTACAAGTGTGTGAGATCTATATACTTCTTAAAAAAAAAAAAAAAAAAAAGTGCAGACAACCATCTGGTATTGCTATCACACCAATGCAAAATTCTTTTTTTAATTCCACCTTAAACATACGAAAGATAAGAACTCCTGCCAGAAAACAAACAAACTATCTATCTATCTATCTATATAATATATATATATAATATATATATGTATTTTCTACTGACTGACAAAACTACAAGGGCTGCTCAAAAGGTAATGCCTCCTATTTTATTATGTTGGTCCACAGTGTCAGAGATGGATGTTGGTGGTATGGCAGTAGAGACTGAACCTTCCCAACAATATTCTATTGTATTTTGTTGTCTTGTGACAGATGGCAGTCTGATAGAATTGTGCCTGACATGGAAATGTGTATAAAGAAAATGTGGGCCATTGATTTCCTCCAGGCAGAAGAAATGGCACCCACTGATATTCACTGGTGCTTGATGAATGTTTATGGAAACTGAACAATGGATGTGAGCACAGTGAGGCAGTGGGTGCTATGTTTCAACAGTGGAGACAGTGGCAGTGGGTTACCTTTGCTGGTGCAGATTGTGACAAGCACGGTATAGAGACTCTTGTTCATTGCTGGCAAAAATGCATAGTTAATGGTGGTGACTGTGTTAAAAAATTGTGGTGTGTAACCAAGAATGTGGTGTGTTGTTGTGTATGTTGTAGTTTCCACAGAAATAAATAGGAGGCATTACTTTCAGAGCAACCTACATATAATAACAAAAATTATAGTGTAAATACAACTTCCAAGTACATCCAAAGCTCATTTTTTTTTCTGTTTGAAAACTGGATAAATTTTATAACATGTATTTTCTCTCTAAAATAACTATTTTACTTGCAAGACTATTTTGGCAAGCTTTCTTACAAACATTTTCCAGTGTAAAACAGAACTGAAATCTTCATGGAAACATAATCTTAAATAAAATACTGTACTGAAATACTTCATTCACTCTGAAACCAAAATGGCATGTAATTCTTAGAAAGTATTATAATATTTATAAAAAAAAAAATTATGCCTACATAATTCTTACAAATATAAACACCATGCAAAGAAAACAAGGGTCTAGTCTCTGGTTACTATGTTTGCCTCTGCAGAAGTGGGCTTTTGTAATGCATTTCTTTATAGGGTAAAATACATTTAACTCTTAAACTCCAAGACTAAGAGGATTATCTATGTGATTAACTATGGTTTATCTATATGTATATGTGACAGCATTGCTTGCTGATGTCCTTTGCTGTGAATAATAACCCAATTTTCACAGTATTCTGCATTCTATGTTAGCCCATGAACACCATCTTGCTGGACCAGGTCTGGGACAGCAGATTACTTAACTGAAGCATTTTTTGCATGTTACACATGTGACACAAATCTAGAGGGACACTATATTGGATAAACCTTTTACTTCTAGTATGGCACAGCAAGCACTCGGTGTTTCTGTTTTTGCAGACTTTCTTCACGCACAAAAATAAATCTGGAACTGTTAAATCATTTAGCAATTGTTCTGAACTCAAGGTGATCTCCATTAGTACAGAAGAAGTTCTCATATATTACTGGAGAAATTCTTTGAATCACAGACTCTCAGGTATAACCAAAAAAAAAAAAAAAAAAAAAAAGAAACAGGATTCATTATTCCAGTCTCCCAATTTAATTAAACGAGAGAAATGTCTGTGGCCAAAAGCAGTTACTTGTATTTTGTAATTTTTTCATTGCTTTTTACTTCAGGCCATATACAAATACAGTAACTGGCTCTTGCAAAACTGTTACTATACCTGGAATTTACAATGAGCAAAACTTGCAATACCTTAATCAAAGAAAATAAGTAAAATTCTTGTGCTTTTATCTTGCCTTGAGCATGATGGCTCAGTTTCAGATGCATGTACAGCTACAGGACTCTGATGTCAGACTTAAAATAGCTTCCTAGTGCTAGTTGTACTGAATCTTCTTAAACTTTAGTATCAGCTTAAAAGTAAGAATTGTTCTTTACAAACCAGTTCATCAGAAAATAAAGCAGAGTCTTTAATTATTTTCATTAAAATGTGTTTTCACTTTAGGGACACAATCTGATATCCTGCATGCCATGGAAGCTTACTATTATACAAGAGTGTCATCTAGTGAATTACTTGAATGAAGGACACAAAATCACATGCCTCAATAATACATGTACTTTGAATCATACTATAAGAATAGGAGATTAGAGAGCAGAAACTTTCAAATCATTTAAAATGTTTATTTTGGTTAACATCGCACACCAAAACATTTGGACTTGAGGATCCCTGTCTGTCCTTTCAACTTTGAGATATTCTATACGAGTAGAAGAATGAAAAAGAAGAGATTTTTCATAATATGGTGGTTTTCTTTTAATCACATTAAAATTATTCCTTATTCCATACACGTGCATTCAGGGATATGCAGTAAGGACATTCATTGAGATTTTTTAGCCTACTAATCCAAAAATTTAACTTCAATTTAATTGCAGTGAAATTATAGTTAGCTGTGATATTTAAAGTGATAGCAAATCCTACAATTATCCAAGCCATAAGGATGGTTCATTTATTCAATTTCAACTGATCCTTTATGTTCTTGCTATTAGTAATCATTCTCTGGCCCTTTTTCTAGCTCCCTTTCAATATAAACTATGTTAAACCTAGTCATATATTTTTTCCCCCAATTTCTACCTGCCTTGTTTGTCTGTTATCAGCAACTCTCATTTTTCTGTCACATCTGCTTTGCTTCCTTTCAGTCCCACAGATATCACATTTTTTAAATTTTTTAAATTTATTTTTTTATTATTATCAGCATTATAAAGGAAAATAGCAGAGAAATGCAAGAGAAGTGTGGAAGTAAGAGACACAAAATAGCAGTTAAGTGAGAGAAATTTGAGTAATAGTAATTAGTACTATTAGTGACTAGTATTATATGCTATATAGTAGTAATTAGTACTATTAGTAACTAGTAATACTAGCATGGATTTGCAACTGTCACCAGAATAGAGGTCTGTGATAATTCCTTAAAAGTTGCAGGGCTATCTTTTCATTATTGTAAGTTAAAATCTTTTCTTGATTGAATTTTATTTTCCTTAGCTTTGGATTCATTGCAAACTTAGAAGACTGATCTTGTTTAGCAATATCATTCAGTTTTTCTTTACTTTGTGAGCTGACTTTTCTTCTTAGGAGCTCTGTTAAAGTGCCCTACTCATTATCCAAGATGTGGACAGTATTCTGTTATCATAATAAAAATCTTGTTCAATTCTTTGTTTAATATGGAGCTTTAAATCTTTTAATATTTTGAAGCTGTAATTATCCTTTAATAATACAAGCAGATACAATTCTTTTATTATTTAGTACTTCATTCATGATGGAATATTTTTGAAAATTATGATTGTTGAGAATCATCTCTCCAGAGAGAGAGTCATTCTTGGACAACAGGGTCGTTAGCTTCTCTTCTGCCTTGTGTTTCAGATGGATCTTTATTTTTCTTTTATTTGTTTTCAGTTTTCTTCTTGTAACGGCTTATATGTATAATCAACTCTTCCTTCAGGGAATGGACCTCTCTTCCAATGTAGAAGACAAAAGCTATGCAAGCATAAAATCAAGTTTGCCTGGAATTAAAGAGAAAGATTTAAATTGCACCATTATATTCATGCATAAAACACTGTAATCTAGCTCTACACTATAATAGTCTTTCAAAGCATTGCCAAAGGCACTGTAGCAAGATCTATCTTACCATCGTGCTGATGTAGCAGATTTCACTGGTCTTTCCTAACAAAAGCCCGTATATTTTCTTTGAGTTCAGAATGTGAATTTCTCCCCTAGTGTATCATAGGTAAACTTAGGATTTTTTATGCATGTCACTGTTAAAATTGCATCTGTTTCACCCAATCTGTTACATAGCTATTTCTTTAAGAACAAGAGTGATCTATTTAACAGTTTTTTTCTGGTGGTGTTTCCAAGCAAGTTTTTCTTTTATGCTAATATGCTCAGAACAGTGTATCCTGACTTTTGGCACTCTTTACAGAACAAAATGTTCTCCAGCACCACACTGAGGCAGCCCTAATTTAGACACCCATAGAAAAAAGTCAAGAAGACAATGCTGTTTCAGATGTAATGTGTTCCAAGAAGTGGTATCATGGAGGCCGTAAGGCCACAATGTGGTGGATGTTCCTCCAAGTGAAACAGATGAAGAGGAGCACCTTCACGGCTGAGGCACAGTGAAATCACAGTGACATAAGAAAAATGCTTGAAACCATTCTGATGGGAATCCCACCACTTGTATTAAATTGTTAGCCACCTGTGTCACTCTAACAGACGCTCTCTTGGCCTCTTCCATCTAGTCATTAGCTTGTCTACTAGCCCTTTATCAGAGTGGGTAGCATTCGCACCGAGGAGTAAGCTCTTCTTCCAGCACCTATATGGAACTCTTCTACTTACATCACTGACAGCAATTATAACAGCCTCTCCATGGGTGCTTGTGGAGTTCCTATATAGCGAAGATGATACCCTCTTCCTGGATAATCTGGGAAGCAGGTGGGGAGTGCTAGTGAATCTCTTGCTGCTTCAATCTTTGTGAACATGAAATCTTTGCTGAGATGAGGGCTGCTCATTTCATAGTATGATTTGATGAGAAAATTAAAAGCAGAAACATAAAGACCAACTCAGAGAATACAGAGGAAGAAAAAATGTAATTCCCATTGAAAGGCTATCAGCATTGCTACCTCCACCTGATCCAACAGAAGAATCATAATTTTTTTTATCAGGTCCATTTAAAAGCAAATGCACACTGCTGGCTTATGCCCATCTTATCATCTACCTGGACACCCAAGTCCTTCTGCACAGAGCTACTCTCAAAGTGTTCTTCTCACAGTTTGTACAAACACCTGGGATTGCCCTGGCCCAATTGCAGCACCTTGCACTTGGCCTTGTTGAACCTCATTAAGTAAGTAAGTTCATATGGGCCCACTTCTCCAGCCCACTTCTCCAGAAGATGCCTTCCCTTCCCTCCAATGCATTGACTGCGCTGCTCAGCTTAGCTTAGTATTATGTGCAAACTTACTTGCTGAGGGTGCACTCGATGTCATTGTCTATGTCACTGATGAAGATGCTGAAGAGCACCAGTCTCAAGACCAACCCCTGAGAGACACCGCTTGTGACCGGCCTCCAACCTGACACAGAACCATTGAACACAACCCTTTGGCTGCAACCTCAAGCTTTTTTTTTTTTTTTTTTTTCCCACCAAATTGCTTAAAAGTAAGTAAATTTTGTTTGGTTTTATTTTTTAATAGCTTGATGTAATTGTAATTGTTAATTTTGTGATACTTTTGTTATGAGAACTACGTCAATGAGCTTCAGCTCTAGATATTTTACAAGTCTAATACAGAAGGATCTACATTTAATTAGATTATTTATTTATAATTTTCTGTCAATGAAGGTGTATTGTATAGCGTCAGAAGGGAAGCATCTAGAAGTCTCTGAGGACTTCTTTGTGTAACTTCTTTTACATTGGACATGAATTACTGCCTCCAAAGGTGGTCTCAGTATGTCTGTAGTATTTCTCACGTCCCATTTTTACTGTATTTTGAAGAAAGTAAGTGTCTAGAATGGTTTGCTGAAATATTCTTAGCAATTATACAAAATATTCTACAGTTCACACCAGTTTAAAACCTTTGATTTATATTTAATAGACTGTTGAAGTTGGTTCACCTTTTTTAGCATGCTACATTGTGCAGGCAGCCTGAACGAATGCACAAACTGATCTTAGAAGAATCTTCCAAAATCTGCAGGCAGATTTAAGTAAGTGAGAAATGTAAAGAACATTATTTAAATCACACAATAGTTTAAGTTGTGTGAAACCTCCAGAGGTCGTTTGGCACTGCTAAAAGAAGCAAAGGATAAATCCAACTTTTTGCTAAAGAAAATCCAGTCGGACATTTATTTTTGAATCCTAGAAGCAGGTGATTCCATCAGTTCCAAATAGCCTCTTAGCAAAATGTAAAATGAGTGAGCACATATTAAGTAAGTGTGTATTGATTTATGCATGCTGAGAATGATGACTTACTTACTTACTTATGTATTTTCATTTCTTTTTAAATTGCAGATAGATAGACTTTAATTCAATAGTGGTTGTGCCAAGAAAATTACTTCATGCAGCTTGTAGTAAAGGCTAACAGCTAATTTGCAAAGATAATTAGACCATCCCTAACTTAACTTGCATGCTTTAACTGCTTCTTGGAACTTCCAAGCACCTGTGCAGTTTTGGTTTATTTTTGGAGCTTATTGCAAACTTTAGAAGCAGTACATTTTCATAAATCCCAGTTCTCCAAATTCTCATTTTCCTTGCCTTAGAAATAGCACTGAATGAGAATGAATTATATTATCTTTATGTGGGAATAGGACAGAGCTTTAATTAAGCGAATCCTTATTTTTTTTTTATCATAAATGCCTGGGGGAAAATAAGTAGGTAGGGTTCTTATGGTTGCATTCAGAAGTGATGGATATTCTTGTTATCTTGGTCACATAAAGACATCATAGAATCTAGATAAATCAAACAGCCTCAAGAACAAAGTGAATGAAAGCACCCAATCTTTTAATGAAAGTTCTCTTCTATAGCAGAAGAAAATCAGGCTCTGAATAGAACTTCTTTTCTTTCTCTGTGGAAAGAGGAGGGAGGGAAAAGGGATTATCCTGACAGTATGTTGTTCCTGTTCTTTGTGATACTCCTTAGGGACATCTCAGAGGAAGACACCCTTCTTTTTCAATAACTGGCTGAAGCCTGACCATCCTGTTATATTACTAAACTCAAATACCAAATGTTCGAAATCTACAGAATGTGCTGATATTATTAAGGCATAAGTGTGGCATATGTAGATCACTGACATTAACTGAGACATACAAGAAAAAGTACAGATGAGAGAGAAAAGGAAGAAAATAAATAGGAGTTATGCAATTCGAAGGTATATACTATACACCAGCTAAGCCTAACCCAAAGTTTTAAGATTTAATCTATGAGACTCTGTTTTCAGATTGCAAAACAGAAGCTTGCTTTAACTCCATCAGCAGTCTAAATTTTGATCTATTTTGTATTTTAATAGCAACTTTAATGTAATTATTTCACAAGAAGTACTTGTATTTATTTCTACTTTGATTTAGGCATCAAAAAATAAACCGCTAATGTTTGAAAACAGTTTTAAACACACACACACATATCTGTATATACATATATATATATGAAAATCAAAGTGTCAGTAATACTAAGCCAAACTAACCTTTAAGACAGGAAATCACCATTTTGGAAAAACAATTATGAGGGCTGTTCTGAAGTGGAAGCTTCCAATTTTACAACGTTGGCTCATTACATCAGAGACAGATGGTGGTACAGAAGTAGAGGCTGAACCTCTCCACCAACACTGCAGTACATGTTGCTGCTGTGTGACAGATGGAAGCAGAGGGGCACTCTGACAACTGGTGACTGCCATGGAAGCACGTATGAAGAAAATGGGGGTCACTGAATTCCTCCATACGAAAAAAAAATGGCACCCATTGACATTCACTGCTGTTTGCTGAAAGTTCATGGAGACTGTGCAGTGACTGTAAGCACAGTAAGGCATTTCAGTAGTGGCAACAGGGACAGTGGATCACATCCACTGGTGCAGATTTTTACAAGCATGGCTTACAGGCTTTTGTTCATTTCTGGTAAAAATGTAGAGCTAATGGTGGTGACTCTACTAGTAAACTAGTGCTCTGTGCCTGGGAATTTGCTCTATGAAATAGTGTTATTGTGAGCTTTGCTGTAGTTTCCATGGAAATCAATACAAGGTGTTACATTTCAAGCAACCTCCATACATTTTGGTGGAAGTGATGTACTGGCTTTATTCAAAAAGGTGTTGCAGGAGGTTGCTTGTATTAGCATTTGGTAGTGGATGCCTTTTTACATCTTCCTCTTGTTGTCTGACTCCTGAAGAAAAACACAACTACTCTTCATGTTTTATCTTCAGTCATTCCTATATTTGCTGAAAGATTTGCATCCATAGCTTGATATAATTCTTATGATTCTTATGTTTTCAAGTTTCTTGGCAAGCTGGCTTGGCTCCTAGCTTTCTAGCCTAAGGTACTTAGTATTACTGAAGGCACTATTATAAAAAGGATGCAGGCCACATCATCTGACAGAAGACCAAAGAAACATTTTTAACATGACCTGCACATAGTTCCATTCTGCTGAATCTCTTTTGTTACTTTCTTGCCTTATTTTGAACTGTTCAGGCCTCCAACTTCTGAATCCACAAACCTGCATCACAGTTAAGATATCCTTGGTGTAAAAGCTGTTTATTTTCTCATTTACTTGCCCTGTTACTTGTACATCAAGTGAAAATATTTTAAGTCATGAAAGTATCACAGAATTTTGAGAACTGAAATTTGTGGTGAAATAAGAAACTGTATAATTAGCTAGGTTAAAATGCTGTAGATGTACTACTGTACTGCCAAAGTGCTTCTTTATTTAAAAAGCACCCTTTGGTGAAAAAAGAAAATTAACATTATGGCTCAGCAGCAGCTTTACCAGTGTGTTTCAGACTGTTTTAAGCTTCATTTTTGTTAGGGTGAATTTTTAAAGATTTGCGTGCTTGTTTGTAAAATGCTATATGTTGACATTTCCAGTTCTTCCTTGTTCAATTTTCCATAACAATTGATTGTTTTGCATTTTTTTTTTAATCATAGTGTGAGTGAGTTTATAGATTTTTCATTAATGCCTGAGGAATCAGGAAGTCCATGAGTCAGAGGAGCTCCATTGATTTAACACTTCTTGGTGAGACTCACAGAAAACAGAAATAAACCTGAACTTCATCAGCATAAATAACTTCAGTCCAGACAAGATATACTTGAACTATTTCTTATATTTGCCAAATTCTATAAGGCTATTTGTCAAATTACAGTGTATAAATATTTTACAAACAACATTTATCTATTTTAGAAAGTTACTAAAATTTACATAGAAACAATTAAATACTTATATTTGCTTATTCTTTTGTGTGTGCACGCATGCCTTACATTGTGAGTAGAGAGGAATGCAGTTCAGTATAACAATGTTTTGTTCACCATTTACTGAAAATTTGTCACATGATTTGCAGAAAAAGGTGGAAAACAAACACTCTTGAAAAATGGCAAAAAACTATAAATAAGCAGTTCTCCAGCAAGGCAGCATCCCTGAATACAGCAATTACTATATGAAAATATGCTTCACAATCATATTTTTGACTCTGGGAGGGGAGTCACTAGGACAGTCTGGACTACTTGAAATAAAAAGAGAGTGACTGAGAGAGTTTTCTGTCATCTGCACATACTGCCACCTTGCTTGAGGCTACAATAACCTTCGGCAGCTAGGGATAATAGGGATGGGAAGGAGACCCCCAGAGAAATGGAAGACAGGATGCAGCTTTGCTCTAGATCTGTAGGAGCCATGAGAGCATGAATAGCACAATACTGGAAGTTGCAGCCTCTCAAGAAATTATTCATATCTTACAGATTTAGTAGTGAAAAGTACTTTCGGTCCTTAATGTACTAGTCACAAACTTTATTTTTCAGTGAAAAGGGGGGGCGGGATTTTGTGGTTTAAAGAACATCTTAATGAAGCAGAGCAAGATTGCTTTTATAGTAAGAACAGTGAAGCCTGAGCTGAGGATATTTTTTTTTTTTTACTGCCATGTGAAAAAAAGTGCTTTGCAAATACTACCAATTGACTAAAAAGAACATACAGGGGCACCACTGGGACTTTCTTTCACAGTGTATAGCAAGTTTCATTATGAGCGTTCATGCTACAGTGCCTTCTCCAACATCCCAAAATTCTGAGGCCATAAGCAGAAATGATCACACTGCATTTTCTTAAAGCAAACATCCTATGGCTAGACAGAAGGCTCAGTAAAGTAGTGAGCCTATGTTCTCATAAGCATGAGATTTAGAGAAGCAGTATCTAGCATTTCACCCAGGGAGGTTGTGGATTCTCCTTCTCTGGAGATATTCAAGACCCGCCTGGACACCTACCTGCACAACCCTCTGTAGGGGGCCTGTTTTGCAGCAGGTTGGACTCAGTGGTCTCTAGAGGTCCCTTACAACCCTTACAATTCTGTGATTACTGGGAAAACCGCTTTTGTCAGCAGTAGCTGGTTTAATCAGTGTTTTATTTAGAAAAAGACTATATGAAAAAGAAATATTGAAAGAATATTGAAAAAGTATTAAGTAGGTTTTCCTGATTTTTACCAGAACAAACAGGTCCATCCTACTCTCCAATGAGGATAACTACAATGTCTTTGCAAGATTTCTTACCTCTATTGTTATGAAAATAGAAGTACAGTAACAGGGACTGCAATGCCAAGAGTGTGAAATTTTTCTTTTTCTGTTTTGAGTTGTAATGATATCCTAAAGAAAAAGTTTATACCAAGGTAATAGCCACTAAGTAATAAACATACATGATGTAGTTCCAAAATATGTAATAGAACAGGATATATTTCCATAATTAACTGTTAATTACTTACCAAAAAACCTAATATCATTGAAAAGATAAAACAATGATGTTTTATAATTAAGGGATTGGAAAAAGAAAAAGATTATGCTCCCTTTAATATTTGTAGCTCTGTTCTTGGGGTATATAAAGGATTATAAAAACCACAAGTCCTGTTGGATTGGATAGAAATACATAACTTAGTAATGAAACAATTTAGTGAATTGCTGATTCTGTTTTGGGAGTTTAGAATCTGAACATTTAAGAAGAGGTATTCTTATCTGGCCTACCCTTTTTATACTGTTCAACACTTCAGTTAGGAGTAAGGTTGTTTTCTTAAAGCAAGCTATAATTCTAGTACTTGTAGTAGTACAGTGAGAGGCTACAATTTTGCTTTGTAGTCAAACCAAAGGTAGCTATTCATAAAAGATGCATTCATTCACTAGTTATTCCCAAACTTGGGGGAGAACATGAGGTTTCCTCCTATTTCTGAAGGAAAAGCTGTCACCTGAATGCAAATCTGTTTATCATAGCTAACAGTACAAGAATGGCTGACATGATTTGAATTTGGGAAGTTCAAAGAAAACAGGTTAAGCACTTTAGGAGTCATTCCCAGAGGATGGTCAGAAATAAAGATCAAAGAAAAGAAATCTCCCTTCTGCCCAGAATTCAGGAAGGAGTAGAATTTTCAATGGCTTACATACTATATGAAGGGGGATTTGATCAGGTAGGTATTTGAGGTATAACAGATAGGTATTTGAAGGTATAACGTATCAATCTTATCAAAAAGAAAAGGCATTTTTTACATTTTTATAAAAATAATTTCTCACATTTATGATTCTTTAAGAAATCTATACAGTGAAATATTAATTGCCTTTCTAGTTAAAAGCAAACATGGGAGTTATAGATTGGCATGTATTTGCATTGAACATCTCACTTCTGTACCTGCTGTTTACTTCCCCTTTCGCTATTATTTTACCATTCTGCCCTGATTTGCATCAGGCAAATAGCATTTGATCAGTTTGATTCCCCTTTTCAAACATTGTTCAACAGCAAAACATAGATTCCAGGGATAAAAGAGTCCAGTTAGAGTAAAAGCAGCAATCTTGTTTCTTCTTTTTTTTTCTTTTTTTTTTTTTTTTAAATGAGCTAGAGTCTTTATGTTTCTATTATTATTATTATTATGCATTTCTGATGCAACAAGTGATCAGCTATTGGCTGGTGAAGGAGAGGTGAGTGATTGGTCAGAATACTTTTTACTAGAAACAAAAAGGAAAACACTAATACATACTAATAACAGTAGCCTTTAGTGAGGAATCTTAATTTTGGGCTGGCAAAAATGAACAGCCTTTATGTTTGTGATAGGAATGGTGTCCTTCCGTTGGAAGAGTTATCTGTCTGACAGGAGTTATCAATGGGTTAATGCTTTCTAAAAATCACCGGCTAAAATAAAAGCTAGGTGGAAACCCCACTGTCAAGTGAAAAAATGTCATCCAGTATTTTTTTGTTACTAAAATCAGTGCATAATTCAGTCTTTTAGTCTTTCTTATGAAAAGAAAAATTGTTTGTCCTAATTTATTTCCATGATTCACATCTGTGCACTTGCAGTACATTCTTCCTCATAATAGCAGCTGATGAGACCACTTCTGCTTACACTAAAGAGGGCTACAAATTTTAAAAATATATATTTTCCCCCTTATGATATATTTCACTTGTAGGCTGCTATGCATTACTTTGCCTAAAGCAATAGCTACTAAATACTAAGACAACTTCAAAGTTTTATTTTATAATCAAGAGCTAAGACTAACAGACTAAGACTAAAATACAAACAATTGCCTAGACCCCTTGAAACTTACTTAATGGTATTTCCTTACCTTCTTAGTCTTCCTCAGGAGTTTGTTTTCCAGCTTCTCTCGTGCATTTATCCCTTCCAAATGTACTTCGGGTCATCCTTATGGAAGGCGTTTTCACTCTGCGAGGTTCTCCCTCCACATTTTTCAGTGGAAAACAACAGGTGCCCAAAGCATGGAAAGGACATGGTATACCTTTTGAGATAATGAGTCAGGTACCATAAACGGTGACTTATTTGAAAAGCATAGCATCAGATCTACTTAAGTTTTTGAGCATTTGTTGGGCTACTCAAATTTTCACTGAACAGGCCCAATCCTTCAACTCTCCATAGTATCTTGCTGTTAAAACCTCGTTGAAACATGTATGGCTATTTAGGTTACATTTTAAGTATAGGAGACTGAAAGTGTGCTTTTTATTCCTCGAGTTGCTGTAGTTATGGAAACAGGCTTTTTTAAAAATCTTTCTGTGAAGTCAGAAAAGAAACAATATAGTAACATACTGTTCTTCATAGTGCCAGGTAAGAAATCTGCTGTCTCCTTGAATCTGTTTGGAGAGATGTATCCATCCATGCATAATAAGTGTACAGAAGGATTTCCCCATTGCAGCTGAAGATGGAAGGTCCACTTGCACTGCATTTCCCAAGTTAGCAGCTAAAACTTTGTCACATTCCACTGTCATATGCGTTTTCATGAAAAAAAATCCAAGGACATCTAGGGTGGCCTGGTGATGTGTCAAGCAGTAGGAATAATTCACATGGCTCAGAGTTCTGCCAAAGACCAGGATGCTGGAAATTTGCCCTTTTACTTTACGTTTTGTTTTGCTTCAATACTTCTCAATGCTCTGACTTTTATTTATTTATTTATTACTTTTTCCCCACTAACATCAGAAGTCTTAATTTGCACAGTGAAGATTGAAGTTGCTGATTACCATTATATCTGTTTGAAGTTTTATTTTTTCCTTATATGCATGTAAAAGCTTTTATTTTTTCCCCAAATTATCAAAACTCTGCTTAGTTTGATTCATAAAATAAACAGCATGCATTTTAATGTAAAATAACTTCTAAAAATACTTATTGTCCTGAAAAAAACTGCATGTCTAAATACTGAAATGAAAGCTGTTACAGCTGCTATAAACAGATTTCTCTCTTTTTCCCCAAACAGTGAGTATAGACTATAAAAATTCAATCATACAGGGAGAAACTAAACAGAGGCATGGTGACAGTTTAATTTTTAAAAGCTGTCATGTCTTTCCACATAATGCAATTGGACAGCATTTTAGTTAGGGAGCTTTAGAAAACTTAAACGTGACATATGCAAATTAAAAAAAAAAACAAACAAAACAGCCCTCCACCTTCTCATCTTGCCTTTCATGTCTGTATGGTTTGCATTCTGTTGTATTTAAAATATTATATATTTTTTCTTTTCTTTCAGTTCCTTTTCTATTTTTTTTTCCTCTCTTATGTTGAAGCTTTCTAATAAAGTCAATAAGCTACAGAAAAGCAGAAAATAGATCTTTCTTTCAGTGACTTTTCAGTTGGCATTTTCATTTAGTATAATTCAACAGGAATTTCATGTTTCTTTCACATAAATATATGAAAAGGTTAAAAACTTTAGTCATTGAAATTGTGACTTTAAAGTCCGAAAACATTTAAAATCCTTATCTTAAGCAAGAGAAGAAGCAACTGAGTAGCAGGACAATTTCACTGAACTCTACAGTTACCTATCAATAGAGTAGAAGGATAGTCAACAAAAAATACTTTAAATAATCTTTAAAGAACATTAGGATGGAGAACATCTTAATCATCATTAGAACTAATTGACACTTCAGCAGCAACTATGTAGAAGTACAGACCTTTTTCTTCGTAGGGGAATATACAAAGATAAAAGCATGTTAACTGAGCATTTTTTATTTCTTTAGATACATACTGACAGATCTAATGAAAAATGACAGTAAGAGAGTCATTAGTATTTTGCATATCTGATGTTTAATTATACCTACTCTGTTTTAAGATTTTAATCTTCCTAGTCATAAAGTTAACTGAAGATAATCCCACATTTTCAGTTGTCTATAACCCCAACAGGAAAGAAGATGCATGCATTTGAGCACCACATCTTTGCTTATTGAAAGTTCAGTTGGTGGATCTGGATGCTACCAAGCTTCCTCAGGCTAAAAAGTACAATTTGTACTCTTGCTTTCTAACATCTTTCCTTTCTCTGCTTCTGTTTTTTATCACCCAAACCAATCTAGCTATAGACAAAAACTCCCACAGCTCTAACAATATTTACCTTGCACCTCCCCACTCAGCCTGCACTATTACTTAGTCTGTCACAGCTCTTGCTTTGTTGATGTAGTTTTGCCTGTCTATTCTTCCTCCCCCACCAAGGAGCAGGTAAAACACTATTCCTCCTGCATGCCCAGGGAAGTCTACATGCTAGTTTTATTATAAAATGCATTATTTGCATTATAGAAAAAAAAATATTGCAAAAATATTTGTGCAAGCTCTTTTGTAATCAAGAAGGCACACTCAATAATAGGCTAACAACAGTCCCCCAGCAAACATATTTGCTGTAAAGTAAATAATTACATGCTAAGAAACAGAATATGCTTTCTCTAGTGCTAGGGCAATAAATGCATCAGAGAGAAAGTCTTTGCAAACTCAGAATGGTTTTTTGTAATACACAGCACAGAAACAGCAGAGGAATGGAATCAGCACAATGGGAAGATACTAGAAAATGCTAGAAAAGAAGGAAATAAAACACTTACCCATCTCCAAGGATCCAAGCTTTACAGTAGAGACTCTACAGAGGAACAACCTCCAATAAGCAATCCTTCCCCAGTGGCAGTCAGCCATTAAATGAGGTCTAAGACAGGTGCAGCCAGGCTCCACCTCTTCTGGTCACTCAGGTGAATTGTCTTCACCTGTGCTCCCAGCTGCTCAATCAGTGATTTAGGCTTATGACTCAACTGTTCCCATACAAGCACAATCTATGCCTGTTTGAGAGACAACATGGATTTCCCTACAGCTGGGATGCTTCAAAGAGAGGACAGTAAGATTTAATTGAGTGCTATGGAACAATGTAGTGGGTGCTTTTGGATTGGAAGTTTCTAATTTCTACTACAGGCAATATCAAGGTAGTTAAGAGCTTATTCATTCTATTCATTGTCCTGCCTTCTTTTCTACTGCTGCCTCAACATGCTAGTGTGTTAGACTGTACATCCTTTAAGACAATATTTAGCAATTACTGGCTCACAACATAGTATTTTTGCAGTGAGGATAAGAAATTCATAAGCTTTCATAGTTGCCTAAGGGTAGGAGAAAAGAAAAATTCTTGGAATTCAGCTATTATCAAAACACTTCTAAATTGTAAACATCAGCGAAAGATGGTATGACATTCTCTTCCCTAAATATACAGTATAAATAAGGGATGTCTCTCTTTGCAGGCACAAAAAGATGTACTGTATCTGCTCTTTCTCCATTAGGACATGAATATTTTCCCATCTAGAAGTCATTAATGCAGCACTACTTGTACTACAGAAGTCCAGCACAAACGTAGGCTCTGTAACTGCTAGCATTGCTACGTACAGCTAAATGGCTTTTTGACTGACATATCTTTGCCATAGCAAACAGCAGTAGCCAAAAATAAATGCTCACTAAGCATCATTTCTATGACAAATGAAGGCTAACATGAGTTAGCATAGCTGTGTTTTCTATGTTGCCTCATGTTTTTATTTATTTATTGGGGGGTTAATTTCAAGCTATATGTTTATGAACAAGTATTGTGTCCTTTACAAAATAAATTTGGAATGTGGAACTGCTGAGCAAAATCATTAACTCATAGAAAATATAACTCGTATTTTTCTTTTAAACATGATAATCTTAGGAGTGCATAGATATAAACCTTCCCACCAAACCTTCCTTCATTTAGCAACTGCATGAATATGCAGCTAAACTCAGTATGCTTAAATTAATCTAAAAATAGCATGAACAGTGTTCAGCAATTCTTTCATTGCCATCTGTTTTCAAATACTGCTGTTTCATTTTTTGTCAGGGTATGCCTTCTTAGATTTAGCATTTACATCTTACTCAGAACTTTATTGGTCAAAATTTCCAAGAATTGCATTTTTGCCTAGATGTGGAATAGGAGCTTCATCCAGAATGTCAGCATGTAGTCAGGCCATTATCTGTTTTTCAAATGGAGCACAAAATTACAGTTTCCTCTCGTACTGAGGGTGACGAGTACTGTGTGGAGGGCTATCGATTGAATCAAATAGATTATGTACCACCACAGAAGGATGTTTCTGTAACTTTATTAACAACAGACATACAGGGCTAACATCAGGCTAGTTCAGAAAAGTAACAACCATGATTTTTAGAACAAATTGTTTATTTATTTATTTATTATTTTTATTTATTTATTTTTATACTCTGTTCATAGGACACTTTTGCTTTGGTGGATTAACCTGTGAGTCTCAATAAGCAGGGAAGCACAATAATATTCAGTAATTTAATAAATCTTTACGCTTTTGTGCAGTTAACATCTGTTTTGATCAATTTGTGGATAGGCAGAATTTTTTCCTATGAATTGGTGCGTGTAACTTCTGTTTCTGTTAAAGAATATTATGAAGTGGCTCAGATTTGTAGCTGTTGTCACCCTGTGATAACAGTGGTAAAGGAGTGCTTCTAATCCCTTTCAGTCCGATTCTGTGATATAGTTGGTAATTAGATGCATGGAAATCAGAAAGTAAACTTTTAAAATATATGAGCATCTAGCACTGCTTGCAAGCAGCTAAAATTAAAATAACGAAAGTTGTAGCGTCAGAATTTCATGCTAACCTGGTGTTGTTTCCTAAGAACAGAGTATGAAATGGCACAGTATAGCATCCTTGTCTCAGAAATGTGGAGCTTTTAGGACCCTCTGCGGTGTTTATTTAATTTATGCTGAATAATTCATGCTAAGTTAATTAGTTAATTAGTGCAGGTTCCACTGGAATAGAACACTATCTATGAATTAGGATTTTGGTCTCTGCTGTCACATTATATTCTGAAAAATTATAGTAGAGGTCTTATCTCTTGCATCTAAATTCTTTCTACAGCATTTTTTTTTTCTCAGTTTGCAAAAATAGTGTTCTACTTTTTCATGCACTATCCATCATAGTTTTGTGTCTTGTTTTTTTTTTTTTTGTTTTTTTTTAATCTCCCACTGCAACTGTAATAAAACTTCAACGTAAAATGCAGTAAAATACATCCTAGCAGTGTAGGATTTGCAGGGCTGAGAATTTTAAGGGTGCAAGCTACTGAAGGAATACAGGGACATAAACCATAGAAACTGATTCTGTTGCTCAGTACTGCAGTGCTACAAAGGCAGCTGAATGGGTGCCCAGTTGGACTTGATTACAAAACAGGTTCTCACATTTGCAGTTTTCTGAAGCACTCTGACACCACATTTGAGCTATTTCCACAAAAGCAGAGCTCAGTGGCTGCCTATTTTCAGGGCCAGCCAAAAGCTTAGTAGTTGCACACAAGCTCAGTGAGATTCCAAACAGAGCACCATCTATGGAGCAATCCACAGGATTAAGTGACCACATGCACTTTCTGTGCCTCACCTTTTTCTTGATGTTCTTTAAGCAAATGCAAAAGCTTTTTGTGTGTGGGTTTTGGTTTGATTTCTGCATTATTCCTCACATAGCCTTACACAGGTCTGTTACAAAGATTCTGAGCTGTTGTCTGTGAGTGCTCCAATACTTGGGCAGAGTAGAATGGTCAGCCTTACTAGTGGATGAAGGCTGCTTGGATCTTGAAGGAGGAGGGACTGCTTCCTCATTCTACCAAAGTGGTGACCAGCAGTAAGGCTCAACTACTTGTCTGTTTTCTATGTCAGTGATTTCTTACCTCTGAATTTGCAGTAAATTAGAAAATGATAGACCCCTACAGACACAAGAAGAGAAAGTTCATGAAGCCATTTTTGCTGAAGGCTCTGAATCCTCACATTCCAGCTGGGAGGCAGTGTGCTTGCAGCAGCGGTGGATCAGACACAATGGGGGAGAAAACCCTTTGCACACCAGGCAAAGGAGGAGAAAAGTCTCCCTCTGATGGCAGAACGAGGTACAGGAATTATATCAGTTCACAAAACGACCATAGGTTTCAGACTAGGAACAGTTCTAGGAAACAGCAGGACTGAGGAATGCCACATATCTTACGATGCATGAGATATACAGGATTCACATTCCTTTTCTGAGTGCATTGTAGCTTAACACAGGAGGAAGTGGAAGTTGAACGTGAAAAGAGATGTATTCCCAGCTGATGGTTTAAATACCCATCAGTTGTTTAAAGTGCCTGGTGGCCAAGCAGGTCAACGGCATCCTGGCTTGTGTCAGAGACAGCTCTACCAGAAGAACTAGGGAGGTGATTAGAAGAGCTGATCACCTTGCCCTTTTGGTGCTATGTGGGAGGCTGGACTAAATGATCTTGGAGTTCATTTCCAACCTTAACAATTCTGTGATTCTATTATTGCTCTTAGAAGGGAAACATGTCACAGATGAACCTCATTCCTTAACAGTCACTGTCTTTTTACATGCTTTTATTGCTCATCAAAAAAAAAAAAAAAAAAAAAAAAAAAAGGTTACTGTGGAAACACAGAAACATCATCCATTTTTGTTTTTATGCATCTTTAACACTGGTGAGTCTAGCAAATGGTGCTTGCAAGGTGGAATTCTGTATTCTGTATGAATAGTATGAATGAAGAATAGTAGAATGAATGAATAGTAGAATGAAGTGTATTCTGAATGTTTTTTTTCTTATTGTGTAATAGGTGAAAATGGAGTTGAACGTAAATATTAACCTCAATTTGTTGTTTAAATACTAAAGGATATGTAAGGAACTCAAGACATTCCAATTGCTTAATTTTTTTTCCAACCACTGTGAAAATTCAGTCTCTCTCTCTCTCTGTCAGCTGAATCGGGGTAGCTCAGTTCCTGAAATATGGGAAGGATGACCACATTCAGTGTGAGAGCCACTCGTTTAGATTTTTTTGAGAACCTGAGTATGTGCTATTGCACTCTAGTACAGATAGCCATCATTTTTGAAAGTGACAGCAACTGAAGATTGTGAGAACTACTCGATTTCCATACCTTGAGAATTAAGGCTGCATACCTAGACTCATAAATCTTGGTTTAGAAGCTGAACATTAGAAATCAATCTTGAATGTCTTTGGCAGATGGTTATGAGGAAAGTGTCCATCTTTTCACTGGGCTTTGCAAATTCATGCTGTTGATGAAAGGCAAGCATTCAATTTAAATGCATTTCTTCTCATATTAAGATTAGCAAGGGCACACAATTATCAATCGATGTCATGAGTAAAAATAAAGTCATAATTTTCAGGAAGTCGAACGTTTTCTCAGTCTACTGCTACAGTGAAGTTTTCTTCTTTCCTTTCTCTTATCCTCCTTTCTGTTATTCTTTCTTTCTTTAATTTTCACAATAATACATTCATTTCACTGAAATTCTATGTCTAATATAGTGAATTTAGCAGAATTCTACAAGCAAAACATGACAGAATAGGGACAATCATTTAGAGTAGAAAAAAAAAAAATAAGGCATGAACCACATTTTTTTTTTTGGGGGGGTGGGAAGCTAGCTATTTTAAATCAAAGTGTCTGAAATCAAAGTTCAGGGCATATGCCCTGAATATGATTTCTCTACAAAATCATCTTTCTTTAATGAAGGTCCACTGTGAATATTTTACTACATGAAAATTATATTGACCATTAATATATGAAGTAAAGAATATTATTGTTTTCATGTACATATATTATATTTGTGTAATAGACAAATGTCTATTCATAAGGATCTCAGATTCTTATCCTGGTTGCATCTAAAGAACTTTGCTAGTGAAATCTTAGTGCCCTGCATTATGATATGTGATCATTTTTCTGAAAAGAAATCATTTTCCTTTTTCAGACTTCCATAATAACTTGCAGTGCTCCTCTGTTTCCATCCTGTAACTATTTCTGGTACTTATGTAAATGGAATTTTTATGAATCTCTAGAAAAACATGAGATATCTGAAGTCACAAAACTTACAGTATTACTAAAATTTCCAGTGCTTTGAGGAGATTACAACACTAAAAAAATCCCCACAAAACAAACAAACAAAAACCCAAATAGAAGGTCAAAATATTCACATAATTTACTTCTGAAAAATCTGAAGTAGATCCAGGACTAGGATTTGCAGGTAAATTAGTAACGCATCCCTCAGTCAGTTTGTCACAGAGGAGTTCTGAAACAGAAAACCATCTCAATGACATTCAGCAGTCTTTTTGCCTGTGATGAGTTTCCTTGCAGTAAAACCATCATTGTTTCTCAACTATTTTTTTCCTTTATCAGTCAACTCTTTCACAGCTCAGCAAAAATGAGAATTTAAAAGTTAATACAAAATTTCTTTCAGACAATCTCTCTTTAGAGAAGTGAAGGAGAAGGCAAAATACTGAATGATGATTTAACACAATCTCACCTACCAGTTCAGGGAACCGTTGCTATTTATTACATTTTTTACTCACTGTCTTTCATAAATTGGACCAAATTAAAAAATTTTTAGTCTTTCTAGAGGAAGTAATTTCTAATAAAAATAATCTTATGAATGTTCTCACTATTATAGTGAAAAAATAAGAGGGAGGGAAACAAAACAAAATTAAAAAAAAAAAAAAAGTTATTTCTTCCACTTAAATCATGTAGCATTGATTGGCCTAAGCAATTGGTGGTTTACTTGTTAAAGCAAAAGGCTTTTTGCCCAGATTGGAGAACTAAAATTTTCCTATTCTCTTCAACATCACTTTTCTACTCACTAAAGCATTTAAATTATAACAGAGCATTAAATACAGTCCTACCAATGAGTAAAAGCATTTTGATCTTACGACAATAAGCCTACACCAAAAGCTTCTTCTAACCACATGAAATTAAAATTAAGCTAATTAATCATTTATCTGTTTGTTGTTTTTTTTTCTGTAGTTACTGAGAATGTCATTTCTTCCATTTAAATAGTACCATAAAATGTGTTAAAGATGAATTATTCTCCAGCAAAGACAGTTGCAGATTTTGATATTCATTTTTCCTTGGCTTGCTTTCTGTTTTGGGAGAAATGAATACTTGTGAAGCTTTTTTTAGGAGCAACTTTGTCAGATGGTAACTAACCACCATAAAAGAAATGACTTAAAATCTCATCTCTTACAGTCATGCCAAGATATTTAATCAGTGCCATTCATGTCTCTGACAAGTGTCCTTAATATCAAATTGTTGGTATTCTTTAATTGGTTTCTCACAGTTTCTCCATCAAAAACTGTTACATTTGTGAGGATCAAGAATGTGATCATGTTCCCCACATCCATATGATCATGCTGATCATCACTACAGCTGTTTTGAGGAAGATTCACTTCTTATCAATTGTAATAGTAATGCTTGAGGAATCCTATTTGAACCATTACTACTGGCTATGTGATTTTTACCCTCACCTGTGATGTAATTCATGCTCCCTTCCCTCATATCAGCTAGAATGATTTCCTAAGTTAATATATATATATTTTTTTTTTCCTAACAGTTCAATACCTGACAAAGAAAATGATGCCAGCAAATATCTTCTAATAGATTCTGGTTTCCAGGTAAATTATATGTATATATTCTTTTTTCTTGTAATAAGAATGATAAAAATAAGAAACATTATTTTAATGTTTGTGGGGTTTATTTTTGTTGTTGTTTCTTTTTGTTGTTGTTGTTTTGGGAGGGGAGCTTGTTTTGTGTTTTAAAAAGTCCTTAACATTTTTTCTCCCAATTCTAGTTTGAAATAGATGGAAATTCCTCTGTGTATAGAAAAAGAATGGGATGAATCCAAAAAAGAGGATTTCTTCTATATGGGCATTTGAAGTTCCATTTCTAGATGTACATTTGTACATCTAGAAGAGAAGTGTGACCAGCAGGTCGAGGGAGGTGATCATCTGCTCTGCTCTTGTGAGACCGCACCTAGAGTACTGTGTCCAGTTCTGGGGCCCCCAACACAAGAAGGACATGGAGCTGTTGGAGCAGGTCCAGAGGAGGGCCACAAAGATGACCAAAGAGCTGGAGCACCATCCCTACGAGGACAGCCTGGAGAAGAGAAGGCTCTGAGGGGACCTTATGGCAGCTTTCCAGGACTTCAATGGGCTTACAGGAAAGCTGGAGAGGGAGTTTTTAGAAGGGCAGGTAGCAACAGGATGAGGAGAAATGGCTTTAAACTGGAAGAGGGTAGATTTGACTAGATATTAGGAAGAAATTCTTTGCTGCGAGGCTGGTGAGACACTGGAACAGGTTGCCCAGTGAGGTCTTGGATGCCCCCTCCCAGGAAGCATTTAAGACCAGGTTTGATGAGGCTGTGAGCAACCTGGTCTAGAGGGAGGTGTATCTGCTTATAGCATGGGGTTGGAACTAGATGATCTCAAAGGTCCTTCCCAACCCAAATCGTTCCATGATTCTACGAAATAGGTGCTTGCAAAATACTGTGAGCTTTCACTTGTTCTACTACACTGTTCATGAAAAGCATTACTATTACTGAAAATTGTTCATTTCAGCTGTTTAAGATTAATCTGTATTGTTTTGGTGATATTTTAAATAGTTCTCAAGGCATATTTCTAACAGACAGTGCATTCCTACCCTTAGTTACACCACTCTGAAAATCCTGTCTTTGTTACAATTCAAATGACCCCGCTAAGATAATGAGATCTTAATGATATCTAATTATGCTTTCCCTATTTTTAATTTCTCTCATGCAATTCAGAACACCAGCAAAAGAAATTAGCTTCGAAATTGGATAATTTCGTTCATATTCCTGAAAAGCACTGACTACTTATTTTATTGAGATTTGTCAAGCATGTTTTAAATTGACACATTGATTTGTCATGTTGATCACTAGCAATCAGTCTAAATGGTCTTCATTACCTGCTTCTTACAGGATCTTCATTTCAGCCTCTCAGACAAGGGCCCTGATTCATGTTTTTGTTTTCTCTCATGTATTGAGCTAGTGTAAATGTCTGGCTATCTTCATAGGAACATTTGACAAGCAACAGAAAACCACTTAGATTTCAACTTCTGTGAATAATCCCTCTGAACAGAAAGGTCCCACATTCCTGGCTCTTGCTTGGGGTAGGGCATTGTTCTCTTGTGCTTCACAGTTCAATGTCTCATCCTAGAAAGATGTTCATAGCTGTGCATTCCGGAAGGAGAAGAGAGACAGTGTGACTAGAGAGATATGTAGGAGTGGTCTTTCCTCTGTCTTGGTCTTTTCTCCTAAGCATATAGTGTATCTTAGGAAGCAAGATTTTTTAAAAAATCAGCCTGTCCCTGTGATGAAAATCCTTTTAACAATGGTTCATTCTTTTCTACATATTTTTGTACTTCTGAGAAGATGTGATACTGAATATACTTTTGAATAAATAAAAAATCCATCTACATAGTGAATAACATGTCTAAATATACATCTTCTGTCAGTATTTGTAAAATTGCACCCACTTGTTTTTCTGTGCAGTCAGACCAGGACATCTTCAGTAGACTGAGGAGACAATTCCAGAACAAATTGAGTGTACTTCAACCTTAATCTTCTGCCCGAGGAGGAAAAAAAAAAAAAAAAGAAATTAAAAAAAAATCCATTCTCCTGTTTGGAAAAGATAGCAGAAAAACTTTAAAAATACAATCCTTTTATCACTTGGCTTGGGGAAGAAATTAAATACATTAAATGCTATTTGCAACAAATAGGGATCTGACTAGTACCCTTAGATACAATATTTGCAGCTCAGCTGCAAGTGAGGCTGTGTAAAAATCCATGCTATGTTTGGGGGGGAAAAATGTACGGGGAGTGTAATAAATCAAAATTGTCTGAAATTGAAACTATAAATAAGGAAAGAGTTATTTCACTTGTCTGAGGACTGCATGGCACAGTAGAGGTCATTTACGACACATTTTGTTCTGTCATGGTTTTGTAATTTTTGCTATTGGTATTCCACATCATAACATCATGTGGAGCACAGAGAAGAAGAACTACACGTCCCAGAGGACCTCACGGTCAAAGAGGAAAATACGTCACGGAAACAACGCTTGCTCTCTCTCACTGCCTGGCAGCAGGTGTGGGTGTGCTTCCAAGCCATGTGTCTTCAATTTCAAAGTAGACGTCTCGGTCTTTGAAACCTCTCTCTCTCTTATTTCACTTGATTTATTAGCCTCAATTTTTAATTAGATTGTATTATATTGTGTTATCTTGCATTCCAATACCATAGTTAGTAAAATAAGTTTTCCTCCTTAGATCATTGCTGCTGCTCTGTTTGTTTCCTTGAGCCCAGCTCCCATCTCCCTACCCCTTTCCCTTTTCCCTTCCCATTTTTGGGGCCAGGGGGGCCCACGGGCCTACTGGCCCCTGTCACAGACATAGATTGATCTAGATAACTCCGTGACATGGTGCTAGGAATTTATTTTTCCTCCACTTTTAAGAAATGAAAAAAAAAAAAAAAAAAAGCCCACAAAGTACCTCTCTGACAGAAATGACAGAAATCAGAAATCTTCTGATGTGGTTCTCGGGGTTGTTTAAAGACAGCAGGAGAAGTTGACAGAGTTGAATGTCTTTGTAGACAGCAGTTTTCAACAGATTTCTGCAAAATAATGTTGCTCTGAGCACAGTATGGATTAAAAGAGAAAGTAACCACAAGCTGTTTGTAAAGAAACTTCCACTCAGTGCTCAGTGTATGGCATATTTCTGGTTTTATCTATGTTAACTTAATAAGCCATCAGATTTCAGGCCATGACAACATCCTCTGTGTATGTTTCCATGGTGTTCTTGGCTTCTTTTTCTTTTTTTTTTTTTTTTTTTTTTTTTTTGCCCCTAACTTATTCTCTTGAAGCATTGCACATAAGTTGTCTAATTGTGAAAAGAGGGGAAGGAAAAAAGGGACAGCAATGGCAGTCCTTCGTTAATCTCTGTAGGTCCTACAGGCCCTTTTATTTTGGATGATGAGTACCTGTGTTTGCTCACAGGATTAGCTGTGCAGTGTTAGGGAGGTAGAAAGAGGCCTGATCCCTTCCTTGCTTTTACCTTGACAGTCTGTGTGACAGGCATGTTAAATATTAACCATACAGCATGTGGCAATTACGAAAAGGGAGTAGAAAAGCACAGAAAATTCACTACAAAGTTAAAAGAAAACTTCTGTCAAAAAGTTTTTTTCCCTTCCTATCTTCCTCACTTGCCTAACATCTTTAGTTAGGATTTATCAGTTAAATTACATTTACAGGGCTACACAATATTTCAGTAATGGAGGTAGGTTTGAGCATTCTCTGATGTAGACAACAAATATGAAGAAGCTAGCTCCATAAAACTACTCAGTTGTGTTGATGTCCCTATCCATAGATAATCTAACAGTGACATCATTCACAAAGCGTATGGCCTTCAGAAACCTTTAAATCAGGCAAAAACTGAGGGATTTGCCTCTACTACTGATGAATGTGCTAACTACTGTATAGTTTTTTATTGCCGTTTTGTCTCATCAAGCTTTTGAAAACTAATTGCATAAACTGACACAAAAGCTAGATTTTAGATTTCTTTTCCCTTCCTTTTCTATGAGTTAGATCAATAGTTAGTTGAATATCTGACTCTACAGCATTTCACAGTTTGACAGATAATTCTCCTTTTGCATTCAGTAAAAAGCCAGAAGTACTGAACACTGAATTGAGAACTGAAATTTTTTTGTCCAGGACCTATGGACTTATAAATGTCTGATTTGTTGAAATGTCCCACAACCTGATTCTCCTCCACTTATAAGAAGGTATTACTCATACTGGAAGTTTCAAATTACATTGCTGCAGCAGAATTTGTATTTCAACTTTGACTTGAAGGGTAAATAGGACAGAATTTCCAATGCCAAGATAGAACACAAATTGATCTCAAGAGTGTTGCTGTATTTGATTGAATTTAGTGAATAATGGTGAAGTTTGGACTTATGAAATTTTAAACTTGTACTATTACATAATCTTGTGATTGTGAGAGTAGCAGCAGCTGTAAGAGTTATAAGGATATATATGCATTTTTATTTATACTACAAAAATACAAAACAGCTTATATGTAAGGCCTAATCTTCTTGCTTCAAAAGGAGGCTTGCTTTATCCGTTTATCTATTTATCTGACTCTCCATCTGCTTCTTGGTTTAAAGAAAATTGTCTGTCTTTTTTGACAAAGGTGTACAGTGTTCTGCATATGCTTGGTTGTAACAAGCATGCCAGAGCATTTTCTACTGTTGTACCACCAATCAGACCGTGTTAACTACTGGTAATTGCTATGAAACTGAATTAGTGTTGCTCAGTAGTTAACAGCATAGTGGGTAACCTCCCCAATAGCAGTTCTAAGAGGGTCTGGTATGTGTTACAGTTCCATCACAAATGTTGTCTCAGTCCTAATTAGTTCTGAATTCATGGAAACATCAGAAAGGAGAGTAATCACAAAGCAGCATAGAAGAAATCTGAACATCTCTCTATTTTCAGAAGGATTTTTAACACCTTGGGATGCATTGTGTGTTGATTATAGATCTATTTTGCCAACAGATTAGCTTTGAAAAATCAAGGCTATATTTTTCAGACGTTTAGAACTAACATGTTTTGCTGAAAATTGCTAGGTGTCAGCTTCCAACTCTTAAAGCAGTTGGCGACCTTTTTCTGAAAAATGTAGAAATGCTATTTAATAGAAAGTGATTCTCCATTTAAAGTCACCTAATCTGGACAAACTCTACATTTTGAGACTGCAATGTCATAATAGAGAGCTTTTATGTACATACAGTAAAACACCACTAGACATACAGACTATGAGTTTGAAAACGGGAAATTTGCTATTGAGCTGTCAATTACTGTCTCATTTCAGAGGGTCGGCTGTAAGACGTGTGTCTCGCTCTTTGTGCAAAGAAAGCATGGTGCCTGGCGGCTCAGTGGCTGCACAACAATTAGCAGCACTCATAAGTCAGTACAAGTATTGCCAGTAGCTGGGAAACTTCTAGGGATTTGGGAAACCAGAGGGCTAATGTTGCTTTTTCCTTCTGATTCCTTTAGCAGGGATTTGAATTGATCCTTCCCAAGACAGACAAAGTCACTGATCTTTTTAATTTTTGCGGAAAAAAATGTAAATTATGGATATTTGAAAGCTTAATTTTGAATAAGCATTTAAAAAAAATGAAGGAAATTTTGGATGTGATTGCAATAGGAAAGAATATATGAATTGCTTGATGACAATGCAATGCATAGTTCTACTGCTGTTGAAGCTTGCTTTCACTTTTACCAAATTTTGAGTATTCAGAATTTGGAAAAATGAGGGGGAGGTAGTGTCAGGGAGAGGAAATTGCAACCAATCTTCTAATCTCCCAGTTTAAATCGTTTATTTGCAACTCAGTCAATATATTAAATAACACACGCTGTTATTCAAAGAGTTGCTCATAAGAAGTGGCTGTGTTTGATTGATAGCTCTTCTGCAATTGTTCCCAGAAAATGTAGAGAATGAGTTTGATAGATTTTTTTATTATTATTTTTTTTTAGTGCGCTATTTTCCTTCATTTTTTCAAAAGAATATATTCTGTCTTGTTCCACCTTGTTCTAAACTGGCCCAAGAAAGGAATTCTAAATATGATGGAGAAAAAATGTTTAACTATAAACTACTGCTGTGCACGCAAAATAAATTGGAAACTGAGTCTCTGTAACTTACTTGACTTTGTCTGGATAATAAATTAGAAAAGGAAACAAAAATTATCATAGAGAAGATGCCCGCCCAAAATTGTACCCTGTTGCAACTGCTATTTCTGGAGTCCAAATAGTAGCTGCCTTTGACTGTGCCTGGAGGTTGGTCAAATGGCATGAAGAAAAAAGTTTTCTCAGCAATAAAACAGGGCAGAGCCCTTTTTAATACAAATTCCTAACTAAGCAGGGTTTAGGTTTTTCTTTTGTAGGTTTTTCTTTTAATCAAAAGCATTACTGTTTTAATAAAGTTAAAAAAAAATGTATTCAGAAACTCAATAAAGGAAAAAACCAGTGATAACAAAATAAACAAAAAATAGAAGATGAAATATTCTTTTTCATCTGAGATGTTTTTGCAACTAACACAGTGAAAAACCTGTTCACACAGCTCTACTCTGCAGCAGACTGTAGTACAAGACCTCAGAACAGTGACAAATTGAGATGGAAACAGAAAATTATTAAAATGGACCCATGTTGTCCAATGATATCTTACATTTATATGAAACAACACCAGAAATAGTGGGTTGTTTTTTTTTTTTTGCATATTGACCACTGTATTTATCTTGTATGGACACTCAAATTTTTGTGTTAATTTTTTTTTAAATTGTAACTTGTTTTCTACCTTTTCAATATATATGGAAATTATGAAATATGTAATTTTTCTCTGCGGGGGAACATCGTTATTTTAAGGAAGACCAATGGAAAGGTGCTTGTGCTGTTGAAGTCCAGTGGTATTTCTAACAGTGCACATAAGCAGAAGTCTGCAAAGACTTTTGAGACATTTTGACAGTTCTTTTTTCAATCAGTATCAACAGAAATCAAATTCTTTGTGTTCTTGCATAGATTAAAGAGGAAAATAGAGGTGTGCAAACCATCCTGAAGTATCTGAGTAATTACATCACTTATCAAGAGACCGTAATTTTCATAATTCCTTTTCTCCCAAAAGAGCAGTGCTTTCCCACTCTTACTACCAAATCTGCTTTTCTAACTAAAAATCATTTTGCTAATGCCCCCAGTCAGCCTCCTCTAAGAAGGAACAGTATTCCAATTAACATCAGTTTTAATATTCCATGTGTGGTTACTTTTTGTATGAATTCCTATAAATAGCAATAAATAACGTAATAGCACTATGAAGAATTACTTTTTATAGCTGACATACTGATGCTTTCCCTATCAGTGACAAGAACATTAAAATTTCTGTAAGTTTTAAAATTATTTGTTTCTAGTAGTCATGGTGTTAACACAAAAGGAGTAAAACATGGATGTAGAATACTTATTATGGAGCATGATAGGAGTGTCCTAAGGCAATATTTTCACTTAAGACCCAAAGCGTTTTTCTATCTGATGAAAGACCAGGATACCTGTGTTTCTGTAGGCACTCTTTTGAGTGCTTGGGGTACCAAGAATTGGAATGCTAAGTGGACCTGACTTCCAGGTTAACAGTTTGAGTTTATTTTATGCTTCAGAAGTTGTTTGTGAATAAGGAAAGTTAGTGCAGATAAACTTGAAAGTACTGACAATGTAAATTATATTGAAAATCGGTGTCATAGTAAGCTTTAATTATTACAGATAAACAATGAGATGAACAAAAGCATTGTCTGTGCTGAGTCAGGGTGGGGAGAAGGAAATGGTGTGGAGGTGATGAATTTGTTGTTGTAATTTTGTTTTAAATCAGTGTGAACTCTGAGATTCTCAGGGCTGAGAGCAAACACTGAGACCCCAAATATGAAATGTTATGATAACATGTTACAGGGTGCCATGGATTTAAAAACATCTTTATGATTCGATGACTGTCTTGTAGTCTCTTATACAAAAGGTTTCCTCCAGGTTTCCCAGCCGTTATGCCAGTTGGACATGCTTGCAGTAGGCAGAGAATCTGCTTTTTTCATATCAGAGCCTGGTAATTCTTGAGGGTGTGAGTTGGCCTCATGTTTTGGATGTAGTGACTAAGACAAAGGGAAGGGAGCAGAAGGTGCTGGGAAAATAGTGCAAACGGAAGTAGAAAAAGCTTGGACTCTCTAAATTGTAGTGCATGTAGTGCAAACTGTTATGTGAAAACTTTCGGCTCATGGGTCATGTGGAACTGCTGAGTCACGTATGTCTAGTGAGAGAGGATGCCAGTGACTGCAAAGGTCTATGGATTTCCCGCAGTGAGATCCACGCTTTCATCTTCAATTCTGTTTACTGATAAAATGAAAGTCACTGTATTTTATCAAGTCATGCTTTAGCTACTTGAATGTTGCTATTACGGCAAAACTCACAATGCTTCTGGTGTGTTTTCTTTTAAGATCTCAAAACGGGAGAAGAAAATTGAGGCAGTAACATAACACAAAAGACCAGATCTCTTTCAGAATTTTCTGACTGACTCCTTCCACACCCAACTTTTAAATGTTTTAGACATTCTTGGGAGATACTCACATGATTAATGTCACAGAAGGAAAACATGATTAATGTCACAGAAAAAAAAATTTGTGCTCTAAAATAAAATTTCAGTACTGCAGCTACAAAGAAATGGAATGACCTTGTAGGAAAATATGCAAATAACATAGGACACCTTTGCTTTATGTAGAGTGAAATCCATAACTGAACAAGTGTCCGAAGCTGAAGCTTATTTATGTAGCTGGGGTCTGAAAACCCATTAAATGTCTGAATGGTAAGCTGTCAAAATGTTTCATTTTTTGAAGCAGAGTGCAGTTTCTATAAGAGAAACAAAACACAATTTCTACTTGGCAGAATGAGAAAATGGCATTGTGGAAAACAGATAAAGGCTGCTCCAAAAGTAATGCGTCCTGTTTTACTATGTTAGCTCACGATGTCAGAGGCAAATGTTGGTGGTATGGCAGTGGGAACTGAACCTTTACACCAGCATTCCATTGCATTTTGTTGCTGTGTGACAGATGACAGCAGAGGGGCATTCTGACAAATAATATCTGACACGGAAGTGTATATGAAGCAAAGGTGCGTACTGGAATTCTGTCATGCAAAAAGAATGGCACCTATTGATGTTTGTCAATGCTTGCTGAACATTTGTGGAGACCAAACAGTAGACGCAAGCACAGTGAGTGGGTAGTGCATTTCAGAAATGGCACTGTCATAGCAACTGTGAAACAAAGGGTCACTGCTGGTGCAAATTTTTATGAGCATAGCACACAGGTTCTTGCTCAGCTCTGGCAAAAATGTGTAGCTAATGATGGTGACTGTTGAAAAGTAGTGTTTTGTAGCTGAGAATTTGCTGTATGCAGTAGTGTTATTGTTCTCTTTGAATAATTTATAGCATCAGTTGTAGTCTGCATGAAAATCAGTAGGAGGCATTACTTTCAGAGCAACCTACATATATGGAGTCTGGTAATAACAGGCGGTGAAAACTACAAAACATCAGTTGGTATTAATATTGAATTTATAGGTTTTTCTCCACATGAATGGATAGAGCATGTGAACTGAGTTCAGTAGTATTCATCTCATCTAGATGCTCTTTTTCATTTGGATGGAACCACTGTAAAATGAACCACAGAAGTCTGACTGTTTTAGAGATGTATTCAGGTAAACTTTTATCTGCACACTGGTTAAGAATTCTGCCTTCTCCCTCTGAAAGAATTTACTTTGCCAGTGAAGTAAAAGATGGATCTGGGTTGTGCTCGTGTTCGTATGTTAATGGGATTGCTGGGTTCTGTAAATAATGCTGTAATGGAACACTTTCTGCCATTCATTTTAAACATTACAGAGTAACCTATCTGGGTGTAGAAGATTGATTTCTAGGTAAAAAAGGCAAAAGTACCAAAAGTATTTTTCTATTTATTTCACTATGCATATTAAGAAGTATACCAGAATATTAAAAGCTTGGACTTAAGATTTTTAACTAATGCTTAAATATATGTGGTTTGTTTTTCAAGATGTTTAGAACTTCTTATCCTTTTAAATGGATATCCTTGGCACTGAGTGCCCTTTAAAACTCCGACCCCTTTTTATTTGAAAACCACTAGCGAAATCAGAATGTTAATCTAGGCTGACTTCTAGTTTTTAAAATTGTCCATAGATGTCATTTTCTAATCTTTCCTATGAAATATCAGAGGTGATTTTGCAATTTTAAGCCTAACAAGTTCACTGGCATATCCTTATCATGTGCTTTAACCAGAAAATAGTGTTAATAAAATGTGATTTCTGTTAAAGCAACTCATTTTCTGGATAGTTACACACAGGGATCAGACTCAGCAGTGTGAAGGACTGATGCTGTGAATAACATCCAGTTAAATGGTAAGAGCTGGACACAACCATAACCTTTCAGAAGATGGTTGTAAATTTTATTTGAGCAAGGCTAGGCCAGATCAGGCTGTAATAGCTGAAAATTGTGACCATCTGTTGGCTGCTTGTTAAAAAAAGGAAGAAGAAAAACATAAAAAAACAAACAAACAAACCACCTGCTAGCCAAACAAAAACAAAGAACAAACCCTAACACACCAAAGAATAAAAAAGAAATCTATTTAGTGAGGCCACAATTGCAGCTCCCATCTTAAAGTTTTGTTACAGAAATTGACAGAAAACTTATATGCTTTTCTTTTAAGAGCTATTCATATACTGAATACGAGAACAGGAATTATTTTTTGAAAAATTTGCTGTTATGTATGAGCACTTTCTTCTCTAGGGTCATATTATTTGGGAATGTTCAAGCAAACACCTAGACGACGAGAGTGATTTTAATTTTGTAGTCTTAAAAGTATCAATTAGAAATTACAGTTTCAAATTTGTAGTTCTGCAAGCTATGGAATAAGTTAAAAAAATGCAAGAAATTACTTTTAATTTCAGAGCCGTGTTCATTCAGGCATTACTATTTTGGTAAATTTTAATTAAAATATGCATATGCATATTTTAGAAAGACATTGACATGGGTAGAGTCGAAAGAACAACACATGTAGCTAAGGTAATACAGTATTTCGAATTTGCTGATTTTCTGGAACTTTTGGATTTTTCTCTGTCCATGACTAATGTGATTAGAATTATGATTACTTATTTTTATTTTTTAAAAAGACATGACTTAATCTAATCACTTTTGGTCATGTCTGAGACTTCAAAATCTAGTACTTTTTTTTTTGTTTTCCATATTTCCTGAAAGGAAACCAAACAGAATGATTGAGACCAACTTAAACTTACCCTAGCACAACTTGAGGCCATTTCCCCTCGTTCTGTCACCTGTCACCAGTGAGAAGAGATCAACCCTGCTCTCACTGTAATCACCTTTCAGGTATTTGAAGAGAGCAGTAAGAACCTCAATCTCCTTTTCCCCAGACTAAACAGACCCAGTTCCTTCAATCTCTCCTCGTAGGGCATGTTCTCCAAGCCTTTCACAAGCCTTCTTGCCCTTCTTTGGACCTGCTCCAGCACCTCCATGTTCTTTCTGTGTTGAGGTACCCAAAACTGAACACAGTACTCAAGGTGAGGCCTCACCAGCTCTGAGTACAAGAGCAGGATAACGTGGTGAGTCCTGCTCACCATGCCATTCCTGATTATAAGCCAGGATGCCATTGACCTTCTTGGCCACCTGGGCACACTGCTGGCTCATATTCAGCCAGCTGTCCATCGGTGTACCAAGGTCCCTTTCCATCAGACAGCATTCCAGCCGCTCTGCCCCAAGCCCGTAGGGTTACCTAGGGTTGGAGGACCCAGGACCCAACACTTGGCTCAACTGAAACTCGCAGTTTACCCTGGCCCATTGATTCAGGTCATCCAGGTCCCTCTGTACCACCTATCTACCCTCTGGCAGATCAGCGCTCCCTCCCAACTTGATGTCATGACATGACCACCAGCTTAGTCTTTAAGTGAGCTTCCTTTTGGTGGGTAAAATTGTAAGAGTCTCAAGACATAAACAGAATGAACACCAACTTCTCCTTCCTTCCTATTCTGTACTTATGACAGAGTATAAGCTACTGGAATGCAGCATGCAAATTGACAGTGTATTCATTCTTCTTGACAAAAGTGATGAGTGAAGAAAAGAGATATCCTTTTGCTTAAGCAGGGTTTAGGCTCTAGTATTTAACTGACTTTAAAAAAAACTGCCTACTACACTTATTTGGAGATTCTGACAGTTTATTTTACCTCAGACTGCGTACCAAGGGAGGAACATTTCATGTCCTGGCTTATGCATATTGAATTTTATAGCAAAAACTTCACTGGAAACTCTTGAAAGGTCCAGAAAAATGTTTTCTCCTTTACAGGAAGTATTTAGATCTAACTGTCTCATGGGGAAAAAAACAACAACAGAAAAAAGCCCACACACAAAAAAAAAACAAACACACAAAAAAACCCAAAAAACTTGATATGCTTTAAAACAAGCAGAGGAATGTGTTCACCTGAAAATACAGACATTGTTTTGTCAGAACTCGGGATCTTTCTACTCAAAAGTTTCTTGTTTCATCAAAAAGTAAAACAGTTTTCTAACTTTCAGTGTAAAGAACCATTTGTTGTGAAATGTCTTTGAGAGCTTCCCGTTCAAAAATTGTGCATGATCAAACATCCTAGATACAAACAACTAAATACAGAAATTGAGTTAATTACTTATTTATGGCTGAGATTGAATGTCAAGGTAATTTACTGCTCTGTGATCTATGATGCTAAGTTTGAGATGATAGGCACTGATGAGTTGAGTAGCTGAGGGAGCAGCATAGTATTGTTTCTTCAGTGAGCTATGTGATTTGATCAGTGAATTATCTCTTGGACCTCAAGAGATGAATATAATAGGATTAGCTAAAGGACAACAAAATTTGCTATCTTGGTGTCCTCCACCAGTTATTTCAGCCAATCATTTTCACTCTAAATTGTTGCCTATGTTTGTAAGACAAATCTTACAAAAAAGGTTCTGAGTAAATAACTCAGCAAACACCAATCATAAATTCTTCAATAATGTATTACTCAAAACCTTTCAGCCTTTCCTTCTATGAATAATAAATTGTTGCAGTGAGAATGTTCTTAACACACTACAGCTAAAAATACCTATTCAAACTACTGTTGAAAAACATGAAGTAAGAGTATTTACTGGGTTTGGTTTGTTGGTTGGTTAGGTTTTTTAAATTTATTGTTATTGTTAAAAGAGTTGCCCCCATTGTCAAGAAAAAACTGCATGGTGAATAGAGTGACACTGAACATCAGTGCATTTTATATCCGTGTTATGTGAATAGATGGAATGCTTACACTATTTTCCATGCTTTTATAAGGACTAAGAAATGTGGAACTAATTTTGATCATGGCACTTTATTGATCACAGTTATAAAGTTCACTTTTTTTTCCTGGATATTCAAGAGAGAAAAGAAAGAAAAAAAAATCTGCAATTTGTAGAAATATTGTAACATTGGAGGATAGTTCATGTGACATATTTTCTTGATTACTTCATGTACAGAAAAAAAAGTGAAACACTGCACTTGGCAAACTGCAGGAACCAGGAGTGAAAAATCTTGGGGACGGGGAGGGTTTTTTCCACTTGGAAGCTCAGTTTTTCTCTCGTATTGGCTGATAATTGCTTTAAAATCCTGGAACTGACAAGATAGTAAATCTCAGAGAAAAGTTATCCAAAAGATAGATGTTGCAGAATGTACAACAGCAAGATGGAAAAGAATATTTTTGTGCCTTTGTAGTCTTTTGTGATTTGTTTGCCAGCATCAGTTTTGCTTTAGAAGATTAGATTTTTATTTTATTTTATATTTTTGTCTGCTTGACCAGGAAGGTTATGTTAATGAACTGTTTTGTCACTGTCATGGAGTTATCTAGATTAATCTAAGTATAAATCTGTTGAAAACTGCTGTCTACAAAGACATTCAACTCTGTCAACTTCTCCTGCTGTCTTTAAACAACCCCTAGAACCACATCAGAAGATTTCTGATTTCTGTCATTTCTGTCAGAGAGGTACTATGTGGGCTTTTTTTTTTTTTTTTCTATTTCATTTCTTAAAAGTGGAGGAAAAATAAATTCCTAGCACCATGTCATGGAGTTATCTAGATCAATCTATGTCCGTGACAGGGGCCAGTAGGCCCGTGGGCCCCCCTGGCCCCAAAAATGGGAAGGGAAAAGGGAAAGGGGTAGGGAGATGGGAGCTGGGCTCAAGGAAACAAACAGAGCAGCAGCAATGATCTAAGGAGGAAAACTTATTTTACTAACTATGGTATTGGAATGCAACACAATATAATACAATCTAATTGAAATTGAGGCTAATAAATCAAGTGAAATAAGAGAGAGAGAGAGGTTTCCGAAGACCGAGAAGCCTACTTTGAAATTGAAGGCGCATGGCTTGGAAGCACACCCACACCCACTGCCAGGCAGTGAGAGAGAGAGTGAGCGTTGTTTCCGTGACGTATTTTCCTCTTTGACCGTGAGGTCCTCTGGGACGTGTAGTTCTTCTTCTCTGTGCTCCGCATGATGTTGTGATGTGGAATATCAATAGCAAAAATTATGAAACCATAACAGTCATGGTAACATCTTTAATACCATCTATCTGTGAAAGCTCTTGGAAAATGGAAGACGGTGAAGAAAATAACAGTTAATTAGCAGAAATTTGTAGTTCAGGTCTTGGTTTATATTAGATATATCTGCTGCAGTTTCTAAGAGAAGATTAGAAATGTGATATAAGATCTTCTTGCCTGAGGGACTATATTCAGTTTGTCAGCGTGGCGCTATATGGATATACTTTTCTATATTAGTAATATGGCAGTTTATATATCTTTATATATCAATAATTTCATAACTTTCACCCACTCCCCATTCCCATCTTTAACAGCATAGTTACAAGAGTGAGAAATCATCTCAGGAAAGGATCTACCATTTCTATTGCTAGGTGACATGGACAGCAGTAGAAATCATGATTTACTGAATGATCACAAACTACGAAAGCAAGGACTATATCCACGAGCTTCTGAAGTAGTGTTAGTATTCATTAATTCTTTCTTTCCTTTTTGATTTTTATTTTTTTTTAATTGCAGATATTGTCATTTTATAAAAATATTATTGTGTTAGTCAAAGAAACCTTGTCATTTATTTCTTATACCTACTTTTCTGTTAATGAGTCAACGTTATGACACACATTTGTATGGAAATAATGTTTTGACTGGAGATATTCAGAGCAGCTGCAGAAGTACTAAGAAGTTTCATTTGAAAGTAATAAGAAAAATATTCTGTCCCATCCAATCAGACAGGATATTATTTTATGCTGACAGAATAACAGGTTTAAAAAAGCTGCCCAAGAGAACAGAGCTGACAAGCCTTAGAAAACTCAAATATTTGAAATATTTCTGAATTTTGTCAGTCTGATGGGGCGTATCTGCCATCTAGTGGCTAGATATCTAAACGGGAGCTGTTCAGCTGCTAAGTGTTGCCTCCATTGTCTACAAGCATGTGCTAGTAATTGTGGGCAAAAGAGTACTCATTCTGGAGCAGGTCTGCAAAGTTTATCATCTAGTTTTGGTTACACCAAATACCTTAATACCAATAACAGGCAGATACATAACTAAAAATCCAAATGGATGCAATGTTTTATACACTTGAAAAACAAAATGATGGCACAATCTGTATGTAGATCATAAAGTGTTACAAAGGAGTGTGATTACTCTTTCTGCTCTCTGAAATGTGGAGAGGGAAATCCAGGAAAATACAGGAATAAACACACTTGATTTGATTAGTCCCAATCAGCATTACACGGTTTCTCACACCTCTTGAGCAGTGATGATGATGATAACTTAGCTAGGGTACTGAACACAATGAATTAATAAAACCATGGGTTTGGGAAAAGGAGATCTGCAGCTCACTGTCTAACTGCATACAGATAAAACTTCAACCTTTTGTTCTGCCTTATGTGTAAATTAAATCAAATTAGACCTCCCTGAATGTATACATGAATGTAATTGGACTGTGAGGAATCTATTAAATTTTTTAAGCTTCTCTCTATTTCTTCCCTCCATTTTCTCCTCTATGGCCTTAGTGGCTACTTTTTGATCTTTGTTTTTATGCTTTGCTGCTCCCTTGCGATGTATTGCAGAAACAACATTGTGTTTTTTTATTTTTTATTTTTCCCTTCATTCTTAACAGAAACTTCCAAGTTCTTGTTTTACAGTAAGTAATGCAGAAATTAAAATTGTGTTTTATCTTTTCCAGCACTAGTTAAAATTGCCCACAAAAAAAAAAACACACAAAAAAAAAAACCAAACCCCCTCCCAAAAAAAACCCAACAAACAACCATGTATCTGCTCCAGTGATACCACTTCTTCTATATCTTTCTGGAAATATGCAAGTCTTCTCTGGAATTTGCTGCTTGAGTGAAGGCTAATCTTCATGTACACTGAGGGCTTACATGGCTATAGAAATGCAGAGTACCATCTAATTTTCTTGTAAGATTTCATGTCCACCTTTTCCTATATGTTTATCACTACCTATCGGAAAAGAGTTAACAAAGGCCATTAGCAAAAAAAAAAAAAAAAGTAATAATTAAAAAAAAATCCTGTAACAAAAGAGGTTAAAAACATTTTGTGACACAGAGAGAGGAGCCAAATGTTAAATTTAACCAAGCAGTTGTTCTAATAAGACTATTCTTCTGTGAAACGAACTCAGTATTTTAGCATAAAGGTTAATGCATGCAATATGTCAAAAGTTCATGCAGTTCCAATAAGGCACCAAGTAAACTGAATGCTGCTTTCTTCCATAAAGACTGATCCTTGAAGTTACTAGTTCTTAATCCAGTGCACAATTACAATATTCATTGACAGCAGTAGTGGGTTACAAGCTTTTAGGTCTGTTCTTTCTGTGTGTAAGCTTAGCCTATTAAAGTTACCATCTCTGTGTGCACAGTTGAAACCCAACTAGTCAAATAACAATGACTCTTGTTCCTTCTTTTAGTAAGTTTACACTTACGTATTAGTTCTACTGCTCCTTTCCTAATATGCCACTTGGTCTGCTTAACATGGTGTGGAGATCTGCTAGCTGCTGTGTGTGAGAAGTCTCTGCTGAAGTCTGCCAGATCCAAACATTTACCTGTATTTCTAACAATTTGGCCAACAGGCATGGCTTTTGTTGATTTTCTACTGGCTTATTTTTTGGTTTGGTTTCTTGCTTTCCTGATGCTGGAAAAAGACCGCTATGTGTATACAACCAGCCTGAAGTTATTGCAATGGATTAGATGATCCCAAGTGAGATCTACTCTTGACTTCCCTTCTGTCCTCTTAAAGTGTTGCCAAAATGCCCCAAGACACTTCAGCAAGTTCTCCCTGAGGTGGGCTAGATCCCACAGGAGCAGAGAAATTATCCAGAGCTGTGCCACTAGTCTTCAGAAAGTCACAGAAGGTGACAGTGATATTTTGTCCTGCTTCTCCTTATTCAAGGTTGGGAACAAGAAGATCTCTATGGATATCCACTCCCAGTAGCAGGCTTTCACACCCATCTAGAGGGGGATGAATTCAGGGAGACTCTGTCCTACTTATCCTGATTTCAGGAGATCTTTGACGTATGAGGTGCACATTAATGGGAAAGGCATTTAAAATGTCAAAATGTCTTTTAATAAAAAATCACCAAAATGAATCATGAATTATCAGAGATGAAAGGAAAAGGTACTGCTGGATGAAGCACACTTTAAATCAAGCCTTGAAATGGTTTTGAAAATAAAAACTGACATAGTGCACTTATAAGAAGGAAATCATCCCAACAATAAAAACAAACTGTTTGAAATTGAGAAGTCTCTAACAAAGAATGTTTAAGCAGTAACTATTAAAGAAATGATGCATCTGATTTTTCTTTTGTGCACAGACATTTGTCACATTTACAGAAGAAAAAGTTGTCCAATGGCTGAGTAATACCAATGAAAGTTATAAAACATAAAACCAAGATATAAACTTTGAGAGATGTGTGCATATAAATAACAAGAAAATGCATGAGAGGCTTTATGTGTTAGGTTTTGAAATGAAAAATGTGAATATTTTTGTCCTAATGATAACTTCTTTTCAAGTAAGATGTAAAGTTGTTATATTAACAGCAGAGTGGTTCAGCTAGAAAAATCTTTCAGCGCCTGGTGTTTGTTAATCTCACAGTCCAGGTATGGATCACATTATAGTGCCTAAAAAAGATTTTCTTCATAGTTGTGGCAAGAAAGGTTATTCCAACTAATGGACTTATCGTATCTAATTCTTCTAAGACACTGTGCAAGAGGTAACTAAGAATATATGTGACATTATAGAAAAAAGTAGACTTCCAAGGTACTCTCAGGATTTTGATATGATGTTCTGACCCAGCTGGTCACAGTCCAGATGGACTGGGGTTCATGTAGACATTCGTGTCTATATGCCATTCAGTCTAACTGGTTACAGTGCTGTGCACATGTTCCTGATATATGCATACATTTGCAAACACAACAAAGGAACATCCTGCACTCACATAGACAGTGTTTATGTCCTCAAGCTGTTTCCCCCTCTGGCTGATCAGGACCAAGCTCTATTAATAGGAAATGTATACATATATATAGTGTGGAATATACATAGATATAATATACATAGCCTCTAGACCTAGATACTGAGTCTACCCAGTAGCTGGCCGTGGATTCTGCCTTCTCCAGCCGCAAGCAGTAAAAAAGATATGATATATTCCATGATTCTATGTAAGAAACATGTTGCCAATTTTTTTCATGAAGTGCTTAATTTCAGTTTGGAGACCACTGATACAGAACAGAACTACACTGTGGGTGTGCTGATGTTTCATGTCCTGTGATGTATAGAAGGTGAGACTGGATGATCGCAGTGATTCCTTGGGTTTCAGAACCTGTTACCTAACAAACTGACAAACTCAATCATTTAACAGTGCCACACCTCCTAAAGTGAAAAGGAAATTCCAGTTTTGGAATGGGAATGAGAAAGGGCCAAAAACATTGCTCGGATGAGGGCAATAATCATCACTGTTTGTTACCCACCTCATACAGTGTAAAAGGTAATGTACCATAACAGCAGTACAACCTGTTAATTGGCAACAAGGGAAAGTAACAATGAATTATAAAAGGGGCAACTATTGCCTTGGCTTAAAACATTAATAACTTCTATTTTATACCTTCTCAACTGAACTGCCTCATGATGGTCTGACTTGGTAAAAGATTTATTTAAAATCCAACTTTTTATCAACAGTTTACCTTGTGAGGACTTTTCTGTCTGGTAAGTAAAGGAAAATTGTTTCATTTTTCTACAACTGGCTGGAAGTATGAGAGAGGGGTGTCCATTTTTAAAACAAAAGACAAACTTCTCAAATACCGCTGCCCTCATCAGCCAAGGTCCTGTACCTTAACTTACATATTCAACATGGCTTCTCTAAATACCTGTTGAAATACCTGCTGCTTCCTCTTTTTCCACCTTCCACCCTTCTCTTTCCAAGTCACCAATTTCCAAAGCATGCTGTCAAACACTGCACTGTCTCTGAAGAAAAGTCATGCAAGTCATGCAGAAAATTTATTTCTCAGAGTCATTATGACTTAGATTAACTTAAGAGAAAGTGAATGAGGAAAAAAAAGTGCTTATACAACAATACACACACAGTAGATGGAGTAAACAGGGCCTCAAAGGTACGTCCTCCCAAACCAGTAGCTTCTGCAAGAATATGAACCTGAAATCATTCTGTCATTTGATGAACAGTTAATCTTCAATCATTTTAAGATTGCCTACAATGAATATAGTTAACTCTTATGAGACATGTAAGCATCTTCATATGTCGTAGTTCTGCAATAACTGAAGTAGTTCTGAATAACTAAATGACTGCTATAAAAAAGACTGCTTATTATAGTGACCTACTATGACGTCAGTCAAATGGCATCTATTTGTTGGTCAATAATGGCAGGTTGTGCTGTCTAGTTAGTCAGATTTTTCCTTATCTATGGTTGCTAGCAGACTTTTGCACTTTCTCAGTATTTTTGACAATGCACAAGGAAATGTATTAATGCAAAACATAATGTCCTTATTGTCTTTCAGTATATTATGTGTTTAATTTTATCCTTCGAAGAACATGTGTTATCATCTGCTAATGCTTATTTACTGAAAAGGTAAATGTGCTTTTTCTGAAAACAAATGTGAGTACATGTACCTTCTGTGATATGCATATTTGCTGGCTTTCCAAAAGCAAAGCAAGTTGAACAACATACAGAACCCTTGTAACTTTACTAGCTGACACTTCTTCATGGATCAAAGTATTGTAACTTCTGAATGACTTTCTCTAGCAATTTTAAATTGTCTTTGTGTTTAATGGACTGAACCATAGATGCTCAAAGGCTCAAAGTGTGTCACCTGTGACAGTGGAAAATTCACCTATCCCTTTCCCCTTAATATCCTGTCCATCCAAGAAAATGGAGAAAGAGTGAAGCTTCTTCCATACCCTTGCTGTATTCTCTCCCTGACTGAAAGGTTTATGATTTTTTAATTTTGTTTATATGAAATATAATTAAAATATAAATAAATATGAAACACCCAGGATCTGAGATGCTCTCAGAGGTTCTGTTTTTTCTGTTAGCTGGGATGCTGCACAGTAAAATGCAATGAGCCTCCTATTTTTCTGGCTCTTACAACCTAGTCTGGCCTAATGTTGTAAGCTGAAGCTTTTATATGCTGGTGATGGGGGTCTCTACACTGTAATTTACTGGTCTTTGGGGATTTTTATTTTATTTTATTTTATTTTACAGTTTGCAGCATTTGTAGCTATTCTGCGCATTCCAATTTTGTAACTATAGGATGTCATGGTTTGTAAAATACAAAAAAAAAAATAAAAATGCTGTGCATTGAAGTAAGGACATGTTTAATATTTTGATAAGGAGAGCAGTAATCTCTATTGCATAGTACTTGCTGGAGACATAAAGTCTTCGGGCAGAATCTTTTGTGTATAGGGAACAAACAGAGGAAAAGGAGAATGGAAAAAATGACAATCGCATAAAGAAAGAATTCTTATATGGAGTAAGATGCTAGAATTGCTTGAAAGAATGGAAGTAAAGCTGTTTGGCAGCAAGGAAAACTGAACCCAATTTTCTCAGAGCAGTACAGAGGATTATTCTCTTGTTTGGAATCAATAAAACATAAAAAAAGATGAGAAATGTCATGAACAAACTGGAGAAAAGAGAAAATTTGGGACTCCGTGGGATCTAGAACATTTAGAGAACTGTGGTAGATGGGATGAATTTTGAATTTTATGTTGTCTACTCTAATGACTTGCTGATCTGATAGGCGTAACAGCCACTGTGTTCTTATTGGGATAGTAAAAACTTGGTTTCTTGTGCTGTCAAAGAAAAGAAGTAGTTAATAAGACAATTCAATCTCTGTTTATTTATTATAATTGAAATGGAAAAGTAGTATATCAGAACATCAAATACCAATATCTCCATACTATGAATAATAAGTATTTAATGATGTCCAGTGATTTACTATTACACAGTAACTTTGGGAAGTGTCATCTACTAAAAAGAGCTATGTTTGTTTATTAGACTTTGTGTTTACCATAGTTTTCCCTGTAAAATAAATAAATAAGCTTTTATTCTTTCTATACCAAAATATTTTAAATATGGTGATTAAGATGAAGGAAAAAAATAGGTTGGACAGGTGATAAACACACACTTGGACAATAGTATACTTTCTTCACCTGAATTATGGACCTTTTTAATCTTCTAGAGATCTGCTTATACAGTATAAACAGTGTAGCCAGCTTCCTCTGTGATCCTGCAAAGCTGACATAAACTGAAGGAAATGAGAGAATACAATAATAACTGTGTGCAATTAATTCATTATGAACAAATGTGGGAATTGAGGCCCAACAATGTAGATTCTTAACCTCTATTACATAGTGTGAGTATACATCTGTTGAGTTACCAAACTTATTGAAAGAATATATAAGAAAAGAGCAGCAAACTGCCAGGATCAAAAAATAATTTGAAGTTTTTTGCAAACATCACAGTATTTGTGATGTCACAAAAATACAAATGAAGCTGTTATTAACATGATTTTACATTAATATGCTGTCCAAATATTTAAATGATGTGTTCAAATTAGTGGAATTTGTGGCAGAAAACATCTGAAGGAGCAGTTCTTACACTAAACTGAACATTGAATGTCTGACCTGAAATTCTTTAAACTACCGCTAGATGGTAATACTAACTTTTAAACAGGCTGAATTTCAGCTATGTAACCTCTTCATTCTTAAAAGCAATGTGGTAAGTGCATTTGGGGCTGATACGCGTAGTCTAGATGCAAAATGTCCACCAACTGCTACGGAAAATTGGAAATAGTGAAACTCTAAGCGTTTTTAATTACGAAATCACTTTTAGAGCCATTTCTGAGTAAAGATCATTCAAACATATCCCATCCTATTTTTGCTCTTCTTTAAAATGCATTCTATGCTGTACACATTAGTGAGGATATGAATGTTGTGTAGCTACCATTTTGTAGTTCAGTACTAAAAAGGACAATACTAGTCATTTTGGGGACATTTCAGAGAGCTGCAAAGCAGTTTTTGGAATAAAAAATTATGGATAATTTTTGTTCAAGTACCATTTACCATTTCTGCAGTACAGTACAATAGAATCTGCTTTTTTGATATAAACTGGAGTATTTGGCATTGAGAAAAAAAGATGCAATTTCATGGAAATGCATTTCATATGTAATAGGAGCTACACTTAGTTCACTTTATTTAAAGCTCCATTTACAATGGAATATTTTTGCAAGATCTGTAGTTTAATTCTGTGAAGCTAGATTTAACAGAGACTGTGCAATTCTCTCTGTCAGTGACAAGCAGTCCTATGCATACCTGAACTCTGAATCTCCCCATTTATATCAGGGTTGCTTCTATTTCCTGCTAATAAATAGGTGTGAAAGTGCAACTTAATTGATATTATTGATTCTACCATGTCTTAAAGTTATTTTCCTTAGCTGAAGAAAAGTTTGTCAATGTTCTTCAACTTAGTAAGCTATTGTATTGCATATTACAAGTTGGCAAATCCAAATGGAAAGTCACTGATAGCAAAGCATAAATCATCTTGGGTTTGTTTAGTGCCTGCTCCAGTTAAACTATATGTTGAAGAATGAAATAGAGCTGGTTTCTAACCAAAGCTTCAAAAAGCACTGTACACTATACATTTCCATGTGAAAGACAGAAGAGACTACTTTCCATCAGATGCTGTAAGAGATTATTCTTTGATGCCATTGCCTGATGTCATTTATGTCATTGATGATGAACAAGTCCAAGCAAGTCCTGGACAAGAGTTGAGAAATCTTTTGTCTGAGGGACACAGATGGACAAAGCCAGGGGCAACTAGAGAGAGAGAGAGAATCTGCAGCTCAATGGCCAGGAAGCAGTCTTTTGTGTGGGCTTCTCTCGAGGAAGATGGCCATCTCAGGGGGTGCTGCACATGACACCCAAGCACCCAGGGATGTCACATAGGCAGGAAAAAAGGAGGATAAAAGAGGGATCAACAACCATGAAGTGAGCTTTTTGACAACAGATTCTTCGTGAAGAACAAGGAGGTTTTTCTGACAACAGATTCCTCATGACCCGAAACCTGCATGCTGAAGAACAAGAAGGTTTCTGACATAAGAAGCCTCATGACCTGCCTCTCCCACATGGACTTGCTCTGTGCTCTACCTGCTTGCTGCCGAAGGCCAGCCACTCTACTGCTGCTCTCCCATGATGTGATGCTGAAGAAGAGATGTCTGCCATCAGATTCCTCACTACAGAATACCTGCATGCTTATGGACTCCCCTGGGCCTGCTACCTGAGACCTGCTGCTTCCTCCCTGACTTACCCTGGAGCTTCTTCCTGGACCTACCCAGTACCTGCACCTTCTTGCTGCCTAAGACCGGCCATACTGCTGCTGCTCTCCCCCTGCACTTTTGCCTTGGACCATCAGAATGGCATGCAATGGGATGCTGCTGGATCCTGGTGGTGACTATCCCTGCTTTATGCAATTGTCGATTCTTTCCTATCTTTTCTGTCACCCACCTTCCCTTCCCCATCACCCTAAATCATAATAGTGTCTGTCCTCCCCTTCCCCATCTCCATGATCAAGACTTGTAATAAATTGGTCGGACCAACATTTGAATCGTTGTTTCTTAATCTCACACTGGGTATACATATATCAAAGAACCTTCTCTCCCCCCTATAAATTAATGCAAGACAGATGTAAAAAATGAAAGATAAAAATTATTCACGAATGCCCTTCGAACTGTGGATTTTTTTTAATTTTTTTTCTGAGAAAAGGTGAAATTTGTTTGAGTGCTAACGTGATCTAGAACTGCAGACTGGTATCTATGGAGATTTAAAAGTGTGAGAGTTAGCTATTTATTATCCATTTCATAAGGAAGATGAAGGAACTATGACTTTCAAGAACTACTGCCTTTCGTGATGAGAAAACCATTCCGTTTTCTGATTATATGATAGTTCCTTTAGAGTACCACTCCCAGTAGCTTCACATTTCTAAGTCACTGAAATAATCATCGTCCCTGACTAAATGTGCTTGTAATCACTGAATTCTGTCCTATGAAAAAGTCTGATGTATCTAGGAAAGTGTTACTGACATAAATTTAGTTGTTTTTTCTTTTCTTTTGTTGTTGTTTTGTTTTGTTTTGTTAGTTTGTTTTAACAAGCATACTTTTTAAATAAATAGAATGCTTGCTCTTTTTGGTTCACACTGTGAGAACTTTCTGAGTGCTTGGTCAGGACTTCTATCAGATGAAGCAAAATGATAGGTGCTGCCCAAGTGTGTCCTCAGTGCACATCAGCCACCAACTTATGCTGGACTGGAGCTAGTTGAAATAGCCGAGACAATTTATACAGTGTGAACAGTAAATTCTTAGTCCAATTGTTCAGATTTGCAGATCTTCCCTTGTTTCTTCATGCTTGTATTACCTATATATAGTCTTATGCTACAAAAATCCAAGTCTGATGTTTTTTCGGTAACAAATCCCTTTCATTTGCAAGACAGATAAATCTAAGCTGGGCAGTCACAATTAAAATCTCAATGGGTGAATAAAAAGTCGTGCTGTAGTATAGATCGTATATTCAAATGTATAGTTGGGTTTTGGGAGAGGTCAGTTGCTACATCCATAAAGTCACTTTAAATTACAAATGCTATTGAAGGGGACCAGGTGTCCCACTGAGACGATTTTGTGCCCAGAATTTCTCCTACAGGTACTACAAGAAGTTAATGATTTTGGCTTAAAATAGTGAAGTCAGCTTGGAAGAGGAAGTTTTCAATAAACATGAAAAGAATTACCTCTTTTGTGAGTCCTATATTTGGAGTTGGCTGAGGAAGTATTATTTGGTGTTTATTGATTTATAAGAAAGCAGTGCCATCTAACTAGTCAGTAAAGATTACTGACCTATGAGAAAATAGTATTCATTATAGAAACCAAAGCACTGTCCAAGCTGTAGATTATTTCATGTGAATACTGTTCACAGTTCATGACACTGAATGTTATTTATGCCAATAAATATGCTGGCATGTGTCTATTCCACTTTTCAAGCTTGGCACTGCATAGGTAGTGAGAGTTCTTGAGTCAGTATTTCACCTTAAAAGGAGGGAACATGCCAAACTATACTCCCAAATATCTTTGTGTTTTTAATGAAAAGTTACTGCAGTTTCGGATAGCTCACTGTACAAAACATCTTACTGAAAAACAACTGAATTGAAAAATTTGAATGACCAAGTGTGCACACGAGTTTTCTACTTTCCATAGGTTTCCTTTTTTCTACATTGTTCCACCATGATCTCATTGCATTTATTTATGTATATGAAATTATTTTTCAAATACAGTACCTCTTTTTTACTTTCTAGCCTCAACCAACTTGTTCCTTTACTGAGAATCGAAATTATTAGTAAGTCAATGCAAGTTAGCATTATTTCATTTATTTAACAAGTCTGCTAAAAAATCTGCTAAAAAGTGGGGTTTTCATTCAGGGAACTCTTCAGGAGTTCTCCAAGAACATCAACATTTTGGATCATCGGATGATATGTCTAAAAGACTCTCTTTTGCCCTATAGTGTGTCCCCGTGTGTTCCTGTTGATGCAGAAGGACAATTGCCATTTCTCTTTTATAGTGCCGGAAAGCTGATTATATGGCCATGGATGGTGCTGTTGATGGATGTTCTGCACTGTATGCACTTCCCTTGCTGTTAGAAAAATGTTTTGCTGGAGCCAGAAAGACTGACAACAGAGTTCTTTGTTTTAATAAGAGAAGAATCTGCTAACTTTGTGATCACAAAAGCCATTAATAATCAAAGACTGGCTTCTTTTACAACAACAAAACTCAAAAGCAAAACCAAAACTTTTCCTGTTAACTTCATTTATCATGTCTTTTGGAGTTTATTTCTCCCTTGACATCTATTATTTATTATTTAAGAGATATAAGAAGAGAAAACAGAGATGTTTTCAGAAGAGATTATACAAGCAGCAGCAGCAGAAAGGAGCTGGCATCCTATTACCATATGGCAAGAATTAGAAAGGAATTATTCTGAATGGTGCTAAATAAGTGAGAAGTAATGCTATCTGTGTATGTTATATTTTGAAGCATTGCCTGCTCCAGTTCAATAAAAATAAATAAATAAACAGACTTCCTCTGGTTAGCTCTTGAGTATTTATAGCCAGTGAGGCCTATGTTGTTAAACAAAATAATGAGAAATACCTAAATTCTTGAAAATGCAATATTCTAACATAATAGACATATAACTGAAATATTGTTACATGGATCAAGTGAAGCCCAAAACTTGGGAGGGAAAAAACCCAAACAATAGGGGTTAAGATCTGTTAAATTCAGTAAGTGTTTGCTGTAAGATGTATCACACTTCAGAGGTGTGGAAGTGGAGAATAATACAGAATGATATAAGAGACAAAGGTGTAGATGCAGAGAACAATAGTGAATAAGATGACACAAAAAATCTGAAATTAAGCTCACTATTGCTGTCATGTTAAATTGATATGTAAGCAAGGGGCTCATGTGGAAATTCAACGTTAATATTGGTAATTTATTTTGTGGCTGTTATTAGTGGCCTACCTTATGAGAAAGGTGAGTTCTACAGTATGTCATTTCATCTGTTACACTGTGCTGCATATTAACTGTCTGACTCTAAAATCCTTTTTACCCACAAGAGAAAATTGTGCAGACTGGTATGTTAGACATTTTCAGGGCTTTCTGCCTGGTGAAGATTACACCTCATGTAAATGCTGCACATTAAAAAATTTCTATTGTGTGAGGAGATATAAAGGAAAGGCAAGAGGAAATACAGAAGTAGCATAATGGATTATTATATGCACTCAGAGAAATAGAGAGAATGATTATCTAGTGAATGTTGCAAATTATAAAGCCATAATACCTGGTATATTTTGAAAAGCTGTGCTCTATTTGCAAAGAAGCAAAGATGGGTATGATTATAATGTAGCCTGATGAGTCTTCACCAGGCAATGGGTGAAATTTAGAGCAATAGAACTATTGTGATTTGGATGCAGACAGACCCACTTCACAGGCTGAACAATGATAGTAACTCTACAAAAAGCCTAGCAGAACTGAGACATATCAAATATGCACTCTGAAAAGGCATCTTGGCAAGCACAGCTTAAATCTTTGAGGAAAAATGTGAAGAACTGCAGTAGCCAGCAGCAAGTATTTCAACACATGACCTAGACTTTTCTGCATTTGATTAGCTGCTGATGGATGAAAAATGAAGAAAGGAAAATAATATGAACCAGGACATTTTTAAGCTATATATATGTCTATATAGTAAACCAGAGAAAATAAGTATGTTAATTGTGTTTCGTAGTGAGCTTGAAAGCAAAATATTGCGGATCTGTAGTTTTATCAAGAATAATCTCTTGGTTTCTTCTGGATTACAGTGAATTACAGTTAATAGAAAGTCTTAATATGAGAGGCACAAGATAAGAATTTAAAAAAATCATGGGATCACAGAATCTTTTAGTGAAAAAGACCCTTAAAAGTCCAACCCCCCACAGTGAACAGGGGCACTTCCGTCTTCATCAGGTGTTTGGGGATCCATCCAGCCTGACAGTGCTTCCAGGGACATGTCATTCATAACCTCTCTTGGTAGCCTGTTCCAATGCCTCAACATCCATGTTGTAAAAAACTTCCTCCTTACATTCAATCTAAATCTCTCTTCCTTTGGTTTCAAACCATTTCCCCTTGTCCTGTCACAACAGACCCTGCTAGAGAGTCTGTTCCTTTCTTTCTTATAGCTTCTCTTTAGATATTGAAAGACTACAATGAGGTCTTCCCAGAGCCTTCTCCTCTCCATGCTGAACATCCCCAGCTCTCTCAGCCTGTCCTTGCAGGGGAAGTATTCCATCCCTTGGATGATTTTTGTGGCTCTGGATGAGTTCCAACAGAGCCATGTCTGTCCTGCACTGAGGTCTCCACATCTGGATGCAGTATGACAGGTGAGGTCTTACCAGTGCTTATTAGAAAGGCAGGATCATGTCCCTTGCCCTGATGGCCGCTCTGCTTTTGATGCAACTCAGGATATGGTTGGCTTTCTGAACTGCGAGGGCAAATTGCAGGCTTGCGTCCAGCTTCCTATACACCAGTACTCCCAAGCTCTTTATGGCAGTTCAGTAGTAACGGGTTGTCAGAGGTTGTTGTTTGGTTGAGGATGACTACAACGACTATGACTTTTTCCAGTGACAGTACAAACTGATTTATAAGTCCAAAGTGGTCAAGTCAGCTCTCTTTGGAGTGACAGCTCAAATCCAAAGTGGTTGAGTTAGCTCTCTTTGCAGTGGCAGCTCTGGTTTTGGGATCTCAGCAGAAACTCCTTTGTTCCCATCTTCCAAGCCTTGCCAGCAGATAAGAAGGAGCAGGGAGGTGCTCACCTGCATTCTGTTTATCACAGGGTATGGTGGTATCGTTCCTCAATCTCCCATACCAAGCTTGTGTTATTTGTTCACAGGCCAGATCTTTCACCAGTAAACACTCCTGAGTACTCTCTTCTGAATGCAAACAGCTCCAAAGGAATGCTTTCACATGCAGGATTGTCCAGAAAGTGATGCTGACTGCCACACAGCAACACCTATACTCTAAGTCAGAGTCTTATAGCAAGAAATGCCTCAGAAAGCAAGCTTTGAGCCAAAAACAAAGAAGGGTTCAGACAGTCCTTTTCCTCAGGACTGCTTTCAGAGTGTTCTTCCCCCAGTCTGTAGAAACATCTGGGATTGCTATGGCCGAAGTGCAACATCTTGCACTTGGCCTTGTTGAACCTCATTAAGTTCACATGGGCCCACTTCTCCAGCCTGTCCAGGTCCCTCTGGATGTCTTCCCTTCCCTCCAGTACATTGACTGCACCACTCAGCTTGGTGTTATCTGCAAACATGCTGAGGGTGCACTCAATACCATCGTCTATGTCACTGAAGAAGATGTTGAAGAGCACAGTCCCAAGATCAACCCTTGGGGGAAACCACTTGTGATTGGCTTCCACCCAGACATAGAACCATTTATCACAACCCTTTGGCTGTGACCAGCCAACCAGTTCTTAATCCATTGAACAGTCCATCCTTCAAATACACACCTCTCCAATTTAGAGAGAGGGATGTGGTGAGGTACCAGGTCAAAGGCTTTGCAGAATTCCAGGAAGATGACATCCATCGCCCTTCCCCTGTCTATTGATGCCATCACTCCATCATAGAAGGCCACCAGATAGGTCAGGCAAGAACTGCCCTTGGTGAAGCCATGCTGGCTATCTCAGATCACCTCTTTGTCTTGTATGTATGTGCCTTAACATGGTAACCAGGAGGATCTGCTGCATGATCTTCCCAGGCAGATAGGTGAGGATCACTGGCCTGTATTTCTCCAGGTCATCCTTTCTGCCTTTCTTAAAAATAGGAGTAATGTTTCCCTTTTTCCAGTCCCCAGGGACTTCACCAGACAGCCATGATTTTTCAAATATGATGGAGTGCGGCTTGGCAACATCATCAGCCTTCTCTCTCAGAACCCTGGGATGCATGTCATCCAGCCCCATGTACATTCAGATTCATGAGGAGGTCTCGGATGTGTTCCACTGTTACAGTGGGACAGAATCCACTCCTCTAACCCACATCTAGAGCTTCAGGGTCCTGGCAGACATGGGGAGCCTGATCACCAGTGAAGAGTGAGGCAAAGCACTTACTGAGCAACTCAGCTTTTTCCATGTCTGAAGCCAGTTTTCTGTCCTCATTTATCAGAGTGAGAACACTCCCCTTGGTCTGTCTCCTCCTGCCTATATATCTGTAGAACCCCTTCTTATTATTTGTTCACATCCTTTGCCAAGTTCAGCTCCATCTGTGCCTTGGCTTTCCTGATCCCACCCCTACACATGTGGACAACGTCCCTATATTCTTCCCAGGCTACACAACCCTGCTTCCACTTCCTGTACATTTCTCTTTTTTCCCTCTGTTTAAGCTGCAGGTCTTTGCTCAGCCATGCCTGTCGCCTCCATCCCCTGCTCTATTTCTTCTGCTGGGGGATGGAGGGCCATTGTGCTCTCAGAAGAGTGTCCGTAAAAAGCTGCCAGCTCTGTTCTATTCCTATGCCCTTGAGGACAGTTTCCCAGGAGATCCCACTTAGCAGTTCCTTGAGCAGCCAAAAGTTTGCTCTCCTGAAGTTCAGGGTCCTGACTCTACTTTTTGCTAGGCCTGAATTCTTCCAGATCACAACCTCCACCAGGGCATGATCCATACAACCCAGACTGCCTCCAGTCTTAACCTCTAATGCTCTCCTCCATGTTGGTGAGCACCAGGTCTGGTAAGGCTTCACTTCGTGTCAAGCTGTCTAGTACCTGAACCAGGAAGTTATTCTCAATAAACTCCAGGAATCTCCAGGATTGTCTGCCAGTCCTTGGATATTTTTCCATAACTTGTGTTAGAAAATACATACATATTAAACTCCTAATGAGAATCACTTTTATTACTTTTGAGATACTATGTACAACTGCTAATTATCTATGTTTCTGTTCAAATCTCCTGTGTAGAATAGCAGCTGCGCTATCATTTCAGTACCAATTGGCAACCAATGCAGTTGAAATATGAGCAAGCTTCATTAACAAACATTGAACAGGAAAAAACAGGGGTTAACAGAATCAGCTAAAAATTAATGATGTCGAGCAGAAAGCTTTCTTAATTATTATTATTATTATTGCTACTATTATGATTATTATTTTGTACTGTGTGAAATATATATTTTTATAGCCCTTTATAGCCCTTAAATTTCCATATTTGCCGTTGCTATTTGCTGTATATGTATTATTCAAATGTTGGTTGTACAGTCCTACAAGTCACCATTTACATGTCCTATAAAAGTAGCATCATAGAATCATGGAATTGCTTGGGTTGGAAAAGACCTCAAGGATCATCAAGCTCCAACCTCCCTGCTGCATGCAGGGCCACTAACCTCCATATCTAATACTGGGGCTGCCCAGGGCCCCATCCAACCTGGCCCTGCACATCTCCAGGAATGGGGTGTCCACCACCTCTCTGGGCAGCCTGTTCCAGCACCTTACCACTCTCTTAGTAACGAACTTCCCCCTGATATCCAACTTAAATCTTTCCTCTCTCAACTTAAAACAATTTCCCCTTGTCCTGCCATTATCTACCCTTGTAAAGAGGTGACTCCTCTCCTGTTTATAGGCTCCCTTCTAGGTACTGGAAGGCTGCAGTGAAGTCACCCTGAAGCCTTCTCTTCCCTAGGCTGAACAAGCCCAGCTCCCTCAGCCTGTCTTCGTAGGGAAGGTAAGCAAGTAGTGCATCTCATTCATCATTTACTTTCTTCTCCATCACCTGCAAATAACACTTGAAAAATATTCCAACATAAATGCAGCTACTGAGTCTAAAAGCTTTTTAAAAGCCATATAAAATTGCCTGAGATGGAAATAACAGTCTTTTCTTCACCAACAGTATGTGCAGTCACCTGCAATATAATAATATCAAGAAAAAAATAGTTGAGAACTTCACAAGATTAATTTCTCATGCTATCAATCACACTGTATTACCTAAGGTTCTGGGAAATGAGTGCCCCAAATGGATTTTGTGATATATCAATAATCCCGCTAAGATTTTGAATGCCCTTCTTAATATATAGGTATATCAAAAAGATAGCTGTAATCTGATGTGTCATATAAGCATAATCCTAACACAGAAGTAGAATCATAGAATCACAAAGTTGGAAAGAACCTACAAGATAATCTAGTCCAACTGTCCTCCCTTACCATTGCTACCACAAGCCACTAAACCGTATCTTGTAGCTCCTCATCAGATGCCTCTTGAACACTGCCAGGGACGGCGACTCCACCACCTCCCTGGGCATGCCAGTCCACTCTCTGGGAGAAAAAGTTTTTCCTTATATCTAATCTAAACCTCCTCTTTTGGCACAACTTGTGGCCATTTCCTCGGGTCCTGTTTGTTGCCTGGGAGAAGAGGCCAAACCCCTCCTCATCACAACCTCCCTTCAGGAAGCTGTAGAGAGCAATGAGGTCTACCAAGCCTCCTCTTCTCCATACTAAACAATCCCAGCTCTCTCAGCCGCTCCTCATAAGATTTGTGCTCCAGACCTCTTACCAGTTTTGTTGCCCTTCTCTGGACACGTTCCAGGGCCTCAATGTCTTTTTTGTAGTGAGGGGCCCAAAACTGAACACAATACTTGAGGTGTGGCCTCACCAGTGTTGAGTATAGGGGGATGATTGCCTCTCTGCTCCTGCTGGCCACACTATTTCTAATGCAGGCCAGGATGCCTCTGGCCTTCTTGGCCACCTGGGCGCACTGTCGGCTCATGTTCAGCCAAGCATCAACCAACACCCTCACGTCCCTTTCCTCTTCACAGTCATCCAGCCAGTCATCCCCAAGCCTATAGCTCTGCATGGGATTAATTTGGCCAAAGTGCAGGACCCGGCACTTGGCCTTGTTGAACCTCATTCCATTCACCTTAGCCCAGTGATCCAGCTTATCTAGAACCCTCTGAAGGGCCTCCTTACCCTCAGGCAGATCGACACCACCTCCCAACTTGGTGTCATCTGCAAACTTAATGAGGGTACGTCAATCCCCTCATTTAGGTCATCAATAAAGATATTAAACAAGATGGGCCCCAGTACTGACCCCTGGGGGACACCACTTGTAACGGGTCACCAGCTGGGCTGAATTCCACTACCCACTGGGCATGGCCCTTTTGCCAGTTCCTTATCCAAAGAAGGGTATACCTGTCCAGGCCACAGGCAGCCAGTTTCCCCAGGAGACTACTGTGAGAGACCGTGTCAAAAGCTTTGCTGAAGTCTAGGTAGACTACATCAACATCCTTTCCCTCATCTACCAGTCTGGTCACCCAGTCTTAGAAGTAGATGATGTTGATCAAGCAAGACCTGCCCTTCATGAACCTGTGCTGGCTGGGCCTGATCTCCTGGACACCACACACATGCCATGTGATCTCACCCAAGATGATTTGCTCCATAACTTTCCCTGGTACCAAGGTCAGGCTGTCAGGCCTGTAGTTCCCTGGATCCTCCTTACAGCCCTTCTTGTAGATGGGCGTCACACTTGCAAGCCTCCAATCCTCTGGGACCTCTCCGGATAGCCAGGAACACTGATACATGGGAGAGAGTGGCTCAGCAATCACTCTCAACTACTCCCTCAGCACCCTAGGATGGAGCCCGTCTGGTTCCATGGACTTGTGACAGTTCAGATGGAGGAGGAGCTCTCTAACTGTCTCCACCTGAATCACCGGGGGTGTATTCTGCATTCTATCCTAGACTTCCAGATCAGGGTGTAAAGTGCCATGAGGATAACTGATCTGCCTGTCAAAGGCAGATGTAAAGAAGGTGTTGAGGACCTCAGCCTTCTCCTTATCCTCAGTCAACACATTCCCCGCTGCATCAAGTAAAGGATGGAAATTTTCCTTGGTCTTCTCTTACCATTGATACATTTGTAAAAGGATTTCTTATTCTCTTTTACTGCAGTGGCCAATCTGTAGAATCAAGTTGGTCTTTAGCCTTCCTAACTTCCTCCCTGCGTACCTTAGCAACTTCCTTGTAATGTCCCCAAGTAACCTGTCCCTTCTTCCAGAGGACATAGACTCTCCTTTTTCTTCAGGAGTCTCAACAATAGTTCCTGGTTTGTCCACACCAGTCTTCTTCCCCTGTGGCTTGCCTTATGGCATTCAGGGACAGCCTGTTCTTATGCCTTTAAGATTTCCATCTTGAGGAGCATCCAGGCTTCCTGGACCCCTTTTTCCTTAAGGAGCGGCTCCCAAGGGACACGTGCTACAAGTGCCCTGAACAGGTCAAAGTCCACCCTCTGGAAGTTCAAGATAGCAGATCTGCTAGTCACCTTTCTGACATCTCCAAGAATAGAGAATTATACAATTTCATGGTCGCTCTGCCCAAGACAGTCCCCAACCTTCACATCTCCTACAGTCCTTCACTGTTAGTGAAGAGCAGGTCTAGCAGGGCACCACCCCTAGTACGCTCTCGTACCAGCTGCATAAGGAAGCTATTTATTTTCCATACACTCCATTTTCCATAAACCTCTTGGGCTGCTTCCTCTGCACTGTATTATACCTCCAACATATAGCAGGGAAGTTGAAGTCTCCCAAGAAAACGAGTGTTGGCGATAGCGCGACTTCGGCAAGCTGCTCATAGAATGCCTCATCCATCTCTTCATCCTGATTAGGTGGTCTATAACAGACCCCCACCAGGATGTCGCCCCTACAGGCCTTCCCCCTGATCCTTACCCACAGACACTAGACTTTATCATTCCCAACCCCAAGCTCTTCAACATCAAAAAAGTCTTTAATATAAAGGGCTACACCATCACCCTTCCTTTGTCATCTGTCCCTTCTGAAGAGCTTGTAACCATCCATTACAGCACTCCAGTCATGAGAGTGGTCCCACCATGTTTTGGTAATAGCAGCTAGGTCATAGTTAGCCTGATGCACAATCACTTCCAACTCCTCCTGCTTGTTGCCCATGCTTAGTGCATTGGTGTAGATGCACTTCAGCCAAGACATCTTCCTCACCCCCAGCTCAAGCATCGTTCCCATAGGCTCATCTCTGGTGAGCCCTGTTTTGTCCCCTCCCCCACTGTAGCTAGTTTAAAGCTCTTTCAATAAGCCCCGATGTCTCCTGTGCTAGGATTCATTGCCCCCTTTGAGATAGGTGGGTTCCATGGACAGACAACAGGCCAGGGACTGAGTAAACTGCCCCATAATTCAAAGAACCCCAAGTTTCTGGTTTGACACCAGCCTCTGAGCCAATTATTCATTGCTTGTGCTTTCCAAGCCTACTCCATGTCCTTCACTGCCCCTGAAGGTATAGAACTAAAAATCACTTGAGCTCCCACTCCTTGAACAAAATGCCCTAAACCCCTGAAATATCTTTTCATAGTTCACATAGGCTTCTCTGAGCAATTTTATCACTGCCCACCTGAACTATGAGTAGTGGAAAATAATCAGTGGACCTAACCAGCTTTGGGAGTTTCCTGGTTATGTCCCTGATCTGGGCCCCAGGAAGGCAGCACACTTCCCAATGGCTCGGGTCCGGTCTGCATATGGGGCCCTCCATTCCTCTGAGAAGGGAGTCACCCACCACAACCACTTTTCCTGCTTTCCTGACAGAGGCAGTCTCAAGGTGTGGAGGTGCCTGCCTCACCTTAGGCTCCCTCTTAGGCAGATCCTCCATCACCTCCCCGCTCACCTCCCCTTCAATTTCCAGCATCTTTTCAAACCTGTTGCTTAGAGGGAGCTGGGGAAGCAAGCTAGGCAGGCAGGGGGAGCTCCCGTGACGCCGAGCAGGGACTCTCTTCCAAACCTCCTCATCAGTAGGGTCTGTCTGACTGTGACAGGCCAGAGTGTCCACCACTTTTCTGGGAGTATCTTCCTGGCACCCCTCCCTCTGGCATGCCAGCGAGTCACTCCACCAGTCAATCTCCTGCTCACACTCCCTGATGGTCCTCAGTCTCCTCACCTCTTCCTTGACCTCCACCACCAAGCTGAGCAGCTCATCCACCTGCTCACACCTCACACAGGTGGAATCCCTGCCACCCTCCCCAGGCAGCAGCAGGCTCAGGCACTCCCTACAGCAGGAGACCTGAACAGCTACATTTCTGGGCAGGGCCTCTGTCTGGGTCACCATGGTCTTCTTGGGATAAGCCCACTGTCTGGTGGAGACCATATTTACGCCTGGAGTCTCAGAGACTGCCAAGAGGAAAGAATAGTGATGCTTTCCTGGATAGGTACAAGCTATACAGGAACACCCTTCTTCTCCCATTACTCTGGCCTATCTTGACTGGGGACTGCTAACAATAAACAAAATGTTCATTTTGTTTAGATAGATAACTATTTGAAAAAATAAAAAACAATTAAAGAGGTTACTGTGTAGCAGGTTGTGCTATTTCTACTATTGTAGGAATATATCCCACTTTTAATTTTTCTTCTGTGTTCTATTGTTCCAAAAATACCTTAATGAAAGATGCTGAGAGATTCAGATGTGCAGCCTAGGTTCTTATTTGGGTAAATAAAGAATGAAAGTGAGACAATGCAGCAATGTTCTCTGACTACATTTGGGAGTCACTTGGATTATTAGATATCTGTCTGGAATTTAAACCTCTTGGTCTTTTTCTGCTTCAGATGATGTATGGGGGAATGAACTTTCAGTGACATTCCTGAGTCAAAGGAGAGTTATTAATATGGCCGCATGCCTGTGTATATGTTACCTGAATATGAATATGAAAATAGCAGCAACTGGCTTAGCCATGCATTAAAAAAAAAAATAAAAATAAAAATAAAATTGTAATGAACTGTATTTATAACTTGGGTTATGGTTTGACTGACACAAGCAGGATGAGAAGAGATTTGGAAGGAGGGGAAAATACTTGGCTTCTATTTATTCTTCTAGGATAAAATTGTAAAATACCATTTAAAGTAGAACATATCCTCGGGCTATCTAATCTGTAGGTGCATAATTGTAGATGGTCAACAGATGTTGAACTGTTCTTCTCTTCTAAACAAATATTTTGGTATGTGATATAATAGGTTCGATGAGTGCATTTGACACATTTAAATTAGGATATTTATTACAGAAGACATGATTAAAAATTTATTTATGACATTGAATATTTAAACAAAGTTTGTTTTTGTTCTCTTGGGACTTCCACAATTCAACAGCCTAAATTAAAAATAAAAATCTGAAGGGACAAAAGGAGGGAATAAAACTCTGTTGACAGATGGGGAAGGAAAGGAGCATGTAGCAGCCAAAAAGTACTTGGAATATGAAAATTCTTTTCTGTATTTCTTTTTTGTTGCTGCTTTGGGAGTATAACAGAAAGCCAGCCTCAATATATGTCCTATCAAATAAGTATCTACATAAATTACAGATGTTACTCTTGCTAGGGAATGTTTTTATCTCTGTGCCACAGACATCTTTAGTTTAAGATGTTTGTCCTTCTGGTGTGCGGTCTTTGTTTCGTCTGTTCTCTCCCGTGGTGCCAAGCAAACACCTTCCTAGCTCCACGTCTGTATTTTAGCATCTGCTGCGTTGTATGTCATTGTATTCTCCTTCATGTTTGACTGCCTAACCAGTGTCAAAGTTGTACAGACTAATCAGAAGGAAATTTCTTAAAACAAGTCTTACATAGGAAAGTATCTCTGCCTTATTCTTTCCTCCTTAGTATAAATTATCTTTTCTGGCTTTCCTTTTCCCTTTTCCCTCTTTTCTTCTTCCTTTTTTTTTTTTTTTTCTTTCTTTTTCCTTTTTTTTTTTTTTAGGGGGAAGAAGAGTGTTGTTTGTTTGTTCATTTATTTGTTGGACAAATATTTGTTCCCATAGGACTAAGAGCATTCTCTTCCTTTTAATTATTATTTCTCTCTTCATTATTACTAAGAACCAAAGATTTGATGATTAATGTTTTATAGACACCTTTACTTACCCTGGCTACTGATATTTCTGAGCTTTCTTGGATTTGAATGAAAGATCAAGATGTAGGACAGGTTGCAAAACTGACTTGCTGCACTCTCTTCAAAAACTAACTACTTGATCCAGAAAGCCCTCTTTCTCTGTTTTTCTCTTGCCATTTCATTGGTTTATCCTTTTTTTTTTTTTTCTTTTCCTCCAGTTATTTCACTAGTTGATCTCAAATTTGTTTACCAGTGAGTGCAGTATCATTCTCCAATTTTTCAGAAGAATATGAAGTGCCAAAAAAAAAAAAAAAAAAAAAAAAGAGTTTCTTGCCTGCTGTCACTGAAGACCACTTCAAACTTCATTTTTCTTTGTTAAGATAGATTGATTCTTTCCAGAGGGAGTGTTCTCTTTTTTGTGACAATGTAGACAGCGTGCGTGGGGGAAAGCTGATTTCAACTTTGAAGAAAATTATCAGAGCATCCTGATAATCAGGCTTGAGTTCACGAAGACTTCTGAGCCCATTCATGTGCTGATTTTTTTGTCCACTCATATGGCCATATTCTTATTCATTCTTCAAGACAGAAAATTTGGTCTTTGCCTGACCTCAAGAGTAATTCTGCAGCAACTTTATATTGCCATTATTGCATGTTTTTATTTCTATGTGTTATAATGCATCAACTAAACTCACATGTTCACAGGCAAAGTTATTTCAACTATTTAGGACATTTTTAGTCATATGCATACGTTTCTGGACTAATACTTATATGAGCTACTCTAATACCTTTTCTTGTTCAAGTACTTTATTACAACTTCTAAAAATCTTGGTAACATTCAATTAAGGATTATTAATGTACTTCTTAGTTTTCCTTTTTTTCCCCCCTTTTCCCCCAGCAGTTGCATTACAGGAGAAATAATAGAAGAAGAAACTTGTTGAAGCAATTTTCCTGTTCTGTTACATTGCTCATGAGGTAGATAGTTCTTTCTTTTACAGAAAAGGAAATAAAAGATGTTGCTGCTATATCAGATCAAGGCAAGCCAGAGTCAGAGGAAATAATGGGATGCAGACTGAGGAAGGAATCTTCTGTGTGAGCCCAGTTGTTCCTCAAAAGTAAGCCTGACTGACATCACAAGAAGCGTAGCTCCTATTGTGTTCTGAGGATGTTCAGTGATGCTTACTAAATGAGTTAATCAAGAAATTGAGGACATACATACATAGAAAAATTATTTTCTCATGATAGCATTTTTATTTTTTTCAACACTCTAACTGGAAGAAGTGTTTCTGGTTGGAAAAATCTGTGCTCATGAATGCATTCATTAAATGGCAGTATGTAATGTAATATGTAGTTTGTATATTCCTAAATATAACACAAAATGCATGTCACAATAATTCAGTCATGTCTATATGCCTATCTTTAACTACCAAATACCTGAGACTAAGAACCTTTTGGACTCTTCCAAAGGAGATGATGCTAGACAAACATATGTGATGTGTTGATAGATAGATAAAATTATTAAAGTATAACAAATTTTCAAAGGAATACTAACATTTTCTTATGGCTTTTCCAAAACACTTTTTGTTCTTGGCAGAATTTCCTTTTGGAATCTAGGTCCAGTAGCAAAGCAGGAAGTCTTAGGTATACTTATATAGTGACCATGAGATTTTTCAAAAAACAGTGGTGAGCTGTTATATTCCTGAATTTAAATACATGTTATACTCCCAAGGCCAGCCAAGCATTAATTTATTCTGTCAGGTACAGACAGAGAAATCAGAAATATTACTGTGCAGGGAATTCAGAGATGTTGCTCTAGAATTATTCCCTAGATTGTACAAATATGTGACATTTATTTTGTGACAGTAAGCAATTTCTTGGGGAGGGACACTTAATCAGGGAGTGTAATGATTAGACTTTTGGAAGAAACTATTTACTATGAGGGTGGTGAACAGATTGCCCAGAGGAGCTGTGGTTCTGTATAGAGTTAGGCCATCAACAATTTTTTCTTAAATTTGCTCTGAACATTTGTTCAGTTTGAAATACTTGGCTGCCAAGAATGGTAAAACATGTTTCCTTATTATAAGAATTCCTGATGATGAGCACTAGCAGTAGAGAAATACGTGTCATTCTGCTCAGAAGCAGCAGGACAGGTTATTTATTGAGTGTTTATATGAGAAGTATTTCCTCTTACTGGTATTAGGCAGAGGTTTTCCATAGCAATTAGAAGTATAGTAGAACCCATGGGGAATAAGATGTCTCTGGGTGTTTTGTTCTTGAAAGCCTGCCCAGATTTTCTTCTTCTGGGATGAGAAGATGTACATCACCAATAAGAGGAAAATGTATAAAATGTTCTTTCCCTTTTTCCTTCATGCAGATTTATATATGCATGGCTGCACACATTAAGAAGTGGAAGGCTAACAAAAACTCTGGGTATGCCATGCCTCCTGACAGACAAATCTTGCCATAGCAAACAGACTCTTCTTGTATTTCACTGTATGTCACAGACATAAATCCTCCCAGCAGTATTTGGGGTACTTTTTTTTTTTCGTGTGAGACTTTCATAGGCGCCAAATGAAAAGCAGATTGCAAAGCTTCTCACCATGGCAAGCATGTGAATAATTGTTAAATTATTTTAGATAAAGAAGCACAGATATGGAGCCATGGCATATTTCTTGCTACCATGGAGATGTTCCTTGCCAGCGAGATTTTTCAGGGAGTTGGTTGTCAGATTTCAGACAAGCAGTGGTAGTTTGCAATTTCAGCTGGTTTAAATGTGCAATTCAGTGCTTCTTTTTTCTTTCCAGTCCCTTTCACAAACACTACCTCTGTGTTATCTGCAGTTCCTCAAATGTGATAGCAGTTTATTTACGGCTGGGTAGCCCCCAATATCATGAACACATTCCTCTATTCTATGTATTCCTCTATTCTACATATTTCCCTCCAAATATACTGTGTTGCACTGTGAGAAGTATCTTAAGCTAGATTGTGTAACTGTCATTTGCCAATTTACTGAGCTGTGGAAGAGTTGTTTAGGCAAGATTGTCTCAGCCTTCAGCATATCAGGATTTCTTCCAGGACTGTGCTACATGTGCTTCTGCAACAAATACAAATTTGCAGTCTTTATAACATATCCACCCTTCCTTATGCAGACCTTTAACTTCACAATTTCCTAAATTTCAATTCAGAATTCCTCATTTCAGAAGATTATTGAATGAAAAGAGATTTTTTTTTTCTTAAAAATATAAAATTTTAATAGATTTAAAGTTAAAAGAGGCTCTTAGGGTCTTGATGAAAAGTAAAACTTCTTCCTTAGGAATGGAAAAGGTTTCTTTCTTGTGTGCTCACTATTTGGGCCACGTATCTCACTGGCCTTACTTTGATCCATTTTTATTTATTTATTTATTATTATTATTTTACCCCCAGCAGCATAAGCTTTGTGACAGTTGATAGATGCTCTCAATTGAGGGGAAATTTCACAGGAAATGAAAGATATTAGGAGAACACTTACTACTTCTATCTTACCAGGTTCACCACTGGGAGAACTTCGGTGTCACAGATGGGATTAAGCTGGTTGATCAGAGGCCTGGCTAATGACTGGAAACAAATAAACCTGATGCATCTTAGTAAGCGCTGTCAACTTGACCTCAGTTTTATGTTCTTACACACCTGCATTTATCCCAAGTTCAGATGGAAGAAAACACTGTTTTCCTTTTTTTAGATAGGAGAAGAAAGGAAGGAAAAGGTAAGCAAAAACAAGGATATTAGACCTATCCACTAACCATACTTTTTTTTGTGTGCTAAAATGAACAGTATCCCTGTCACTACTAATATATTTATTATCACAGCATCTGAGACAGAGTTAAATTGGCTGATTTAAAGATTCAAACTAATTAGGCTGTTGCCTCTCTATTTTACTCTCCAGAACAAATTCAAATAAATTTTTTAGATGACATTAGTTAGTTTCCCTGATTATGATTCAGCTAATGTGTATCTTTTAAATTTGGAGTTGCCCAGCTCAAAAAGCTACGATGGATAATTCTTATATAGTAATTTGGATATAGCAATCTCTGTGTATTTATTTTTCCTTATGGCTTTATGCTATTTGTAAAAAATGTATTTGTAATTCTTGTATATGTATTTTGTTGTTCAATGAATATGGAGAATTATGACTGATGAACAAAACATGAAAATCTGAACACATTATGGGATACCCTGAGAAGATCGTAACAGAGTTAGACACAAAAGTTTTTACACTAGGTAGGTTCCATCTCAGTATGTGATCATGGAAGAAGTACTACATTATAGGATCTTTACCTTTAGATTCCAGAAGAACATCTGAGAAAATTAACTTGTATGATTAATCTGACAGTAAGGGAGGGGAACATGTCTGTCCCCACTGAAATTTTACAAGGGTGCTGGATTGTCCTTATATTAGTGTAGAAAATCAGATAGATTTTGTCTTCACAGCTCAAGTATTTTGTACATCAAATGTGTTATTTTCTACGACTCTCATGTGGGAAACAGGTGACAGATTAGAGTGCACGAAGCATTTTAAGACTATCACTACAAACACAGTCTAGCTTTACACAACTGCTATTGCTGTCTGCATGAATGACATATTTTTCCCAAATATAATTTGATTTATGAAATTAGGACTATCACATACAAGACTTGATATAGGATTTTCTGCGTCAGAAAGAGAATATCAAACTGGGCATGGTAACACAGAAATCATCCCCCATTCTTAAAGGATAATATAAATTGCCTCTATCAAACCAACAGAACAAAAGAAAAAATAAATCTACTTAATATTTGAATGACTTGCATTTTATTTTGCTTATTAGCCTTTGTTTCAAATATCATAAACATGCCTAATTACAAAGAAGACAAGTTGATAACTATTAATTTCTTATCGATGGACAAATAAAAAACAAAATATCAAGATACTGGAATTTTCACAGTTTATTCCTGAGTGCACATGGCTTTAGATGTTTTCTGAAAACAGTGGTGTTTGTACAGAATGCTTCACCAGCTGAAAAACATTACAGTATTAATCTCACACCTAGCAGCACAGCAAGCAGGATTCCTTTTGGATTGTGTTATTACAAAGTAGGATGAGTACACATGGGATAGGGATGCTCACTGTTCTCATATCTGCTGTGAGTCAGACTACATGGTGCTTTAATTCTGAGGGAATATCTCTAGATCAAATGAGCTCTGAACTGTAGACATGCAAGAAGCTATTTCAACCCTGGGGTCTCAAATGAAAAAGAAAGCTTAATTTTTGGTAAAGTACCAAAGCCTCATAAATCTGAAGAGAGCTCTTCTGTGTCAAGCTAGTATTTGGGTTACAGCTGTGAATGAGGAGAGTTAACTCTGTTACTTGACCACCTATATCAAAGTGAGGTAATTCTATTAGCAGTGAAATTTGAGAACAGTGAAAATTATAAATTATAGTGTGCTCAAACTGTAAAATACCCTTCTGCTCCTGACTTGAGACTTCAAGTACAAATTGCCCACAATTGGTATTTTGTCTTCTTATTATCTTTAAAAATTTCATGTACTTTATTGATGGATTTTTTTAGCTGTATGCAGTCACCAAAGAGAAGGAAGGAAAAGGGGTAATTAAACTGAATTAAAGCTGTTTATGTTTTCCAGAAAATCAGGGTAATGTTTCAAGTTTCATAGTAGATTTTTTTCCCTAGGGTATAGGTACCATTAGTATTATAAATTAACTCAATTGATATTAAGCCAGAGCCCAGATTTGAACAGTAATTCATACTTCCAAAACTGGGTCTGAGAACTTTTTGAATGCCGTCTGTTAGAGCAAATCAACATGCTGTTCTTGAATGGATGAAATGACAAGTCAAGGTACATAAGCAGCTTAGATTTCTACATCCTGAAAAGATCCTAGCTGGAAATAATGAGGTTAGTCTCTGTTTCCCAGGAGCTGTGTGGTGAAAGGATCTTAAAGTTAGATGGTTTTCAGTCCTAGCTGAATATCTGCCTTCCACCTGAGTGTTGAATTATTTTTTCCCCCCATCTCCATCAGATGAAAACCAGGTTAATTTAAGCCATCGTGAGAGCACAGTAGCAGCATCTGCTCAGATAATTGTCTTGTTTGCTGATGGCTGTTGCTTGTTAATGAGTCCTGTGCCTCTTTACTGCAAGCTGAGAGCCTCCCTTGTTTGAGGACACAACAGCAGAGATGTCTGGAGAGTTTATGACGGGTTGTCCAAAAAAAAAAAAAAGACTAATTCACTGTAGTGTACTATCAGTTAAATGTGTACTAGCAACAGGTTGGAATAAAAAGAAACAGAATCCTATCAGGCAAATGTACCAATGCTTAGATCTCTGTAACAACTTCTCTCTGACGTCCTCATGGTAAACTCTGTGTTTACTGGTGGGGTCAAATTATCACAGGTGGTTATTTTCTCTGCTTGTTCTTTTCATCAGTTCTCTGTTAAACCTCACTAACCTGCTTTTACCTCTAACAGTCTGCAGTACTTCTTGCTTCGCTATCCCTGTCAACCCAGTGGTGGTACTGGTTCTGGAATATGCAGCTCTCTTGGCTACAGCCCTTTGCCTTCCTTCCATTGCTTCCCAGACTTGAAGTGCTGAGAAAGAGGTTGCAATTAACTAGAAGATGGGGGGAAAAGAAAAAAACAACAGAGAAAGTCATATTGGATTGTGCTGTTCAGCAAGGTTACTTCAAACACAGATAATCTAGTTTTCTGATAAATCTCCATCCCAGCTTTGTGCATCAAAATGGATATGGCTAAATGCTCCCACTTCCGCAGGTGCTTTGACATTTTTTCACCTTTCTGCTGAAATGGCTATTGACACCCACTTAGAATATTTGTGTGTATTTTTCTTGGTGAATTTTTCCTCATCTTTATGGACTGCTAGAGAGGAGGTTTTAATATAATTATTTTCATACATAAGTAGGTTTCTGTAAGAGCCTTGCCATTTCTTAAAATCTAGGTTTAATTACTCACAGAAAACCCAATAAAGGATTTATTTTGTAGACTACCAGTGGATTTCCCTGAGAATCTCAGATTTGCTGTCCTCTGTACTACTGGTATATTGGTAGGTGAACATATTCTGTAGTTTTCATTTAGTAAATTCTCCCCCGTATATGAACATATTTTTACAAAACAGAACAGGAGTAGCTGCCTTCTTTCCTTGGGACCTACCCACAGTTCTTATAGAGCATATATAAGCTTGTTGCATACATGTGGGTATTTTTACTTCAGACTGAAGCTTTCATATTTAAATAAAAGTAGAGAAGAGAGTTCTTCAAATGACTGGTGTTTTCCCTTCTTTTTAATGAGGTTGATTTCTAACATTTCATTCTAGCTTTTATCACCAATAGTATATACGTAGCTTCTTTAAACTGAAGGGTGAAGTACAAAACAGAGGGAGAAGGAAACCTTCCTTTTAGTTTGTACTACATTGAAGTAATTCAATCTCAAAATAAATTCAGGGTGTTATTCATTAGTGCTCTCAATATGAAACTTTAACTATAAATATGTTTATAAAATTTAAGAGAAAAATATTTATCGACTGGAGAAATGATACGCTAATGAAGGATTCTAATTTTTAATATAAAAAGCATGTTTCAATCCATTAAATTGCATATCTCACACTTAATTACTCAAATCATTTTATAATTTTAATTATATTTTAGCAATATGAATTTAATCTGCGCTCTTGAAACTGTAAGTACAAAAATTTGGACTGAATCGCAAATTAAAAGTACTCGCTAACCGCCACAACCGGACACTAGTCTTTTTTTCAGCATGAAGATTTTATAAGGAAAAAAATGCTTACAATAAGAAACAGATAAAATATTTAGTGACAATAGCTGGACAAAAGCATACAATTAAAAGATACACCCTGTCTTTAGATAGGATTGATGCAACGTTTGACTTGCCTTGTGGCAATAATGAGCTCTGTAGCAAAACTTCCATCCGGTGAGGAAAAGAGGAGACTGGTTCTTTTTGTTTACAGGACTCACTTGTGTGATTCGGGTCAGAATAACAAGAAAATACTAGAAATGACTTTGACTTCTAGCGAGTGCTGCCACAAGCTCTCAAAATAGATAAGATCTGTGACCAGAATGACAACTGCTTCCTAGTGATGGAATGGCCTCCTGACAAAGAGAGATATAAGCAGCCTGGTCTGAATAACAGATTCTTCTGTTACACTGCTTTCTATAGCTAACTCACAGATACACACACCCCCTATAGAATTTAACACTTTAGCCACATAACTAGTTGTAATATTTTAATTTTGGTGTTAACTTAATGAAACCTAGAAGATGTGTCAAGTCCTTTGACATGGTCCCCCACCACATCCTCATCTCCAAATTGGAGGGATGTGGATTTGATGGGTGGACCACTCAATGGATAAGAAATTGATCGAAAGGCCACAGACAAAGGGTGGTGATCAATGGCTCTATGTCCAGGTGGAGGCCGGTAATGAGCAGTGTCCCCCAGGGGTCTGTCTTGAGCTCTTTAACATCTTTATCAATGACATTGATGAGGGAATTGAGTGCACCCTCAGCAAACTTGTTAATGACACCAAGCTGAGTTGTGCAGTTGACCCAGAGGAAGGAAGGGATACCATTCAGAGAGACCTTGACAGACTTGAAAGGTAGGCCCAGGTGAACCTAATGAGGTTCAACACAGCAACATGCAACGTTTTGCACTTGGGCCAGAAGAACTCCAGGCATCTGTACAGACTGGAAGGAGTAGTCCTTGAGAGCAGTTCAGCAGAGAAGGACCTGGGGGTCCTGACAGTTGAGAAACTTAACATGAGCCAGCTCAGAAAGCAAATGGTATCCTGGGCTCCATCAGGAGAGGGGTGGCCAGCAGGGATAGGGAGGTGATTCTCTCTCTACTCTGCTTTTGTGAGACCCCATTTTCAGTACTGTGTCCAAGTATGGAGCCCACAGTACAAGGAAGACAGAGGGTTGTTTGAAAGAGTCCAGAGGAGGGCCATGGAGATGATCACAGGGCTGGAGCACCTCCGCTATGAAGACATGCTGACAGAGCCGGGCTTGTTCAGCCTGGAGAAAAGAAGGCTGCGGGGTGACCTCATTGCAGCCTTTCAGTACCTGAAGGGAATCTATAACCAGGAGGGGAGTAAACTCTTTGAAAGGGCCAGTAATAGCAGGACAAAGGGAAATGGTTTTAAGTTGAAAGAGGGAAGATTTAGATTGGATGTTAGGGGGAAGTTCTTGACTAGGAAAGTTGTGAGGTCCTGGAACAGGCTGCCCAGGGAGGTTGTGGATGCCCTGTTCCTCGAGGTGTTCAAGGCCAGGTTAGATGGGGCAACCTGATCTAGTAAATGAGGAAGAGTAAATGTGGAAGTTTGGTGGCCCTGCCAGGCAGGGAGGATGGAACTTCATGATCCTTGAGGTCCCTTCCAACCTGGGTCATTCTGTGTTTCTGTGTGTGTGATGGAAGCTGTCAATATTCTGTATATTCTGCTTTGAGATGTTGGCATTGAGGTCATGGTAGAACAGCACAGGAGTTAGGAATATAACTTTCTAAAGCAAGCTATCAGTTTTGACAGGAAAAATACAACTCTATATGCTTCGTTGCGCTAAAATAATTGTATTCATAGGCTGGCAATATAATAAGCAAACATTTAAATCTCATCTGTAAACTGAAACTTATCTCAGGCAATCAAAGCTGTGGTTTGAATAATAATCAGTTTACTGTAATAGTTGTGTAGTAAAGTTAATAACTTCTTAATTCACCAATGATATTAGAAAGTGAAGCTGCTTGTAGACCAACAGGCTACAAAATAGTTACTAAAAAAAAAAAAAGCTAGAAAAGCTGTTTTACCAGCCCTTGATAAATGTGACATGGCACTTCAAGACTACTTGATTTCATGAGGCATATATTTGATCTTTATCCTTCTGAAATGGCTTACCGTTTTATCGGAAGTGCTTCACAACTATCAAAATCTCATTTCTGGATATCTTTAATGCAAGTTCATCTTTTTCAAGCCAGGATGATAGTAGGCAGTTGAAATCAGTTTTCTGTGTGTGAAATGTTGCTGTTTAATTATAAAATGTGTTCATCAATATGTAAAAGATTATAGGCTTATATAGATTATATAAAACATAACCTACATTCCTAGAATAATACACAAATAATAGAAAGAAGGTATTAAAAGTCACTTTCTCCCCTCATCTTGCCTTTTCTTCATGTCACCATTTAATGACAGTGCAAGAGTAGGGCCAGGTTCTCCTGTCACTCATTGCCACTTACTGCTCCCTCAGTGGACTACATGCATCTGGAAGGTACCGTATTAAAATTCTCTGTGCTTTGGTTAGCTGTTTTGGAGTTTCTGTTTTGATTAAAAAGGTGGTCCAAATTCTGATATGTCCCATAAGACTGAGCGATGGGGCATGAATACTTCTTTATTCACCGCATTTTATTCTTATTCCATATTTTCAATCATTTTTCTATTTCATTGGTATTTACCAAGAATTCATTTAGGTAGCAAATATTTAGAGCAGGAATGGACACTTTGGTTGGTTACATATGTATTTCTTGTGACACATTTGGTAGTGTTAGCAGAAGCCTATGTTCCAATGTATATATTAAAAAAAAAAATCTGTGTATTTAGTTTTTGCTAATTGAACACATACTAACACATACTAACTTTCCTGTAGAAGTACTAACAGTAAGAAACAAAACCAAAAAGGAAATTCAAACCAACTGAGCTTAAATTGAAGAATTCAGACTAATAGTAAATTTTTATAAGTTGCTGATGTATATTTCAAGATGATAATGGTATTTTACAGTTAAGTATATCTTACATGCTAGAGGAAAATAAGAAGTCATAATACCAATACCTTTAATTTCTTATACTATAATGATATATTATGTACAGTAATTTATTAGTTACTCTATTTGAGGAAATTTGTCAGTATATTTTCCTCCGCATATTTACTTGAAGGACAGAAATAAATGGTTCTACAGGAGACAGATGGTAAAATAATTGCATGCTGAATTTATTAATATTGAATAAAAAGATCTACAACATCAACAGTTGTGAAAGCTGCTGTCACAGCCAGCATTACCTTTGCTGTAACTCTTACAAATAGATTTGTAAATGCATCCCTTAGCAGCTGTTTGTTTAAATGGCAGCTATAGAGTGAATTCTAACTTGGTTGACTTTCTAAAAATGGAGTCAGCCACTATGCAGTTTATTAACATAATTAGTTGTCATAAAGATACAAGCCTAAAGATGTACTTGCTAATTAGCCATCTAAAATCTGATGTTTCTTCCTCTTCCCTTCCTCCCATAATACTTCTGATTTACTGAAGAGATGAGAATTGCATCATAATTCTAAAAAATAATCACTCATTCCAATATACTTTCATCCTGAAGCATAAGAACTGGGGACCTCTGATAAAGACAACTCTTTCACATGACACAGAAGGTTTTGTGTCAGTTGCTTGTCATGGATTCTGTGGAAGGTGGATATTCTAACATTTTTACATGGATGTTTTCACACTGTTGGGAAGACATTGAAATGCTAGTGAAAGTTTAAAAGCAACACTCTTGTTTTCCTTTCGTACATTACAGAAGGCTTTCTCATGATCAGATGACAATAACAATCTGTCATCTTGTGATAAAATGTGAAGAAACTGTGACAGAGCACTGGAACAGGCCACCCAGAGTAGTTATGAAGTCTCCTTCTATGGAGATATTCAAGACCTACCTGGATGCCTACTTGTGCTACCTATTGTACAGAACCTGCTATGGGAGGGGGATTGGACTCAATATCTAGAGGCCCCTTCCAACCTACGCAGTTATGTGAAATTCACTTTTTCCACTATTATTACTCATACCCAATTATTCAAATGCTGATGCAATCAATAGAAATCGTATTGTAGGTGTCCATAAAAAAAATTTGTTTGATAACCGTAAAAAAAATAAAACCCAGTGAAAAAAATACCTTGAAATCTCTGGCTTTTAAGGAATGTCCGTTACACAAAAATGCAAGAACAAGGAAAGTGTTTTGAAATTCTCAGGATAACCAGCTTAAATACAAAGAACGATCCCTGTTCAAGTGCCTTGATTTCATTTATTTTGTTCTATTCCAACTTTTTCTGCTTCTAAATGTGATTTACATACTGGCTGCTCTCAAACACTGGCACTAAAACTTACATAGAAGGTGTAAAGTTTCTTGTGGTGGGCTTAACATGGAAATCAAACCCAAGGTTTCAACTGCTGGAGCAACATGGAATTCGGACTACAAAGGTTGTGGCTGTGAAAGAAGCAAAAGTTACACCTAGAATGGTTCTGAGTTGAATAAGGAACAATATCGCAAAATAAGGTGCCTCCAGACAGAGAGAAAAATAGTAAGTAGAGTTCTGTGAATTCAGTTCAGGGCTTAGCTAAGGGTTAAATTAACAACATAAATGCTAATTTGGATTTAGCTCTGAGTATACACTAGCATCATGCTAGTGAAACCTTGCACCAGTCCTTTAGTTACCATCACCAAGATTAAAGGGCAAAAAGCTTCAATGAATTTTCTATGTATATACTTAACATTAAGCTACTAAAGATACAACTACCAAAGAGAGCTTTGTCAGCTTGGAGAATATCAAACAGTAAGCAAGTCATAAGTTGTTTAAAAAAGAAGTTCAAGTACCAAGCAGCTGCTGTGACTGCAGACTTCTGTAAGAGGGGGAAAAAAAAAATACATATCTACTCCATCAAATTAAAATACTAGAGGCTGCATATCTTCCAGCATGAAGCTGAACAGTATTTTGCAAGGTGTAATTAAGCTGGAAGTGAAGCCTACAACTATTATATTTAGCATCGGCATTTCTTTAAAATATTTTCTTCTTTGACTAAGGAACAGGAAAGTAATATTAGACTGAATTTACTGTATGCCTATTTTCACTCCCAAGAGATTAAAGAACTCAAACAAATGGAGCTTCATGAAGTCAAAGGCTAACACAAGCATTTGATATGCAACTCTAGCCTACTTGCTGGTTTCAGCTATTGAAATTAGTGCTTGGTAATAACTGGCAAAGATACTGACTTTCCAAAATTTGATATATTCTGTCCCTCTAAAGCAAGTAAAGCAGAGGTGACCAAATTGGTACATTACCTGACTCCCTGGCTTCACTTCCTGCTACTGCAGATTTCATTTTTTCTCTTGTTTGGAGGAAAAATGCTTAATAAATTCCATAATTCAGATATTTCTCATATGTTCATTTAAGAACCACTGACCACAAAGCCCTGCAAGCCATGGCATTTATACTGTACATCCTGAGCAACATACAGTACCTTGACTATGCACAGTAAGAGATGCAGACCAAAGCTCTAATGCTAAAAGAAATTATGGGCTTCGATGAGGAGAAGCACATTTTACTAACAAAAGTGAAAATGAGATTTGAATGGCAGTTGTCATGGGAAATCAAGAAAGCACTGCAAGGGAATTAGTAATTACCTAATTATATCCTTTGTAGGATTAGCCAAAAAAAAACTTGAACCACGTGAGTATTATCAAGAATAACTATGGCAATTGAATTGCATGAGTTTGTGCTAAAAGCAGAGCAAAATTTATGTTTTTGAGACCACAGAAATTCTGGGGGGAAAAAAACCCAAAGCACTAAAAACTAGCAGAAGAAAATATGCCCCAAACTGAAATAGGCTCATGTTTCTTCTAACATTAAGAAATACACTAGTCACCAGAAGATGGAATAGGAATATGGCAGAAAATTTCAACTAGCATTTACAGAGACATATGTGAAGAGTACATGTTCCACATATTAGATTCCTCAGGAAAGTTTAAATATGGAAATCACCTGAGTTTTATTTATAAAATACTGCAGCATTTGTTATGAAGTGAACACCACTACTGCTACTCTAAATTACCACAGACATGCCAAGCCAGGATATAAGCCTGGAAGAGAGCCTTTTGTTCTGCCAAACTATATTGCATACCCTGTCTCTCTGCTTACTGAAGTTCAATTTCCAGTTTGATGTCTGCTTTGTTTTGCTGCTTTTAGACTATTTCATGCTTTAGCACTTTTAGAAGAATAATTGGCTCCTAGCTAATAGGAACTGTTATTAGTGATGAATATATATGAATACATTTTTAATTTCAAGATAATCTCTTCTCAAATTTAGCTGGAAAGTTACTATCTGAATTCAAATTAATAGAACACTGGGTTAGGCAATTTCAAGAATATAACTGCTCCCAGACATTTTAATTGGAGTTGTAAAGTTGAAAAATCTGATCGCAAGATTTCTGTGATAAGAATGTAATTTCACAGAACCCTTAGAGTTGGAATGGACCTCTGAAGGCCATCTATTCTAATGCCCGTGCAACGAACAGGGACACCACAGCTAGATCACATTGCCTAGGGCTTGATCCAGCCTGGCCTTGAAAGGTTCCAGGGGCAGCATCACCAGGCAATTTGTTCCAGTGCCTTACCACCCTCACTGCAAAAGACTTCTTCCTTATATCTAATCTGTTTGAGCTTAAAGCCATTTCCCCTTGTCCTATCAAGACCGACTCCACTAAAGAGTCTATCCCCTTCTTTCCTGTAGCTTCCTTTCAGATACTGACAGGCCACAATTAAGTCACCTTGCAGCCTTCTCTTCTCTTGGCTGAACAGCCCCAGCTCTCAGCCAGTCCTCATAGGAAATAACTTCATCTGCCATTCCATCCCATTGATCATTTTCATGGTCCTTCTCTATATTCGCTCCAACAGGAGCATGTCTCTCCTGCACAGAAGACATCCTACACTTCCCCCCCCTCCAAAATGAAGAAGAAATTATCTTTCCACCTTGTAAGAGCAGAAGGATCAGCAAGATAGGAAGATGTTCCCAAAGAAAGAAGACAAGCACTCACCCTCCTCCAAGGATCTAGGCTCATAGTAGAAACACCACAAAGGAGGGATCTCCAGAAAGAGATCCTTCCTAAGCCACAGTCAGTCCTTAAATGGGGTCTAGAAAAGGTGCAGCCAGGCTCCACCCCTTCCAGTCACACAGCTGAATTGCCATCATCTGTGCTCCTGCAGCTGACCAGGTCCTTTCCCTAGGTGCTCAATCAGTAGTTCAGGCCTTGACTCAACAGTTCCCATGCACACATGTTCCTGATTTTCTGTTCTTGTAGTTCAGATTTGAGCTACTAACATAAGCCCAGGTGAAAATTCCAGAGTTTATTCTCTAATCATCAGAAATAAGAGTTTACATTAAAACAATTTTTTTAAAAAAAGTAAATTTGTTAAGATGTTAACAAAGCCACAGAAAATCAAGGAATGTAATATTTCTATTTCCCTATTTGTTTAATATTATTCATGTGAGTCATTCTACCTGAGCTCATTTCTTCAACATTAACGGGAATCTTTCAATATAAATATTAGTGTCCTCTAAGTACCCTATTTATAAAAAGTTTTTTATTACCTGTACACTTGTTATTATACAAGGTAGTAACAGATGAATATCCAAAGATTAAAGGGGAACAACTCACCCACTCTGAGGCTCACAACTAGGATGGATACTCACCACAAGGAACACAACACAGGAGCAATCTTCAAAAGAGATGCTGTCTTAGTGGTGGTCAGCCCTTAAATGGGATCTAGGAGAGGTGGAGTCAAGCTCCACCCCTTCTGGGAACACAGCTGAATTACCTTCACCTGTGCTCCCACAGCTGACCCGTCACTTGCCTCAGATGGTTAATCAGAGGTTCAGGCTGTGATAAACAGTTTCCCATACATTACCCAAAGATGTAAATAAGCAGGCCTCTTTGGAAACCCTGATACACTGCTATTCCTTTAAAAATATACACATATTTATTGTAGAAAAACTTTGCGCAACTGTTTTACATTGAGTTACCATGATTATCATCTCCTAGAAGGTCTGTAGAGAATAGAAGACAGCAAATCATCTTAACTATGTAGCCCTCCCAAAGAAACATAATTAAAAATGTAATTTGCCCCTTTTCTTGAAATGAGCTTTAACACGAATGCTTCAGTAAACAAATCTGCCTATATAATTAAAGGAACACGCAACAGCTATTTAAAGATCTCAGACAGAGAAATACGATAAAAGGGCAGCCTTATATCTCGTCTTACAGTAATTTTCAGTGCCAATGAGATGTAGGTGTATGCTACATAAAACAGAAGAAGTCTGAGAGTGATGAATGTGATTATTATTCATCTCAACATCCTTTTTTTTTTTTTTTTTTTTTTTTTTTACTCCCTGTCCTAATTAGGTAGGTAGTTTCCAGCTGTTCAGCATTTGCTGCAGAGACGTGTTGTTGGAGAATCGCTTCTCAAACCATTCTGAAAGCAGGTTTCTCTTAAAATAGAGTTTGAAATGTTGTAGTAAACAGTTAAACAGCTAGATAGGCTGCAAGGATAACAGTGAAGAGAAACATGCATTTAAAATTGATAATGTAAAAAATAAAAGACATTTGTATGTGTAGTGGAAAGATAGCGTAGGTTTATTTGCAAAAAAACAAGTGACTTTATGTGAACGACAGAAAATTGTGCAATGGCAGAAAAGTAATATTTGTCATGAACACATAAGCAGCTGTATCCCTCCATGGATTAGCTGTGGCTGAACCTAGCATTACTGAAATCGGGCAGGGCTCTTAGTGAAGTCAAACTGAAAAAAGACAGTACTGTTGTGCAGCTTTGAAAATATTGGCTTGTCAGGTTTGCAGTTTGATGTGATTCCACACTGTTGGAAGGGCAAATGTTGCAACCAAGCCTGTAGGGTAGGGTATGAAACTGAAAATCACATGCTGTTTCTGTGCTAAAGAAATGCTCTTACCTACAGAGGCAGTAAAAGATTTTTAGTCTGTTTGGTTAAGCAAACAGGCAGTTCTTAAGTAGGCATGTATAGCAGCTCTTGCTCTTCACTCTTTGGTGCAGCTGAGGTAATACATATGTATTTTCTGTCACTGTATTTCTTTTACTTGTTACTTATCTACTGGTTTGCAACTTCCATGTTGTCTGAGCCCATCTATGGGATTTTGGCTTACAACAGGTACCTACTCTTTGTTCTGTTGTGTTTCATGAAATGCTAGATCTCCCTTAGCGCTAAGGTTGCATCCCTTCAGCAACAACCAGCTAACCCTTCCGAATTTCTGTTTGCATGCTCTGGGTCTCTGTTATTATCTCGTGGTTGGACTATTGGGGTTCCCTTTTTATTGTTATGTTTTATTTTCTGCAGAGGTTAAGCTACAATTTCTTAATAATGTAACTAGTGTTTTATTATCACAAACTGCTCACACATATATTCCTACCCCAGGGTCATCAAGCAGTTGACTCTATTATAAAGACACTGATAGGAGATGCATGGATAAATATAGTGCTTTCACAACTAGTTGTTAATATTGTCTATTCATTATAGCAACAATACTAATACATAATGAACAAATAATGAGCTGTTTTTGTTTTCTTTGCTTAAAACATCTGGGAAGGCATCAAACTTAGCATGTCAAGGTACGGCAATTTTATTCCATTGCTTTTTTACTTTTGATTTCCTTTCTGCATTTGAACATTTGAAGGAGTTTGAATTAATAATCTTTTCTGGAGGCCATAGGGAGGAACACAAATAAATAACATTTGGAGCTTCTCTACCACTGTCCAATTACGTGTACTCCCAGCCCATTTTGCTGGTATTCCTGTGCATAGAGAGGATGGACAGAGACCACCCAGCAGCAGCAGCTGACTGGCTGTACAGACACTTGACTCTGTTGCAGAGATGATGTAGGTCTAGGGCTAGCACAGGTGTCAGAGCAGTCCCCAATGGCCTTGACACTTGCTAATTAGTGCTACATGCACCTGCTTCTCCTCCCTGCGGCCTTTGCCCCATTGAGATAACAGTTTCTTTTCCCATTGCGCAGCGCATGCTTTTTATTCTCCCCACTGTCTTTCCAGAATCAACAGTGTATTAAAACTGTTTTTCAAGTTGCTTCCAGCTGTATGATTTGTGAGCACAAAGCAAGCTTCTGCTGTTTGTTGAGAACAGGTAAAAGTTATATATTTGCCTGCAAACTCAAAATAATCTTTAACTGCTAAGCTTTTAATTTTTTTCTCCCTAAAAAACTCTCAGTATTTTGGCTATACAGTTCAAAAAACTAATATAAACATTGAAATAACTGTCTGCTTTGTAAAGCTAGATGAAAAACGCATAAAGCTTTATTGCTAAGGGCAACATGCAGGGAAATTTTAAATTTAAAGCATTCAACATGAGCATTTAAAAATAAAAGGAATGGAATAGTTTTCAGATTCTGTGGAAACCAGTGTGACCAGGTTTTTTTGCTATTTTTTCATTGCTGCTGTTTTGTTTTGTTTACTTATTTATTGTGGGTACATATGAAATTGCTAGCTTTTGAAGTGCTGAGTTTTGAAACTTTTCCTGCTACTTGCATCTTATTTAATAACTTACAGAACTACTTCTGTATTTATAGAATTAATTTGTCACATAACTGTAACTGCTAGTTTAATGTAATTTTTTGGTCTTGAAAGAATAGATCTTATCTGTCTATTAAAGTGGCAGAACTTCTGACTAAATTAAATCCAAACTGAACTTCAGGGGAAAAGAATTGCTATAGAACACTTAAGAAAATGAGAAAATACATTTTATTTAAAATTATTTTCCAATATTCTGCTACTTGCAGTCTGAGGGATGAAATATTAATTGTCCTTATATCTTATTAAAATTGTTTTGAAGGAATTAAGAAGTTGTGTACAAATGCTCATTATTTGTTATGCTTCTGAAATTCCAAATACTTATAAATGAAAGTGATATAGCATAAGCTTTTTTGCTGTAGTAGTGCATAGAATTAATGCTCAGATTGAACGTGAATGTTTATGACTGTGATATTCTTTCGCTTTTCCTCATGTCTGTAGATTCATGTTTTCCAACTGAAGGTTTTGTTGTGGCCCAATTATGGTGGTGGTGTTGTTGTTTTTGTTTTGTTTTGTCCTTCCTTGCCTAAAATCCTGTGCTTATCTGTTCTCTAAGCTTTTCCTTTTCAGACTCTGTTAAAAATTATATTTGCTTCTAGCCAACCCTGAGGATTAAAAACCTGTGTGTGCTTTCACTGTTGTCCAAACAAATGCTGGCTTAAGAAACATTAACATCAGGCTAGGTGATTGCAAATACCAAGCTGATCAATCTCAGAGAGTTGCATGAAATAGCTCTCTTAAACAACCATATTCTTTATGAGTGTTTACAAAGTCCCACACTCCTGGCAACAGTACTTTTATTTATGCACAGCTCATTCTCTATAATGACAGCTATTTTGGCTTTGAAACATTGTAGAAAAGTAGTGACAGAAATTGAGAAGTGTTGGCATTTAGAGGAAATCATGACTAGTGGTTTTTATTTAAATTCATTTTTCAACTGAAGATGATCTATCCAACTACAATTTCAAATCTGCAGCAGTTGTAAGAGTAAGCAGTCACAAACCACAGGCTGTGGCTTGGGAAGGGCAAACACAATCAGTTGTGGCATTTTTTATGTAGAAGTAAAGAGATTTAACTCAATGACATCATGAGGCTTAAGAGCTTCTCATTCTTGTGCAATCCTGACACTCCCACTGACACAAGGAATATCAAATGAGATTTTGTAACAGCTCTGATTCAGATTAATATCTTGTGTAAAAACGACTGCTTTTATTTACTTGCATTGAGCTGTAAAATAGATTGGCAAGAGCTGCCAAAATAGAGCTGAGCATTCCTGCTGAGGCTTGAACAAAAAGCATATATATTTGTAACTAAGGTGATAGAATGCAGCATTATCTGGCATATTTTATCATTATTTTTACATAGAATGTTCAGTTCAGAACTTACACTTCCGCTGACTTTTTGGAAGAGAACTTTGAGGCAGATATATTAGATAAAATATTAATTTGCTCAGTCAAAAATATCAGGGAAAAGAACCCTTCGTTGCAATTCCCTACTCTCGCAAGTAAAGCTTGCATTTCTGAGGGAAAAAAACAATTGTCTCAACAAAAGATTGGCTTAAATGTGTAATCCTAAGGTAATTGGGAAGACTTGCTAAGATGCTACTTCAAAGGTACAAAACATTTATTGTTGCAGACAAGCCCCAAGGATTTATTCTGCCTTTCAGTTTGAGAAGGAGGGTATTTCTGATTTGCCTTCTCTTCAGATTGTTTCAACAAATGGCCTGTGCTTAGCATCTTTAAACAAGTAATTTTATGTAATAATTTTTTGAGTCTAGTTTTCAGCGCTGATAACTTAGAGTAGGTATGAAAAATTGGTTTGGGAAGATTAAGGAAAAGAGATGGAGAGTGTTAGGTGCAACTGACAAAAGCTCAGCTGCAGCCTGACCAAAGGACACAGACCCTGGCAGGAGGGAAGACCAGCTCCTCCCAGGCCCACTAAAGACCATAGTGGGCCTCCATAAGGCCAGGGGGACCCAGGGGTGGGTAGGAAATGAAATTGAGCTCAGAGGAAGGGGAGGACATAGTGTCTGGGCTCCTCCCAGGCTGTCTTGGTGCAGCCTCAGCTCCAGGTGCAAAACCCAGAATGATGAACCATCACAACTTTCAGACAAAGTAAGCCACTGCCTAGTGTTATGGGACATGTTAAGCGATGCTGTTGAGAAATGTGGAGAGATTGCTACTGGATATATGGGGGGCAGACAGAGGCAGGGAAAGAGATGAATATAGTTGATTTTGGGAGGAACAAGTCTGGGGAAAATGGATGGGAAAGGGGGTAAAAAGTTTGTCGCATGCATGGCCTGCTGGTTGGTATACACGTCAGATGTTCCCTGTGCCTGATCAGTGAAGCCTTTCCTACCTCCTTATTAAGTTGCGCGAGTTTTTTTGTGGGTGCTCTGTGCGGCCAGCTGTATGTATATTGTTGTATGAATGTGCTTGTGAATATGTGTTTAGTCCTGCTCATGGCTGGACCTTGGCACATGAGCCTCTGATGCGCTGCAAAATCTGGGCCTGTCTCTCTAACAAAGAGGTTGTTCCTGGGTAAAGTTGATCAACAGCTTCATTCAGTGTAAATCAATGCTGGGTAGTCAATATTTTAAGTTTCTGAAGTGCCCACCTATGTTTTGTGGTTGAAGAGGAACAAAATGCACTTTCAGGTAAGAATAACTATTCAGGTTCTGATGCAAAATTTTCCCTTATCTGGGAGCCTTGTTTTCAAGAATGGCACAACAGCCTTTGTCTCAAAGACTGCAAGTCACGAGTGTGGTGTTCTGCTCCAGTAAGATGCTCTCCATCCTCCAGCACTTTGAGGTTAATGGAAAACTTTATGAAGACTGTGTATTTTCCTTAGCTTTAACACCAAGACAAAGTATGTCTTTTGGAAGACTGAGGTAGTAGACACTAATATTGGTTAATATTCGTGATATGGGTTTAACCCATAAATGTGCTAGTAGAATGTAAAATTATAGTTTTGTTTTATGGAATCTAAAATCATTTCTGAATTTGTTTCTGATTTCTGTCTAAGTGACACATACAATATTGGATTTTTTCTTTTGTTTATTTATTTACTGAAAAATTCTTCATCTTTAGACAGGAAAAAAGGTCTTACTGTGTACGTGAGGCCATTCAGTATCTCAATGGATTGCAATTACACAATTTATACATGGGGAAAAATATGAGCAAAGTACCTTGCTTGTAAATTTTGTCCATACCTTACCTGCTTGTTTCCAATAGCTGTTAAGCCTTGTAAAAAGTGAATGAATTATTATTATTATTTTTTGTGGTGTTTTTCCCTCCTTCCCTTTCCTTTCCAGCCATATACTAGAGAGATTCTGAAAGAATAGTACTTCTAGAGGAGTAATAGCGCAGGAACACAATATTTCACACAGCTAAACCTTACTGTGGGGGTCAGCTGAACAATGTGTATAACACTGTTTCCATAATTGTTTCCTATCTTCTCACAGTTTAAATTTATTTACAGCAAACAAAGGATAAATCTTGCAAATACTATAGTAAATCTGTCACAGAAACAAGCACTAATCTTATTTGAACCGCTACTACTGTTTGTTTCCTGACGATTTCTATCACCTTTTGGAAGTTAGTCATGGTATCTAACTGGAATTATTTGAAAGATGAAGAATATCTTCTTTTTCCACTTTTTAAAGGTTATTTGTAATGATGGGGCCAAGAAGTAGTAATTTTGCTATTCTGTTCATAAATATATACATATTTATGTGTTTTTTTTTCTTGTTCAGTTATGGGATAATTTAAATTTCCATGATAAATTACCTTCCTTTTCGATGGTTGTTTCCAGTTCAATTATACATTCTGATGTAAATATCTTCTTACATACTGTGTTTTCCAAGACTGCTTCTGAAAATAGTCTTAATTATTGTACAAAATCTATCTGTTTTCCCACCAAAAGAGAAAAGTTGATCGTGTTGCTTTCATGAATATTTTTTAAAGTTCATACATATTTTCTGTAAGACTTGAGAACGTATTTAAGTGTGCCTTTTTTAATACAACTGAAGATACATAGACCTTTAAGAAATTTTTAATGAATTCTTATGAACTTTTATTCTTTAACTAGAAAGAACAAGTTCCTTAGTGTAATAATATGATAAATGTTGTTGAACTTTTCTACAGAATTCCTGGCAATTTCATTAAATATGAATAATTTAGTGATCTTTAATTAAGTTTTCATGTACTGTTCATGAGTAATTTGATTTTAACCCTAGTATGTAACTCCAATTAAAGCAAAATGTTGTTAGATTTATTGCAGTAAAGAGGCATAATTTTTAAATACTGACTATCTCCAGCTTAAATGTCAAAATGTTATGGAGTCTAAAGACTAGCAAGAATAAACGTATGTGCCAATGTTAAATCTATTCTATTGTACATATGAATAACTTTCATAAGTATCTTTGAAGTACTCTTTCTTTTCTCAGTGTTTTAGTGTGATCAACATGATATTTTTCACCTCCTAGTAAACACCTGAATCTAATGAACAATCCCTGCTATGCTTCTTTATTTTTACAACATTCTTATGAGTTGCTCACATAAACAGAGAAAATATGTTCACCATTTTTGTAAGCACCATACTTGGCTCTGCTAACACATAACTCAAGCTAAATTATCTGTATCTTGATAAAACTGAGTTGGTTGATTCCTGTATATTCCAATTATGTGAATATTTTAAGAGGCAATTATTTTTGGAAACCCAATTTAAGTAAAGGAAGAAGTGGATGTATTTATAGCAGCATCCTTAATTTCTTTTAAGAGATTTTGAACTTAATGTTGCTTCCACAAGGTTCTTCATTAGCCAAGCTGCCTTATTTATTTGTAATTTTTATGATGGCATGTAAGTCACACAAGTTGTGCTTTTCCCATTCCCATGCCTCTTACTTCTAACATTGTAGTTGAGTGGCTGAGAAGAACCTCAGTGCCAAAACTTTCAAACATTCACTAGGAGTATCGTGACCGTTTTAGGGGGATCTTCCAACTACTGATGAATGACTCATTTATTTGTTTTAGTTTTATATTTAGTGGACTTAATTCTAAATCAAAATACCTGTGAACCCAAAGAAGCAAAGTAACATTTCTTAAAGCACTTGCTATTTTTCTTTTTGCATTTCATTTTTATTGCTTCATGACTTTTTCTTCTGCTACTCAAAAATTAAAAAAACAACAACAAGCGCATGTTCAGTGGAACACACATACACAAGGTGTTCTGCACCTCCTATGAGGAGGAAGGCTCCTGGTGCAGTATGTCTGGGGGAGAAAGAATCACAGAATTATTGAGGTTGGAAAAGACCTAGAAGATCATCCAGTCCAACCATTACCAATACTTCCCAGCTAAATCATACCCCTCAACGCAACATCCAAACGTTTCTTGAACACTCCCATGGTCGGTGATTCCACCACCTCCCTGGGCAGTGCATTCCAATGCCTGACTACCCTTTCCGAGTAGTAATACTTCCTAATGTCCAGCCTGAACCTCCCCTGGTGCAGCTTGAAACCATTCCCTCTAGTTCTATCACTGATTACACGAGAGAAGAGGCTGACCCCCAGCTCACCACAACCTCCCTTCAGGAAGTTATAGAGAGCTATAAGGTCTCCCCTGAGCCTCCTCTTCTCCAGGCTGAACAATCCCAGCTCCCTCAACCGCTCCTCATAAGGCCTGTGCTCCAGACCCCTCACCAGCTTCGTAGCCCTCTGAACACGTTCCAGGGCCTCAATGTCTTTCTTGCAGTGAGGGGCTCAAAACTGAACACAGTACTCGAGGTGTGACCGCACCAATGCTGAGTACAGGGGGACAATTACCTCCCTGTTCCTGCTAGTAACACTGTTTTTGATGCAAGCCAGGATGCCGTTGGCCTTCTTGGCCACCCGGGCACACTGTCGGCTCATGTTCAGCCGAGCATCAATCAGTACCCTCAGGTCTGTTTCCTCAACGCAGTCCTCCAGCCACTCCGCCCCAAGCTTATAGCACTGCCTGGGGTTGTTGTGGCCAAAGTGCAGGACCCGGCATTTGGTCCTGTTGAACCTCATCCCATTGGCTTCAACCCAGCTCACCAGTCTATCCAGATCCCTCTGCAGGGCCTCGCTACCCTCAGGCAGATCGACACTCCCTGCCAATTTGGTGTCATCCGCGAACTTACTGAGGGCGCACTCAATGCCCTCATCCAAGTCATCAATAAAGATGTTGAAGAGGACAGGCCCCAGCACCGACCCCTGGGGAACACCACTCATGACTGGTCTCCAACTGGATTTGACTCCATTTACCACCACTCTCTGGGCCCGGCCTTCCAGCCAGCTCCTTACCCAGCCGAGAGTGTACCCATCCAAGCCACGGGCTGCCAGCTTCTGCAGGAGAATAGCATGGGAGACAGTGTCAAAGGCTTTGCTGAAGTCTTAGTAGACCACATCAACCGCCTTTCTTTCATCCATCAGACGGGTCACAGGATCATAGAAGGAGATCAGATTGGTCAAGCAGGACCTGCCCTTCACGAACCCATGCTGGCTAGGTCCGATCTCCTGGTCATCCCACACCTGCCGCGTGATCTCCCTCAAGACAATCCGTTCCATTACCTTCCCTGGCACCGAGGTCAGGCTAACAGGCCTGTAGTTCCCCGGATCTTCCTTACAACCTTTCTTGTAAATGGGAGTCACGTTGGCAAGCCTCCAGTCTTCTGGGACCTCACCCATTAACAAGGAGCGCTGAAAGATAACGGAAAGCGGCTGAGCAATCACCTCCGCCAGTTCCTTCAGCACTCTCGGGTGAATCTCATCCGGACCCATGGACTTGTGGCAGTCCAGTTGGAGTAGTAATTCCCTGACCGCTTCTTCAAGAATCACAGGGGGTTCAGTCTGCTCCCCAGCCGAGACTACCAAGCCAGAGTGTGGGGAGCCCTGGGAATTAAGAGAAGGAGAAGAGAAGAGAAGAGAAGAGAAGAGAAGAGAAGAGAAGAGAAGAGAAGAGAAGAGAAGAGAAGAGAAGAGAAGAGAAGAGAAGAGAAGAGAAGAGAAGAGAAGAGAAGTAAGAATCAGCATTTAATTTTGGGTACATATGCTTTATTTCAAGTGGCTGTGTCATGGGACTGATTTTCTGAGGAGGTTATTGATTCAGTCTTTTGTCATATCTTTATTTTTTTCAGAATGTGTTACTTGCCAGATTTGTGGAATATCCTCAGATGCTGAGGTCTATGTGACTGCTGTCAGCCTAGCAGTGTATGAAACTTCAGCTGTGAATGTGAGCACTATGAAAATACCAACATACATTTGTCAGAGAACTTGTTCTACATGTATTCTCATAAAAATTTTAATTAGTGATTTACATTTCTTCTTCTGAATACTCTACTTTTCCCCTCTCTTCATGGTCTTCTGGAGTTTTGGAATGTTCTAAAATTGTGGAAGGAAATATACCCAAGTATAGTCTGAATAAATCATTAAAATGTTGTTTAATGAAAAAAGTTTAGTGAAAATCTTGTAAATAGTACACCATTGTAACAGAAATGCTAAGTAATGGCTTGAACCAGTGATTGAGCACCTGGTGGGAAGGTAGGGCCAACCCAGCGGAGCTCAGGTGCATGCAATGCACTTGATTGACCAGAAGGGGTGGAGCCAGGATCCACACCTTCCCAGACTTCATTTAAGGGTTGGCAATGGAGGAGAGGGTATCTTGCTGTTCTGCTGATATCTGGTATTTACTGATACCAGAAGTGGTATCCTCCATGGCTCAGTAATGGGACCATTTCTATTTAACATCTTTATTGAGGATTTTGACAAGGGGATTGAGTACACCCTCAGTGAGTTTGCAGATGATGCCGTGCTGGGAGTGAGTGTTGATCTGCTAGAGGGTAGACAGGCATTACAGAAGGACCTAGATAGACTGGATCGATGGGCCAAGGTAAACTGTGTGAGTTTCAGTAGGGCCAAGTGTCGGGTCCTGCATTTTGGTCACAACAACCCCAGGCAACCCTACAGGCTTGGGGAGGAGTGGCTGGAAGGCTGCCTGATGGAAAGGGACTTTGGTGTACTGATGGACAGTTGGCTGAATATGAGCCAGCAGTGTGTCCAGGTGGTCAAGAAGGCCAATGGCATCCTGTCTTTTATCAGGAATGGTGTGGTGAGCAGGGCTAGGGAAGTAATCCTGCCCCTGTACTCGGCACTGGTGAGGCCTCACCTCCAGTACTGTGTTCAGTTTTGTGCACCTGAATACGGAAAGGACATGGAGGTGCTGGAGCAGGTCCAAAGGAGGGTAGCAAGGCTTGTGAAGGGCTTGGAGAATATGCCCTATGAGGAGCTGATTGAAGGAACTGGGGGTGATTAGTCTGGGGAAAAGGAGGCTGAGGGGAGACCTTATTGCTCTCTTCCAGCGTCTGAAAGGTGATTTCAGTGAGAGTGGGGTTGGTCTGTTGTCACTGGTGACAGGATGAGGGGAAATGGCCTCAAATTGCACCAGGGTAAGTTTAGATTGGTTATCAGGAAACGCTTCTTTACAGAAAGGGTTGTTAAGCACTGGAATAGGCTCCCCAGGGAGGTGGTTGAGTCCTCATCCCTGGATCTGTTTAAAAAACTGTTTCGATGTAGTGTTCAGGGGCATGATTTAGCTGAGGGTTGTTAGAGTTAGGGTAGTATGGTTAGGTTGTGGTTGGACTTGATGATTTTTGAGGTCTTTTCCAACTTGAGAAATTCTATGATTCTATGAAGAATATTTATATATATATATTTGTTGCTCCCTTCTTTAATTTGTAATTTAATTTTAAATTTGTGTAGTAATGCTGGCAAGATGATGGAACTTGAGAAGGGAAAGCAAAAACCACCCAAGCCTATTTCTAATGAAAATAATGTTTTATTAATGCAGGTGATATATGCTATTTATAGTAACAGTATGACACATATTTGAATTTAGTGATTTTCATATTTACTGCTGTGATCTACATCCCATCTGAAGTGCTGTGTACTGAAGAGATTTTCTGCATTCTTTTCAGTGCATGTACTCCTTTGGTGCCCTTTCTCCTTGCCCTCTTCTATTGAACAAACTGACATTACTAAGAGGTGGATTTCAACGGAGATACTAAGGGTTAGTAACAATATCTTAACTATGGGCTAGAACAATAACAATGGCATTATTTTCATCTGCTTACCAGGTGCATATCTCAAGCTAACAAAAAATAAATAAAGAACAAATAAAAAAAAAAACAAAACACCCACTTGAGCAAGATACATTCTCTATTTAAATGACAGCGTTTAGCATCTGTTGGGGCATTCACAGTCTACTGTTAAACTTACACTGTAAAGGAACTGCTGAGTGTGTTTGAAGATCTGAGCATATATTGTAAATATTCCCGGGATAAGAAGCTCATACAGAAGAAGCTGTAATGCTAGAATAGCAAAGTTGCTATACAGCAGTTTTCTTTTTATATATTCCACATTAATCTCTGAGCTGCTTGGAAGCTGTGCCAATCAAAGCACAGCCATTATTTAGTGCTAAAGAACAGGTACATCTCCATTGGAAAGCTGGGTGGCTCCCAGTGTGCCCCATGCAGGGAAGAGGCCACTGGGGAAGTGGGTGGAAGAGAAGTTTCAGTTCCTGGAACAGTCCCTCAAGGCAGGGAACTAAGTTCACATGTACTTGTGTGTGTCTGGTTGTGAGTAGCACGTACAGTGCAAGACAATACAGGGTGAAAGGTAGCCTCATGAGTGCAGGCCTCTGCCAGCTATTATGCTTGTTTGTTTGCTGATTACCATGAGCTATTCTCTGCTCTGTATTGGTAACTAGAAATGTTTGCTTAAAAAATATTATGTACAACATTACTTTCTGCAGTCTTTAAAATTTGGCTAAGAATGTACTAAGCTGAATAGATAAGAGGCTTTTTGTTTTTTAAGCAATTGAGTGAGATCTTCAGTTAGGTATTCATATGTGGTGACTTTTCTAAAAATCCATATGTATGTGAAACCTAAAAGAAAACCAACCCTCATTTGGCAAACAGCAGGACGAAATATTGATTTGTCTTGCCCAGGATGCTTGAAAAAAAAACCAACCCAGCAATCTGTATTCTAGTACAGGTACAAACTTGCTGGTTTCTGATTCATCTTTGAAAACTATGTGTTAGCTCATGAATTGTCTATTTCATGAGGTCCTTTACTTATTGATATCTCTGAACTTAAAATGCAAAAAAAAATTAAATAAATCTGAGATTGATTTTGCAGCCCTTGTTACAAATGAATCCTCATTGGAAATATTATATGTTGATGTGAAGGCAATGAAGTGTATTTATTGGCACATTGCTCTCTGATATTTCAAAAGAAATCAGTTTTGCATGGCTATTTAACGTTTATACCTGATACTGCTTTTGGGAGGCCTGTAACTAATACCCAGCTCTAATTTCACTCTTACATGTGCTGTATATCCCTCTAGCTTTTTGGCTTTGATGGGAGCTGCTCAAGATTCATAGGACTAGAATTCCACCCCAAGCTCTAGAGAGAGTAGTGGGAGGAATACTGTGTTACAGGATGAGCTTTCCTATCGTGGTGTATATCTTAATAATTTCATCAGTTTCAGTGGGATTATACTGCTTGTGCAGAACTTGTTCTTTGAATGTTACTGACCTAAGGTCTTTCTGGTCATCTGTTAATTTAATTAGTTTTAGCTTGTAAATAAACTATATTTATTGCTTTGACCCAGACATAGAGAAAGTGAATGATAAGAAATATAGTTGATCTGTGTGTTCACCGGTGACAGTACTTTAAAACTGCATTCCAGCAAATAGAGGAAAAAATAATTAATGTCTGAAGTAGTATGCAAAGTGGCTTTTAAGAGGCAAGTACAATTTAATAATTCTATTCTTCTGTGATTATTAATTTTTTTTCTTTGAAGATTGGATCAAATTGGATATTTAAAGGGCATGAATGTGATTTATACTTCTAGACAGAATGATCAGGCTATCAGTAAGGTGAGCCACAAGGCACAGTCATTATAAATACAGACCTTGTTTGGATGTTTGTGAAAAGAAGGTAGCTGAATGATACACAGGAGATTGCAATTTCAACAGCAATTTAATGGTAACAAGTCTTCCCTTCACAGAATAAATGTAGATGTGGTTTTGCTGAAAAAGTTGGTTTATTTACTGAAAGATTACAGAATTTGCTTCTAATTTACAAAAAGAGTGCTGGAACTGAAATATGAATTGTTCTCAAGGATATTTCATAAGATACCTTAGCCTCTTGAATAGTATTACTTTTTACCGTTAAGCACTTTATGTCTTTTTGCAAATGAGTCATACTTAGCTGCCTACAATAAAACTTCGTATAAAGAGAGTATCAGAAAGATTTTGATATCTTTCTGTACCTTAACGAGTATTAAGACAACGGGAGAATTACCTTATTCCTTTTACATAATGTTTTTCCCATGATTTATGAGAGAATGTAGTTGTTCACATTCTGCGATGTTTGTCTGTCTTTGTTGCAGTCACAAGGAATGGCTGGGCAATCTTTGTTAAAACTGATCATTATATCTAAAAAGCAAAGAACACTGGAAGAGTAAGAGTGATGGGAGTATGGAGGGAAGGCTGTTACTGCATGACTTTTCTATAATCATATATATTTTTAAATGTTTGCAGCTCAGAGAGTCATCCAAGATGAAAGCTATGCATATTTAAGGAATTAAAATACTGCTGACTTTAATAAGTATTTCATGGAGACTGATATTTGTCTTAAAATGTTTGGCCAATGTTCTTGTTGTTCCAGTCAGTTAAATTCCTTGCCCTTCTCCAACCTAGTGTCAGAACATGTCCCTTGAGAAGGATTTTCTTGAGGTACAGTTTCATGGCACTTGTGTAAAAATAAATAAATCTGCTTAGAATACAAGTAGTAGTAGAATAATGACTTCAGTTTTATTTGGAAAGCTATTTCCAAACAGTGCCTAATGTCAGCGGCCAGTGAGTTATGGGCTATTATAGATATCTTTTGTAATTTCCCCCCCACCCCCCCTTTTTTTTTTTTAATTCAGAGAAGATTTATCAGATTGATTGATGTTTTATGTTGTTATTAGATGTTGTGGTGTTCATTAAAAATTACGACTTTCCTCTGCTGTGTTGTTGTCTTCCTCCCTCCTGGACACCTCTTCATCTTTTTAGGGGGTGCAGGTTCCCTGGGCTACCTCTTCCAGTGTTTCCTGCCCTCAGGACTCAGGAATAGGGATCAAGTCCTTACCTAGCTCCTTGAGAGCAGTCAGAGCAAAGAGAGAGGAGCTAGATATTACTCTGAAGGCTGTGGCCTTCATATTTTCTGTTTTCTCAGCAGAGAAGCTTCTAAAGATTGGGTCATTAGTAGCAGATTAGTCCATCCAGTTTGAGGAAGTATAAGAGATATGAATGTATGTGGCATTTTATCCAGTAAGCAGCAAGTGACTGAAGATTTTTCTCTGTTTTGTTATTATCATTAACAATAATAACCTAAAATTCTCAGTGTTAGACAATGCATCTTTCATGATTATTTTTTTTTTGTTGGATGACTGTGTTGCTCCCTTTGAATGGTAAAACCCCTTAACCAAGGCACTTTCTTTGTGAAAAGTGGGAAAATAAGACAAAAACATTCTTTCAGCACTGCAGGAATACATGTGCTCATTTATCACAGTATCTTAACTGAGCAATATCATCACATTAGATCAAATATTTCAATGTGTCTGTGTCTTGCTTAGTAGGGTCAATATGTTTTCTTTAACAATGAAAGGTAAGAGAATTAATAGAGCCAAATGCTGCAGGTATAGAATCACAAGGGTGTAGGTTTTTGCACTCCAATCTGAATGATATAGGAAGCTGTGTATTAATATTCAATAACTTCTTGGTGCTGTAGTTTTAGATAAACCTCAATATATATTTCAGCTTAATATTGTTTTCAGTTAATTCAGTAGAATAAATCTGCTTAGACTGTGCAGGAAGAATGATCAGAAACAAATAAGGAAATTTTATTTAACGTCCCTTATTTTTACATAAAAAATAATTCCCAATGCCTAGTAAATATACACTGTAATTTCCCAGAGGCTGATTTTGTTATTGTTTTTTTTTTTTGCATTGTTGTTTTCTGTTTTGTTTTTGCTAAAATATCAATTGATATTTTCCAGTACCAGACAGAATTATTATTCTCATTATGCTAGAAAAATGCCATCAAGCACAGACAAAAAATGTAAGCTCTTACAATAAATGTTTATTATATTTATTATGATATGTGTTATTACTAAAGGTTTCTTGTCCACTCCTAGTCACTGTTACTGTGATCTCATTCAAAGCACATTAGGGCTAAGAGGAAAAAAGATATTTTATTTCACCACATAGGCTAATGTTCAGTTTGCAGCAATTTAATTTGATTGTATGCAGTTTTGTGTGGTGAAGCCTCTTAGGTCCCCTGTGTATCTCAGCTTTATTAAGAATTATTTTGTACAGGGCAATTTTTTATCTTGGAAATAGTCTGTCCAGAACTGTAGCTAGACTTTCTGCTGCCTGATTTATCTGCTTGTCTCAGGGAGCTTCTCTGTGTAGACACGGACCAGGTATTAGTGGCTTTCAGTGTACCTGTAAAATCTAACCCAGTAGCTAGGCCATTTGAACACATCTAGGTTATACGTCTGAAATTACTACTGTCTGAAACCATTTCTGTGCTATCTGAGCTTATGACGCTGTCTTCACTAAGTGCTTGGAGCTTTGCACCTGTCAGATGGGATATGTCAAAGCATGTGTTTGAGCCTTCTTGAACCTGGTGGGATTGAAGTGCTCTTTTACACCAGAGTGGATGAAGTGTTGTGCTGGATTTGGGACTTAACGTATTATGCATTTTTACAGGGCTAGACTTATGTTTCTATAGGAGAGATTAATTTGTAGATGGCTATCTTTATGAGCATACAGCAAATGTTGGCAAATGCTAGTCAAGGTGTCAATGAACTTTAGAAGTTATCTTTTTGGCGAGGTAGTCGGCTCAGGAGCAGATGCATTCCATGCTGAAGCAAGGAATTACCTCAGCTTGTTGTGGGGTAACCCAATCATCGAACAGCTGCCAGGCACTGTCGTACTCCGCGTGGCAGCGGCATTCTGATGTCACACAGGTGGAGCCAGGAGCAGCACCGGGATCACCCTCTGCGTGTATTAAATCTGCCGCTAGAGGGCGCAGCCACCCAGGAGCGGCGTGAATTGGGCGTGGTGTGGCTGTGCAAACTCTGGCTGCTGGTGGGGGGCAGCAGGGATTCCATCTGCGTGAGGTGTAAGTAGGTGGGTGATCTGCCCAGTGTGGTGGTGAAGCTCAGGGAGGAGGTAAAGAAATTTAGGAGTATCAGAGTACAAGCAGGAGATGCATTGGTGGAGAAACTTTGTTGAACTTGTAAGAAAGACAATGGGGTGTTACCCCACAAACAGTGGTGGATCTCCTCCCCTGCCATAGTCAAACAGTGTGAGGCAATGTAAGAGAAGAGGAGGAGTGGAAACAGGTCCCAGCTCAGCATCACAGGCAGCCCCCAGCCCAACCTACCTCGTTTGCCCAGGTGTCCCTGTATAATAGGTTTGAGGCTCTGGAACTTGAGAGAGGCGAGTGAGGATGCAGTAGCAGGTCCGCCCTTGAGGTTTTCTAGGGTGAGGTGGCTGACTCCACACCTCCAGACTGTCTCTGCCAAGGAGGACAGAGGATGATTTGAGGCAACTCCCTGTTGAGAGAAATGGAGGGCCCTATATGTTGGCCCAATCCTACCCACACATGGGTCAGGGATGTTTCTAGGAAACATCCTGTTCTAATTCACCCCTCTGATTGTTATCCTGTATTGATAGTTCAGGCTGGCAGCCTTGAAGTTGCTGAGAGAAGCCTGAGGAATATCAAAAACTACTTCAGGGTACTGGGACGGTTGGTGGATGGAGCAGGCATACAGGTTGTATTTTCCTCTATCACTTCAGTGGCAGGGAAGCATATTGAAAGGAGCAGGAAAACCCATCTCTTAAATACATGGCTGGGATGCTCATGCAAATACAAGGATTTTTATATATTTTATTTTTTGTTTACCATGGGACAGTTGACTTGAGACCTGGCCTGATGGCTGTGGATGGGTCTCACCTGTCTCAAAGGTGGAAATAGATCATAGCCCAGCAGCTGACAGGGCTCATTAAGAGGGCTTTAAACTTGGCATGAAGGGGGAAGGGGATAAAACCAGGCCTGCTAGGGATGAGCCTGGGGGAACAATGATGGGACTGGGGTTGAGGCAAGAGGCTCAGCTGAAGAGCATCTACACTGATGCACATTGCATGGGCAACAGACAGAAGGAGCTGGAGGCCATTGTGCGGCAGGCAACTGTGACTTAGTTGCTGTTACAGAAATACGGTGGGATTGCTCCCATGACTGCAGTGCTGCAATGAATGGCTACAAGCTCTTCAGAAGGGGCAGGCAAGGAAGGAGGGGTGGTGGCATGGCTCTCTATGTTAGAGAGTGCTTTGATGTTGGTGAGCTTGGTCCTGGAAATGATAAGGTTGAGTCTCAATGGGTAAGGATCAGAGGCAGGGCCAAGAAGGCAGACATCCTGGTGGGGGTCTGTTATAGACCACCTAACCAGGATGAAGAGGTGGATGAGGCATTCTATGAACAGCTGGCAGAAGATGTGCAGTTGCCAGCCCTTGTTCTCATGGGAGACTTCAGCTTCCCTGATATATGTTGGAAATGCAGTGCAGCACAGAAGAAATAGTCAAGGAGATTTCTAAAGTGTATGGAAGATTTTCCTGATGCAGTTGGTAAGAGAGCCTACCTGGGGAGGTGCCCCGCTAGGCCTGCTGTTCACAAACAGTGAAGGACTGTTGGGAGGTATGAAGGCTGGGAACTGTCTTGGGCAGTGTGACCATTAAATGGCGGAGTTTTCAATTCTTGATGATGTTAGGAGGTGGGGCAGTAAAACTGCTACCTTGGACTTCTGAAGGTTGGGCTTTGAACTGTTCAGGACACTGATAGGGAGAGTACTTTGGGAATCAGTCCTGAAGGGTAAAGGGGCCCAGGAAGGCTGGTTGCTCCTACGGAAGGAAGTCTTAAAGGTACGGGAACAGACTGTCCCCCCTGTGCTGCAAGATGAGCTGACGGGGAAGAAAACTGGTGTGGGTGAACAGGGAGCTTTTCCTGAGGCTCTAGGAAAGGTTACGGAGCAGATCATCTTGAGGGAGATCACATGATATATGGAGGACAACTGGGGGATCAGGTCTTGCAAGCATGGGTTCATGAAAGACAGGTCCTGCTTGACCAACCTGATCTCCTTCTATGCTTGAGTGACTTGCCTGGTGAATGAGGGTAAATGCTGTTGATGTAGTTAGTCTATCTAGACTTCAGCAAAGCCTTCGACACCATCTTCCACTGTATTCTCTTGGAGAAGCTGGCAGCCCGTGGCTTGGACAGATAGACTCTTTGCTGGGTAAAGAACTGGCTGGAAGACCAGACCCAGAGAGTGGTGGTAAAATGAGTTACATTCAGCTGGCAACCAGTCACCAGTGGTGTTCCCCAGGCATCAGTATTGGGGGCTGTCCTTTTAGGTATCTTTATTGGTGACCTGGATGAGGGCATTGAGTGTACCCACAGTATGTTTGCAGGTGACTCAAAGTTGGGGGAAGTGTTATCTGCCTGGGGGTAGGAAGGCCCAACAGGGGGATCTGGACATGTTAGATTACTGTTCTGAGGTTAATGGGATGAAGTTCAACAAGACCAAGTGCTGAGTCCTGTATTGTGGCCACAACAACCCCAGGCAACCATACAGGCTTGGGGCAGAGTGGGTGGAAGACTGTGTAGAGGAAATGGACCTGGGGATATTGGTTGATGTTTGGCTGAACATGACCGAGCAGTGTGTCCAAGTGGCCAAGAAAGCCAATGGCACCCTGGCTTGTATCAGAAATAGTGCTGTCAGCAGAAATAGGAAAGTGATCATTCATCCCTCTGTATTCAGCTCTGGTGAGGCTGCACCTTGAGTACTATGTTCAGTGTTGCAACTCTCACTACAAGAAAGATGTTGAGGCCCTGGAGCATGTTAAGAGGAAGGTGACAAAGCTTTTTGGATCTGGAGCGCAAGTCTTATGTGTAGCAGCTGAAGGAGCTGGGATTGATCATTCTGGTGAAGAGGAGGCTCAGGGGTGACCTTATTGCTCTCTACAACTATCTGAAGGGAGGTTGTGGTGAGGCAGGAGTCAGCCTCTTTTTCCATGTAATTAGAGATAGGATGAGAGGAAATGGCCTCAAGTTTCACTGGGGAGATTCAGGTTGGACATTAGGAAATACTTCTCTGAGAGAGTGGTCAAGCACTGGAATGGGCTGCCCAGGGAGGTGGTTGAGTCACCGACCCTGGAGATGTTCAAGAAATGTGTAGATGTTGTTCTGAGGGACAAGGTTTAGTGGGAAGTATTGGTGATAGGTGAGCAGCTGGACTGCATGATCTTAGAGGTCTTTTCCAAGCTTGGTGATTCTATGATTCTAACAACAAAAGTCATTTACCATCTTGATTTGATGTTAGAAAAAGCATTTGTTATCTGTATTAGTTTCTCATTATTTTCATATGCGTTGTATCAGACACAATAGTGACACAAATAGTGTATTTTTAAAGCAAGGATTTGCAAGATGGGAAGTTACAGCTTAGCGAAATATATTGGTTTTCTAATATCAGTCTTCGAGGTGTAATTGACACAATACATGCTGTAAATCAAGATCTCCACAGATTTCAACCTTCTTTCCCCATCATACAATGCCTGAATTTTTTCAGTGTTTTCAAGAACATTTTAGCAGTCTTCTGACACTTCTAAATGTTCTATGTTAGAGCAAAAGGTTTCCTTCTGCTCAGGCTCATCTGTTCAGGAAACTGGATTAAGAACAGCACTTTAGGGAAAAAAATACCTTAATGATCTCTGTGCACTCTAAAATAGTCTTTCTCCAGTCCTCACTGGAGAAGCTGTAAAAGCTTAGCCAAAAATGTGTATGTAGCATGAACCCTGTTGCAATTTTTTGGAGGAAGGCACAGGTTTCTGCATACCGAAGACAAAATGAAATTATCCAAAAACAGCTGGGCTTACTGAAGCTGTGCTGTTAATTCTACAGATAAAAGTGTAGCGCTCCCTATCAGTTGTATATATGTTACACTCCGCGTTAATCAGTGCATAGCCAAATTCAGTTAAGAAGGCAACACACGGGAATGAGAGGAGTTGAGCTGAGGTATTTGAGATGGTCAAATGACTGTAACTCTTACTTTCTGAGATGTAGGCTGTTTTATGAATATGCTATGTGTAGAATTGGTATAATGTGCAGTCATCAGATATAATCACCAAAGGCAGTCAGAGAAATTTTGTGCGGTTTCTTGCATCTTTCTAGATTTTTCTCTTTTGATTACTTGGTTTACGTTTAGTAAACAATTCCATGGCATGTTAATCAATTCAAAAGGAGAAAAATGTCTTTGGTTTTGATTCAGAGATCATCTAAAAATACATTTTCTTAAATAAATACAGAGTATATTTCTGTTATCAGGTGATTATTATAGATACAGATGGATGAAAATTTAAAGATCTGATTTCTAGAACAACTAATAATCTTGTTGGTTTTTTCTTAAGAATTTCCATGAAAACAGGCAAAAAAATTCTAATCATAAAATTATCTGCTAGAGGATTGTGAAACAAGAAAAACAATGAAAGCTGTTTAAGAGGTGGCTGTGTTCACCTAGAATTGAAGCGCTAAAATATTCAAGACATGCAGGGTCTTTTAGTTTGTTGTTGAATGCAGACTGCTTACTGACTTCAATTATTCAACATTTATATTAATAAAAACTGAACAGTGTTCTATGCACAATTCAGCTATTGTCCATAATAATCCTATTGTCACTATACTTGAAGTTAAAGCAAATATTATGCTCCACATCTTGTTGTCAGCAAAATGGAAGCAAACCTTTTAAATGAAGTCAACATTTATTATTTTAATTGAAATCCCAGAAACTTAACAGTTATTGGTAGTTCAGATTTAAGTATTACGGAAACAATAGTAGGGAGTACCATTACAGGGGAAAGAAAAAACCCCAAAACAACACCATAATAATACTGTTAAATAGTACAGTAAATAATGCAGTTAAGTGCTCATTCCCTAATAATTACTCAGCTCCCTGGCATTCTTAGTCTTTTACTGCTGCCAGGAACAGGGAATATGAAGGGAGGGCCACTGCAGCAAACTATCAGTGTCCTTTTTGCCCGAAGAAGTCTGATGCTGATGTTTTCTTCCTCCTTGATTAGAACATTAAAAATTTTGAGGCATTTGTTTGTTACTACAGCCCAATACGTTTTTATTTCTTTGTTGTCAAATGTGCAATATGTTTTACTTACCTTGATACTTGTTCCTTTGTTCTGTTATCCCCAAAAACCCGGAGTTGGGTTTCTTCCTCTGACAACTGGTGAGTCATTTGCAGCCTCAAGGTCTCCACTTCCAGCCCTCACCTCATCTTTTGCCATCCCAGGTACTCCTCCATGCTGTGCTGCTGCTTCTCATGGCCTCTGCCATGGTGGAAAATCTGTGTTCCTTTACATTGTTATTCTGCTGAGGTCATAAACCTCACTACAAAAAATAACTAATTGCTATTTCTGTCTATATAATAACTATGTGAGTAACATACAAAAATAAATGCAAAATATAAACATACAAGTAACATACAAAAATAAAGCTAGCTAGGAATACCTACCTGGTCATTGACAAATTACCGTTTTAACTAAACCAAGTGATCCACGTGGGTAATGATAAGCTCAGGCAAAAGAAATCTGGTATCTCTGAGATCTTCCAAACTCAATACAAAATCTGTCCTCTGCTACTACTGATGACAATACAGAACTATAGGGCTATATGTATGTTTATCTGTTTTGTGAAAGAAGAATCTGAACAATGCTGTTACTGGTCAGATTTTATTTTGGTTAGATATCTGCATCTTATTTAACTGTGCAACTACATTATTTGTTGTCAATGCAAATGTTGACACAAACTGAAGTATGCATGTTTTTAATCAATATAAATTATTAAACTTCCAGTCAGTCATATCAAGAAGGTCCTCTTTATTGTAAAAGCAGTTCTTTCACACCATTTTGCAGTTGGCACATATGGCAGCAATGGGTAGTGTTTGGGGAAAGTAACATTTTTCAATGCTACGTCATACTTAATGAATTTTAGGTAAAACCTTGATGAGAAAAATATTACCTGGGCTCAGTCTTTCTTCTTGTTCTTTTTCAAATGTACAGAAAACAAAGAAGTTGTTAATTATTTCAACTCAAAACCTGTAGCTATTCAAGAGGTGGGTTCTTTTATGAAGATGTAACATCACACTAGGTTGGTTTTTATACTTGCAGCACACTCAAATTTCTAAACCTCTAAATTTACTCAACAGATTTTAGTTTATCTAATTCTTTGGAGTGGAGAAAATATTGTGGGCTTTTTTAGTAATTTGCTTTGTTGTTAATAAGTTATTAATTGTAATGCTTCTGATTAAATCTTTAAAGAGAAAGATACAAGCTTGAACTCGGTATGATATAACTTCCTTCAAGAGCTGCAGCCATTGCTTCCAGTCCAAGCAAGAGATGGATCAGTTTTAGAGTCATGAAGTCATCTTGGTTGGAAGGAATCTTGGGACATCACTGCAAACAACCTTTTGTTCAAAATGTGATCATGTTACTAAGGTCTTTTTCCAGACAAGTTCTGATATCCCCAGAGCTATCAAATATGTCGTGAAAGTCTCCAAACTCTCTAGAAAACCTGCTTCCATGCTTAACAACTCTAATTATGATTTTTTTTTTTTTTCCTTGCAGCTAGTTAGAGTTTGCTCTGCTGTAATTTTTTCTTGTTACCTTTCTTTCTTTCACTGAGTATTTCTGGAAGAGTATAGATTTGCCCTCTCTCTAAATCCCTGTGGGCAGGTAGGGACAGTAATTACATACCTCCTGAGCTTGTCCCAGACCCATCTCTCTCAGCTTCTTCTTGCACAGATCTGATAGAAGAGAGTCGGTTTTCAAAAGGTTCCAGGTCCTTTCAGTAGAGAAGTGTAACATTCTTGCATCCATTCAATATGATTACCGTATGTTATAGTTGTGATGCTGCTTTCCACTGATAGTAATAGATAAAGGGAAAAAAAAAAAGGAAAAAAATAGCTGATTTTAATTGTGTTATAAAATGCACTTTGGCAAATTACTGTTTCTCTTTGTATGTCTTAAAACCTATTACTTTCTCCTTCTTATACAGCATATATTATAATTAAAGTATAATTAAAGTATAATTAAACATTATATTTAAATGCTTTCAATTGAATTGACCCAAAACTTGTGCAGAAGCACAGAAAGTAGGAATACAGGAACAAATTATGCCAATCCCCTTGTAGACTAGTGAAAGCCATTTAATTATCATCATAATAGGGTGACCAACTAACAGATTAAAATAGATGGGACTGGGAGGCCTTCTCAGTCAGAATGTACTTTAAAAGTGTTACTCCTGAGACTGCTGGAATGGGGGCTTTTTTGGCCTGAATTTATAGTCAGGGTGTACCTTTTCTGTTTACAACAATATTTTCCTTCCTTTTATGTGGGAATAGAATATTGTTTTCTTTGGCTTTTTTTTTTTTTAATAGATATGAGTTATCTTTCCTGTTGTCTGGTTTGTGGCTATAGTAAGCAAAGCAAGATCTTCTCCTATTCCCCAACCTAGGATTCATTTATTTACTTCTATTGTAGTCTGAATTAATCTTTCTTGAAAACAAGTGATTATGCAATCTTCTGTGTGAGTGTGCACATGCTACTGCCTGGGGATTTGTGTGTGAACTTAGAACTATGCTTCATTTCCACCCAGGAGTTGCAGTTTCCCTTTTTTTTTTCTGGGAGATTATGGTACAAGAATACCATATGCTGGTACCATCAGGTCTTTTTGTCTTTCTCATAGATCCATTTTCCTTCCACATAACTACTCAAATTCTTCTCACCTTTTCCTAAAAATGTCTACAAAATTGTTGTTTGTAACTTGTTTAAAACAAGTTACCAAAGCATTTATTTTTGTTCTTTCTTTTAATTTGCAATTAATATTGCTCTTTAGATTCGCCATGTAACAGCCAGAGCATTAAAGCACATCTGCAATTTTCCCTGATTATGAGCATCTCAAACAGGAGGCAAAACTCAAATGCCTGGCTTTTTTTATAAGATAGAAAATTTTAAAGTTTTAACATTAAAATTTGGTATGATTTCATAGGAAACAACTAGGTTTAAAAAAGGCTTGTAGATCTTTTCCTAAAGAACTGCTTCTTACTCGCTACCAGGCTTGGTATCTGTCAGATCTTGGCTTTCTAACTTTCAGTCCTGTCTGCAGTTTGGTCTATAGGACTGTGCTTTTGTTCTGCTTGAGGGGTCCTTATGGGCCTGCTCCTTTTAACTGTTTTTTAGACTGAAGAAGCTTTAGATTCCCATGGGCCACTGCTTGCGCTGATCACATATTGGTCTCTATTTCTCTCCACGGGAGAAGCAGTCTTCCCGAGAGATTCCCTTTAGTCAGTGCTCTCTCACTATTGTCTTTTAAACTAACAAAGCAAGCCAAGTGAGAATAACAAAGCAAACAAACAAAATAGCTCTAGCGCTGTGCTTTAAAACATTCTTTACAAGTTCATTCAAATTCAGTTAGTACAGTGACAGGCCTAGTGCAACCCTATTGACACAAGCTAGGTGTTGGGTTGTTTCTATAAAGTGTTAAGGATCTGCTAAAATAGATATATATGCATTGCAAAACAAGGTTTGACTGCCAAGAGAAAGATAAAGGCAACTCCCAACAATTTGCAATACATGTAAATTCAATATATCACTAAGGAAAGGACATCTATACTTTAGGCAGAGTTATGTTGGAGGTCTGTTTTTAGATATCTAGTGTTGGAGGGCAGCATTTAGGTTTTAATTTAGTTACGATACTAGAGATGGAAAGTAAACAATGGATGTGATGCTTTGATTTCAGTCATTTCATGTGCTGCATCATTAAACTTTGTTTGCAAAATCATTTTCAAATGACTTAAGCATTAAAACATTCATAGTCATTACAGGCCTTTGGAGATGGGCAGGAGAATTATTATAGCTTGATTAATTAGCTCCTAATTAGACAAATATGATACTTGAAAATATATTGTAAGTATGTATTCAATCTATTCAAAGGAGAAAGAAATCATTAACTTTTTTACATAGCAGTTTTTCTCTTAAGCAACTTAAATTTTTCATTTGTTAGCGACAGCATTTAACTTCATGTTTGTCAGTGGTTTACAGGCTGGTTGGCGCAGTTCTGTGACTAGCGGGGCAGAGGGACCCATGGATCTATGCCCCAGAAAAAAGGATAGAGAGATGGGCCTACAGACAAAACAGTGGCAATGATCTGAGGAGAAACAAACTAATTTACTAAATAATATATCAGAATGCAAGGTTGCACCCTATAATACGGTACAATATAATTAGAATTGAAACTAATAAATTAAATGAGAGAGGGTGTCTGAAAGCTGAAGGCCTTACTCTAATGCTGTGACGAGATGGCACCTGCAACAGAGACAATCCAGACCACTGAAAGGGAATAAGCTCAAGTGACCTATGAGTGGCTTTTATCTTTTGCTCTGAGTGGAAATGGTAACCGAAACAGTGCTCTGGGGTAGGTAGTTTTTCTCTTCTGGGACAGGAACCTGGAACTGGAGCATTAACTCTTTAACTCCCAATCACAGGATCACAGAATGACCCGGGTTGGAAGGGACCTCAAGGATCATGTAGTTCCAACCCCCCTGCCTAGCAGGGCCACCAAACATACACATTTACTAGATCAGGTTGCCCAGGGCCCCGTCCAACCTGGCCTTGAACACCTCCAAGGACGGGGCATCCACAACCTCCTGGGCAGCCTGTTCCAGGGCCTAACCACTCTCCTAGTAAAGAACTTCCCCCTAACATCCAACCTAAATCTTCCCTCCTTAACTTGGATCCATTTCCCCTAGTCCTGCTATTGTGCACTACATGATGTTATGATGCGGAATACCAATAACCAAAAATCATAAAACCATGGCAATGTTTTACAACCAGTCCTATGTTTCACAGATTGGCTTTAAGAATTCTTCCTTTACTTATACTAATTATGATTTTATGCAAAACGTTAGTCTTTGCAATGTAATAAAGAAAGTAAACAGTAATTTTTGAATTTGGTAGATGGTAGTAAAGGAAACGTAAGAGATCTAAAGCTAACTACTTTTAGAAATTATATGGAAGCTTGCTGAGTGATCAAATTGGTGTGAAGAGGAAATGATGGGAAATTTATCACTGACTAGGGTTTATATACTCAATGAAAAATAAATGTAACATGGCCTTGCACCTAAGTTTCTTCAAGGAAAGTGTGTAGATCTTCATGTACTCTAACAAAGCTAAGTCATCCATCACGTTCAAAAGGAAAACACAATTGATGTGATTTGCTACATATGGCTAGAAACCATCAGGAATTTGCACAAAGGAATAGATACTGAGGTAAGCAATACCAGATTTACTCAGGGAAAATTTGTACAATTTATTTCAAATTAAATTCTGCTCCAACAGAAATGCCTCTGATCTCACATTAAAAGCCAGTATGTTTTTGTACTGATCTTATATGAGTTGCATTTTTAAAATGGCTTTGTTATGTATATTTGCTGTTGATTATTCTGAGGTAATTTTCTGTTTTTTTTTTCTTCAGGTGGTTTATTTTGTGTTTTTTGATTGATTAATGTTTTTTGAATTTTAAAATATAACTGCTTATCTCTTTATAGAAGATATGTCATGAACTGTTTTGACTAAAAGGTTATGGCATGCATTTTTGCGATGCTTAATCATCATTCTCATTCAGACTGCAGAATAAACATGTTTACCATTATGTAGAATAAAGTATGCGCTCAAAGTTCAGAAGAAGCAGCTTCATTTTGTCATAGTGACTGAGGTGAAAGTGTGGAATTCTTCAAATAAAGTCAAAGGGAGGATTATATTTGAGTTGGTCAGTGCAGTATTGACCTGTGATGTTCTTGTTATTTTGGTTTCTCGTTTCATAATGTGGTGGTTGTTTGTTTGTTTTTTTTTGGGGGGGGGGGAGTCGGAGTCATATTTAAATGAGCCAAAAAAGAGATTCTTTTCATCAAGTGTGTATTATTCTTTACCAATATGTTCTTAGGGTATAGGATGGCCTGAGTAAGTGATGTCAAAAGATGAAAGGGTGCTGAGAGGAAACTGGAGAGCTATCCAGAATGATAGGAATCTTAGGCACTGCCTTTAATAAACTGCCTCAACGCGTCTTGCTGCTCCTTGGCAGAAATCAGTTTGTTTGATCAACAAATGTGTTATGAAAGCATGTACAAAAATGTATTACAAGAGCAAATATTCAGTTGGACAATCAAGGGATAGTGTAAGCTCGTGTGAAACAGGAAATATTTCCACATCTTCTAGTTCCCTTTTTCTCCATCTCTTCTGTTCTTGTGTTTACTCTTTGTGCACAAGTCCTTTACTTTCACCAATATGCTTTCACTGGAAAGCATATTATTACACAAATGAGAAATAGCACTAAGTCAGAAGCTTGATATTTATTTATTTATTTTGTCTTACAAATAAGAAAAGTGCATGTAGGTTTTAGGTATGTAGTTCTTTTTAGTTACTAATAGAATAAACAGACTTTATTCTTGACTGGCTTCTATATCATTTACACATTTGGTCAAATGTTGTTCCCCTTCAAGTGAAAGGAAAAACACTGGGTAATTTTAAAAAGACCAAGATTGAGGCCTTAGGCACTGATCAAAAATAATTCTATTCTCTTTAAAAAAAAACAAACAAAAAAACAAAAAAAAAACTGCAGAGAATGGAAAAGTATAAAATACTCTCTTGTTTTCACTAACGAAGAGTAAATCCAGTAGTGAAACTGGAAACTATATCAAGTTTAAGAGCTCTGAGAGACTTAAGTCTTGCGTTTTCTTATGTCAGAGTATCCTGTCAAGTTGGCCACCCTGTCAAGCTTGTAGTGGCATTGTTCATTATTATTGTGTATGGAGTTATGAAAAAATACAATGATAATGAATAAGTACAGTAGGTAAACTGAAGTGCTCAGGAAGTTATTGAGATGGGTGGGTAGTAACAGAATGGCAGCCTCAGTTATGGTTGTTTATGCACACCATAGCAAAGGCTCCTCTACAAGAAATTTCTAGAACTTTCAATATACTAACCTACCTGAATGTAGCAATTAGAATTAAGCTCACATTATATTCTAATATTTGTCTTCAAATACAATGGCAGATATCTTAGTTACTTTAAAGGATGATTAACTGGATCTGAACTACAAAAATAAACTTGTCATTGAGAAAGAAATAAGAATAATAATGGAATATTAAAAAAATTCAACTTGAAAAACTTTGCATTTAACTGAGGCTTCACTCATTAATCTTGACACAAACCTCTATGTGAAGATGTGTGCATATAGAGTGAGTTTATTTACACATATATACATATTTAAAAAAATAGTACAAGCCAGTATTTGTGCTGAAAGCATTCTGATCTTGATGCTGCTTTTGTGAGTAGGTATTTAATTCTTTTTTTTTTCTTTTCTTTCATCATTCCTGTTGTGTTTTTGGCAGTCATCTTTAAAGCAGCAAAAGAAATGATTCAGGAATATGCTTGGGGACCTTTTGTATCAGTGGAAGCATTTGAGATCTTTAAAAAAAATGCTTTGAATTGGCTTGATGTTGATAATGTATAATCTTTATTGCATACAGAAGCTTGAAAATGAGAACTGCACTGAACCATGGCAGGCTGTGTTTTTAGTTTTGGTCTGTTTATCTTAACTGAATGCAAAGACTCTCACAGGACTCCAAAGCTGAAGTACTGATTCAAAAAACTTTAAAAATCTGTAGATTTAGCTGGCTATGCTACCTAGGTTGCCTTTTTCTATATTGTTTTGCAATATTCTATATTAAGTAGAACATAGTACTCTCTGGCTCCTGTGTGTTTTGGTAGAGCAATACTAAGCATGAAAGAATAACTGTGCCACAGCGAAGCCTTTGTCACTGTTGTGGTTGTGTTTGTGTGTATGTGAGGTGGGAGTAAGCCAAGGGTTTACTTCAGCAATAATGTCAAAAGTGCTATTAAATCTGGTGTTGCTATTAATTAGTTGTACCATCCTGTTTACACTTACTGTCTTGAATGCGAAAGTAACATTGGTATAGACATTGCTGGAGTAGATATGTATCCATTAAATTAGCTAACACATTTTGCTAGGCATGATACGAAACTTCAAATATTCCTTGTCTATCTTGAAGAGATCAGCAGAGGTTATGAAATGTAGAAAAATCCATCTGAGCAGGACAGTCTGATATTGTAAGAGATTAATGTAGCAACTCAAATTTATTTTAAAAAGTGTTTCAAGTCTGGTTTTAAAGACTAGACAAAAGATGTGGATGGAGCTGATGGATGTAGGCATAGTCTAGGACAACATCATGTTTGTAGGCAGTATTTTTCTTAGTTCTAACCTGTAGCTTTCTAAACCTCCATTGGCTTCAGTGTGTCAGCTTTACTAAGTAGCTACTGTATTGTATAGCTTCATGCCATTCTGTTTGGTTTGTTGAATAAACTCATTTTATTCTTCTGTTTAATAAACATTTATATATTTTTATTATTGGAACTGTACCCTTCTGCTAAATTTCTTCTTGAGTCATTTCACATTTTAGAGATTATACTAGTGTTTCCTCTCTTTGTGACACACAATTACCTGTATACCCATCTTTCTCTTTAGGCAGGAACTCAACTTAAAATTTCATTTCTCAAGTTTAAATGTGGCTTACTGTTTTCTAATTTTCTTTCTGCAAGATTTTTTTTTTTCCGTGGTATCATAATTCAGCTTCTGTTGCATGCTTGCGCCTGCTTGAATATGAATCCATAGCTAAAAAAAGAAAACTAAAGAGGAGCTCAGGTTCATATTAAAAATTTCAAGAGATAAGCACAGAAGTAGAAGTTCCTTAGAGTGCTGAGGCAGAAAGCCTCTGCAAGTACTATGTTTTTGGCAGAAGTCTTAACAAAGACCAGAAGTCTGCCAGCATTTTCCTGATAATATTTTTGGCACAGTATTTAAAGATCCCTTTAGGGAATGGCTGTGGTTTTGAGGAGATGAACTTGTGGAAAGAGGCTGCAGCTTGTGAATACATGAGAATTATCGGGAGAAAGCAGAGCAAGGTAAGGAAAGTCTGCTGGGCCTCAACTCCCAAAGCTGCATCTCCATAGAGAATATGGATCATGTGGATGCCACCAAGTTAAAACCTCACTTAAGATGTAATTTATTGGAAGTTTACCGTGTCTAAACTTTGACTGTGTTGCAGAGGGATTGGTAGCAGAAAACAAATTGTTATTTTTCCCTTTTCTAGAATGTAGGTAATGTATAAAATCAAATGAAAGAAGCAGTGCTTATTTTCAAGTTTCCAAGTAACACAGTTCTCATCATTATTCAAAACTGCCTCGAGGCTGAAAAATGCTAACCTGATCATAGTTTTTATCATGGTAGGGATCATTTATGGGCACAAATAATACCATAAAAAGCAAAGCAAAGAAAAACAAATATGGGTCTTTGAGGAGCTAAAATTTGTGATGGAAAATGAAAACACAGTTTTTAGAGGTGGTACATTTGGATCTGATGAATAACATAATGTTGAAAAGCCTGTGCCTTCTAAAATAACAGCGTTGTTTTGTGGTCAACAGCCTTCAACAAAATGAAGAGAAATTAAGGAGCAAACTTAGCATATGTATTCAAGAAACATCATGTGCACGTTTCAGAAGAGTAAAGGACAGTGAAGATTAACATAATACTGTCAGAATAAACCCTTTTGGAAGAATTACATAGAATCTCAATTTATCCTACTTCTTACTGATACAGGACTGGATTAGAAAATGAAGAAACAGGATTTTCCAGTAAAGGAATTCTAAATTATATCTTTCAAATTAGAATGCCTTTGTTTCTTAAGAGGAACAAAGCAAGACTCAGAATGGGTGGAATTCTAATCTTCCGAATGTATGAGATTTTTTTTTCCCTCTGAATTTGAGAGAGTTATGTTTTCAAAGTCTCCCAGATAGACTGCACAATAATCTTGCCTAGATGAGAGGATTTTAGGTAGAAATCCTCACTGATGCTACCAAAGCTTTTGCTGTACAGATGGGAACCACTGAATCATCTGGCCATTATACTCTCTTGCACAGGATTTAACAAGATTGAAGGGAATTTAAAAATACAGGATAAAAGGTATATAACTGTTTTGATAAAAAGAGATTAACAAGAGGGAAGGTTGACAGAGGCATTCAAAACAGCAGCTTGTAAAGCATTCACATAGAATAAGGAATGACTGATCCAACTGGAAAATATCAAGTTAAACTTAGTAAAGTTAAATGGTGTTTTTACATCTGCAGCTTTACAGTTGAAACATCTTTAATACAATAATTCTACATCTAATAATTTATCAGATTAAAACATGATTAAGCATTTCCATAAAGAAAGTAGTTTTGGGGAAAAACAAAAAGACAAAAAACAAAAAAAACAAACCCCAAACCTGTAGGTATCAAAGTACAATTCTCCTAGGTATGGATGTGGAAAAAAAAAATATTTTTTTGTAGGTTTTTTTGATTTAATGATTTCTCTGTTACAAGATATCAAATATACTGAGAAGGATCAGGAAAATATAGGATGTTGCTGAAGCTGAGAGTCTATAAATCTGGTATTTGTAATATCTGATAAAACTGTTGTATTAATTTGCATCAACTCTAAAATTAATTTGCTTAAGGACATTAGCAAATGTAAAGCAAGTTGTATAATCCAAGGAATGAAAGTGTTCTCATATAAAATTAAACTGTCCAGCTTCTTTTTTGAGTTAGGTCCCCAGCTAGCTGTACTAGAAACCAGAAAGATACAAAAAAAAAAAATCGCTCTTAAATCAACTTGACACCAGAGAAGGTTCATATTTCATGAAGAATTATTGATAATCAAAGATTTTGGTCTACTCATAGTTAAAGATGAGTCTCCATCAAAGAGTTAAGATATTGCAGGCAAATTTGTGGTTGGAAATGAACTGTTTCTTACAAGAGCAGGACGGGCCTGTTTAGTAAGCTGCATTATCATCTTAGTGTTGTTAGTTAGTTTACTTAGTTAACTAACTTTATTGACCTCCTGCTCTCCACTCCTTTGAGACTTTCTTCTGTTGCCTTTCTCAGACCTTTGCTTTTTCACTGTTGCTACCTCAGGGAGTAATGTGAGGAAGCAAAGAGTCTGTTTTCCTTTAATTTGATCTCTGGGTAATACATTAACAAAGCAGAAGAACTTAGATCATAGTGACAATACCTCAGCTGGCTTAACTACAAAACATCAGTCTAGCAAATACAATGGAGATGAGCAACTCAAAACAGTACTGCATACAATGCAGCGATTACATGTACTTCGTCCAGTTGCTCTAGGGGTTTAGTGGTTTGTTTCTCCTTTTTTTTTTTTTTTTTTTAATTATCCATCTAAAATAGATGAAAACTAAAACGTACTGGTATTCAAGCATTTGGTGGATCCTAGATAAGTGGTAGACATGCCTGACAGTCTTTTTATTAAATCAGTGATGCCTTAGAAATATGTTATTGTTGAAGAATATGAGTGAGATTAGATTTCTTTCTCCTGACATGTTTTTTTTTTTTCTTTTTTTTTTTTCCTCCTGTAAAACAGTGCTGATGAGTTTCCGCAAGCACTTTGTTCTCAATTCAGACTCAAACCTCCTTAAAAGTTTTTTGGCATCTCCGTAGAAGTAACGCAACTGGTGAAATATAACCATGTCCTAAGCCATCACTATCAGAAGAGATGTCCACTTTAGTGTGCCACATTAATGGTCTCTGCAGATCAGTTTGAATGCTGCCTTGCATTTTTCTCTAATAATTTTTGATGTTGAGGGTAGACCAAGCTTTTGTGATGTTCACAGTTTTGATACCTCCTTAAGGGTTAATGTAATTCTTGTTTTTTAGTAGTTTTAGTAATAATCACTTGATATAAATTCTTTTTGGGTAAGTAAATATCTATTTCAGCATGATTTCTTCAGTGTGGTTTACTGACCTTAATGGAAATAACTATAATTGCTTTTAAGAAATCAAATATTCCACTTACTGATGTTCCACAAAAAATGTTCACCATCCTTCAGAATATATATTTCAAGGAGCATTCCCATGAATTTGCTTTTTAGAAGAGAAAGTTGACAAAAACTCAGTGATGCTGATAACTAGTGCAGCTGGATGGGAGATGCTGCCATGATAACAGCATTAAAGCTCCTGGAGAAACATAGGATAATCTCAACTTAACAAAACTCAAAACTCTTTATAAAGGGGTTCAAGGGGAACCTGACAAACCTGAATTGAAAGCAGTTCAGGTATAACTGAGGTTTGTATTGAGAGTGGGGAAAAAAAATAAAATACATGGTTACCAAGTAAAGACTATTCGACTAAAACAATTCTACCAGTGGTTGCTCTTCAGTACTCTGAAAATGCATTGCTTTCAATATTTGCTGTGTTTATTAAAATTTGAATTTTTTAATGTTTGTTACCAAGACACCATCAAAGTCCATAGTGCTTTTTTTTTTTTTTTATAGCACTGTTTTAAAATAGCTGGGAGATAAATAGATCAAGAACTTCCTTAATTCTTCAGTTAGCCACAGCTCACAAAATCAGAAGAATTAGTCATGTTCTGCAAGGAAAAAGAGTATGCGATTAGATGATTCATTTTAAGTACATATCAAGTTCTAAAAAGGAAACTACTTCAGTTTTTCATCTAGAATAAAAAAGGATTAGGTTGGGATAGGGAATTAAGTCTGAAATTCCCACATTGCTCAAGAGTACTTTTCTAAAGTTTCTGATCTGAATTGCTCAGTGGCATTCTACAGCTCTACATAAGGCTTTTTCATGCACACTGCTCGCATTCTGAGTCACAAGAGGAAGGGAGGAAAACAACATAGAGTGAATATTCAGTGTTTTACAGATCGCTCCATGAGTTAATTTTTTCAGTACCTCAGGTTATGCTTCTATATATATTATGCATAACACTGCATATGACAGATATATGATTTCTCCCCTGTTTAGTATTTGATGAAAAATGCATGAAAGATAATGAAAAACTCAGTTTTTCAGTAATGAAAATTTCAGTAATGAAAAACCAAAAGCACAACAGCTAATACTAGCAAGAAATTTTGAGCTATATTGTCATGGTTTTGTGATTTTTCGTTATTGAAATTCCGCATCATAACATCATGTAGTGTACTGGGATATAAAGAGTTAATGCTCCAGTTCCAGGCAACTGTCCAGAAGAGAAGGAGAACTGCATTCCACATAAGACTGGTTGCTGTTCTGTTATCATTCCTGCTCAGGGGGAACACATGTAAGGCCTTGGTAGGTCACCTGACCTCCCTTTTTTTGTTCATCAGGCTCTCGCTGCTGCTTGTCCTGACCACATGCCATTAGTGTAAGGCCTTCAGCTTTTTCAGACAGTCTTTCTCTCATTGTATTTGATTTATTAGCTTCAATTCTAATTATATTGTATTATAGTGTGTTATCTTGCATTCCAATACCATATTTAGTAAATTAGTTTGTTTAGTTGCTGCTGTTTTTAATTATTTGGGGTCCCCTGTTTCCCCTTTCTGGAGGACAGGATTTGCAAATCCCTTTGCTCCGCTAGTCATGGAACCAGGCCGAACCAGCCTGTAAATCGTTTGACATAAATAAAGCAATACAGAATATGATAAGGTGTTCCAGAATACAGCTAAACATTCATATTGAGAGTTTTCTAATTATTTTGCATTTATCTGATCAAAACAAGCACTGTCAAAAGAGCTCAAGAAGAACAAGGATGGTTATTCTACCAGTCTTGATGCTTAAAATTAGGTACCTAAATCTTCAGTTAGACTCAAAGGTATATGGAAGCTACCTGCTGTTTGCACTAACATAATGCTAAAGTACAAATTGAGATGCTGAGAGCTGGATTCTTACAAATCACAATGTTTCTTTGCTTTTGAATCCCTCAGAGACAGCAACACAAAAATAGCCTCCATTTTATTCTGAAAACAAACATTTGCTCTTCGCTTAAAATCATGAAGATTTTCCTTCCTGGAAAATTTGGAGGGCTACATCAGATTATATCAGGAATATAAAATGGTAGTGACTCATAGAAGGAGATGGGTTTGGTTAATGCAGAAGTAACTGCAGATTTGTGCAGACCAAACATCTTGAGCAAGTGGGTTGGTGTCAGACTGTATGGAAGGCTGTAGTATGTGAGACCAAATGTTGACTGGTGTGCAGATACGCAAAGATAAAAAGTGATTCCAGAGGAGGAGTAGTGTAATTACTAAAATAAGTAAATACACAGATTTAACTTTTGCAAAGAGCTTTGCAATTGTATCTGTGTAGTCTACTACAGAAACTATTGAATGTTTATTCTTTATTATTCTTCATTATTTTCTGTAGTCTACTACAGAAAATAATGGAAGAATGAGATGCTGTTCTTGCTATACTATGGTCTGAAATATTTAAGTTCTTTTTTTTTAAATTTTTCAGCAGCTAGTTGTAGTTAGTTAAAAATATAAACTAATTGCACATTAAAATAGTAGTTCCAAGTTAGATATGATTTTATTCATATAAAGGGCAGCTAAAAAAATGCCTCGGTTTATTTAGCTCTAAGTAGCTTTTGTATCAAGAATGGCCTTGTTGGTGCATGAGTGCATCTGTCATCAAAGTCCTGGGAGAAATAATTTCAGTTCTCAATCTTTTCTTCTTTCCTAAGATACAAGACAGCCAAAATCAGAGGTGATTGCTAAGGCTGGAATTTTATTGTGAAAATAACTGTTGACATTAAGTATGAGACAAAAATGATATCCTTCTCATGAAATGAAATAGTAGTGATTAAATCATCTGACTAACAGGGAACTCTTTTGTCTGGGGAAATCTGGAGAGCACTTTACTTTCCTTTATCCTACACAGCTGCTCTAATTGGTATATTTGAGTCTATCTCTAATTGTAATGGCCAGGTCTACTAATTAACCTCATCTATTTCACAGTAGCTGTGTTGTTTTACCAGTGCATGTGAAATTCTTAAAAACTGTGATAGTCAAGAACACCTTGACTAACTGTGATGTTAGAAGAGAATGACTATCTGTAATTCCAAGTGACTTGCTAATTCATGTTTTTCTTCGTGACTTTGAAAATAGAAATTGTGGTATTAATCACCAAGCAGATTCTGGCCAATATTTACTTTGACTCTAGTGAGGAGTAGAGAAGAAACAGAACAAAAAAAGCAAAAAAAAAAACAAGGATAGCATTTTTTAGGAGAAATCACCAGCATAAATTCCAATGACAACAAAGTCACCATGCCTAGGATTTTATCTGAAGTTTTCTAGTATATGACAACTTTGGTAGCTACTGTGACTCTAATGCATTATGCAAAAGAGAAAATAAACAATGTATGAAACAATATATGTTGAGGTTTTCAAGCTTTCTAAAGAACAGAGTTTGAATGCATTAAGAAGTTTGTCACCTCTCACTCTGCTGGTTAATACTGCAGAAATATGTACTCAAATAATGCTGTAGATGAACCATACAGCTAAGTCTTGTTGCAGATTCTAATTTATTCTTCCCATTGATACAAAACTGAATATGACAAACGTTCATGTATACTATGCATAGACTACTTTCTGACTACTTGAAAGCAAGTTAATATCTGTAGGCAGGGACACAGCATGAAGTTATACTTACATAGATGTTATTTTTTGTTTGAAAGGATCGCATATAATTTCTTGCTAAAATTCCAGCCAACGAAAACTAGTGGATAATCATAACTACAGAAGCGTAGACATCAAGTTAACTGGAAAGTTATAGTGGGGTTGTTTCAATTTGGAATCTCTATGAAAAGCTTGTGAAAGCAATATGATTAAAAAAAGTCAAATTAGAATAAAATGCGGATTTATTGTACAAAAAGTCTTCTGTTTGGAGGTTCCAAAGTATAAAGTCTACTAAAAAGATCATAGAATCATAGAATTGCTCAGGTTGGAAAAGACCTTAAAGATCATCAAGTCCAACCGCAACCAAATCATACTACCCTAACTCTAACAACCCTCCACTAATTCATGTCCCTGAGCACCACATCCAAACGGGTTTTTAAACACATCCAGGAATGGTGACTCAACCATTTCCCTGGGGAGCCTATTCCAGTGCTTAACTACCCTTTCTGTAAAATTTTTTTTCCTGATATCCAAACTAAACCTCCCCTGGCACAACTTGAGGCTATTCCCCCCTCATCCTGTCAGCTGTCACCAGTGAGAAGAGACCAACCCTGCTCTTACTGCAATCACCTTTCAGGTATTTAATAGAATCATAGGATGGTTTGGGTTGCAAGGGCCCTTTATGATCATCTAGTTCCAACCCCCTTGTTATAGACTGGAACAACTCCCTCTAGACCAGGTTTCTCAAAGCCCCATCCTGTCTGGCCATAAATGCTTCTTAGTGGGCATCCACATCCTCTCTGGGTAACCTCTTCCAGTGTCTCACCATCCTTACAGTAAAGAATGTCTTCCTTATATGTAGTCTAAATCTACCCTCTTCCAGTTTAAAACCATTTCCCCTTGTCCTGTCACTGCCTGTCCTCATAAAAGTCTCTCCCCAGCTTTCCTGTAGGCCCCCTTCAGGTCCTGGAAGGCTGCTATAAGGTCCCCTTGGAGCCTTCTCTTCTCCAGGATGAAGTGCTTCAGCTCTCTCAGCCTGTCCTCATGGGGGAGGTGCTCTAGCCCTCTGATCATCTTTGTGGCCCTCTTCTGGATGCTCTTCAACAGCTCAATGTCCTTGTGTTGGTGGTTCCAAAACCAGATGCAGTAAAAAAAGAGGGGAGAGCAATAATGTCTCCCCTCAGCCTCCTCTTTCCCAGACTAAACAGCCCCAGTTCCTTCAGTCGCTCCTTGGAAGGCATATTCTCCAAGCCCTTCATAAGCCTTGCTGCCTTTCTTTGGACCTGCTCCAGCACCTCCATGTCCTTTCCGTATTCAGGTGCACAAAACTGAACACAGTACTTGAGGCAGAGCCTCACCAGTGTTGAGTACAGGGGCAGGATTACTTCCCTAGTCCTGCTTACCACACAATTCCTGATACAAGCCAGGATACTATTGGCCTTCTTGACCACCTGGACACACTGCTGGCTCATATTCGGCCAACTGTCCATCGGTACACCAAGGTCCTTTTCCATCAGGCAGCTTTCCAGCCTCTCCCCCCCAAGCCTGTAGGGTTGCCTGGGGTTATTGTGACCAAAATGCAGGACCCGACACTTGGCCCTATTGAAACTCATGCAGTTTACCTTGGCCCATTGATCCAGTATGTCCAGGTCCCTCTGTAGTACCTTTCTCCCCTCAGGCAGATCAACACTCTCTCCCAACTTGGTGTTGTCTGTAAACTTACTGAGGGTGCACTTAAAACCCTCGTCAAGATCATAAATAAAGATGTCGAATCATTTTGATTCGACAAAATACAGAAACTGACAAAACTCCTAAAATATGGTTTAGTTGCTTTAAACCCAGTGTTTTTAATATTTATGTGGTGTGTTAAAGCATTATTAGAAGAGCTTTTACTTATATACTAAAACTTTGTAACGGTCAAAATTAATATTTCCATGCTAACAAAACTATACTTTCTAAAGTAAAAGATGCCTTAACAGAAATATTTTGGCTGTCGTTCAACAGTCTAGAAAACTTACAGTGGTTCTGATTGTCTTTAACTAGATTACCAGAGGGAAATAAGTACTGGGAACATTGGAAAATGTTATTATTGCTGTTGTTGTTCTTATCTAAGTGGAAAAATCAAACTATGCATAATTTAATGGATTTGATGCTAATCAGAAGATACAGCTTTAAGTTCTTTTGCCAGAATATACCTTGTGATGGATTTAAATTTCACCAGTCATTTCTTTAGTAGGGACAAACCTCATAACGAGCCAGTTCAGAGGTTACCTGTGATTTATCCTTTGTGTATCATAGAATCACTCAGGTTGGAAGGGATCTCAAAAGATCATCAAGTCCAACCACAGCCTAACCATAGTACCCTAACTCTAACGACCCTCTGCTAAATCATATCTCCAATGTATGTGTGGATACAAGCCGTATCTATGACATCAAATTTTTCTGGTGTCACTGGTGATCTTTCTTATGATATTCTAAATCTGATTTGAGATTCAAGACCTTTAGGACCAACCTTAATTACTTAGATGGATTTGCCCATCCTGCGGCAATTCTTGAAGCATCACTTTAAGGTGTCAAATGCAAGAAACAGCCTTAGCTAAAATTCTGCTGTCTGAGTTAGCCGAGATCTGCTGGTTTGGTGGAGAGACTATAGAAGAACAATATGTATGGTTCTAAAATTTTCTTTCTTCTATTTTTTACTTATTTTCACCATTTCTGACATCAGCCAGCCCACATTCAGTTTTGCAGTGTCAAATTGCCTTTGAAGTTCTTTTGACTGTTCTGATCCTTCATTACATCCCTAAACTACCCTGCAATTATGAAAGGTATTGCAGAACACAATTAATTTCAAGTCTGCCTTGAAAGCTAATTTGTAGTGTCATTTTAGATCCATTTCTTCTCTCGGCATGTGTGTCACCTGAAAAAAAACGACACCACAAATCCAGTTCTAAATAAATGACAGCCACACTGTGGAAAACAGGGAAACAAGATGAGCGTTCAAAATAATGCGGATGTTTCCTTCACCTTTTGTAACTGTTTCATTCCTAAACTGAGTTCTTTTCTTTTTCTCCCTTATTTATAAGTATTTTTAAAATTAAGTTTGATAGGTAAGAATGGAACAATGTTTAGCTTGTTAACAAATACTGCTGTCAAGAAATACTCATACACCGAGTTCCAACCAAACAAGAGAACAAAATCTGTAAGATGGGATCAGTTGGAAAAATCAACCACAGCCTGTTTCAGCAGAAATTTGACATAATTATTTCAAAGACAGCACAGAGAAGCAGTATAAACTGAAGAATGCCTCATGATGGTTTTGGTTGTTTTTTTTTGTAATGCTATGTAAGAATTCATCTGCGAAAAATAGGCTGTATGTGAAAAATAGGCTGTATGAGTTGAGTTGTTGACAATTTACTCTTTGCAGGCTGGTTACTGGTATGTTAAGAATAACTGTTGAATGTAGAACTGTATAACAAATAATGGCAAGTTTTGAGTTGTGTTGTAGCCTTATATTAGGCTTAACTCCAATCAATTAATTGTTTCAAATGGATAATGAATGAGAGATTTGAAAGCAAGACTTCAAGACTAGCATAGAATTATAAGCATGTTAACCATACCTTAAGGTGAAGTTTACTGAACTGCTTATGGGTTTTAAATGGCACCTCTACATCATAATGTGAAGGGTTAATCCTTGATGAAAGTGCAACTAGCAAATGGCTCACAGATCTGGATAGAAATAATATTAATAGATCATACTAGAGCTAAATATTCTCAATTATTTGACTACTCTGATTATACAATAATGCACTGTCACTTTCCAGCTAGTATTCAATTTTGCAGTCATCATACCGTTTCATACATAGTCAAATAGATCCACCGTACTGGCTGTGTACTTCATTAAATGGGTCTCTGGGCAGCAAATAAAAGTGCTTGCTGTAATACTGCTTTAATTTTTGAAAATAGGGAGAAGTTATATTATTTTTATGTTAATACAGACCTTTCTTGAACTATTTAAATCAACTTTATCTAAAGTTGCTGATGGGATGGCTTTACTATATTAACAATACTGAAGCTGATTTTGCTTTTGCATATTTTGGTTTAAAAATAGACAGTGGAGACTACTGACTATAATTGTATCACTGAATTTGCAAACATTTTAGACAAAAGCATGTATCACAGTCTAATGCTGTGTTTTCTTTTAAAACTATCCTTCAGAGATGCTTATGCTAAATGAAGCTGGCTGTTAGGTTGTATCTCATCTTAGTCTGCTTAGTTTCTACAAATGAGATTGGCATCTATACCTGAGCTAGCGTTAACTGAGCTACTGAGGCATGGCCACCTTGCATTGATGGGGGTTAGCAGCCACAGCTGGGATAGATAAGAATGTAACACTTTACTGATTATATCCACAGAGGCTTAGATGACAATGGCCCTGTATGAAAAGCAGTATTAGGTATATGAATGCAATTCTGCTGTGGTTTTATGGTTGGTTTAAACAGTTCTCCTAATGTGCCTCTGTATTGCTTGGAACCAAACAAATTTGAATTTAAAATGATTTTATTTTGAAGGACTTTGAGTAACTGTCTAGTCTCCTTAGTCCTACAGCTCGCTCTAATAGCTTTCATTTATAGTTTGCTATACAGTCTAACCACCTTCTCACCATTAATCATTTGTCCCTCAGACTTTCTCTTCTGTCCTTACTTTCCTTTGAAACAAAATCTTGCCAAGGATTTTTGAAAAACAACAGGTGAAATTATGAGGTAACCTTTCCACAGCTGTTTTTCCTTTCCTTTACCATATGTTCTGAAATGCAGGTCCTGAACCTGTTCTCTTCCCTCCAGCCCTTCCACTTCTTCCAGGAATCATATTCTGATCACTGTCTGTCTCTTTCCCTGTATTTCACCTGCTATATCGTAATGTTCAGCTAAAAGCTGAAGATTCATCTCCTTTGTCAGTTCATGTTATCACTGCTTCCTGGACTCAAATGTCTGGAGATTCTTTTTGGCTGTGACCTAGCATTGTCATTTAACCTGTTTTGCTGTTCAGTGGTCTTTCTCTCAGAGAATACGTTTCCTCAAGATCTGCCCCTGAGTCCACTCTTTCAGTCCTTCATCCCCTTATCATATTCCCATTTCTATCACTGCCAATTCAAAACTGGTTATATCTTCCTACTCCAAATTGCTCTGTCTAAACTGCAAAATCAGTTTTTTTTTCTCAGTCACCTATAAAGACTGTGAAGATACAGTCCCCATTTAAAAAAAGCTCTTAAATAACTCTGTACCATTTTTTTTTCTTTGTTAGTTATACAATTTTATTGTATTGTTAACGTTTTCATGTCTTCTATCTTTAGTGTCGTTATCTTTCACCCAGACCAAATTTTGCAGGTTCTTCCTGCACAATTTAAGGTACAGCGTTCTCTATCACTAAAATTAAATTTTGTCTAAGCTTTTAATTAGCTGAAGTTTGTTGAATATAGCATCTTATTTTTATGGTCAAAATATCATCATCTTTGTCTATGCTTCTTGAAAAAAAGACAAGACCCCCATTGACCCTAAAACTCTTTTTCTATGTTGTTTTTCTTTTCTATTGCAGCTTTGCTTTTATTTTTTCTTGCTTGCTTTTACTTGTAAGGCGTCTACCATTTCTATGTTTGTTTCCTATTTTACCTTCAGTCAGACTCAAACTTTCTTGCTACCTTTTTAATAAGCGTTTGTAAAATTCCTCAGTATGGTTTTTCAAAATAATGGTGATTTTCACCCAAATATTTTCAAAGTTACCTAGAATCACTCTTTAAAAGAAAAAAACAAACAAAAAACGCCTGTTAAAAATATTGATGCTGTTGTAGTGTTGTCTGTGAAATGTTTGGCAATAATTCATCGAGACTTTAATTAATTAAACTCCCCTTATTATTCTAAGTGATTTTTTTTTTTTTTTCCCTGTGGAGTCTTCCCTATATCCATCTGCTGTATTCTGTTGAAAGAAAAGCTCTTTTTTGTCAAGAAACAAATTTATTATGAGGGCTTTTTTTTTGTGTACTGTATGATGAATTCTAGGCTAATAGTTAAAACGTAATTATAATCTTAAATAGAATACAAATGTAAGTGTACAGAGCAATTATTTTACCCTACTTCCTTTGTAGAGCTAAGATATGAACAAAGTTTATATTCTGAGTAAAAATACATTCTATATGAAATGTGTTTGTTGTGGTAGTCTGGATTTATGTTGTAAATGGGACAATTTGATTGCAGGTGGAATGAGGAGAGAGTTTCTGGATTTATTCGCTTGTCTTCTGCCTTTGTAATCGTATTCTGCCTCTGCAATGCTCAGTAAGACCCTGAGAACAAACTCCTTAATGGTGATTAGCAATTACATGTGCCTTATTTTTCAGACGACTAATAGAAACAGCTGAAGCTAGATTTCACAGAAGTAGTGATACTCAAAATTGCATCAATCCAAAGTCAGAATTGATAGAAAATTGGCTTTTAATATATGGAAATACAAATATGTGAACTCACTCAAAGTGACTCAAAGAACTAGCAGTATATCTCAGAATATACGTCTATCCATTAATGGGCATTTCTGATTAATTTTATAGGTAATTTTTAACTTTGGATCAGAATTTAGATGGAGGATAGATAGGCTGGGACTGAAGAAAGTAGCTTTCAAAAGTAAAATACCATAAACTTTGACTCATACTCATCTAGTCCTGAAAGGTGATGGGGAAATCCAGTTGTGATCTTTGTGAGCAGAAATTGTGCTAGAAAATGCATGTTCAAAGAAAAGTACAAATGCATTTCTAAACTTGTCATTTAATAATCAAATGAGTAGTATTTCATTAAAGCGTTATAAAGTAATTTTATACAAACGTCACTTTATCTTAAGTATTTCTACTTAGAAGTAGCACCTAGTATTATTTAGTATACACTATGATCTGTGTAAATCTAAGAGTACTCCAACTTCCTGTCTTAAAACAAGTGCGTGATTTAGCAGACACAAACATGTAGAAGTGTTGCATGTGTTTTGATCCTGTTCCAAAATGTTGGCAGTACAAAAGTACTGCATGTATCTCTGGACTTTTTTCAGTATGTGTAAATACTGTAGCATACATTGAGCAAGTGAGCACAGCAGGTGTATTTGTAGTTGTACTGAATCAATATTGTTAGAGTATATCAAGTAAGCAATATCCTTTATATCAAAAGAAGTGCATACTGTGATTCTTCTGAACTCCCTGAAGTCCAGTTGCATGCCTTTGTTATACTCAGATATTATGCCATCGCTACTGATAATATGTAATGATTGCTTTTAAATTCATGTTGATTGACAAGGAAAGATTATCGGATGATTAGGAGTGGATAAGAAATGGGAAATTTCTTTTCCCAGCCCTGCCCCATTTTTCCTTTGTGACTGCTTGAACAGTTTAGCCTTTTGTTATTCTTTTAGTCATTTAAACAAAAAGAGGACATTCATGTTTTCTTTCCTTGTGCATACAGGAGTCACATCTCCTGTATTCACAGACACTAGAAAGGTAACCAAATTTGTGGCAAGGATGAATACATATCTATCTGGTATAGAGTATTTTAACTATTGATTTATAATTGCTTCTGAAAACATAAGATCTTTTTCCTGGTATTTTATTTTTCCATTTCTCATTATATTGATATAATATGGGTAATCCTTTTTAAACAATTTTCCATAAAGTCACAATGGATGAAGAACAAAAGGCTGCTCTTCCTGTTTCTGTCTCTAATAGAAGCTACAAGAATGGTGGGATATTATGAAAAGCACTGCAAAAAATAATAAAAATAAAATAATTTGTAAAGTGCATATTTACCAGGCTTATTATGCAATGCAATTATTAGCAATAACTAATTTTTAATTCTTGGTGGGTTTTTTTGTTTGTTTGTTTGTTTGAGAAAATCTGTTTTTTTGATAAATCTCAGCTTTTCAAATAATACTGTACTGTTGAAAATAAATTCTGAATTCAACAGGATAGTATGTCATATGTAATTGGAAGTGTGTCATTTTAAAATTAGCAGAGTTTTGGAAGAGAATTAGCTGGATCCTGGAATGAGGTTCATTGAGATGAACAAGAACTGAAGAGTTTGATGTAACCCTTTCCCGTCCCTCATATTACTTAAGAACTGTGTATCTGTTAGCACTTACTACCTTATTATTCTGCTTGCAGTAAACAGGTGCTAGATTTCATACAATAACCAGTGGAAAAGGAAGGAAGACAAAATGGATGCAAAATATGAGCCTACAGTTTTAATTTTTTTTCCCATGAACTACATCACAGGGAAGAAGCAGCAGCAGGATACACTTTTTACATTAGCATTTACCAAAATAAGACCAGCACACTAGGTCCTTCTGTATCATCCCATTCCTCTGTACAGCAGCAGTGGCAAAGTGGTTAAAAATCAGTGGCAAGGTAAAAAGGAGAGCCTGGGATGCAAGAGATAAAATTTCCATATTCCTCGAGCTTGTTAGCTTGTTTTGTTTTGTTTTTCATTCTATGATGGTGTCAGATTGTTAATGATGTTCTCTGGAAAGCCAAAGCAGGACTCTATGTTTAACCGTGGACTAAGTGATGTATGAAATTATAACAATGTCTTCCAATAGAAAAGTGCACTGTGTTCTTTACTACATCTAGTTGCTGCAGTATCATTATGAACTTTTGATGAAATTTATCTGTTAAAGAAATGGAAACTTCTGTAATATAATCAGAATCAGTCAAAATGTTTTCCCCTTTTAATATTCCTTGTGCTCTTCTGTGTCAGGCTGATCACTCTCAAGGAGGCACAAGGTAAGTTGTGCCTATGAACATTTCTCTTGCTCTCTAAAACTGTAGGAAGTCCCTTGTACCACATACAGTTCATAGACTTGCTTAGTCAGTAAGCACATTCTTTGCAAGAATAGGTTCCATTCTGTTCTTAGTACAGCTTGGAATGGAATCAGATACATGAGAGGGCTTATGTCTGGACGTATATATCTGAGTGTATTCATTTAGAGCTGTATTCCAGACTTGCAGTCATTATTCTGGTTGGCTTACTCCTTAGCAAAACCCTCATGAGAGCATGCTTCAACTCTGTGACGAGAAATTAGGACAAATGAGAGAACACTAAAATTGTAGGAGGCATGGTTTTCTAGTTCTGTAATGCTTGGACAATTCAAGAAAAATGGCGGCTACATGGGGCATTTGAGTACACCTTGGAAATGCTGTTATGCTACCATGAAAATCTGAGTGTCCTTTTAGAATTTCCATGAAGATTCATACCTACAATAACAACACAAACAAAATGATGATGTTGACTTTTTAGATGTATTATTGTGAAAAAATAATATCTTTGTATGTTGTTGAGGCATCAAATCCATTGCTGCTCAAGGGATTTTGTATTGGTGGGAGAAAAGTTACCCAGATAACTAAAATATGTAGTAGCAGTGATATTAACGATTTGTCAGCGTGCCTCAGGTTAGGCCTGTTGTTGGGGTCTCTCTTTCTTTCTTTCTTTTTTAAATAATGTATCAGACCCACCTAGCGCTCACAGATCACTTTTACAGGTCAGTTTCTTGGAAAGCACAACTTAAGGGGAAGCAGAGCATCTCCATCTAAATGGAGATGGGGTTGGTGCTTGCTATTTCACTGATAAAATTTCAAAAGCTACCATTTCTATAATGTCAAACAGTTCTTTTTATTCTATTGCAGAACTAGCTAGAATAATAGAATCCTTAGAGCTGGAAGAATCATTAGAAGTTGTCTAGGCCAACTTCCCTGCAATGCACAGGGAAACCATAGCTAGATCAGGTTGCCCAGGGCCTGATCTAGCATCACCTTGAAAGCCTCCAGAAATGGGGGATTAACCACAACACTGGGCAACCTGTTCCAGTGCCTCACCACCCACATTATGAAGGACTTTTCCTCATATCCAGTCTACCCTTGTTAATCTTGAAACCATTTCCCCTTGTTCTGTCACCACAGACCCTGCTAAAGGTCCTGTCCTCTTTTTTTTCCTGTAGCTCCCCTTCAGATACTACAGGCTACTCTCAGGTCACCTTGCAGCCTTCTCTTCTCCAGGCTGAATAGCCCCAGCTCTCTCAGCTTGTCCTCACAGGAGAGGTGTTCTATTCCATCAATCACTTTTGTGGCCCTTCTCTGGATGTGCTCTAACAGGTCCATGTCCCTTCTGTACTGAGGACTCCACATGTGGATGCGGTACTCCAGGCTTCAGCAAAGCAGAGCAGAGGGGCAGGATCACCTCCCTCCCCCTGCTGGCCATACTTCTTTTGATGCAGCCCAGTGTATGGTTGGCTTTCTCATATTAGGTTTCCTATCCATCAGTACACCCAGGTCTCTTTTGGAAGGGCTACGTTCAATCCTTTCATCCCCCAGCTTGTGTGGTAATGGGGGTTGCTTTGACCCAGGTGCAAAATATTGCATTTGGATTTGTTGAATCTCTACATGGGGCTCTGAGGCGATGAATTATAGAAATAAGAATATTTCAACTTAGTAAACAGACATAAATCGTGACAAATATGTAGAGATGTCAGGATTACTACCACAGAGCTCCATAAGCATAAGTTCAAAATTAAAAATAACTAAATAGGTGGGAAAAACAACTTTAAGAATAAATAAGACTAATCAAAAAACTTCATCATTCTTCAGAAAACCTAATCGTTATGAAATGAATTCCTCACTATGGTTTCTAGTGACTTTTTTTTTTTTTTTAAGTAAAAGGAGAAATCAGTCTTCTAGATAAATATAACATGATATGTTTAGTTCAGAACATATATAAATAGTCAAGATTCAATGAGATGGCAAATTATCAAATGTAGAGTATTAGTTCTTTAATTCCATAAGTGAATACTTTCAGCTGTAAAGATTTCAAGACCAGTGCTAAAATGCCATTCCTATTTGGCTTTTATTGAACTCTCTGTTTGATATAATGAGGACCTCTTGGAAGAGAAAAATGTTAGAATTAATATTCCTTGTTAAATCTGCTAGCAGAAGAACTACTTCCTTCTTTCTTACCCTGTGCTTAGAGTGCAATACTAAGATTCCCCAATAGATGCCCTAAGAGATCTCTTATAAACATCACCACGAAGTACTGAAACAAAGTATCTTCAGCTTGCTCTGTATTTGTTTAAAAGAATCTGTTATTTTCTATGAAATGGTATTACAGATTTCAGATTCCAGAACATTGAAGTTATTTAATTACAAATGAAAAAGGCTGGATGGTAAGAAATTAAATATGTATCCTCATTTCTTACTTATTTTTCAATAGTATTTTCTAATGTGCATATGAATTCTGTAGTGAATTACCTCGTTGCTGTTTAATCAGTTGCTTATTTATATTCACAAGAGGAGAATGAAACAACGTTATCTTGTCAGAATCATTATCATTGCAAAGTTGCTACGTATTTTAATGAACCTATAGCATTTACTTAATTAGAAATAATGGAGAAATTTACATATCTAACCTCAGAATCTAGGCTTCCCCCTCTCCCTCCCACCTCTCAATTTTACATCTGTTGTCTTGTGAATTACTTTGATACATTTCAAAGATAGGTGTATTGTGATCACTAGAATATTGCATATTCCATTTATTTAAAGAATTGAGTCCCTTTGTGAGAACAGGCTTTGAGGGATGTGGGGTAATCTTAACGTGCCTTGATGATTTTCATGCCATGTGGGCGATCTCCTGTGCCAGATGGTTGGCACAACCTCTCTCCAAGCCACAAGCAAGCTAATTTTCTTGTGTGCCATTTGCCAGTGTCTGCCATTCTGGTGTTCATGATGCCCTGCTGTTACAGAAGCACCAAGCCAGATCTAGCACACTTCATGATGCTTTTTGATCAGCACAGAGTTTTTAGCGCATGTGTTATGATTTCTCAAATTCATTAAAAGAGTAAACAGACACTGAGTGTATTAGACCAGCATAAGATAAGATAAAGATGCTTGTTTCCAAAGTTCTTGCTATACATGTGTGTGAAAGAGAGTAAGATTGGGACGCTAATTTATTTCATTCCACATCAGAGCAGGCTGAGAGTTCTCTTTATGTCATTTACTTCAAGCTAATCAATGGCCTTCACTAGTAACAGCTGTCACTGAAAGGACAGCTGTCTTCTAGTAAAAATAAAATAAAAGGAATAATATTTGAAAAAGAAATATAAATTAAACTACCTCTATGTGTGTAGCCAGGTTATTTTTAGTTTTGTGTTCTACTCTATCAGCTTAGCTGGGACAACAAATTAATTGATCCTTGGCAGTATCAGATTTCAGTAGCCTGGACTGTCTGCTAATTTGATAATGCAAATCATGTGATTCCTTTCCTCCCTTTGAATGCTTAAAGATATACCACCAGAAAATAGAATATTGTTGCATAGGTGGTGAGTGGTACCGAGCTATGGGGAAGTCACTGGTATAATTTAAAGAGTGAGTAACACCGAAGCTCTTAAATTTCCTATTTTCTTTTTTTTCTTTATGGGTAGCTAATACAAAAATCCAAGCACATAAAAATGATTTTAAATAGCTTTAGAAGTGATAGCACTAGAAAAGCCAGGAGGAGAGAAATAGCCACTTCTGAAACAATGTTTACTTTCTAATTCTGCATTCATTTCACATTCAAAGCTGTTTAGAAAGTAAATAATCCTGGAGAAATGGTTACCTGTGGCAGAAAAGCAGATCCAAATTATTCAGACTAAGAAAGCCACTGTTGTTCTAAATTCAGTGGATAAGGGATAGGCTTTAAATTATGAGAGCAAATGTTTTGGACAAATACTGAATAGCTCACTAAACAACTATTATTTGTAGTGACTTCCCTTAATACATTGAGACTTTGATCTTCTCCTTGTCTTGCATATGCTTTCCTGCTTACTGGATCTTGTTTTAAACTACCACACAAATACAAAATAGAAAATCTTTATTATTAATAATGATAGTCTTAATAGGCATAAAACAACTTCAAAGGTCCTTTGTATTGTTCACCTCTACGAGAAAACCTCAGTTCCTACTGTTTGATTTCAAATTTTGAATAAAAAAATGAAAATGGAATGTAACTAACAGCTTGTTCTGAACTATCCAAATTAAAGTTATGGAAATCAGGGCCATGTTATTAAGTATCACCAGTCTTTCCTGACTAACAATTAATTGTTAAGTACGTTATCTTCTCCACTGAAGCATTGTGCTTTGGTCTGTATTACAGTAAAGTGAAGTAATACTCTACTGTAGTGTTCTGTGGACTAAAAGGTTTCAACCAAAACCAGGAATGATGAAATATCTGGGTCGCAAAATAATGAAAATAGTTCAAGTTCACTCACATGTTTATTTATTTATTTAGTAGAAAATTAGAGCAAACCACACAAAATCAAATTCACAAAGATATTCATTGAGTAGAAGCCAGAAATCTGTTGGATGAGAATAAAAAAGATTTATTTTCTATCAACTGTCTGTGATAGCTACATATTCAGAGCTAAAATTGAGGAAAAATTAGAAAATGCACATTCTACATCAAAATATTCTGCATATACTACATCAAAGACATCAAAATATTTTAATTAAATTCAATTTTCATAAACTAGATGTCAAAGCGAGCGTACAAAGAAAAAAGATGAGCATGATTGGTTGTGTACATTAAAAAAAATGCAAAAATATCAAGTCTTATATTATACTATATCTTTATTTGTATTTAAATTAAAGAGTCAAAGTCCTCTTTCACAAGACATTGAGAATTCTTCCTAAAGCCTTCCCTACTATTTTGCAAAGCCAGTATGTCAGACCTTGCATAATTTGATGGATTTCAATTACTTCATGAACTGGGTTACGCAAAACACTTCTGTTCTGATGGTTTGTTTTATGTACTTTCACAATAGCAAAGGAAAGTGGGTGGGCAAGGCCCATGTTTGCTCACAAAAGATTTCATTTTCCACTGAATTTGGAACCAGCCATTTCTAGGTTTGCTTCTGTTCCAAGAGAGCTTCTGGTCCAGCTATCCTAGTACGAAGTTAAATTGACTCAACATTGGTTCTGCACCTCCAAAACTGTCATTAAGTAATGAAATGCTATTCTGTTGGTACTCTCCAAGCAACCTGCGAGTGCTTTGGAGTAAAAGAGGAAAGAAGCAGAACCACAGTGATACAGAGATGTTTCTGATAACTGGCAATTATAATGAGTTGTATCAATGAAAGTCTGTTTGATTTGGCTTTATATTGTACATGTGATGTATAAGAGTTAATTACTTTTCTTCTTGTAGTGCTTTGACCTAATTAGCAGTCCTGTAAAAACCCCCTTACAAAATAGCAGTCAGTTAATTAAATCCAATGTATCCCATTTTATTATTTCTTGCATTAAATATTTCAGTTCTTTAAGTACTGAATTTACCTTGTTTTGTTTGTCCCTACAATTTTATTCCACATAGAGTTGCCATAGATGCATAATTAATATAATTAATATAGCCTGCTATTGTAGATCAGAAGAGCTGACCTCTGTCCATCTTACTCTGGCCATGGATGATTTAAAGGCGGTTTAATACTTTAATCTGTAGCACATTTTCCCAAAAGACCAGAAGCAGGTAAGCTGTAATGCCTCGAAGAGTTGACAATTTTCATAATGATTTCACATTGAAGATTAAGTAGCTACTCTTTAAAAGTGTTGGAGTGAATGATAAATTTATCTGAAAGTAACAAATCAGGTAACTAAACTTACTTTCTCACAATAAAAAAAAAAAAAGCTTCAACTGAGAAAGTTACTGAAGTTACTGTTTCTTGGCTTGATTTTGCATAAGAATATTTCTGATTTTCAGATTATTTGCTTTCCTTTGTCTTTATTTCTCACTTTTTTCTTAATCTTTTTCTTGGGTGGGGGTAGTGCTGGCTTCTGTTCATACGATCCTGCCCTCCATCCTACACACACACCAGTACTCCCATCTCAGGGTATGTTTCATAAATAAAGAAGACTTAAGGTAGCAAGTGTATACTTCTTGGATGAATGAGGAGCTTTACCTCAAAACTCAAGCAGTAATCTTGATAAGAATGGCAGGGATTACCGATACAGGTGGGGCCGAGTCTCTGGAATACCTGAGAGTTTTGATAGCTGGTTGGTATGTTAAAGCTTATAAATATTGCATAACGTTCATCCTGCTTTGAACATGGAAGCACGCTAATCCCCTGCACTCGCTTGGGTTGGGAGCCACTCACTGCTACACAGCAGTTGCACTTCTTCCTGCTGGCGCAGGGGCTGCAGTCTGCTCCACAAAGCTGAGGACTCGGGTCTTCCTCCCAGGGTGGGGGTGGCCGGCGGAAAGGGAGGGCAGGGGGTGAGCGGCAAACTCCACCGGGACAACAGCCCTGAGAGGGGAAAGAACCCTCCGACTGGCAAGGAGCGGGGAAGCTGAACCACGGGTGCCCCCTCCGCAGGAGACACTAATGATAATAAAAGGGGGCGGGAGGGAGTTGCGCGCAAGTTGGGCGGCGGGGCGGCCGCGGCGTGGGCGGGCCAGAGGCGGGCCGGGCGGAGCGGAGCGGCGGCGGCGTCGTCTGCGGGCGGCAGTCGGGCTCAGCGGCTTTGGCGGCCGGTGCTGTCCGCGGCGCGGCGGTGCTGAAGGGCGGGCGCCCCGCGCGCCTCCCGCGGCGCCTGGGGCCGGCGGGCTTCTCCGCTCTGCGTTGCGCGCGGCCTCGGCTTGTGGCGAGTTGTCTCCGGCTGGTAGCCGCCTGGCTTTGCGGAACGAAGAAGTATCCTGGTGTTCTCGATTTGTGCGCGAGCACCCGGCGTTTTGTTTTGGGTTTTGTTTTTGCTTGAGGACTTTACTGACTCTTGGATAAGGTAAGCAGGATTTTTTTTTTTTTTTCTCCTTTTCTTGATATCTATCTACAAGTACTAGTGGGGTGACGATGGGATGGAGAAGCTGGTAATTATAGGCTGAGCAAAGTTAGGAGCTTATTTGTCTTTAGGTCAGTGTAGGGGCAACACTTGGGAAACAGGCATGCATCGGCAAAAGAGATTCTGGATACAAAAGATGGAGCCAGAATAAGAAGTTAGAGGTTTTTTGTTTGTTTAGTTTTTTTTTTTTTTAAGATATTTTTTTCCCCCAAGAAAACTTGTTTATTTATTTATTTATTTATTTTTAATGGGGATGTTTAAATGTATGTAAGTGTTTTATTTTAAAAATCTTCAATATTTCAAAGGGCTATCAAGAGACATTACAGAAACTGTTTTGGATAAACACCAGTTTGGGGGGACAAAAAAAGCCCTAAATGATCCTGTCTGTATCCAGAAGGGATATATAAGGTCATCCTTGGAAGCAGAGAGCAAAGTAGGAATTAGAGAGGATTTAAAAGCATAGCCTCATGCTGCTGCGTGTTTATCTGCCTGCTTGTGTGTGTGTAATACAGAAGGACAGCTGGACCTCAGTATGTGATTAACAGTTACAGGCTGTAATGCTGGAAACTTGTGAAACAGAGTATTTCTAAAAGGGATCAGCCCGATTGCTGGCTCCAAGGTCAGTGTGTGCAATGTAGTGTGTGTGAGCCCATGAAAGTTGTGAGTTGTTTTCGCTGGTATTGATTGACAAACGTCAGGCCTTCCTCCAAACTGTAGCTAGGTGTAAATGCATAACTCAGATTTAATAACGCAGAAGTATATTGCACTACAGCACTGCTGCTGTTGGTAGCTGAATGGAACTGGAATGTGTGGGTAGATGAAATGCCTTGTTATTTGAAATATCTTGCTATTCCAGAAGTGTTTAACCTTTTATAAGCTTGGTAGGGCGCTGTGTTTCACAGAAGGTTTTTCTACTGCTTCTGGGAGTTGCTGGAGTTCTGCACAGGAAGAGCAAGGCACCATGCAGGGAGTTCTGCACACACAGAACACCACACAGGGATTTCTGCACACTTAAGGCACAGCATCGTGCAGGGACTTCTCTCTGAGGTAACGGTTGATTCCAGAAGGAATCCACTGCTTGTAGCCAGTCCAACAGCAATGACTGGATGAAACAGAGAAGCAAATGAGGCCCTCACCCTGCATTTTGTAGCATGATGTATTTCTTTATACTCTTGTGGCTCTGGAAAATTTTCTTTAGATTGGAAACCTAAAACACATTTTTTTCTTTACCTAGTTGTTTTGTTCAAGAACTAGCAGCTGTTGTAACTGTAAGCATGGATAAACTTCTGATGGTGGTATGAAGCTGATCACAGCAGATTTGTTTCATGTTATTATGGTATTTTATTTATTTATTTTTGCTCCTATATCATTTATTTAATGTTAAGGTGTTTGTATTAAATATTTTTATCAGCCAGAATACAAAGACAAGCATCTGGTGGCAGCATAGAAATACTGAGGATTGAAGTTGAAAGCAAGAAAATTCGAGGTGAATGTAGTGTAGGTTGCCAAGACTTTCATTGCATTTGAATGGTATTAGAAAATACAGATGATTTACAATGATTTTTTTTCTTTTTTTCTTTTTTTTTCTTTTTTTTTCCTCCATGAATTATGAAACAGCTATCATTTTCCTCTTTCCAAAAGGTAGGGAAGTTTTTTTATTGTACAGAACTTGCACTTACTGTAAATTCTCATTAACAGCCTACCTAATAATTATGACAGGTGTTTTCATCTGTCACTGACATGTTCATGAACTGAATCTGCAAATCCTTGTTCACTTGAGTAGTCTTTATTCATACAAGCAGTCCTGTTCAGTGCAAAGGGACTACATCCATCAGTACATGAGTGAAAGTCATTGATCTTGCTGAGATCAGTCATTTTACCAGCATCAATCAGATGATAAACTTTGAAGCTGAAATATTAATTCTGCACCTTAATTTCTTTCTTAAATTTTTGCATTTTATGTGAGATGTTTTTTTTGGTCTCCATTTGACTGTTTATGAATCAAGTTTAAACTATAGAGGTTTGGAATGGTAAGTAGACTCTAAAGGAAATAAAATGGCAGTGCTATACTTCAACAAAGTGGTTTTCTAAATATGCTTTTACATCAAGTGGAATTTTTACATTGTGGTCCATAAAAAATCTACTCATTTGTTGTTATAAAAAGTGTTTAGACATTTTACTACTGTCTTCAGCAGCAATCCTTTTCAAGTATATTTGTATACTTGGAAGGAAATGTGAAGTTCCAAGACTTTTAACAGTCAAAAGTTGAATACAACAGAATACTAATGACACAGCTAAATAGTTGTCTGCAAAAATGCTGCAATCTCAGGGAGGACTGTTGGCATAAAATCAGTATTCAGGGAAACCCGCTGCTTAAGTGCTGCTTTAATAGACCTTGCATACATTGACCAGCACATGGGTATGTGTGTGTGCTGGCATATGCTTATTGATTGCATCAACACATTTTAAAATTTTTAGGCTAGTGGGTCACCAGTGGGGCTGATATATGGTACTCAGGAAAAAGCAACCCTAAGCAAATGTTACTTTGTTTGGTTCTAGATGTGTTCTAGATGTATTGAAATAGGCAAGTTTTGTCATTGTGATTTTTTTTTTTTTTTGGGGGGGGGGGGGGGTGGGAGTTTTCTCAATAATCTTCAGTATATGCTCAAAAAAGCAAGGATATCCAACTCCAGAAAAAGAAAAATATACAATCATATACATTATTTATCTAAAATTATATATTAAAAAAAATTTCCTTGGAGTAAATGTATGTAGTTCTAGACTGTTATCTTCTATAAAAATTCAGAAAAAGAAGTTTTGCACCACTCTTCCTTGATTTCTAGAGAATATGAAGTTCTAATGAGAGCAAGGATGTACAAAGCTAAGTGAGAAGGTGGAGCTCCAGTATGAGCTGTTTTACCTTCTAACAGTAACAAATTTAGCTTAGAAATTTCTAAAGTAAAAGGCCAAATGAAACTTAGGTGGGTAATTCAGAATAATTTTCTCCAGACTGACAAATTTTGTGGAATAAACATGGTATTAAAAATTCCAAGAGTGAGTTGCAACTTTGAGGAGGAGTTGTGAATCAAATGCCACTCTTGACTTTTTCCTTTTTTCTAAGTTAGCACAGGAAAATAATTGTTAATTATTCAGTGTAGCTTGACCTATAATGTTACACAACTTTAAAGCAACGTAAATCGATTAGCAAGTTTATTTGCAAATCTTTTTAAACCTGTTTTATAGTTCAAGCTTTTTTAATTCTTCTTTTTTTTGATGCATAGGGAATAGCTGTCAACAAATCAAAAGTCTGGGAACTTGTTTACATGAGATATTGTACATATTTAATACAGTGTGCTTTTCCTGCCTCTTGATAGACTGAAAAGACAAAGAACATTCTTTTTACATTAGTAGAACAGTACATTGAAACTTCAGTGTAAGTAGATATTGAGAAGGCTGAGCATTGTGGTTGTATGGTGCCTGCAAAAACAGTGCTGAGTGAAACTCCCTTTGACAACCTCATTAAAATCAAAGATTACTAATAAGCAGGGAATGCAGTTGCACCTTCAAAGGAATCAAATCCATGTCCTAACTCTCCTTTGTGCTATTTTACAAAGTCTTTGGGGTTTGGGTTAATTGAGTAACCTCTGGTTACAAAGTCTTGTTTCCTAATAAGTAGCACTTATTTCAGTTCTTACATTTACCAACATATGTTTTCATTTGTTCTGCTCTGGTTTTACCAGCACAGTAAGGATGGATCGGTGCAGATAAAGAAATTTCTGTGCAGTTATAGTGGCAGAAGAATAGTGAAACTGCCCCCCATTTGCTGTTATTTCCCATTTCCTCCATGTCATTAATATCTCTGGTTATTCTGGCTGAGTATACTGCCTTGAGAGATGTAATGAAATCAGTTGATATCAACTGAACTATTGTAATCTAGCCACGAATAACTCCTTGCCCACTTGGTGTGGAAACTACTTGAAAATATGTATTTGCTACCTATTTTTAGCTTGATTTGATAGCAGGGTTTATTTGATAGCAATGTTTATGTGGGTATTTACCCTATGAAAATAGTAAGTCTGCTTAATTAATAACACTTTATAACTTCCGAAGTGAAATTAGTGGTGAATCACTTTTCTGATTTGCTGAATTGTGCAAGTCTCAAGAAAATAACAAGTTGTAAAGAGTTAAATGAGGGGATATCTGGCAGTACTTGCGCTGATTGCTTGAAGTAGGGTGAAGTTCACAGTTTATTTGCATTTGAATTAATTGAGATTAGTGTCCAGCAGTGCTTTTCAGAGCAGGCTTCAGAAAGACTTTATTGTATAATAAAGTGCTTGAAAATGTTAGTTGGAAGATGATGGAGGATATTTTAAATACTTGTTTTTTTTCTTCCACTCACACAGTGACTTTTTTTTTTTTTTTCTTTTTTTCTTAAAATAAAGCTTATTGTTACTCTGAAGTATTTTTAAACTGAATGGGTATTCTTATGCTAAAAGCCACTATCATTTTCAAATCAGCATATTAAAAGCTTTCTGAAGTACTTTTTTAGTTTCTTCATGAAGAAGTTATTAACATTTGTAAAAAGAAATAGAATAATTTTAAAACAGCTTGTAGCATTAATCAGATGGAATGTAATGGAATTTTTTAACTTATGTGCAAGAGCAGTCAAAAAGAAAAAAAAAGAAAAAGAAAGAAATGAAACTTTTGTTTCCTTTGGTGACTGAAAACAGTATCACCAGGATTATAATCACAGTAGTAGTCCTATAGTATGAGTTCTGTATTTGGTGATAGTCATTCCCCTACAGTGATATCAAGAAACAGATTCAGTAAGGAGCAAGAGTAGTATGATGAATGGAAATGCTAAGATATCTAGGAGATTTATTTAGGAAGATATGCAAATAAACTGTAAAAAAAAGTAGGCAAAATAACTGTGAAGTAGTTTGTCCTTAAATCTGCAGTTTATGCACATTGTCTTCTGCTGAGGTTTCTCCAGCTTATATGTATCTTTTGTGCATTGAGTGCCTAAAACAAGATATGAACTCTATACGTGATCTGACAATAAGGCCTTGAGGACTGTTCAACAGAAAAGACCAGTATCTCTATTCCGAGAACAAATTCTCAGAAACTTCTGTTTCATGGAAGGCTGCATATGCATATAAATGCACATGGACCAGTTCACACATAAGAGCTACAGCAGCTTGACTTTCTATTTAAACAGCAGAAAACATGAGGAAAAGAAGAGATGCGCCATCTTCATTCTGTAAACACTTTTTACATCTGCCTTTTGATTTCAAAAGAATTCTTCTGTCTCAGTTTAGTGTTTTATTTTTTCATCATTTTTTTCATCACCTTATCAAGCAGCATCTACTTTTTCCCTTCTAAGGAACAGAAAGCAGAAACCTTCATAAGACATTAGATCTATATAACATCTAGGTCACTGTTCACTTCTTTTGTTAAAGATGAGATTGTTGAACCTGTAGAATGAAATGAGACCATGTACCTCTTGTAAAGGCTGATTTTCCTTTTTTTGTGCAGGTATAGAATCACAGAATACCTTAGTTTGGAGGGGATCTCTAGTTCCAACCCTCCTGCCATGGGCAGGGTTGCCAACCGCTAGATCAGGCTGCTCAGTGGTTCCCAACCTCTAGACCAGCATGGCCTTGAATGCCTACAAAGATGGGGCATTCCTAACATCTGCTCGAAATCTCCTTTCTTTTAGTTTAAAGCCATTCTCCCTTGTCCTATCACTGTCTGCTAGCGTAAAAAGTCAGTTCCCCTTCTGCTTGTAAGCTCCCTTCAAGTACTGGAAGCCTTTGATCTTTTTGGAGCCTTCTCTTTTCCAAACTAAACAAACCCAACTTCCTCAACCTGTCTTCACAGGAGAGATGCTCCAGCCCTTTGAGCATCTTCATGGCTCTCTTTTGGACCTACTCCAACAGCTCCACATCCTTTCTGTACTGTAGGCCCCAGGTTTGGGTAAAATAATCCAGATGGGGCCTCAAAATGGCAGAGTAGAGGGGGTCATCCACCTCCCTCACCATGCTGGCCACCCCTCTGTTGATGCAGCCCAGGATACCATTGGCCTTCTGGGCTGATGGCTTATGTCCAGCTTCTTGTCCATTAGGACCCCCCAAGTCCTCTGCAGGGCTGCTCTCAATGAGTTCGTCTCCCATTCTGTATTCATAACATAGAATCATATAATCACAGAATGGCCTGGGTTGGAAGGGGCCTCAGAGATCATCTAGTTTCAACTCCCCTGCTATGGGTCAACAGCTACTAGACCAGGCTGACCAGAGCCACATCCAGCCTTGGCTTGAATGCCTCCAGGGATGGGTATTCAAAACCTCTCTGGGCAATTGGGATTGCCTTGACCCAAGTGCAAGATCTTGTGCTTAGCATTGTTAAACCTCATTAGATTCTCATGTACCCACTTACTGAGCCTGCCCATGTCCCTCTGGATAGTGTCTGGTGTCCCTTCCTTCTATTGTGTCAATCGCACCACTCAGCTTGGTGTCATCAACAAACTTGCTGAGGGTACACTCAATCCCACCGTCTATGTCTTTGATAAAGAAAGAAACCTGAAGCACAGGTCCCAAGACAAACCCCTGGGGAACACAATGCATGACCAGCCTCCACCTAATCACATTACTGTTGACAACAATCCTGTGGCTACAACCATCCAACCAATTCTTTATCCACATAATAGTCCAGCCTTCAAATCCATATTAGTGATAAGTATGTGGTGTGGGACCTTGTCAAAGTCCTTGCAAAAGTCCAGGCAGATGCCATTCAGTTGCCATTTTGTCCACTAAAACTGTTCTTCCATCAAGGAAGACCACCAGATTGGTCAGGCATGATCTGCCCTTGTTGAAGTAGTGGTTCAACATCTCATCTCACATGTGCCTTAACATCTCTTCCAGAAGGACCCATGATCTTCCCAGGAAGACAGGAGGCTCACTGGTCTCTAGTTCCCCAGGTCTTCCTTTCTCCCTTTCTTGAGTGGCGCTTCCCTTTATTCAGTCACTGTGGACTTTGCCTGACAGCTGTGAATTTTCAAATATGATGGATAGTAGCCTGACAGCCACATCAGCTAGTTCCTTCGGGGCCCTCAGTTACGTGTCATCTGGCCTGGTAGTCATTCATCTGCACGAGGTGATCTTGGACTTGTTCCACTCTTAAACTGGGAGGTATTTTGCTCTCTCTGCTTAGAAGTTCAGGAACACGAGAGGCATGAGAAGCATGGCTGGCCTTGAAGACCGAGGCAAAGTACCTCAGCCTTCTCCACGTCTGAGGAGGCCAGCTCTCCCTTCTAATTTATCAGAGGTATTCATAGGGTTCTAGAGGTGAAGGCTTTGAAATTAATAAAAAAAGACAGTATTATTTTCAAACATATGCTCAGTTAGGCCAACACAATTAATGGGAGTACAAAACATGATATTAAAATGAAACACTATTTTAACAGTGAATAATCAATTTCTTCTTCATTGTTGCTGAAGATGTTAATGTTTATCACCTGTGTTAACAGTGGGAAGTCCACAAAGAAGGAAGAAAGGCTCTTCTAGACAGTATTTTTGGCATGTCCTTGTAAAATGAAGTTAAGTTTCATGGTTCCTCTCCCTCTTTGTGGCAGCCAAGGCTAGCCATAAGTTCGCCTCCAATGAGAAATCAGTGTTTTCAATCTTGAGTGCTGATTTTAAAATTGAAGTACAGTTAATCGCATTGCTGTTCTTATGTATTACTAGTCCATTGGCAGAGACTGTTCTGATTCAGGAGAAACTGCAAGACACACAGCACTGAATCATGGTGTTTGAAAACAGGCCATATTTTTCACTTATTTTCCTATGCCTTTTAAGATGAATGAATATCAGCTACATTAGGAGAAAAGCAAAATACTAATTTTGAAGTTTTTGGGCTTCCAAAATGAATGTTGTACTCATGTCTTCCATTTTTGCTTCCTTTTAATTCTTAGGTAATTCAGAAATGTAGCAATAATTAGTATTACCGAAGTATTTAAAACTAAAAATTAAAACCCTATCTTATGTTTGATTATTTTTGCTCCAGTCTGTTTTTGATAAACAGTAATATTCATCAAAAAGTGTTCTACAAGTTGATGCATGAGTTGATTTAGTTCTTTTGTTGAAACATGAACATTAAAAAAAAACCACAAAAAAAACCCCACCATGCCCCTGCCCCCCCCCCAAAATTACAAAACCAATTAATGCCTCTCCTGAGATTTAACTTCTGTATTATGCAAAGTATCCTTCAAATTGGAAAGAGTTTTTAAAGTGAATTAAAACTGTTCTGCTTAGGTATAATTACATTTTACTCTACTGTCTAATAAAAGGCCAATTCTCTTCTTTTGTGCTTGGAGAATTATTGTCACAAAAATATTTGAAGAATCTCCGTTTGTATGTTCTTGTTGCATTCAGCAGGGGAGGTGGTAGTAGTGGTTTTAGCTGCACCGCGGGGTTTTCTTTGAAGCTTTAGCTGAGTGCTTCAGGCACTAGATCTTAAAATTGATGCCCCCTATAGAACAAAAAATCTAATATTTTAATATATTTGCATCCTTTACATCTTTTCAGCATGATAATCACATTCATCTACTACTGTAGGCTCTCAGTAATGTCTTCCATGCATAAGTAAACATTTTGAGGGATTTCCATGCTTATTTTTGCATATACTGTGTACATTTTACATGAAAAGTTAATAAAGCTATGCTGATGATTTAACTTATATTTTTAGAGCTAGGAAATGAAAATCAAAAATAACTTCCCCACAGGCCCCATGTTGTCATGATTTCTGAGCTATGACAGGTCTCAAATTAGTAAAAAAGATACACATTAAAGCTTGGGTCACAGTTAGTACTTAGTTACTAATGAGTTAGTGTTTTTATTAATTCATGTGCTACATCCATGTCTCTCATGAGCCACGCAAAATAAAACAACTAATAATTTTGTTTTTATTATTCTCTCTGTTTGCCTTGTGAGAGACAGAAGATCCACATGTAGTCAGTCAGTCTTGTAGTTTTGATAAACTGAGCATTTGTTCCTGGAGTCACAGTGTGCATAAAAGTTGTAAGAAACTTTCAAGTTCTGATCATTAAGATGCTAATGGTTAAAACACGGCAAGGAGTCTTGTATATTTGTTGTTTTTCTAATATGGCATGAATAGCAGATTATATTATTGCATAGATATTTTGAATTATGAAAATCTATTTTGTATTAAATGGGGTTATTTATTCCAAAAAAAGCTGCAACATTGTGTATATAAAGTAGTGCAAAATACATTGACAGGTTTTTGTCTGTTTGTTTGGCTTTTTTTTTTTTTTTTTTTAATAAGATTCAGGGTGAAGATTCTCTTTAAAATTCCCATACATCTGAGATTCTTAAGGCTGCAGATTGTTATTTTGATTTTCAGCATCAATTTTCCTAACCCAGCATGCAGCAGAAGGATGCTGTAACACATTGTTTTACATCTTTTAATATCCCTTTAGTATCCAGTTAGGTGTTTTTAATAAAGGAAAAGGCTTGGTAAATTTTTAGTTGCTTAGTGTTGGCTTGCTTTTTCTCACTGAAACTGGATTTTTGAGGTGACCTTTTGGAAAGTCTGTTGATCTACAAGATATGGGTATTTAGGGATGGCAAGAAGGAATGCCATTTCCTGAAAAGAGTTGCTGCTATCACACCTGTCAGTATTTAGGGACAAGGAGCTCCTTAGCTTATTTTGTTCTGCATGTAAACTAGGTTTGTAAGCCAGTAAGTATTACACATTTTTCACTGCTTTTGGCTAGTGTCTGAGGAATCCATTCTATCACAATCCTGTGATAATTGCATCAGAATTATTTGTGTGAATTGGATGTAACACATAATTTTCTTTTCTTTCTGGCATTTATGTCCAGCAGAAATTATACCCTTCTGTTTACCCGTGTTATCTTTTACATTGTCTTTTCTTGCTACTTTTGCTACTCATTTATTTCACAAATGTCCTCTTCCTGAATTGAATAAAGCAATTTTATTTATTTATTTATTTATTTTGCATTAGGAGTAGTATATTTAATTTTTTACAGTTTCCAATTTCTTGGAAATTGGGGGGCTACGGGCCTACTGCCCCCTCCCCTGTCACGGACCCAGATTGATCTTGATAACCCCGTGACACAGTCTGATATGGAATAGGAAATGTCAACTGCAAAACTTCACTTAAAAAACCTCATTTGACTAAATTAAACTGAGACACAAAGAAGACAGACTCTGTTCAGTCAATACAATGCGAAAGATGACTCCAAGTGCAATGTGAAGTGGAGGTTAAGTTAATTTACAAAGATGAATTATAAAAGTGAGGCTTTTGAGTTGAAACTTCAAATTGGAAATTGTGTATCTAGGCAAATATAATAAATCTGAGATCTGTTAATAAACATAAATTGAGGAGAAACAGTCTAGAAAAGGGCTCCTTCATCATAAATAACATGCAGAATTCAATTCTATTTTAGAAAGCCTGAAAAAAAAAAGAATTGCTGGTGTTATCCTTGTGTAGAATGATATGTTTGTGTTTTCAGTCATGAACAATTACCGTTTCGGAGTGTGCTGTCCACAGATTTCTCATTTTTAAGCTTTTTCAGTACATTTTTGAGCTTGCCTAATATTTCAAGATTATCAATAGAGACAGAAGAGAAAAGGCTACACTTTCTAGGAGCTGGACAGTAAGAATCCTGCTACTCATTTTGGCTTGTGCTATTATAATCTATGCTCAGAGGAAGACTTGTAGCTGCTTATAAATGAAGGTGTAGAATTTGATAAAACTGGACTTAAAGAGCAGAGTGGAAAAGAGGAAAAAGTAAAGGAATTGTGTATAAAAAATAATAAAAACTTCAGGATTTCAAGGAAATATCACTGGAAAAATATTTAATGGATGGAAAATTTTATTTCTCTCACTCTGTGATATGAGATTGTCATTTTTGTCTTCAGCAGGAAATAATTTTAAGTCTAAAATAGCTAGGCAGGAGGCAGAAGCCTTTGGCATATCTAAGTAGAAAACTTGCTCATGTCTAGGTTCTGTAGCATTTGCTGAGAGAAGGGGAAACCCAAAACATTTAATGAAATAACCCTAACACAGAAGGGGAAAAAAAAAAAAAAAAAAAAAAAAAAGAGGGAGAAGAATCGGGAGGTGGCTATTTTCTTTTTCTTTAAAGACACAAAGGAAGTCCCTAATATCTGTGATTGTGACTTTGTGACTACATTTCTTTCTCCCAGTTTCAGATGGAAAAAATGGAAAAAATTGTATAACTTGTGAAAAAAGAAAAGAAAAAAAAATCTGTGCTCCTCAACTGACTGAAAAATGGTACATTACATTATTTTTCTCATAGCAGGTTTACATGAGAGAAAATATGAGGGTAAATCAGACACCATATGTGCAATTCCACAATTATTAAAAGAACACTTCTGTAATGAAGACTATGTCATTATTTTGAAGCTTCCTTCCTACTATCTTTGCATGCATACTATTTCTGGCCATCTGTAGGAACTATTATTATATCAGACTGTGGAAAACACTAACAACAGAAGAATATTGAAGGTAATTGTCTATATTACTAAGGAAGCCTAATGAATTACTAGCTGCTCACCAAGTGCTGTTATGATCAACATTAATATCCCTTTGTTATGTAACAAAATAATAAAAGTAAAGCTCAACACCTAGAATGCTGCTTTAGAAGGTATGTTTGCAACTTCAAGATAAGCTAGCGCAGCACTGTGAAAACAAAAATTTGCAAATGTCATTTGCAGGATGGAAATCTATTGCTTTTGTTGAGATGATTCAGACCATCTCAAAAGGATAAATGTCTTTCTTGTTTCTGTGGTTTTCAGGGTCAAGCTTATAATCACAACAGTATTAGACAGATGCCCATATACTGAGCTTGTTTAAACAGCATTTCAATTGTATTGTAATTATAATGATTTAAAGTATATTATATTTACTTTGAGCAAAAAAAGCAGTGAATCAGAGAATAAGCTATGTATTTTTAAAGTGTAGCTAGATAAATAAGTCCCTATTGAATTCTGATACCTATCAGAAAAATGAAAGGTAAAAGTATTATACTATATTAATCCATCATTTTGCAGACAATCACTAAATTGAACTGTTGGGATGATTTAAAAACAGCCTTTGTCTAGTGGAAATGAAGATGTTTTCCTAGTGTTGTCTGAAGGTATTGAGAAAAGTGGTGTCATGCACAAAACTATGCAAACAGTATAATTACTCAACTGATTTATTTGAAGACCAGTTTGTCTAGACCTAAAACTGAAAAAGAAACCTTCATTAAAATTTTAAAAACTATGAAGCAGCATGTACTGGAATTAATATTAGAATGTATTAGCCAAATTTTCCTTTAAAAATAAAAAGAGGTGTCAATGGTTTATGGGCTGGCTCAGCCCAGCTCTGTGACTAGCGGGGTGGGGGAACCTATGGATCCATGCCAAAGAAAGGGAAAAGGGAAAAAAGGGAGAAAAGGGTCAAGAGATGGGCCTAAAAATGAAACAGTGGCAATGATCTGAGGAGGAACAAACTAATTTACTAAATAAGATATCGGAATGCAAGATAACACACTATAGAACAATATAATTAGTATTGAAGCTAATAAATCAAATTAAATGAGAGTGTCCAAAGGCCTTACTTTAATGCTGAGGCGAGATAATCTAGGGAGCAGCCACACTATCAAGATCAAAAAGGGAACGTCTCGTGACTTTGCCAGAACTTTTCTCTGAGTGGAAATGGTAACAGAACAGTGAACAGTCCTCTGGTGTATGTAGTTCTTCTCTTCTGGGACCGGTACCTGGAACTGGAGCATTAACTCTTAACTCACAGTGCATTTCATGATGTTTTGATGTGGAATACCAGTAACCAAAAATCATAAAACCATGACAAGAGGGAAAGAAAAAAAACTTTCCGTCAGTGTAAGACTTAGGAAGAGATGGTGTTAGTAAAACTAGAAGTACATTTCTAGAAGAGTATTAATTGAGCTGTGTTGGGTCCACCGGTATCCGTCTCATTCTTTTGACTCCTTTGTCTGTCTTCTGTTGAACAACAGTGCTCATATGAGTAGGTGGTGAGCTGGAACAGGGAGATGATCTGGCAAAAAAACCCCAATTTTTCCTCACTGCTCTTCCCCTCAACTAGTTTTCATTTGGAAATTGAATGGGATTTTCATTACAATCAAAGAATCGCCAAGACCAGAAAAGACCTACAAGATCATCCAGTCCAATCTTCCACTCATCACCAATAGTTCTCAATAAACCATTTTCTCACTCAACACAACGTCTAAACATTCCTTGAACACATCCAGGACTGGTGACTCCACCACCTCCTTGGGCAGCCCATTCCAGCGCCTGACCACTCAGCACATGAAATCAGCTTAAACCTCACATGGCACTGCAGCCAAAATTAACAAATCCACTTTCTTCACAATTCTTCAAAAAGGAATTAAACTTGCATGTTGACATGGACATATAGTAGGTTATAGAAATGATAAGAGCGGAACAGAACAGAGTGGTCCTCTGACTTTAGTCAGTGAACTGCATGTAACTACTTTTTTCTGTTATTTTCTTTGCTTTTTTAATTTATTTATTTTTCCTCCAAGGGATATAGTTGTAAGATTTCCTGTCAGGGCTTCTGGTGGGATAATTTGTCTCTGTGGCATAAATTCAACTGGGTGATGATAGTCTTATGGGAATATTATTCTAGATGGAGATTGCTGGAGAGCAAACAGTGTTATAGGTACATTTATACTCCCAGGCATGTTTCTGATGACCCGTTACGGAAAAAAATATGCATTCTGAGAAGAATTCTAGCTTTCTACAAAATGGTTCATTTGAAGTATTCTTTAGATATCTCCTTTCTAAATTTGCATCTCCGTTAGCCTCTTAGAGTAGGTAAAATGACCATCTGACCCAATCTTTCTTTCTTTTTCTATGCAAGATGTTCAAAGAAGACAAATAATTTTGGAAAAAAAATGAATAATTTTTTGGATTGTTTAAATACTGCAGCATCTTTTTTGTTTGTTTGTTTTTGTTTTTGTTTTTCCCTAGTATGCACTGAATGCTATCATATCATTTACTCAGAGCCATGGATTACTCAAGGCTGTCGTGGGCAATGACCAGGGAGCAGTAGATAGTGGTACCCCTCCATACTGGAATTTAGGTTGTTATTTTGGGCTGGTTCTAAGCGTAGGAGGCTGCCCAAACTAACCAGCAATTAGATTAGTGCTTTCCACGTCCCTGCAGGGCCACGTAGAAAAGCTGGATCAATGACAAGTCCAATTGCAAAACAGTCAACAAGTCTGAATGCTAGGTCCTTCACTCAGGTCACATAACTCCATGCACCAGTACAGGATTCAGAAAGAGTTGCTGGAAAGCTGCCTGACAGAAAAGGATCCAGGGGTGTAAGTTAACATTCAGAAGAACATGTGCCAGCTGTGTGCCCAGGTGGCCATGAAGGCTGATGGTAGCCTGGCCTGCATCAGAAATAGGGTGGCCAGCAGGCCTAGGGGTTGTTCCCTTGCACTCGGTGCTGGTGAACCCACATGTTGAATACTAGGTACAGTTTTGGGCCCCTCGTTACAAGAGTGATTTGATGTGTTTGCAGAGTAGAGCAAAAAAGTTGGTCAGGGGACTGGAAAACAAGATTTACAAGGGCTGCCTGAGGGAACTAGCTCTGTTTAATCTGCAGAAAAGGAAAGCAAGGGGAAATTGCTCTGTGTAACTACCTGGAATGAGATGGCAGTGTCTCTTTTCTCAAGTGACAAAGAAATAGCCACAAGATGCATCAGGGGATGTTTAGAGGAAATATCAGGAAGAATGTCTTCATGAAAAGGGTGGTTAGACATTGAAATGGGCTGTGTGGATATGGCACTTAGGGACATTGTTTAGTGGTGAACTGGTATTGTTAAGTTGTTGATTAGACTTAATAGTCTTTTCCAACCCAAATGATTCTATGATTCTGTACAGATTGCCTCATTCATTCATTCAACTGTATGCTTAAGATGATGAAGGAGAAAAGAAAGGTGAATTTTTCCATTGGCCTAAGCAAGGTAATCTTGCTTTTCAAAGTGGGCAAGAATGAGAGATTTTCAGACTGTGAGAATGATTATATAACATTGATTAATATGAGAGTGTTTTAATTAATGACCAAAAAGAGGCTTTGCTTCATCTGAATAGCCTCCACCGAGGCCCCTTACTCTGCTTGGTAGTCAGTCACTTATGATCTGATCTGCAAGAGTCTAAACACAGTAGTTCTCAGATTGCATTGCATGTTGCTGAACAAGATGAAAACTTATTTTCTGCATACACACAAAATAATTAAACTGACTTTCAAAGAGACTTTTTTTTTTTTTTTTTTTTTTTTTTTTTAATCCTCTGTTTTGATTTTGGTTTGCAGAAAGCATAGTCTGGATTACAATAGTTTGTGAAATACAAAGTTTCAAATTATTGTTGGGTTGTCATTCCCAGACCTTCAGAATATGGACAGAAGCAGGAGAAGATCTTTAGATTCTGACTGTAGGGATGCTTACCTGAGACAGTAGTTAGGATGCATTCATGCCAACAGTAACTGATTCATCAGTAAAGGGCCTTCGAGGAGTCTGAGTAAGCTGCAGGACTTCATTTGCCGCCCACCATGTGATTAGTATTTGTAGCTGATCAGTAAGAACATGCTGCAGTGTTCAATTGTGTCTCCTGGCTCCATGTCAGAGTGCTGTGCTTCACGAAGGTGTCCAAGACAATCCCAGTCTGTGTAGTTGACTCGATAAATGGGAATGGTGGCAGGGTGGGATGAAAAAGGGACCACAAACACCTCTCAGGGAGGTGGAGGGATTAAACTAGGCCATAGTTTCAGAGGGATAAACTTATGTGAGGACATGGCATCCTCTTGCCTATACACATGGTATCTGCTGATGGTAATACCTGAGCCACCTGAGCTTGAATTTCTTATTGAATTGTATATATATATTTTTCTGTCAAAAGGCTATTCTTGTTGCTTTCTGGTGCTGTATATGGTCAAAACATAGTCACATGCAGTTTTACAGCATTCTTTTTTTTTGTATTTCTAAATTTTTTTTTTTATTCTGATATTGGTTTGTGTGTGTGTTTGTTTTAGTTCAACAAATGAACACAATTTCTTCTTAATATATTACATTAACAAAATGGTGATGCTAGGGGAGAGACCTAATTCATTCCTTCTACATACTGACCATTTTATCACTACCTACTGGCAGCTTCTTAAATTTCTGTTTTGTAACAGATCTATTTAATTCTTCTAAGAAATTATTTTTTTTAAACTTACAAATTATTGAAAATCTTGTTTTACAATCCATTTTACTAAAAGTTCATCAGGCCATTGTAGGCTTTATATTTTACTTTCTGTAAGATTGTCAACATCCATTTGGAAGGCTTTTGTCTAGTAGATGCATTAGAGCAGTATATAATCATAATAAATACTTCTAAATAATATCAGATAGTTAAAAGATAGTAGAAAATGAAGATTCTGATCATAAAAGAAATGCATTATTTTTATTAGGAATATCTCTGTGAAATTTAAACAAGACTGCAGTTCAATGAAATACTAAAAACAACTATAATGATACAATAAATTTGTGATAAGCAGTGGAAGACAAATGACAAAGCTCTCAGTTAAAAAGAGTAATAATTCATCCATTTCATCCAATGTGAAAGTCCAGGGTGGCCTTTTTTCTTCAAAGCCTCAGAACTGCATGTGTTTGCTTCATACCCTGCTCAGTCTATTCATTTCACATAAGGAGAGAAGGATCTTATGTTAATCACACGGAATTTCGTGTCCAAGTGAAACAGCCAGTCTAGTAGATATCAGAGATTTATTTCAAATTGGGGTCAAAGGCATATTTTCAAACTTGTTCCTGCAGTATTCCCAAAGAATGCAGCTAAGCTGATGGGTTCTGGACCTTTCCTCAACTGATGGATCTAAGAAAGCTCTTGACTGACAGAACAACTGCAGTTTTCTGTACTTCTTTCTGATTGCACTGAATTCAAGCTCATGAAAAAAAAGTTGGCCTTTGCTACAGTGAAATAGAAACCAAAACAAGTCACTGCAAAGAAGAGTGACAAACCCACCGCAGATGTAAAAAAAAAAAAAAGAAAAAGAAAAAATACCTATAGCCTTTTCAGCTAGTAAAGTACAAGACATTTTCAACTGTATACTTCTATGGATCTGTATAATATGTGTAAAATACATCCTTTATTTAAAGACAATAATGAACAACTTGAAATTTCATTCATTTTAGTTAATGAAATTAGAGTTTCATTTCCTTCCATCTGAACTTGCATCGACCCTAAGTCCCCTAAACAGGGTAAAATGCTGTACCTAACTTAATAAAAGATGATTTTAGAGTTATTTTCAATTAGGTCAGGATTTAATCTGTAGTCGACTTAATTACAGTAATGAGGGCACTGAGGCTGGGTGCTGGAGGGGAAATGTATTTTTGGTTCAATCTTGATGAGGACAAACTGCCCTCAGTTGCAAGAAATCATTTGAATAGCTGCAGTATTTGTCTGTCTTGGTGACAGATCGAACTGTGGATAGATCCAATGATATTCAAATCCATTTACATCTTTTTCTCTACAGTTTGATGACATGGTGTATGGTATGAGTGTTAGTACTGCTGTGTGTAATCCTCTCCATCACCCAAGAGTGCATCTATACCATTTCTTTTTAACCTAGAATGCTTTTGTGTTAATTGTTTGCCCGTGTTGAAAGGGGCAAGGAGCTCACGTTTTCTTGAGTGTCGTAATCTCCTCTCTCTCAATTCCCTCTTCTGGTAGTTATCTTCTAATGCTATGAAGGCTACTGTGGCACTACTTATATTCCCCTAAACTACCTATTTTCTCACTTGACATGCATGTTTTTAGCATATGGATTCCTTGTTTGGTCCTTTATTTTATTTTATTTTATTTTATTTTATTTTATTTTATTTTATTTTATTTTATTTTATTTTCCACTTCTTCAAATGCCAGTAGAGATAAGAAAAAATCTGCCTGTTCCAATCTCACCAATTTCATGGTGGCCTTGAGCCACAGGCTCCTGTCAGGTTGACTTTAAATTGGCGGAGATCTCAAAAACTGTTTGAGTTACTAAAACATCCTCTTCACAGGTAACATATCTGAAAACCATCTCTGTTTGTTACAGCACTTCAACAAAGCAAATTTCGTGGATAACAGGGATAGAAAGGAATGGTACATGAGCAAATCATAGCAAATATGAAGGAGGATTTTCATTCTTTAATTTAGCAGCTCACCTGATTTAAAAAAGTTTACATCACGAGTGGCTATTTTTGCCTTCTCTAGGCAATATGACATATATCCTCAAAACTTAGCTTAATGATTTGTTATGGAAATGTCAACAGCTGCTGTCTTTTTACATTTAGTTAATGTTTGCAGAAATTTCTTTAAGAGTAAATATTTTGTTTTACATATTGTTTAATTTTTCTAGCATGAACAGAGCACAGTGGTTACACAACAGAGTGTTAATATGTTACTTATATCTTTTTTTCATGAATGAGAAACTGTAAAGTTTGATAATATGTCAACAGTACCAAAACATTTGTCTGAGCTCAAAGCTGGTAGATTTTATGTATTTGATTATAGAACATAAAGCAGTTGAATTTCCATCAGTTCAGAGTTTGCCATTATGATAAACATTGGTTCTCAAGAATACTGAAGAACCAGCAGTAACAAGCTTCCTTAATGAGGGGAGAAGGAGGCTGCCTTGCTGACATTATGGCTTCCAAAAACTAGCCATTATATGTTTTGGTGACAGTAAATCTACAAGTTTCCTGAGACTGATTCTGAAGAGTTAGAAAAAAAATTAGATTATCGGGTACAACAACATACTATTATAAAAACCATCTCTGAGATATGTGAAAAATAATTCCTTCATTTTCTTCTGCTTTCTATAAAAGTAGAGAAATTGTGAGATTGCAGTTGTGAGACTGTGTTAAGAATATGACGAAAAAGGTTTAAATTTGCCATTTCTCATTTCATTGCAATTCATTTGAACCTAGGTCACCGATAGTAAGAAATCTGGTGCCAGCCATTAAATAAAGAAACTTACAATGATAGTGCTAAATCAGAGCATGAAATTAGCAGCAAAGATTTAATCAAATAAATTGAAGCTTCTTATTTTGTTTGCAGTGTTCATGCTGCTGTATATCCCCACAGGTAGTGTCCTGTTTTAGTAATTACCAAGTAACCCATCTACCCAAGTCTACATTGCTGTTCTGCTGCTCCCAAGAACTGCTCCAAAGAGATGCATCCATGCTGCATCTACTTATCTCTTGTTGAGGGTTGCTACAGTATGTCCCAGGCACACTCAAGCTACTTGTTTACAACAGCTTCCTGTAAGCCTTTCAGTTCTATTCCAGCAAAGCTCTTCCAGAGTGCGTACCCAGCCCTGGGTGCTTCTCAGTCCCATTCTCCCCAGGGTGCTTAGTGCCACACCCAGCAGCACCCCACAGTGTGAGCAGCATGAAGGCAGAGAGAGCAACAGCAGAAGACAAGGAGAACCTGGCCTTTGCACTGGCTGCTTGCCATAGATGTTTCCTGGTGGATATATTTCAGAGCCTCCTGAAATATTTTTTTTGTGTCTATGCAAAGACCAAGCATAATGATACCGGATCAGGACTGAGAGGGCCTGTGCTCCACCTTCCATTTGTGCAGCCTGATAATTTTGCAATTTAAATCGAGAAAACTAAGGGAGAGATGGACAGGAGTCAGCAGAAGACAGGATCTGTAAAGTATACTGAAACCTTTTCATGAGGTTTAACAACAAAAATAATTTCCCTTATGTTATGTTTTGGCACATGAACTATGAGCAGCATTGCTGGCTATACTGAAGCAACTGTGCCAACCTTTTTCTGTGGATGAAGGACATAGAGAGTGTGAAGGCACAATGTATGTAGCTGCTGAGAGACAGAACAGATTGGTGCACAGATAGACTAGCTGCTGGCTGCCCTGGCAGCACTGCCTTTCACAGTTTCAAGCCCTAAGCCTGCTGTACTTGTTGTCACCTAACAACTTTGGAGCATGACTCAGAATATGGCATCTACAAAAGTGCTGTGAGGTGGCAGCTTGGGGTGATCTCTAGTGAAAGCTGGTAGCAGGACTTGGTAGTGGGAGCTGCTGTCCCGACACAGGTCTGTTTCCCCCAAAGCATTTTAAAGAGGACAGATGGCGCTAGATACAGATTGGGGCTGTGTTAATAGAGAGTCTGGTACTGTGCCTGCTTTGTAAGAACCTCAGGTTTGCTGTGACAGTGTGGGCAGCTTGGATGCATTGGTTGCTGGGTTTTTTTTGAGGAAGGAGGCTGAGCATGAGGATGTGGAAGCACAGACCTGTGGTATAGTGAAGGGGCAGTGCCTGATGGGAGAAGCTGCTACATGTTCCAACTGTATCTGCTGTTATGTATGTATTTATATATCATATACATATAATACATAAATTTATATATAGTATACATGTAGTAATAGAATAATTCCTAAAGTTTATATTAAAATTACCCTGTTTGCAGATATCTTTCTGCCATGAAGCCATAATGGTAGTTGAAAGCATTTTAAGAAGGGTAGCTGTATGTTCTTTCCTGACAGGTATGTATATCCATCAGTATGTACAATGAAGTGCTCAAAGTCACAGTCAGTGGAGCATGGTTTACATTTATTACTGTAGCTATATTACCAACCTATTAGTGACACTGAATATGATTATAGAATTTAGGCCTTTTTTTCCTGATCCTCACAAAGCAGACAACTGATTACAGTTTCCTGTTTTCTTTTTCTGTGAACTGTATGTATGTGAAAAAGATGATGTATCATGAGGGTACACAGTACTATTCCTTCCGATGATAAAAAGACCTTTTAAATAAAGGCAAGTTAATTCCTAATGTGTCCTTTCAGAAAAAGGGTAGTAGGAACACAATTCTACATAGTATTTAAAATTTCATCTATTACCCTGTGTAGATGTATTGATTAAATCAGTTTATTTGGATACAGTGGCTGTATTTTCAAATTAGTTATGTCTCAGTTGCAACGCTGAATGTTTTGGCTGGACACCTTTTAGTAACACAAATCAATAACATAAATATCAGAAATTCTGAAAACAGTTTATTTGAAAGAAAAACTAATTTTAAGTGTACATACTTTTAAGTGGGGTATTCCTATATATAGGTATGTGTTTTTACTTAGAATATAAACAGTGGTTTAAGTATGCTTTGTTGTATTATATATTTTACATACCGTATGTAGATACATTGTCACATTTGGAACTAGTTGTGTGTAATACAATATTTTTTCAATCTCTGTTTGTTATGCTTACATCATGGGGAGATGTACTGTTTAGTGTATATTTGCTAAACTATTACAGTAGCAATATGTCTTTTAGTCCATCCATTTCAAATGAAAAGCCAGTCAAAGAATAAAAATTACCAATGAAATGCTGAGAAGATTTAGAAAGCACAATAAACTTTGAAATATATTATTCTATGATACATTAATCATGATTACATATTTATAAGGAAGGTGTCAGAACCCAGATTTAGTTTGTTTTCCACAAAATACTGGAAAGTAGGAGAGTGGGAAACATTGACAGGAAAGGAAAGGGAGATGGAGACAAATGTTGTGTTTTCTCAAGAACTGTAAAAAAATATTCTCCTTCTCAGGAATGATTAGCTCATTGAGAGGGATCACTATGGCAATTTGGTGAACTTTTCATGTAACTTTCTTTGGTTTTGGTTTGCTTGTTCAGTTTTCTTTGGTTTGTGGGTTTTTTTTGTGTGTGTGTGTTTTGTTTTTTTCAACCAGGAAATTGGTATACTGCTTTTTTACACACCTTTTCAAAGAAATGAAAGTATATAAGCAGTGTTTTCCCCACTCTGCACAACTTGTTCTTTGCTGGTGGCTTTATTAGTAGAGTAAATTAAAATTACTACTTACAAAGCAGTTTCCCTTTTTACTTAATGTGCATAACGCTGTCACTAGTTTTTAGATAAACTAGGCAGTGTGGGTCAGAAACGGATGCCATAAATACCTGTAATTTGTGCATGTGTATGTTGGAGCTAATGTACATTCCTGATGTATATCTGTTCAAAGGTGCCTTTGATTCAAGAAGAATTTACGTTGAAATTGCTAGTGGTGGTTAAAGTTCAAACAGGTTAGGTATTCACTTTATAAAAGACCATCTACCTCAAATACGTGTTTGAATCCCATCCATGTTATTAATACTGTTTGATGGTTTGAGTGCAATAGAAACATTGAAGATTATTTGGCATCAGTTACCAGAACTGGAAGTGTACACACAGTTTAATTCTGTGAAATCAATATCCTATGCCAAGTAAAGAGGTAATATATAATTTCATGGTATTTTGTCCATAAGTAAAATAGTGATTTAACTACCTTATAACATAATAGTGATTTAACTAACTTGCTGCATAAACCACTTCTGAGAGAGTCAGAAAGTTTTAAGGCTAGATGATTGACACCCAGTTACTCTACCGAGAAGACTAAAATTGTATTTAATTGCCTTGTGCCAAATATAGTCAATAACCACATTTTTAGTTGGGTATTGCTTATTTTATGGAGCAAAATAATCTTTAATTAAATAAAATATATAATGTTTATGCTAAGTTTCAGTAGAAAGCGAGGATCAAATCTTTCTTCTTTGCAGTTCTGGTCTGAACAGTATGTTTTTGTTTTTTCCCTTAGAGATGAGAGTCAGCTTGATGAATATGTATACCATCACAAGATGGATAAATCACAGCCATATATTTTTTATGGAGGGTTACAAACTGAATACAAGAGTGAATATTGTTTGACAGAGGTTTTCAGTGTAATAATTATTTTGGAAATTCTATGGAAGGAAGAGGGTATAACAGTAACACAAAGTATGAATGATATGAAGCGGAGCAGGTGGCTTTGCTAAAGAAATGACCATATGGTTTTGATTCCCATACCTAAATGGGGCAACAGGGATGCCCTAAGGTATTTCTGCTGCCATCCAACTGCCATTTCAGAACGTACAGCTGTTCCAGCAGCGTTCCTCACCTGAAAGTTTTGAGAAGCAAATTTGTCATTGGATTAAAGAATCTTCATATGAGTAATAATTTATCAAAATTTTTCTGAAGTAACTTAAATGGAGAGAAGTCAACAGCAAGAAAACTGTGATGTGTATCAGATTTGTGATTGCTCTGGAAATGGGATAGAAAGTAAGGTGGCAGCTTTGTGACAATCAGAAAGGCAAATCTAAATCTGAAGAACTTAATTCAGAAACAGGGAATAACCATTTTGTTCCACATCTTTAAATTTGTTCCTCCTCTTCAGACAAATCTCAGGTTGACGGAAAATAACATATAAGGATCCCACAATAATGATCAGTTTAATTATAAAATAGCAGGTGAAACTCAATGTTAATTAGAGAAATAATGTACCCCAGAAAAAAGAAAACACAGTAATTATTCACATGCAACAAGTAGCTGTGAATTATATATTTGTATTTGTAGGGTATATGATGTGGTAGTTATTGTTAATAGTTGTCTGAGACTTCCCATTCCTGGCCCCACCCCATCAATTCCAAAGTTTTCAGAAATACATCAGTTGTCTGGAGAATGAAAGTAGAACTTTATTACCACTCTTTCAGCCAGCGTTAGCAGAAGAAAATAAAAGTCTAAAGGTTACTTGTAGTCAAGGGCTCTACAAGAGGTATATTTGTTGAATTCTCAGATTTTTATATATTTCTAAATTCCATTTTATTAATGCTTAAAATCTTTACAGCAGTTTCCTGTGAGAAATAATTTTGCATAGCGTTGATTATAACTTTTGATTCATCATTTATTTGACCCTGAAATTGCTGAAGCCCACCTACCTCCAATTCCTGTGAAAAACATACTGTTTTATATAATATCCTGTGCACTTAATAACAGCATGCTAAATGTAGTCATTCACGTATTCAGATGTTATGATTTGTTAAAAAGCTTCTGACAGCTGAAAACTCAATATATCCACATTACTTTAAATAAATAAAAAAATAAAATTAAACATAGAAATTGTCATACAGTAAAAAAAACTCAGATAGAAAGTATGCAAGTAGGTAATACATGAAGTTAAAGTATGAAAGAAAGTTATCCAAACAGCAAAATTTCAAATTCTTTCAGTTAGAAAAATAGTATTACTTTAAGGAGAACTCTGGTTTTGTTAGTACGTTTTAGAGAAGAAATAGATACTTAAGTTGTGCAATAAGTTCAACAGTAAATTTGAATATTGAAAAAATGTAGTTTTTATTTTTGAAAAGGCAAATAAAAACTGTAGATACGCTACATTGTTTTGGGATTTTAGATGGAGTCTTAAAATCTGAATTTAAAAAGTCAGCTTTTAAGTGTTCATCCAAGCACCACGCAGTGCAGTCAGAGACTGAGAATGCAATAATTTTCCTCTTCTTTTGGACAGGAACAAAGGAGAAGGCTTTCGGGGTCAAACAATTTCACAAACTGTACGGCCTCTATTCTTTTACACCACATGAAGTTAAAATATATGCAGTTTAGATGAGTGGTGGAATGCATCTGCCCTCGCCAACATCTATGGAATGACTGTTCTCCAAAGCAATTTTCATTGGACAGAGAGATTTACCAGAAGTGCAAAAAAAGGGACAAAGGTTCAGCTGTGTGTAGCTAGTTTTAGTATTCATAACTGCTAAAAAAAAACAAAACAAAACTGATTCTGACCTTGAAAGTTAACTATTTTCAAATATTTTTTTAGTGAACAGAAATAAAAGGGTGTTTTCTTCAGGATTAAAAGTCAAGATGAGAAATGTTTTTTTTTTCTTCTTACATACATTCTTCCTTTTTTTTTTCCTTTTTTTTTTTTTTTTTTTTCTCGTAATGTATTTATTGTTTCTCAGTGGTACTGAGAACTAATACAGAATCCGTGAAGAAAAATGCCATTCTATGGTAAACTTGAGATCTCAGAGTTCTGAAATAATCTTTTCCAGTCAGTGAGATAGATTTGTTGTAATAACCCCATAGCCAAAGGTACACTAGAACATCTGATAAGCAGTTCTGTTTTGACATGCGGAGACCTCAAAAACAGAACTTTCTGTGATCATTTAAAAATCCAGTTACTGAACAGGTATAAAAGATAAAACTTTAATTTATTTGTGTAAAATGTCTGTCTGTAATAGAGCACATTTTTTCAAACCATTCAGTGCTTAGCTTATTCTTCAGGAGATATCCCATGAGCGTTACGTCTTGCAGTAAATTAGAAGAGCTGGTGTACAAAAGAAATGTAACTTAAGTTGCACTGTTAGAATAAGAAAGGCGATGATAACCAAAGAGAAATCTTAAATTTTTATTAATAGGGAGATTCAGAATGGGATTGCTTTTAGTGAAACATATGTGGTGGTATGCGGTGTGAACTATAGTATTGTATATTAATCTTAAGGTTAAAATTGAGTTTAGAGCAACCCCTCTGTCAGTCAAATTCTTATATGAGTGTTGAATACTGAAAAGAAAATCACTTGTGCTAAAATAATGATTAATTCTGTCACTGAACTTGTCCATTTTATTTTGACAGGAACAGACCTGTAAAGATGTTTATGTGGTGGTCAGCTGTTTTACTTCTTGGATGCATTTTGTTGGGAGCAGATGGGTGGCCAGCCAAGGAAGGATACGACTTTAGGCCCTATCAGCCCCTCGTAAGATTACGCCACAAGGTACTGATTACTCTCTGGCACTTCTGACTTCTGTTCCATGGTCAAGGGTTAAAATATGTGCCAGCTCTGTCTTCTTTTGCTTGTTGGAGTGATGTTTAGAAAGAAACTTTTTCAGTACCGTTATCTGCAGAAATCTAGACTTGATTTGACAAGTAAACAGGAGCTGTTTGTATCTGAAAGCCCAGAAACTTTTCAAATATAGTAAGCGAAGCTCTACTGTAGTTTCATAAGCTAGAGACTGCATGTATCAGCAGAAGATCTGAGTGAGCCAGAGGGGTGAAAGTGACTGTTGTCCTCTGCTGAAGGCAAAGACGTGTTCCAGGACCAACTGGATTTCAGACAATGCAGCACTGGGAGAACTGCAGATAAAAGAAGCACAGTGATGAAGCTAACTCATCAACAAAAACTTGTCTGTGTGAAGTAGATGTTCACACTGAATTTAGGCATTTTGAACCACCGCAAAGTGCAGGTATTTCCTGAGATGCTGTGTTTCCCAACTTCAGGCTCAGTATAAGACATTCAAATTTTGCTCACCTGCCACACCTTTGTCATGAATTCAGGACTCCCAAAGCAATTCTCATCTAATAAATGCTGCTCTTTGATAGCAAAAAGGCAAACTGCTGTAGGTATTCTCTAAAGCAATAAGAAAGGAAGTGGGCTGTAGTATCCAATTAAATCTTGGTTACTGCTTGGCGTGGTGGTCACAGGACCAACATCTAGGGGACTCTTAAATCTTGTGATCAGAACAACAAAGATGATGAAAAGCTTTTTCCTTCTTCTTTTGAATCTGGGAGTTAAAACTAGAAAGTTCAAATTGTTGCTGGAAACTTAAGGTATTAATTTATATAAATGTTATGAGATGTGTCTAGTTTAATTTCTAAATACATTTTATAAAATACCAAGATATTTCTCGGTCCTAGGTTTTAAAAAATGATTCAGTATCATGTGATTCTATCTTGGCATATAAGGAATAATTGAAGCCACTGAGAGTTCTGCTCAAACAAGATAAAGATGTCTGCTTATTACTAAATTATTGCATATGATGTGTGTTAAATATAGAATTTTACAACACATGGAAAATAAAATACAGACATCTATATTTCATTGTAAACTTTTGCATCCTCTTGGGAATCTTGTTCCATCAGAATGAAGAAGACATCAGACCCCGTACAAGAAAATATGTATTATGTACTTAACCATATACACACAGAAGTCTTTGCACTGAATAGTTGCAAAATCAGAAACTTTATCAGTTTATTTTCATCTGCCAGGTTTAAACAAAGTAAAACAAAACAGCATAATAAATTACTTTGAAATGTAGAAGGAATAAGAGGCTAGTAGTGTCTATAGAATGAAGATGTAAGGAGAAAAAAAAAAAAAAAACTTGAGAAGAATCAAGAACAGGAGATGAGGTATGGTAAACATCATTTCTCAGATTCAGATGATCTCTGACATGAATATTAGGCTATTTGTGGAACTAGTAGAATGTTGCTATTCCTTAATGGTACTTCTGATCCTCTGATAATACTTGAAATAAGGATTAGAAGATTAATGCTGGGGTGGATCACACATGCATACATACATATGTATGTGAATATATATATATATATGTATGTGAACATATATATATATGTATATATATACACACACACATATGAATTAGATTTTTCCTCTGTTTTCGTTTCTTATTACTTTATTAATCATATGATTTTGAAAGCTATGTACAAAATGGAAAAGAAAGCATACATAAAGAACAGAAGCAAATGACATTCTGTAAGTGGGTCTTGTATTTTTTTAGAATAAAGCTTAAAGGATAAGAAAAGAAATGATATAGGAGAATACAAAAGAGGAAAAACAATGAAAAGATGAGGTCATGCATTTTGAAAAACAAGGAAAATCTGGGCTTTTATTTTTTTTTCCTAGGCAGTATGTGCAGATGAAGAAAATGGTTTAGGATAGTTCAGCTGTTGATATTAGGGATACAGGCTAGAGTACAACTAGGAAAGCAGAATGTGTCTAAAGTCATTTTTTAAAACTTTTTAAAAGTAGTTCTGGCACAGACACACATATTCAAAATATGTAAATAGTAACTGTATGGGAAACTGTTAATCACAGCCTGAACCTCTGATTAACCATCTGAGGCAAGTGACGGATCAGCTGTGGGAGCACAGGTGAAGGTAATTCAGCTGTGCTCCCGGAAGGGGTGGAGCTTGACTCCACCTCTCCTAGATCCCATTTAAGGGCTGACCACCACTAAGGCAGCATCTCTTTTGGAGATTGTTCCTGTGTGGAGTTCCTTGTGGTGAGCATCCATCCTAGCTGTGAGCCTCAGAGTGGGTGAGTTGTTCCCCTATAATCTCTGGATATTCATCTGTTACAACCTTGTATAATAACAACTATACGGTAACCATCGAGGAAACTTTCTTCTTCAATGAAGCATTTAATATTTCAAATGTTTAGGTTGTTATTCAAGTGAAATACTTATTACAAATAGAAGATGATGATGAATATCAGCAGTCACATTATGGAAGTTTATATGTGTGTGGATTAAAAAAAATGAATAAATGGTCTTGTGCTAGTACAGGAGAAATTATCTTGGATAGTAGTCTGACCATAGCAGCTCTAAATGTCAGACTATGGGGTAAACAATGCTGTTTATCTGTCAAGATAATACTTAGGTATTATCTTGAAAAAAAATAATTGTCTTCATGATAATAGCAGGTGTTCATATAATAAAGGTTTTGTTGTTTTAAAAGGGATTGTGAACAAGTTTGGCTCCTTTTGCACAGAAATTACAAGTAAATATTTAGTCTGAATGGATTGTAGTCTGGGAGGAAAAACTTCAAAACCAGGAAAAACCTCCATGCATTAGGAAAAACTTATACAGAACACTGGCACAGGCTGCTCAGGGAGGCTATTGAGTTTTCTTGGAGATGTTCAGAAGTTGCCTGGACAGGACAGGGTGACTTCCAGATGTCATTTGTTTGGAAATCCAACTGGGACTCAAGAGCAGCAGCCATACTGGAAATAGATTACAAACATTTTTTTTTTTTCTCAGCAACTGGACATTTGTCCCTGTTCTGCCTCTTCTTCTATGGTATAATCTATCACCATTGGCTTGGACTTGGATGGAGAAAGACTATTACTGAACATTCCTGAAAATTTTATTTCCAGTCACCTTCAAACTACCATTGTTTTCATTTATGTAGTTATTCAGAAAAATATTAGATTGTGTCTGAATTGCATGTGCATTTCTTGTCATGCCAGCTAATCCTCTGTACTTCATTAGTCAAAGCACTGAAAAAGTTTGAAAGGGACTTTTCATTTGGGATTATTTTTACATTGCTGCTGAGGGTATTGTGAGTAATTTGTTAATACTTAGGTTCCCACCTGAAATCGTTAGAAAGTATTCCTAGCATTCTAATGCATTTTATTCTTGTGATTTGTATGGTTCTTACTAAGAGAGTAATATTTATGCAGTTCCTTCAGTGAAAAAATGTATGCTGTGAATTTTCAGGTACAAACAGGAAGAAGGCAGCCAACAGAACATGGACTGCCAGTTTCTGATTCATTGCTGTAGACTAAGAAATATGGGATATAGTCTGTACATTTATATTTATATTCCAGGACATGCCAAGTCCCCATATCTAATGCATGCACATACAGCCAGATGAATACGCATCAGATATAGGGTATGGAGGAGAATCAGTAATATTAACACTGCCTAACGGTATATAATAGCATTATGGGTATGGAACTATTTGATTTTAGTCGCAAGAAACAACAAAGACTGCTTATTTAGTCATCATCACCTCAATACCTTTTATTTAGGCCTGATTGTGATTTTTGTGGAATTCAGGCTAGTCAGGGTTATAATGCATAATTAAGAGCAAACACTGGCTTGGGAGAGTGGGCAGGGGTAGGTGGAGCAAAGCTCAGGTGAACTTAAAGGAGGGAGGAAAGAAATCAGGACATTCAGAATTTGGTCCCTGCTTGTGGCGAGGTGGGTGCTTTATGAGAGAGCTGGGTTGTGGTTTTTTTTTTTTTTGTTGTTGTTTCCCCTGCCCCTTTCCCCCTCAAATGACCAGGTGGGTATAGAGGATACAACACAAAGCATGTGCTTTGTTTTTAATATTTAACAAATGTCTCCTTCATAGATGCCTTTTAAGAACTGATTTTGCTGCATTAGTCAAAACTCTTTCCAGCCCTGCCCTTATTTTGTCTTATTTAGCTGAAGTTTTAATGGGATCAAAGCCAGATGCATTGAAATCAGTATTTTCTGTGTAATTTCTCTAGATTAGAGTACTACTTTTAATCCCTGTGGAAAAACCTGCCTCTTTCCCTTTTAGTCTCTCCCTCTTACAGTCAGTTTGCTGTTAGCCCATTCACCTCTGATTCTCAATAACTGAGGCCTGAATAAATCTAAATTAAGTCCAGTTTAGAGATCCTTGGGAAATAATGATTTTTTCGATGAAACAAAGTAAGAAAAAAACATGTAATGTCTTAAGCAGGCTCCCTTGTTTTACTGAAGATGAATTTAAATGTATGAGTACAAGGCATAGAATACATTTTTTACACTTAGCTTTTTTGCTCAAAGACTGCGAAATACTCTCCCTCGATTAATAGTGTATTCTGTGCTACAGTGAAACACCTGTAAAATTCAGACAGGCCAAGAAAGAAATGGGAAGAAAGTAGTACTTGAGGATTCAAAAATAATCTGAGCTTTTCTTGTGTGGTCTGGTCCCCAGACAACTGGAGGTTTATAGTTCATAGTGTTTATCTGAAAATGCTGTTTGCCTGCAGGCTCTGAGAAGTCATAAAACTTGATCCTCTAAAATCCTCTGTCCTAGAGAGGGGGGAGTGCAGGGGGAAATCCATTGCAGTAAGATGCAGCACTGAATTCTGAAGACTGAGAACAGAGCTTCTCTTGAGCGTGTCACTGTTGCTCCCAGTTCTGAGGTAACCAGAGAATTCTCTTCCTCCTGAGGTCCACTAGATATAAGAGCTATGTCCTATGCAAATTCCAGGATTTAATTTAAATAACAGGATTTGCTCACCCCTCCTTCCCCCCCCAATTTGTCTAACTGTGGTAAAGAAGTCTTAAGAAAATTAATTTTTTGTTTTGCTTTTCTTAAGGAGATTAGAAGATATATCCAATCTACTTTTTCCTGTGGATACTAGCATTTAAAAAGCATGGCGATTTTGTTGTTGTTTAAATTCTCATTACTATCATTGTATATTAATAAGCTGATATCAAGTAAACCCTTTTTCTATCTCTTTTTACATACTCAACACTTTTTTTTTTTTTTACGTCTTAGGGACGTTGCTTAGAAGATCTCTCTGAAATTTGTTCTACATTGCTTCTTCCAAAACATCTTTTGCTGGGAGGGGAAAAAGGGCTGTCGAAGGCTGGCTTTTAAGCAAGTGTGAAGTTCTTTCTTCTAGCTGTCTGCTGATGCTTCCTTCCATTACTAACTCATTAGCAACATCTAGGTGTAAGCTTTTAGTCAAGAAGTCTCTGGGGTTAGCAAGGGAGAGAAGGCATATCTTTTCCATTGTATTCTCCTGCTATATTTTCCTCATTTTCCTTGTTTGCTCCCCATATGAAGATCACCACTGTGGAAGCAATTAATCTCATCCTGTTGTTTTTTAATGGATGATGAGATCCACATGCATCGCCTAGCTTTTTAATTTGATGTGTCAGCATGGAAGTAAAGAATAATAATAAGAAGAAAGTAGTGGTATATGACAGCGATGTAATTACCCCTAACACCACACCACTGAAGTTGACCTTGTTACGTTGCTGTCCAGGAAGAGGAGTTCCAGTTAGCCTCTGACTAGATAAGACAGTGATGTTTGGGAGTTGGTACAAGCACAATCTCTATCTGATATCAGCTGCTGCTATCAGCTACAAATTCAGATTCTCAATGACTGTATGTTTTCATTTTCTATTACCATGTTAAATCGTCACCACAAGTTATTGCAGTAGCAACAGAAATCTGGAAGAGATTTGTTATATATAAAATCAAGATGCTTTGCTCAAACTTGTACCACTTGAATTTCTAAGATCCAGGAGGCCAGATACTTAAAGTGAATGTTGCTACAGAAATTTAAGAGGTCCAGCTCTTTTCTATGCCTTTCTTGACGAGTCTTAATCTTTTTATTATAAACTAGACTATATGCAATTTTACATCATACTTTTTTTTTTAATGTCAGCCAAACTTTGTATTTTGATCTTTTCTGCTGTTTCTTTTCGTTTTTCCCCAAAAGTTTAATAACTATTTTAATAGCCTAGGAGATGATAATACATGTAGACTTGTATCATCTTTATTAACCTTTATTAACCATCTTTGTTCATTAAAATGGCAGTCATGCCATGTAGGATAGACAGTGCTTATAATGTGGAAAGAAGTATGAAAAATCAATATAAAATATTAAATAATGATGAACGTAGTATATAATGCTGACAAGTGCACTAAGCTTCATTGATGCGCAGACAAACTGGATTGTACCCCTGCCTCATTTTGTAAACTGAATAATTATCCACTTACCTGATGTCTCCTCTTTGACTTTTCTGATTCTAGTTAGCTAGTTGAATTCTGTTGGTAAAGTAGAGGAATGGTGTTCTTCAAACATTTATTTGAAATATCAGTTTACATTTGTACAGCATTATATTCTTAATTGAGTAAATGTAGCACTGATGGATAGCAAAAATTCTTTTGTAAGAAAACTGTTAATTATGTTAGACTTCAGTATAAAATTGATGTGCAATATTTATTTGGCCATTTTAAGTGGGCTCCAGCCAGGCTGACCAAATCCTAGAACTTTGCATCTGTCTGTATTTTCAGTATATGCATACCAAAACATCCCTGATACTTTCTTTCAGTCCTTTACTTTTTGTGATGGAAAAATGGTTCAGAAAAAATGGTTCTTTCAACAGTGGAAAATGCTTAACTAACTGGTCTGGCTGAGCACTTCTTTATTCACAGGTTAATTTGTCCTGTTTTTTAATACCTACCTTTATAAGTAAGCTTATTCTCAATTATGGATTTTATTGTTTCAGAACAAAATCAAACAGCACCTTGTGATAATCATGTACTTCAGCTAGCAAGTACTTCAACTTCATTTGAAAACATTTGGATTTTGTTCCAAGTCTATTTTTCTTTCCTGCAGTCGTAGCAAAAACAAGTATTATCTCAGATCTTGAAACTTCATGACTATTTTGTCTTCAGTTCACTTCAAATAATATTAGCTGTCCTTTTGCTCCACTCCAAGTTTCAGTAACTCTCGTCATACTTCTTAATATTCAAGAGGAATATTCTATTACATTGCACCTTAACATTTTGTTTTTCAGTTGTTTTCCTCACTAGCAGTAGGATTTTGTGTCATTGATTGTGAAATGTGTCATTTTTCTGGAATGCCTTACAACAAAGTTGTAGAAATGCCTCAATGCTATGTCTTTGAAAACAGTTTGATGACGGACTTGGAATTTGATTATGAATAGGATATGAACCTGATCTGAGTAATAATTTCAGAAATGTTTGGAAGGTTTCAGTTCATAAATAAAGCCTATTTTTTTTTTGAGTGTCTGGCCATATTAAAGACAAGGAATTCAGCCCCACACTGATTCATTTAGGCCACCTCCATAGATGGCAGAAATTGTTATGATCTAAGGATGAGCCTGACTATGGCTATATTAGGCCATAACTAATGATAAAATGGAGAAACAGTTTCCTAGTCATCTGGAATCCTCCATGTAGTGATATTGATTCAGGATTGCTGAATCAATGCAGAGAATGAAAGTTGACTTAAGGAAAGAATAATTGCTGTTAGAATAAAAACCTTTACTAAGATCTCATAAAAAGTGTCACAAAGGTTCTGGCTTGAGTGTATGTTGCTGTGCAGCCTTTCTCCTCTCTTTCTATTTGTATGCTCAGAGGATTAATCAGTGACATAATACAGTAAAACATTCTTTCAAAGATTCTGCTGTTCTCTGAAGTACTTCATCAAATTTATCTAGTTCCAGCCTGTAAATACTTGTCTTTTGTGCTTTTCTTCCTAGTAATATCCAGTCTTCTAGAAGAGTCAAAGTAGACACCATTATAGTACAGTCATTCTCCTGTCTCAGTGAAATTGTCTAGACAACTTTCTAACTTAAAGTAGATTTGTTTATACTGGCAGATATAAATATATAAATCCATTAATTAATGTATAAATATTTAACAGCAATTATTATATTTACCATTATTGTTTTTCATGCATCATTACTCAAAGTATAGTTCAGAAACCTGTGTTTTTCTAAGTAATTTGCTAACAGCCATGCATTAATAAATCCCCACAGAAAACTGTTCCAACTTATATTTCCAGATCTAGGTTTTTAATCAATTTGAGCATTGTAGTGGCTCTGAACAGTGATAATTTTTCTGAGAACAGGGTGTGCAGCCTTAGCATATATCAGCTATAATTTGGATAAAACCATATTTGATAAAACCATGTGCTATACATATACTTTTTTCTTTTTTTTTCTTTTTGTAGAGTGGACCTGAGGTTAGGCAATCTATCTGCCCTTCTCATGAAGTATCACTGTCATTAACAAGTAGTAAGAGTACTCATTTCAATATGAGATTCTGCTCCACCATTTATTATCATAGAATCATAGAATGGCATGACTTGAAAAGGACTACAATGGTCATCTAGCTTCAACCCCCCCACTACATGCGGGATCACCAGCCACTAGACCAGGCTGCCCAGAGCCACATCCAGCCTGGCCTTGAATGCATCCAGGGATGGGGCATCCACAACCTCCTTGGGCAACCTGTTCCAGTGTGTCACCACCCTCTGAGTGGAAAAACTTCCTCCTAATATCTAACCTAAACATCCCCTATCCTTTTTTTAAAACAATCTCCTCCCCTTGCCCTATCACTATGAACCCTTGTAAACAGCTGTTGCCCCTCCTGTTAAATGCTCCCTTCAAGAACTGGAAGGCCACAATGAGGTCTCCCCAGAGTCTTCTCTTTTCCAAGCTAAACAAGCCCAGTTCCCTCAACCTTTCTTCCTAGGAGAGATGCTCCAGCCCTCTGATCATCTTAGTGGTCCTCCTCTGGACTCATTCCAAGAGCTCTGCATCCTTCTTGTACTAGGGACCCCAGGCCTGGACGCAGTACTCCAGATGGGGCCTCAAAAGAGCTGAGTAGAGGGGGACGATCACCTCCCTCTCCCTGCTGGCCACCCCTTTTTTAACGCAGCCCAGAACACAGTTGGCCTTCTGGGCTGCAAGTGCAAATTTCTGGCCCACATCCAGCTTCTCATCCACCAGGATCCCCAAGTACTTCTCTGCAGGGCTGTTCTCAAGGGGTTGTTCTCCCAGTCTGTATAAAGCTCTGGAATTGCCCTGGACCAAGTGCAACACATTGCGCCTGGCCTTGTCGGATCTCATTAGGTTCTCATGGGCCCATTTCTCCAGCCTGTCCAGGTCCCTCTGGATGGCTTCCCTTTCCTCCAATGTATTGACTGCACCACTGAGTTTGGTGTCATCTGCAAACATGCTGAGGGTGCACTCAATGCCATTGATTAAAAATGTTGAAGTGCACTGTTCCCAAGATCGACCCCTGTGGGAAACCACTTGTGACCCGTCTCCACCCTGACACAGACCATTAATCACAACCCTTTGACTGCATCAGCCAGGCAGTTTTTAATCCATTGAACAGTCCATCCTTCAAATCCACACCTTTCCAGTTTGGTGAGGGACCATGTCAAAGGCTTTGCAGAAGTCCAGGTAAATGACATCCGTTGCCCTTCCCCTGTCCACCGATGCCATCACTCCATCATTGAAGGCCACCAGATTGGTCAGGCAAGATCTGCCCTTGGTGAAGCCATGCTGGCTGTCTCAGATCACCTCTTTGTCTTGTATGTGCCTTAACATAGTTTCTAGGAGGATATGCTCCATGATCATTCCAGGCAGATAGGTGAGGCTCACTGACCTGTTGTTCTCCGGGTCATCCTTTTTCCCTTTCTTAAAAATAGGAGTAATGTTTTCCTTTTTCCAGTCACCAGGGGCTTCACCAGACAGCCATGATTCTTCAAATATGATCAAGTGCGGCTTGGCAACCACATGAGCCTTCTCACTCAGAACCCTGGGATGGATATCATCCAGCCCCATGGATTTATATACATTCAGTTTCATGAGGAGGTCTCAGACTTGTTCCACTGTTACAGTGGGATGGAATCTGCTCCTCTCACCCACACTTAGAGCTTCGGGGTCCTGGCAGACATGGGGAGGATCCTGACCACCAGATCAGCTTCAAGTTTTTTGTTTGGAAGATATTCAGAAGAATCTTGGTAAGCAGCACAGGTATATGCTGTGGTAAATCAGGTTTACATAAACTTGTTTTAGTCTTTTTTTCCAGCATTCTTCCCTTAACTCAGCCTGAGATTTAATCCCATTATACACAAAACAAAATAACAGTAAAAACAGTCTTACTGGCTTCTAGCTTACTTAATTGACTTTTGTAAATAATGTAGCATCTATTTACCATGAGATGCTTCCTGTTAAGCACACTGCCTGAAGTCTGCATGCTTAACAAGGACAGAGAGGAACCATACCTGTCAGAGCAGATGTAGCAGAGGCTTAAACTTTTGTACTCACAGAGGAGCCCCTATGAGAATGAGAAGTTGGTAGTATTTAAGGATTTGATGGATGCCTAAATAATGAGTAAATAAAGATGCATGTTTATGGCAAAAACAAACGAACAAACCCAAAACCATCAGCCACAGACTGCTAGTGTAATGCAGCAGTTCTGATAATTGTGTGGCGCATAAACAAAAAGAATGACTAGGGTTGAGCTGAATATTACTGTGAACAGGTAAGTCTAGAGCAGTGCATTTCTTGAATTAATTTGTCAGTTTACATCTATTACTTCTCTGAAACTTCTGAAACTCCTTGTGCTAGCAGATATTATCTATTACTGCAGCAGAATTCCTAAAATTTAGTGTTGATTGTTTTGCTTAGTTTTTCCTTGTTATATTTTATGTTGTTGACATTGTTGCAGAGCATCCATAGTGTATACAGGATATACGCTTGAATGCATACTCTGCATATCCAAAACCTTTTGAAAGGAAATCTTAATGTGTCCATGGGACAAAGTTAGTTCTTACCTGTGGTAAACTTTTAGGTCAGAGACTAAGGTCATGGTAGTGAGAGTGTATTTCAGAACAGTTTAGATTTTACCTGCGCTTAGAAAGCAAATACCACTTCACCATACAGAAGATGGAACCCACCTGCTCCAAGCCTCACTTGCTGCCTTCCAGCCTGAGGGTTAGGACCACCACCAAGAGGCAGCCACCACTACACAGCACCCCCCTCAACAGACTGAGCCCCCCTGTCACCCATCCCTCAAGGGGAGGAGCAGAGGCCTGGATGACTATTTAATACACAGGGCTGAACATGCTCAGGCTTCTGCCACATCCAAGGGACAAACATGACGGGCCACTCAGCAAGGGCTGCCTGTTGCTTCGCCTTATTCTTTAGGCTCATCATGAAGGGCATGCAAACTGCACCCTTCTGCAGGGCCCAGATCCCTCCCTATCTACATGACCATAGGCATCCGCAGCGCACATCTGCTTGCCCTCGTCTGGGACATGAACCAGGATCTGGAAGGAGAGATAGAGACAAAGATAACACTGAAGTGCTGTCCCCTGTGCCCCACCAATAGAGACCAACGCCCACCCTAGACCAGGAACTGCCACCAGGATCCATGCTAGAGTTTTAGGAAGACTACCAGAGCCACATCACCAGAAGCACCCTTCCTAACGCTTCCCACTTCTCAGTGCATGAGCCCTACTCTCCAGGACTGCTGCTCACTCATGCCTTCAGGGAACTGCAGTGCTGCACCACAGGGCCTCACCTCATGCAAGACCTAGGCACCCTGCATGCACTCAAACCTCTAGCGCAGTCCTGACAGCTTGGGACAGCAGTCCCAAAACCCTCAGCCTGGACTCACCTAGACCAGGATGTCCCTACGCGTCTTGCTGCAAGCCTGGATGGCCACGGATGTCATCTCCGTGGCAGCACCTTGGTGGCAGAGTGGGGAGGGTGCAGGTTGATGGAGTAAAGGCGCAGGATGTGGGATGCACAATGGATTCAAGATGAAGGAAGTTATGGGCAAAGGCAGGAAGAAGGATTTGAGGTGGTCCTGAGTGAAGCCAGGAGTTAGACTTTGTGGTTCTCATGGGTCCCTTCCAACTCATGACGTTCTGTGATTCTGCAATGTGTCATTTTTACTCTTTTGTACTTACTGTTGGCATCGCATAGATAATCCAAGATTAGGACATTTTATTTGTTTCTCGTAACTTCTTCTGGGATAAATTTCATCAGGTGAATATTACATCTGTTGCTGTGCTCAATTCCCTTTGACTGAGAATTATGAGTGTTTGATGTCTTTCGGTTCCGGATTTCATTTTCAAACAAGCAAACAAACGCAACCCATGCTGGTTTTATTTGTCTTTCTAATAATGGGGTCAGATGTTTGCATGCCCCTTAAAAACGTAGATGATTTTGCTAGCTCTGTTTGGGCCTGATGCACAAAGACAATGGAGAGTATAGTGAGGACTTAATGAAAAGGTTTACAGCTTGTATCTGTGTTGTGTCAATATGGACACGCCCAAATGCTTTTAAGAACAGAGAAGATTAAAGATTTAAATATCAAATTTAAAACAAATATCACCCAAACTTTAATAACTGAAAATTTTTTACTGTTTGAACGTGACACAAGAAATGAGCAAGAGATGATTATTTCATTTGAACTGTCTTTTTAGCTCTTTGGTATTTCCAAGTTGGCATTTAATGCGGTTTGTAAAATATCAGTGCATACTGCTCACGCTTCCTGAACTAAGTGGAGCAGCATTAAATATCTCTTTAAGCATTGCATGATATTAATCACATTTGTTTAATGTTTATTCTATCAAATAACTTATTTTGCGCTTAAATTCTCCATATAAGAATATATTAGCAAAATATTAATTTGAAATATAGCAATTTTACTCTGTATACCCTCAAAATCCTCTTCTCATGAAAACAAACCAAAACAAATTTACTGGCCATTTGTCTAAAGCATAAGCTGTAATTATGGGTACACAACCTTGAATAAATAACCTATAATTGTAATTTCTAAGGTGATGTATGGTCTAATACTTTCCTGAGACATCAGCAGACACTTCCGTTCTCTAGAGTGGTTCATGGAAATGCCGTTAGGTTTTATTACTCTTTTCTAGACATTGTACATCACTGCAAATAATACAGAACTAATGTTACATTATTTAATAGAATGTATTCAATTCTGTTTGTTTATCCAAGTATCAGTAATAGGTTGAGATCGGGGAAGTGAAATAGTTTTTTGCTATCTTTTTTTTTTTTTTTTTTTAATTCTATAATTAAAAAATACTCATTAATGGCATTAGAACTTTAGGTGTTTTCTGTATTATTGGAGGTCTCTGCATATTTTTTTATTTAAAGCTACTTGCTTTAGACACCCAAGAGAAAATATTCATTACCTACTTCACTGATGATAATTTATTGTTGGATAATTTATGGTTGATATAATTGTAGCATATATAGCTATGATTGATTTTTGAAAAAGTAGTTGAAATGCAACAGATAGATACTGAGCTAACTTGGAAATTTCTAGGATTCAGTAGAAAAAAATACAATCTTAATTCTGTGTTCTGGATTCGTATATGGGTAATGCAGTATAACCTTTCATTTGATCTCTGGTAAAATGAATATATTCCTAAAATTTATAATTTTATGTTTTATGGGCAGATGCAGCTAATTAATATTCATATCATGAACTTCTCTTTTACTTTGCAACACTACCTTATCCGCCCTTGTAAAGTGAACAGTGGAAACAATGTACTGTTGTTAGAAAATTCTCAACGCGTTGGTTGAAATCAATACCGGTAGAAGGACTACAATTCTTATCCAAAATTATGTCCTAACGCAGACTAAATGTTACTTGCGTTCCTGGATTGTAAGAAAATAATTGATGTTGATGCTGATGTATCCATACTCTCTAATTGTCATTCTTTCTGCATGTATTCTTCTGTCTAGATAAAATTTTGCAGAGAGGAAAGATAAGATCTGAATGAGCCTCAGACAGGCTGAATAATAAAATGCAACACACATTATGTCCTTTTTAGAAAATTACACTTTAGAAAATTACACTTAAAAACCATCTATGAGATTTTAAAAAAAATGAGCAGAGGTTTTAGGCAAATTACTCCCATTAATGTCAATGGGAATTGTACAGCTAAAATCCATCTGTGTGGGTTTTTGAGGGGAAAAAATAGCACTGTATTGTAAGGAATTATAATACTTTTCAGCAACTGCGAGAGTACCTGGAGCTTTAGGAACTCACATGTGGGAGGGGATAATACAATATTCATACCAGCCCTTAGAATTTCCAGTGACGATCCAGCATGCTAAAATACTGCTTTTTGGAGGTCTCTCTCTCCCACTTTGTTTATACAAATCTGGAGCATCCTCAGATAGTACCAAAATGAATACATACAGTAAATACTATTATCTTTTATTAAGGAAGATAAGTCTAATTGTGTGTGTGTGTATCATATATAACATTCCACAAAGGGAGACCAGAGTACTTTCCTGTGAGGAGAGGCTGAAAGAATCAGGACTGTTCGAACTGGAGAAGAGGAAGCAGGGAGTATGTATTACTGTCTCTAAATGCCTGAAGGGACAGTACAGAGAGGACTGAGCCAGACTCTTTGAAGTGGTGCCTAATGGCAAGGGGCTATGGGCGCAAACTGGACCATGAAGCTATGGACGCAAACTGAATATTGGCAAGCACTTCTGTTGCTGTGCAGGTGATGAAGCCCTGGCACAGGCTGCCCAGCATGGCTGTGGAGTCTCCTTTTTTGAAATCTCCAGAAAGTATCTGGACGTGGTCTTGTAGTATTCTGTACGTGTTTCAATGCACTATACCTCTTCCACTAATTAAGCCTTGCACTAAGTATTTTAGTGATTAAAGCATTATAAAAAGAGCCAACCCTGCATCTGAAATTAGCATATATATATATTTCAATTTTTCTCTCTCACGTGCTGTGAAACTGAATAGAATTTAACATGGGTTTGGTCTGTCATCAGAGAATGAGGTACAAAATGATCCTACTAATGACCAGAAACTGCGGTTTTGTTATATTTCTGAAAAAGTAAGCTGCCTACCAAATTGTGGTGCTCACTGCACTCTTGCTCTCTGCTTGCTGTGACTGTGCTATTATTTTATCCACCAAAAAATAGTTTCTGTGACTTTCAATTAAAATTTCCTGTAATTTCTTGTAATTAAACTCTAATATGTAGTTGTTGTTCAACTACCTGAGCTTGCATATGTTATAGGAACACAGTAAAAATGTATTATCTTGGTAATGTCTCCCTCTGAAATATTTTATTTAATAGTAGTTATTTCTTTAATGCTTTAAAAAAAAAAAAAAGTAATAAAGAGTAATATGTAGGTAGAAAAGCACTTCCACAGCAGGATTGTCATTAGAGGTAACACAACAGCATTTTTCTGCAATTTAGCCAGATTTTATGATCTGACTAGTGATACATTTTCATTATAAAATGTTAATCAAGCATTAGATTTGTGCTCCGGCTTTCTTCAGAGTTTTCTGTAATTAGTGTTCCATATTTATCAAATTATTTTAATTTTTGTCTCCTATCAAGGATGATCTACCATATGTTTTAGGCTAACTTGCACTTTGTTTAAGAATTCAATTAATCAGTTATTTTTAAAATACAGTCAATAGGGAAAAGAGGACTTTGCCTGAGTTTTGCAAAACAGCAAAGAAGGATCCTCTGCTTTATCACTCGTGTGCTCTGACACACACAGGCAGATGTCTCAGGCAGGCGGATGAGTGAGGGTGTAGATGCAATATAACTATGTAGTTTGCTTTTTTAGAACACAGTTAACTGGAATTGAGTTGTCTGTGCAACAACCATGGTTTATTAATATCAACTCTTCTCCTTTCAGAAAAGGAGGAAAAAAAAACAAAACAAAACAGAATGAACACCATATGTACCTGAATGGACCTAAGAAACTCCTGTTTAAAAAGTGGTCTAGGGGATTCTATTAGTTCCAGAATATTACCTACCTGTACAGATCAACTCTGGTCTTTTTACCTTCTCTTGAATAACTGTGCCTTTAAAGTCCCTTTGACTATCCTATTCTACTCCCCCTATTGCTAATACAAAGGCTTTCCTCAAAATAAAATTTGACATAGTGCCAAAATAATTTACAGAATGTCATATCTGATCAGTGACATTGTTCACCGTCAGTCTCAGAACGTTTTAAGAGAAACTGATGTTATTCATGTTTTAAGACAAAGAGAAAATTAAAAAGTGCCTTTTCTTGTGTTGTTTTTATTTTTTTTTTAACCTTACTAGAGCATTTCTGTATCTTTAAGACACTTTTTAATTTTTTATTTTTTTTTTTTAATACTTTAACATAGCCTAGTTTGATATATATTGCAAGTAGCTTATAAGTTATGATTTTCCAGAATAGCAATTTGTGGGGCCATCCATCCACGGTCTTTTTAGTTCACAAACACAGCAGAAATGTTCATGGTTTTTCAGCTTTTACTCACTGTGCTTTGAAAAGTTTGTGTCATATTCAGTTTGTTGGATGTGTAAGAAGGGCGTCTTTACAGCTCAAGTATGTTATGCATTGATACATTTCATGAAACTGATACAGTATGATGCAACATAAAATGATGCAAAAGCCATGCACAGGATGATTTGTTCTATTTACAGATGACTTAGAACAGTAGATTGTAATATAAAACTGTAGTTCATGTAATCATTCTGTTGTTATTTGAATACTAAATACATTGTTTATTCCCATAGTAATGCCTCCTATTGATTTCCTTGGAAACTGTAACAGGTACAAAGAGCACAATAACATTATTTGATAGAGCAAATTCTCAGCTTCAAAACACATTTATTTTCAACACAGTCATCACCAATAGTGCATCTGTGTGGATGAGGTGATTGAGATGCTCTTCAATTCATGGTGTATCTTTGCATGGCTGTTTGCAGTGTGCCTTGTCTTTCACATCACTGCACTCACTGCTGAAATGCACTGCTTCTAATGGGATATGGGAAACAATTTTTTAATTTTAGGGACAACTAGCATCAACTCTCTAGCAGACAGCAAAAATGCAAGTGAAAATTGATGATTGTTTGCTTGCAGAATCACGGAATCACCAAGGTTGGAAAAGACCTACAAGATCATCCAGTCCAACTGTCCACCCATCACCAATAGTTCTCACTAAACCATGTCCCTCAACACAATATCCAAACGTTCCTTGAACACCTCCAGGGTTGGTGACTCTACCACCTCCCTGGGCAGTTCATTCCACTGCCTTCTCTTCTTCTCTCTACACTCTTTCAGAGAAGTAGTATTTCCTAATGTCCAGCCTAAATCTCCCCTGGTGCAGCTTGAAGCCTTTCCCTCTAGGGGAATGGCTTTCTCATGTTTTCCCTTTCAATAAGGAAGAGTTCTGTGAACTTTATTTCTTAAGTTACAAGTGCTTATAACATTTGTTCAATAACATAAATCATTGATTTTTAATGGCTTTCTGTATATGTTAATCCACATTCTCGTATCTTTTAATAACAATAAAGAGTGATTTGTATCTTTTTCACCTTCAGTATAAGTTTTACTTCAGTATTTTCTTTGCCATGTTTTCAGTTGCAGAGGCTGTTAAGATGGCAGGCCTTTCTTAGTCAGAGGGCTCATTTTGTAATTCAGAGATGCTCTACCCGCTCTAATCCCTGGTTAACCTCGAAGTAGCTTCAGGCTTAAAGACTTCTCCTTCCATCTGTGTGTGCTTGGCTGCTGCTGAGGGTCTCACTAGCAGAAGGCGTGTTGTGCTGGGGCTGTTCTGTGGTCTGCTAGGAAAAGTTGTCTTTGTAGATGGAGTCTTTTGAGAAATTGAAGCCATACAATGTTGCCCAATAATCTCCAGCTGAAATAAAAATAATGTTGATAAACAAAGTAGGACATTAAAAAAAAAAAAAAAAAAAAGGAAAGCCATTTTTGGCTAATGTATTCTTTCCTAGAATTTATTTATTTATTTATTTATTTATTTTAAGGAGGCACATAGATATTAAAAGATTTTACTAAAAAAAAAAAAAGTTTTTTTTTTTTTCATTTTAAAATTTCATCCAAATATATATGTTTTTTCACCTTCCAGCTTTGCCCAACTTTCTGCGTTCTTTCCTCTTTTTGATATCCTTTTTCTTCTTCTTTGAAATCAGGATTCTTAGGATTGCTTCCCTACAAGGCTACTGTGTTTTTGTAATCAGTGCCTGGATTAGTTTTCAGAATCTGCTTATTGTAGTCTAAGCAGCAGATACAGTCTTTGCAGCTTTGTTGGAATAAAACATCCCATTCTTTATAATTATGAACTAAAAGAATGGAAGAAGCGTAAATTAGACTAGTCAGGCTTGTGGAGTAACAGTGTCCTCTGAGCCTATATGCTGCTGTGTCTGAATGTTAACATAACTCTGACTTCTTGCCACACTTTTTTTTCTTCTTTAATAAGTCCATCTTGCTGAACAAGAATAAGATTCCTCTGAGTTCCTCTGGCTTGTTAGAGCAAAGTCTGTGCTTTGCTCCCTGACCTCTGAAGAGAGAGAAAATGAAAAGGAAAATATTCTCCTTTGTGAAGACAAAAAGGAAGCACTGGCTAGATCATTTTAACCAAATGCTGACTACAGATTAAAAAGAAATGTCAGAGGAGGTAAGCATTGTTAAGCCTGGGATGACATGAGAATCAGTACTTTAGATTGACTCGGAAATTTAGGCTGTAATCAAGGAATACCTTTTTCTGTATTCAGGAAATATTAGGCATGTTTGTGAAAAAGCTTTAAAATCAGGTACCCTGCATTTTATAGTCAATAAAAACAGAAGTATGTGTGGGATTTTCTTTTCTTTCTTTAAATCTGACCAATGCATTTCATGTAGACATGGAGTGTTTTGAAAATGTGCTTTCCAGACAGGTGCAGGTTTTGACCTACTTTGTTGTTTAAAACAACCAGAGAAAAAGAAAAACACACATTGATGTAGACTTGGAGGACTGGGTTGAATGGAACATTGCCATATTGTTTTACAAAGGGAAGTTAGATTGCTTCACTGTTCTGTTTAATGGTGTGTAAATGGTTTTCCCCCCCTGGCTGGGGGGCAGGGCCCCTCTATTTGTTGCATCTGTCTTTCTTATGGCTTTTGCTGTGTGCCGCAGCAACTGGAGCAGTCACTGTTTTGGAGAAGTTCACATTTGTGGTTGATGTGTCTTTTAATTCTTTTACCTGTGCTTGAAGTGCAGGAGTGGGTTTTCTGTGGCACCTCTTACCTACTCCATGGTCATGTACATAACGCGAGAAGGAAATACGTGACAGTCTTACTGTTGTCACTTGCTCAAAGAGAAGGACTTCTTTTGATAGCTGAGATGTTGGATGATGTAGGTTGCGAGGAAAACAATTTGATCAGATATTCCAGTAGGCTGTTTCGAGAATCCCGATCCCCATCTGGTGTATCTGATACCACCATGGGTTTATCAGTTCAATCAGAATAGAACACAGTAGACAGTTTGTCTATCATATCTTATTAATTGCTCTCCGTTTTGTTAAGCTTTTCAGTTACTTTTGCAATGGCTGAAACACAAGCTCATAGAGGTGTTAAATGTAACTCAAAGTCATGGAGTCTATTAATCAGTTCATTTAAGAGGGGTCATCTTTGCCCTCTGACATACATTGCTGCTGGTGTACCAGCGTACTTTTCTGGTGCAGTTTTGGTGAATTTATGCTACGTATTTGGTGTACACCTGACTCTCTTGGGATCACGCTCTTGGTTTGGATCATCAGGAACAAATGCGCAGTCATGTAACATTTCCACCACGGCACATTCTCTCAAATAACGGATGCCTTATTCCATAGTAGTCCATTTCTTCATCTCAGGCATCAAATCTTTGAAGGGGTATTTTTCCATTACATCTAACAACATCCACTTCCAGAGAGTGAAGGCCTCATCCTGGCATGTACTAATACCTCTGTCAATGGCTGAGTCCACAGCAATGCTGCCCAGTTGGCGAGCTTCTCTACTATCTAGCCACACACTGTTGGTCCCATTGTCCCAGCATTGAAGTGACCAGGTGACATTGGGTTCATTTGGACGGCATGGAAAATCTTTTCTCAGACCTTGAATTTCTGTCATTTTCAGACTTTGAGTAGTGATGGTGATGATGTCTTCCTCACCTCCCACTATTTCAGGACTTCTTGTTTCCCTCTTGGGCATTGGTGATCACGATCTTATTGAGGGCCCTGCCCCTGGACTTAGGGGTGGTTCCACTGAACATTTTTTCTCTACTTTTTCCTCCTCCTCTTTCTTTTGTTCTAAATAAGGGGGCATTCACTTCATTTTCTGTCCTCTTACAAGGGCAACTGACACTGATTATAGTGCCTCCTGTGATTGGTCAGGTTGGTCAGTTTCAATGCTCATACTCTCCATCTTGGCTCAGAGTCTGTTCAGTTAGGAGGAGGTCTTGTCAAGTTTGAAGTTTGACTTGTTCAGTTTGGAGGGTGTCTTGCTCAGTTTGGAAAGTGTCTAGCTTGGATGGAAGGCATCTTGATCATTCCGGAGGGTGTCTCATTCAGATTGGAGATTCTTGGATTGGAGATTCTCTCTAGGATTGGAGACTGTCCTTTTCAGCTCGGAGACTTTCTCGCTCAGTCTGGAGATTCTGTTTCTCAGCAAGAAGACTTTTTCTGGAACTGGAGATTGTCCCTCTCAGCTTAGACTCTCTCCAGGAAACGCTCTCTTTCAGCTTGGAGACTGTTTCTTGACTAGGAGACTCTCTGGACCTGGAGGTTCTTCCTATCAGCTTGGAGACACTGTATTTCAGTTTCTCAATTTCAGGGACTCCCTCTCTGCGATAGTATTGAATAAGGCCCGATAAGTATAAGCCAGGCCCCAAATAATGTGTGCCTCCTCAGATCTGCCTGAACTGCAACATCCCTGTCTCAAATATCTACTTAGGCTTGCAGGATCTTGCAGATGTTCAGGAATAAAGTTCCATGACACCGGGGATGTCCATCTCTCTAAAGTCTCTCCAAAGGGCATCCACACTCACTGCTACTTGGTATTCTCTGTCTTTGGGGAAGGCTTCCTCAACATATGATAAATAAAGATACCAATGAAGAGTACATTCAGGGAGACTGGCATCATGATCATTGGATGAGCATTAAAAAAACACATAAATGATTCAAAGGAGAGACTGGGAGGCTGTTTAAAAACCACAAGTTCTGTAGGATTAGCAACTCCATCTGGAGTTGTATTCCACATTGTATGCAGATAACAAGTAGGTATTAACATCAGTGTTTTTAATTGATTATATACACTTCTAGCTCCATAGAGCAGAGTAGCAAATTTAACTAAGGCTCGGTACGTTCTGAGCATTAAGAAAGAAAAAATGGTAGAATGCATTCCCTTGAAGAGCAGTTTCACAAGAGAAAGCTTTTTTTTTTTTTTCTTTTTTTTTTCGCTTTTTTTTTTTTTCTTTTTTTCTTTTTACAGAAGCAAGATAGCAGCACCCAAAAGTTTACAAATATCCCAGAATATTGGCAGTCAGCCTGGACTTTCAAGGTCGTGTTTTCAATTACAGGACCCTAGAGTAGAGATAAACTTTCTAATGAAACTCACTGAGAGCAGAGAGAGATTTCTTCTAAAGGTCAAAAAGCAGCCTATGCCCTCATTCTCCACCAAGAATGTCAATGGTTTATGGGCTGGTTCGGCCTGGTTCCATGACTAGTGGGGTGAGGGGATTCACAACCTGGGAAAGGGATAAGGGAGAAAAGGGGAAAAGGGTAGAGAGAGGGGCCTAAAAACAAAATGGTGGCAACAATCTGAGGAGAAACAAATTAATTTACTAAATAAGATATTAGGATACAAGATTACACACTATGATACAGTATAATTAGAATTGAAGCTAATAAATCAAATTAAATGAGTGAATGAAATCAAATTAAATGAAGGCCTTTCTGTAATGCTGAGGCGATTCAGGGAGTTCATACACTGCTGAGATCGAAAATGGGGAGGGAAAATGTTTTGTGGACAGTATTTATTTTTCCCCCGAGTGGAAAATGGAAACAAAAATAATGCTAATTCCTCTGGGGTATGTAGTTCTTCTCTTCTGGGACAGGTACCTGGAACTGGATCATTAACTCTTTAACTCCCGATGTACTACATGATGTTACAATGTGGAACACCAATAACCAAATATCATAAGACCATGAGAGTGGTGGCTACATATTTCCACATCCCTGTAAATTATAATATAGTCTTGCATTTCTGATTACAGCTTTATCCTTTTTGAATTATTTCTTATCTCCTCAACGTATTTTAAACATCCATGTAAGTACAGAGAATTAGTTTCAGTTTATATTTTTCTGTATTAGTTGGACAAGGGTAGATAATATGTCTTACACTGAAATTATTTACTTAGTAATTGGGGAAAAAAATAAAAGCCTCATGTATACCAATTCAGGAAGGGGATTGTGCAGTCTAGAAGGTCATATGTATTGGTGCAGTTATTCATGTCTTTCCTTAGTTTCACATGTACGAACTGGGCATGTTTAAGAAGGAGTAAAGCTGATACATACACCATAATAACAAATCTTTGGAGCTTGTAGATTAAACATAATAAGGCAATTAGGCCTGGATAGCAATCACTACATTCACTTTGTTACTAATAGTTTACATAATATTAAAGATACTACTTAGAAATTGCAGTAATAGCAAAAATTGCTATTTGTTCTCCTTGCTCCGTTGAAATATTTAAAGTAAATGTATCCCATAATAGAAAAACAAAAACAAAATGTTTAGCATTTTCCCAACAACATTCCTGATATGAATTTATAAAGAATAAAATATTTGAAGAATATTTTGCAGTATACAAAGTAGAGAGCATCTTCTTGAGCAATTTTTGTGCAAAATTTTGGGGGCAGATTGCTGCCTTAAGTTCACATTACTTTTTCTTGTATTGGTGTAGCAGAAATGCTAAGTTAGGGCTTGAACCGGTGATAGAGCACCTGGGGAGAAGGCAGGACCAACCTGGGGCAGCTCAGGTGCATGGAATGCATCTGAGTGACTGGAAGGGGTGGGGCCAGGATTCACCCCTCCACAGACCTCATTTAAGGGTTGGTAGTAGAGGTGAGGGTATCTCATTGGCATTCCCTATGTACATGAGGCCTTCTGAAAGTGAGCATGTTCTTTCCTTTGTTGTTTTTTTTGCCCACAGCTGTTGCATTAGAGCAAGTTCTCACTTGCTGTGATTTAGGACTTGGCTACTCTGTTTCTATTGCGTTACAGTTGTTGAATACAATTAGCTCAGAATATTTTTTACACTGAACGTGCAGCAAATTTTGTTTATTTTTGTCATGATCCAAAAGGGCAGATTACCCAGCCCCTAGCTATATAAAGTTCATAACAGTAAGTTCATAGGATTTTATAATACAAAAAGGCATGGGGGTTTTATCTCAAAAGATCTCAGTTTATCACCACAAATCACCTTCATTAGTATGTTGTGATTAATAAGGGAAGTATGTATATAGATAACAAGGTATTATAAACATAGCATGTATTCCTGGTGTTGATATTGAGGAAATCTACTAATTAGTAGTAGCAGCAATTAGGATTAGTAGGAAGGCAATTAGACATAGTAAAATAAGTAATATAGCAACAAATATAGAGTTATAGGTTCAACCAACCTATCAAAACACTACACCAGTGAATAGACATGTATATTACAGGTTCCAAACTTACCAATACAATAACAGGAAATATGATAGGCTATACATATATTTATTGTACCTATTATGTGCATTTATAAATATTCATAAAATCAGCAGTTCCAAATGTATCAAACCAATTGCAGAAGGGGGGGGTCTAGCCTACAGCAGACTCAAAGAAGTCTTACTAAGAAAACTGATCTCAGAAAGACTGATCTCACAGAGTCTAAAATTGATTTCTGAGAAACCTCTAGAGATAGGTCTAGAAAGGCCCCAGAGTAAAGGACAGAGCCTCACTTCAAAGATGGCACAACTTGCAGGGTGTAGAGCATTGCAGAGCTGATGTTGCAATATCGCGGAGTTAACCCAGTGTTCCAATGAAACTTCTGTCTGTTTGGGGAGAAAAAAATAATAACAGAAATTAGCACATGCAGTACAGGAAATTTCTGAGAGAGGAAATCTGTTTGGGTCAAAATCAGACCCTTTTTATACCACTGAGACATAAAAGGGTATAGGATACCTCTGTATCTCTACAACAAGTTCTCTGTAACTCCTTGAAAGGAGGTTGTGGTGAGGCTGGCGTTGGTCCCTTTTCTCAGGTAACAGAGAAAGGATGAGAAGGAATGGTGTCAAGTTGTCAAGTAGGGGAGATTCAGGTTGGATTTTAGGAAAAACTTCTCCAAAAGAATGGTCCTGCATTGAAACAGGCTGCCAAGGGAGCTGGTGAAGTCACTGTCCCTGGAGGTGTTCAAGAATTGTGTGGATATGATGCTGAGGAATGTGGTTTAGTGGATGATATTGGTGGTAGGTGGATGACTGGGTTGGATGATCTTAGAGTTCTCTTCCAACCTTAATGATTCTATGATCACTTCAGGAAACTGATAGCTGCTGTTAATTTTCATCTTCCTCTTAAGATATCCAGTAGATGATTATGTCTCTTATTTTTATTTCTTTAAACTTTCTCACACCAATACCCACTTTTTCAGGGCTTTTTTCACAGGCTATTTTTCACCTTCTGAGGTCATAAGATTTTCCTCTGATGCTTACTTCATTTTTACCAATAGTATTTTCAGGACATCTCTGGCTCTCTGGAGTGCAGATGCACTTCAGGGATGTCCTTGGTTCCCTTGCTGACTCACTAGGCTGAAGGCTGAGATGCCAGGATTGTGTTTCACAGGCTGGCAGACATTTCTCCAGTCAGTGTCCTGAAGGCATTTTTTCAGTTGGGATGAAACTTTCTAATTCTGGTAACAGTTAAGCTCTGCTTCTGGGGTTCTGGACACCCCTCCTCAGCTCATGGAATCATTTAGGCATATGGTCACCTCGATGCTCACCTAGTTCAACCAGCTGATTAAGGCAGGTCTAACTTCAGAATAACATCACGTTGTAAAGGGTCTTAGCCAGGTGAATTCTGAATATCTCCCAAGATAGGTGTAGTGTAACAGAGACTGCATGACCTCTCTGGGTAGTGTGTTCCAATGCTCAGTCACTGTCATTGTGAGAAATACTTGGGGATTTTAAAAACAGGCAGTATAGTAATCTTTCTGCAGCACACCTGACATCTCTGAACAGGAAGGAGGATGAACTAGACTATAAGTTCTTTTGAATCTGTGTGTCTATGATTTACATATTAACTATTGCTTAAAATAATACATTTTTTCTTTTAATTGCAGCAGGAAAAGAATCAGGAGAGCTCAAGAAGTAAAGGTAAGTGCTGATTGTTTTCAAAATGTGGTGATTCTTGTAACTATATAAAAAAAAATCAAACATTCATTTTTAGTAATAACAAAATGTATATATATGATTTCTAAGTGTTTGGTATTTGAAATGGCAAAAAATATATGCAGGGAGGTGGGATAAAATGTACATATTTAAGGAACCATTTTAAAATAACTTTGATAGAGGAAAAACAAGGCTGACTGCTAAATTCTGTATGGGATTGACTCCGTCTTCTTACTGTGTTTGTGAACTAGACTGTGGAAGCTTGGTATACTTTAATGAAACATCGGTACAGTCACTTTAGCTTTCTATTCTGCTCATCTCTAATTGTACGTGGTTACATTTTATTCACAAATGATTCACATCGTTAGTGGAATGCCTCACAAAAGTAGTCATCTGTGTTTTTTGTCTTTTTATACTTTCACTACAACTTAATTTGTGCACTACTCAAAATAGAATATCTGGGTTAAAGAAACAGCCTTGTATCAATAAAATAGGATGTTCCCAAACCCAGATTGTGGCTTTCATGTGTCTTTCTAGTATGATGTCTGTTAAGAGAGAGAACACCCAAGTCACTTTGTTAAAAGTTTGTTTTGCAAATAATGAAAGGTGAAATTTCTGTCACACTCAAAGAATGTTGTCTTGATATTGTGGGTGCTTGTAGAGGTAGGTTAGGAAATTCCTTGAAGAGGAAGAGGGAGGGTAGAAAAGAAAAAATACTATGCTGAAGGTTCCTGAGAGAGTTAAGTGACAAACTAGCCTACTTCTTTTATTACATTAAAAAGCAATGCATAATCATATCACATGTGTTAGCTGTTCTTAATTCACTGATCTGTATATATATCACAGTACTCATTAATCTCCATTTCCTCGCTTTTCTTCACACTAAGGCTACACACAGGCACCTAAAGGGAAGCCAAATCTGTTGATTGTGTGGAGTTGTGTCAGTACAGTCATGTTTTTCTTGATTATATAATTTACATCATCTGAAGGACCGTAAGACCTTCTTTTAAAGAATGGTCACAATATGATAAACCAGAAAGAAAACTTTAATTTTAAATAACTTATGGACTAAGTTTTCTTTTCTGAAGTAATTGGGTGAATTATCATGAGACGTTGTGAGCATACCTGTGATATATTGTTCAAAAACCTAATTTATGATTTAACAGAAGTTACCTAAAAAGGTTATGAAAACTGATATTAGATCACAGAAATGAGAGATTTGTTAAATTTGAAGAATTGCAAACTTTAAGTCTATACTTACAAAGAAAGGTACTGAAATGTGACTTTTTATGGACATTTGTGATTACAAAGTTGTATCATGCTGTTTGATTGTTTTTTCCCCCTACTCTATCTAGGTGTATGGTCATTATGCAGGGAGGAATGGTTAAAATTAGGAACCAACTAGTGAGCTAGTTAGGAGTGCTCGTTGTGTTCATTAGATGTTAACTAATCAAATAAGCATTTCTCAGTATTGCTAGCAACTACAGCCAAAGCAAAGTATCAAACTACTTTAAGGGAGATGTTCATCATCTCCTAGTAGGCAGTGAGTTTGGTGCTCAGATGTACAAAATTTGTTGTGATTATATCTGTAGCATCTCTTGAGTAAAGTTTTAATCAACTGAACTTCCTGCATGCTGTGCATGCAGCCTAAGCTGACAATTCAATGTGGGAGATTTCAGTGGTCTGGAGGAATTACCAAGTATTCATAGGCACACAGGGCGGGCGTTAGAAAAATGATCCCACTTTTTCATGTACAGAGTTACAAAATTGCGGGGGTTAGAAGAGACCTCTGGAAATAATCAACCCCTTGCTAAAGCAGGTTCCCTGGTGTAGGTTGCAATTTTTGTTTTCCTTATGCTCTCTGTATTTTGCAGCTACTAAATACAGTAAAGGGACAAAATGCTTTCTGCAGATCCTTAAATCTTTCAAAACTTTTAAATTTAATGTTGTCATCTTAATTTGGAGGGCAATTGCAGTTCATGTTAAACAGACTAGCCAAATGAAACTCTGGAGGCTCTGGTGTGCCTTATAATTTCCATTGATATTCATGTTCCAGTATCTAATTGTTATTCAGTACTTCTTTGGGATTGTATTTTTTATAAGATGAGGATATTGTAGCAGAAGTCAAGGATCAATATGTTAGTAATGGGCATCATTCCATATCTTTCTTATAACTGCCTACTTATTTTAAAGTAATAGATGAAGTAAAATAAATCTGATTTCTATTTATATTTTACTAATGATGTTGTTATTATTTTTGCAGTGCTTGGTTTTTGTCTTGACGTTTTTCTGACCGTTGTTTTTCCCATCTGTTACTTCTGCTGTCAGCCACTAAATCGTTCACACCAAAATAGAAGCCAATACTCAAACATGCCCTGTTATGACACTAATCTAATCTCTCTCTGATCTGTGATATTCTTTTCCTTACTGCAAGATATAACAGAAGATTGTATACACTGTTTAAGAAAAAAAGAAACACTGCTTTTACATAAAGTAATACGACACAGATATTTTACAATTTTATTGTGTGATGGCAAACTTCATTATACTTCTGAGAGTTTTCTCTGTGTTAAAATGGATATCACCAAGATAAAACACAAGACTGCTGTTCAATAACAATAGTGTGAACAAGGTAGGGTGCTAAAATCTGAAAAAGATTATTTAACCATGTAAGAATGTGAAATATTTACAGCATATGATTTTTTAAACATTTTTCACTTTATTCACATAATCTTAGCATGTATGTTTACATAAACACATGAAATTTAGACGTAGAGAGTGTTTTGTATAACGTACTATGCATTCAAATTTTGAATACTTAGATCATGCTTGTTTATTTAGCATGCGTTAATAAATACTAAAAATATTTTAATTACTAGTTTGGTTCTCCAAAATCACGTCTTTAACTTGAAAGAAATAACAGAGCAAACAATCACCTTGCTGGTTTGGAGTCACAATTTGGCCTTCCTTACCTCTCTTTTCCAAACTTAACTCCTGCACACAAATTAATATCATTTTATTCCACACACATGGTGGATGGTAAAATAGATATTTTCAAGATAAATAGGGAATATGTCTGGCAATATTAGAAAGCATGTATGTAAGCAGTGTGCAGAATAGTATTCCTAGCTTAGGCTTAGCTTTGGAGAATTTTAAATACTTTTAACAGAGTATGTTACAAACTTTGATGTAGAAATCATTTCCACCAGCATTACTCTGGAAAGCTTCTATTTCTAAGAATCAGAAAGCTGACTAACGACACTTAACAATTTTTTTTCCAAACTTCGAAGTCATCTCAATCATTTTCAAGAGAAAGCATGGAGTAACATTTACGTTAGTCTGTCACAAAATAATTCGCTTAACAGGTGATGGTTTGGATAATCAGTAGAAAAATTTAGTCCCCATTATTTTGAATTATTGTACAGCAGTGTGTTGGTTTAAAATCTATGTATTAATTTCAGTATAGCAAAGTACTGTGTAATACATGCATAAAAAAAAAAAAAAATCCCCAAACCACACAATAACAACAAAACCACTGAAAATCTACCAGGACGAAAACCTCCAAAACAATTTTGAAATCAGACTGAGAGTATGGTCATCATTTTTGTAATATTGTGTCAGGTATCATATCACTGTACAACTTGTCTGTCTTTGCCTGTTCATTTTAGCAACTTCAAGAACAGTTACTGAAAGGTATATAAATTTTTCCAGGAAAGATATGGAGAGCAAATACATGGTCATAATAACACTTACAGATGATCCTGGTGGGGAGGTTGGAACTGTGTGTTCCTTCCAACCCAGACCTATGATTCCAACCCAAGACCTTATGATACTATGACATATGTTTGTAAATGATTCCAATGATACGAACTTGTACTTCATTTTAGCTGTGCTTTAGGGGCTACTTGTGCAGAATGCTGTTTAAATTTTTGCGAGCTATTATTGATCTGAGTTTTGAACATCATTAACATCCAAAACTGAGCAGGAGAGTATCGACTGACCATAATTATAACCTAGGCTTTCAGTTATATTACATCCTTCTAACTTTGTGCTTACCTTAATAATATGAGTATGAAATCATTATTGACTCACTGATTGGTTGAAAACAATTTAATACTTTATTATTATGAACATATTGCCTTGCTTTTCAGATATTAACAAATGTATGTATCTTTGATGATCTTTATCTACCATAAAAAAAAGAGATACCATATGGGCATTGCTTTTCCATCTTACTAGCATTTTGCTCCTTAAAAAGTAACACAACACACCCGCACAGCACTTATGGCTTTGTCTGGGTTTCCGGATTAGTATTGTAGTCTTTTTTAATATACCCAGACATCAGACAAGAAGCATGGAGAAAAAGCTTAATACTGTTCAAAATTGAAAGAATTTGAGGGACAGAGTCAGTAAGGCCTTAATTAAATCAATGAACTTTTAGGTTGACAGTGCAACTGGAGATATTTTCACATGCCAGTGGGTGAGCAAACTGTCTATCCTGCAGTAGGGCAGTCTGGTATTGCTTTTGATACTGAAAAAACTCTGTATGTCCTGATGAGAATATATGGCATCAGGATCTTATGCTACGTAGAACTGATTAATTATGGAAAAGAATCCACTTCATTACTTTCTGTAATGTATATATGCAGTGAATCATCATGTCTGCTTGATCACATGATTCTAAATTCATATTTCAGCAGACTGGTGTTGTGTGAATATGTTTTGAATCTGAACTGCAGTCCTACTGGACTGAACTGGTTCATGTTTTCATTTGTCACAGTGCAGTAATCCTTTTCTGGTAGACCGGAACATATGATAAAAATTTATAGCATTTCAGAAAGTATATGTAACAGCAGGCAAGTTAGTAAATGTATGTCTAAGAGTGTACTTTACATTGGAATGCAGCTACTAAATATCTTTTTTTCCAAATGCTTTCTTTATTGTTATGTTCCGATTTAGCTGAATGAATACATTTTTAAGAGGTGGTTTGAGGATTCTCTGTATTTACTGTAGCCAATACTGACCCTTGCATCCTATTCCATTCTCCTCCAGAGCCTAGTCAGCTCAAATTCTCATCTCTTCTATCTGTTAAGAATTGCCATAAGAAATGCAGCTCCGTTTCCCATTCAAAAAATTCTCCATTTACTCCTGTCCATAGTCTTACAAAAACTAGCAGACAGTGCTGTTAGCTGAGTATGGTGGCATCTAGGGAGAAGTAATTTTTCTTGAATGCATATAGTCATTACTTCTGCCACTAAGGGAGAGCCCCTTGAAGGTGAGATGTATCCTGAAATCCTTTAAATATTTTAGGAATTAAATATACAAAGATTTTTTTTTTTCTAATTTTGATTTTCTTTTGGGAGAAAAAAGTGAGCATTTACATTTATTTTTCTTTTCACATGTAATATTCATGCTGTTCTGGAGAAAAATATTCAGAGGGATAGAAATTCCAGGAAATAATTCTGCAAAATGAAATATCTGCACTAACAATAGGTATAATGGTTCTAGTATGTAGTAGTACTGTAGAGCTAATGCAGGAGATTGGTAACTATTCATAGAATCATACAATCATAGAATCACTCAGGTAGGAAAAGACCATCGAGTCCAACTATGACCTAACCATACTACCCTAACAACCCTCCACTAATTCATGTCCCTGAGCACCACATCCAAACAGTTTCCTAAACACATCCAGGGATGGTGACTCAACCACCTCCCTGGGGAGCCTATTCCAGTGCTTAACAACCCTTTCTGTAAAGAAGTGTTTCCTAATATCCAAACTAAACCTACCCTGGTGCAACTTAAGTCTATTTCCCCTCATTCTGTCACCTGTCACCAGTGAGAACAGAGCAACCCTGCTCTCGCTGTAAGCACCTTTCAGGTATTGGAAGAGAGCAACAAGGTCTCCCCTCAGCCGCCTCTTCCCCAGACTAAACAGCCCCATTTCCTTCAGTCACTCTTCATAGGGCATATTCTCCAAGCCCTTCGCAAGCCTTGTTGCCCTTCTTTGGACCTGCTCCAGCATCTCCATATCCTTTCTGTACTGAGGTGCCTAAAACTGAACACAGTGCTTAAGGCAGGGCCTCATGGGTGCTGAGTACAGGGGCAGGATTACTTCCTTAGTCCTGCTCACCACACCATTCCTGATTATGAGCCAGGATGCCATTGGCCTTCTTGGCCACCTGCGCACACTGCTGACTCATATTCAGCCGACTGTCCATCAGTACACCAATGTCCCTTTCCATCAGGCAGCTTTCCAGCCACTCCTCCCCAAGCCTGTAGGGTTGCCTGGGGTTCTTTTGACCAAAATGCAGAACCTGACACTTGGCCCTATTGAAATTCATGCAGTTTACCTTGGCCCATCGATCCAGTCTATCCAGGTCCCTCTGTAGCGCCTTTCTTCCCTCAGGCAGATCAACACTCCCTCCCAGCTTGGTGTTGTCTGCAAACATACTGAGGGTGCAGTCAATCCCCTCATCAAGATCATTAATAAAGATGTTAAATAGAAGTGGCCCCAGTACTGAGCCCTGGGGTACACCACTCGTGACTGGCCGCCAACTGGATTTAACTCCATTGACCACAACTCTTTGGGCCAAGCCGTCCAGCCAGTATTTCACTCAGCAGAGTGTATGCCTGTCCAAACCATGGGCAGCCAGCTTTTCCACGAGAATGTTGTGGGGGACAGTGTTAAAGGCCTTACTGAAGTCCAGGGAGACCACATTGACAGCCTTACCTTCATCCACTAAGCGGGTCACCTTGTCATAGAATGAAATCAGGTTTGTCAGACAGGATCTACCATTCATAAACCCATGCTGACTGGGCCTGATCCCCTGGTTGACCTTTAACTGGTCCTTGATGGCTCCCTAGATTATCCGTTCCATAACTTTCCTGGGCACCAAAGTGGGACTGATAGGTCTGTAACTACCAGGATCATCTTTCAGGCCCTTCTTGAAGATGGGCATCACATTTGCCAGTCTCCAGTCTGCTGGGACATCCCCAATTAGCCAGGACAGCCAAAGAATGATGGACAGTGCTTGGCAACCACATCCACCAACTCCCTCAGCACTCTGGGGTGCAATCCATCTGGCCCCATGGACTTGTGAGCATCCAGCTTTTGGTGCAGGTCCAAAACTGTCTCATCATGGATCATGCAGGGCTTATTCTATTCCCCATCCCTATCTACCAGCTGTGTGCCCAGGGAGTAAGAAGTCTTACTATTAAAGACTGAGGCAAAGAAGGCATTAAGCACCTCAGCCTTATCCTGATCCTTGTTCACGAAGCCGCCCTTGGCTTCCAACAAGGGATGGAGATTCTCCCTAGCCCTTCTCTTGCTGCTGATGTATTTGTAAAAATGTTATCTTTTTTTTTTTTTTTCTTTTTTTCTTAATTCATCCATGTCCACCCTAAATTTAGGTTACATTTCACTTAAATAGATAAAGAAGAGAAGGGATTCAACATCAGGAAGCAAAAAAAAAAAAAGCAAAAAAAAAAGTCCTGAATAGTCAATGCAGCACAGATTCCTTCCTTATTGGACTTTGCTGGTTTTAGAGAAGTCACTCAAAGAATAAATGTAACAGTTTTGCTTATTTAAAGATGTTCACAGTCTGAATTATAATAGTGTAACCCACAAATTATTTTTGATAGAAGTGAATTTTGACTGCTTTTTTTTCCTAAAGTTTTCAATGTTTAGAGTTTTTAGAAATTCCCGTGTGAAAGTAGCTACTACTTTATTTTAATGCAATTGCAAATGTTTTGGAGAGTTTTTTTATTCTCTTCCTAGTGTAGGGTGAAGAGAGAAAATGAAACAGAGAATCTTACTTACTTACTTTCTCTAAGTTAGTCTATCTTTTATTACTGATATTGAGTTTGTAAGTCACACATTTTTGCTAAAAGCTGTGTAATTTCATATATTAGACTTCTGTTATGTCTTCAGCCACCTTCTTCAAAAAAGAAATACTCTGAAGTATGTTTGCTTTCAAAAAAATATTACATTTGCTTTTCTTCCTTCTCCTTGAAAGAGGCACAGGAAACACAAATGGCTTCTGAAGGACTTTGAAGAAGCTCTTGTGCACCAAAGACCTGCACTAAATTCAAAGAGAAAGCAGTACAATGAAGAAGTATTCTTGGATTCAGTACTATTCATAATGAAATCATTAGTGCAGTGTTTGCAGGGTATGCGTGTCAAGTTGTTCATATGTAGCAAATATGCATTTGATTACACAAGTAATAGAATTCTGAGAATGTAAAAGACGCAGTTGCTTGTGAAACTCGGAGCTCTCCAGGCTTTGTACCTGCACCATGGTACCTCAGTTAATTTTGGTATATAATAGACAGCAGGGGCAAGTTGTTTCACAGTACTTATGATGTAGAAGGTGATTGTTCTGACTGGAAGCAATAGAACCAGAGCAAGAACAACTTAAGGTTGCTGAATGTTGAAGTATGATAGTCTTCACACCTTACCAACTAAAAGATTTTAGAGTGGATTTTCAAGAAGAATGCTCAATGTTAGAAACTGCTATAAGGCAGTTACATTAGAAACTGTTACATTTTTTTTTATAAATAATTATATAATGTGACAGTTAAATAATCAATGGTTTCATTTTAGGAAAAGCAGCTTTTATTATTTGTTGTTATTCTTCTACTACATAACACTTTATCAGATCTCAGCATAATCTTAGTATAAGCTGATCTAAAATAACCTTCTAACAGACAATTTTGCCTAAAGAAGAAAAAAGTTCTGATATTTATGTCAATGAAAAAGATTAAGATCCTTCTGAAAATCCATACAGGTATTTAAAAGCTTTGTAAGCATCCATTTTCAGATGTAGACTTAAAAAAAATACCAAAACAAACAAAAAAACCCCTCAGCAACACAAGTCAATAAATACAATATCCTATTGGACTGTTTGTACAGAAGTGTTTAAAAGCCATCAATGGTTGTCCTAAAGCAAAAAGTGAATTCTAAGAGGAGTACAGAATGTTCAAAAGACAGATCATATATAGCAGTATTTCAGAAATAAACTATTTAATTTATGTTATTCTACAGTAGATACCTGTAAGTAGCTGTTTCCTTTTATTCAAGTACTATGTTACCTTCTATTGCATGCTTACAGAACAAGTTTGATAGCTATCAACATGACTTGTAGATTGTTTTTCTGTGTTGTTTATAGAGCATAAAACCTTTAAGAGCACCTGTGCAGAAAAGAACAGCAGATTTGTGTTATGCAGAAGAAATTTTCTTACTCATACAATCTGAAAAACAGAATTTTTGCCTTCATTGTGAATTCTTTAGAATGCTCTTGACTGTATTTGGATAATATTTTCTTGTATCATTTATCTCTTGCAGTCAGCTGAAAGGACAGTCAGAACTCATGTAACCTTGAAATATGAGTCTAGTGAATATGATTTGTACTCCCCCACATCCTCAGGCCTACCCAGTAATTGCAGCACTGTGTATTACTCAGATGCCAATTGAAACAGTTACAGCATTCTTTTTTTTTTTTTTTTTTTTTTTTTTTTCTGTTTTACTCTGCAGAGCCAGGGTTGATGCATTTCATTATTCGTTAAGGTCACGTCCCAGTTTACTCCAAACACACTCTTTTGCCACTGCTTCAGATACAGGAACACGATTAGCAGTGTCAGATCCTGTTAACATTTACATCATAACTGAAAGCAGATATTAAAGTGAAGTGCAAATTAAAGACTGCTAAAATGCCTGCCACTAACAATTATGGTGGGGCAGTATTAAATTTCTCATTTGTTTCCAAAGGTCAGATTAATAAAGCTGCATGGCACATTATCATAAAGGGTGGGCCCAGCTGCCTCTTTTGATTATGCTTAGAAGTCTAATGCTTCTAACGAGAACTCACAAGGAATGAATGCATCTATTTTAGCAAGGGTTTTAAATGTGGGTAATAGACTCTCTTCTGAGAAGATCCCAACTGGAGATTGCTGTTCATCAAATGTCTTTATGTTTTTCAATTTACAAATATAAATATAGGTTTCTTTGATAAATTCCTTTTAATTTTTCATCCTTAAAATGTAAATATCTCCATGAGTGCCTGAAAACCTAATTCTTAGATGTAAACTGAAGTGCCATAAGCTTTAAAAATAACCTTTCAAAATCTATTCTGACATGGCTTAATGTAACTTTCTCCTTTGTTTTTTCCCTTTTTCCCATTCTTTTGATTCAGAAGTGTTTTCAAGATTTTGTTTTTAAAGAAATAGTGCCTTCTTCCCAGATGAACAACAGCAGTATCCTGCTGTTTTGTCTACAGAGTAGAAATATGAAAATGATTCTGTAACATTATTCCTGCTGTGAAGAACATAAGCATCTTCAGAAAAAAGTTGGTTGTTAGTACAGGTATCTGTCTGCCTATCTGATACTGTACTAATGATCTAGTACCCTGATATGTGAATAAGCAACATCCCAAGGGGATTACACAAATTAATGTAGCTCTTAATATTACAGAAATATTCCCCAATCAGTACTTAAATCAGTTCTAGTGTGTTCCTTTTATTTTCATTTTTTTTTCTAAACTAAGGCATGTTGCTAGGTAGACGGCCATTCTTTTCCCCAGAAAATGTGCACTAGAACTGGTCCTCATTTATGCACAGCTTCTTAAGAAAATAATTTCAGTACAAAGCAACACTAATGGGCTTTAAATGAGGCAACTGTATCCTGTGAAGATATACTTTTTGGACCACATAGGTGTTGCCTAGCTGTAAATATTCCACAGAATAAAACTAGAATCAGTTTAACTATTTAAAGTGTAATTTAATTAAAACACTGGTTAATCAGTTTATAGCCTAACATTTTATTATCTCTAGTCAAAACATGTTGTAGTTTTGTTTTTTTGTTTGTTTTTTTACAGTACACAGTAGCTATTTAAGCTCTTAGTATAAAAAGATGGAAAACCTCTTTGATTATTCAGTTCCATACATGTATAAGAAATGAATGCATGCTTTTCCCTTTCCTGTCCAGCTTTCTATGTTAATCATCTGAATTTTGGGCATCATACATTTTTTTAACGTTTGTTAACATGTAAATATTAGTTAGATACTGTCAGCAACAGCAACAGCATTAGAAATAAAAATTGTGTTTTTTGTTGTTTTAAATCCATGTGAATTATTAAAAGTCATAACATGCCATGAAGGAAACTGCTGTCCTGGCAAGAAATTTCTGGTAGAATTAGTAAGTTATAGATCTCTATATATTTTTGAAATAATTGAATGATTTTCAAGTTTATAGTAAAAATGAGAAGAAATTTGTTGGTACAAATTGCAGGAAACTAGAGTAGCTTTTTTTTAAGTGATAATCAAGGTTGTAATTTTGAAATAACAAAGGAAAAAATCAGTTGTTTGATGACTTGAGTAACCAACATGACTTAAAACTCTAGATTTTTTAATGTTATCAAGGAAGGTATTTCTAGTAGAGAGAGGAAAATAATAGGAAGTATTATACATGACACTATTTAAACCTCATCTGACATGCTGTATCCATAAATGTTCATGTTTCATATAAAACTCAGTCTTGAAATAATACAGAGAGTGGCTACTCCAGTGATCACACAGATTTTTATGTGTGAAAATTCAAGAAATTGTTTTCCTAACAGAATGGAAGACTGAAAGTTACGTGCTTCTTTTCCAACTCTGCCCCTTTTGTGAACCTTTTCTTAGTTTTTCATACCATGCCATTCATTCCTATCTTTGATTATGCAGAAAGTGCTGTGCCCTCAGGAGAGAACAGGCTGTTTTGTTTTCTCAAGTGCAGGGGCTTCAATATACAATCTGCTCTGCATATCCAAGGATAGAAATATGCCTTTGAACCTCCAAAGCTTTTAGAGATCAAATATTTGAATTCACTTCTAGGTGTGGTGCTTCTTTTTTTTTTTTTTTTTTTTTTTTTTTTTTTGGTAGTAATAGGACACAATTTTCAGTTTTACAGTCCAAGGAGGAATGGACTTTATGGAATAAGAAAAAGCCAAGTTAAGAGTAAGCCTTGCCAAATTTTATGTCACTCCATTACTGAAAGAAAAACCATACAGTTTCATGGAAAGTAATAAAAAATTGTCATTCTCCGAGGCCCTGCCATGGAGGTATTTGGCTATTTAGGCTTCAGAAATGGATCAAAAACCTGTTTATCAGTTTCTCTAGCCTGGCAAAGATTTTTGTCCACACAGTTCTTGTGGTGACTAACCTCTTCTAATGAAGTTTTGGTTGAATAATCTAAATTATTTGACAAAGAATTATTACATATCTACTGTTCCAAGAATGATATCGTAGGGTGCTTTATTTTCTTCATGCTTGCTGGAGTTTGTGGTATATGAAATCTAGTTACCTGTTCTATACACTGGCAAAAAACTGTTGGTTTGTTTTCAAGCATTTTCCTTCCTGTATAGATTTAGACTAAGCATAGGCTTAGATTACTATACTGGCCAGGGTTCAGTACAAAAACTTGCATTAATAAGGTTCAAATTACTCTCAATTCAAATTATTCACAAAGAACTCAGATAGAACTGTGAATGTTGTCATACTGGTAATCAGTTAAGTTTTGTTATTTTAATTCTCTTGAAATACCATAAAAATCAATGATGGCATTACTTGAATAGGAATTTAAGAAAAGGTTTTATTATGACTCAAAAATAAATAAATTTCTGAACATCAAAGCAAGCATTTTCCATAGCTTTCTAAAACTCTGCATAGAACTGATTAAATGAAGGCTCTCAGGAGGAAGGGAAGAATAAAGAATTTCAGCAAATAGAAAAGCATACAAAAATCCCCTTTGTATTATAAGTGCCACTGAGATTCTAATTAGCACACATGGATTCTTCCTCATAAAATGTGAAAACTGTGTTTTTGTAGCTTTAAGGATAATTGCGCACTAATAATGAACTACAAATGGGGGGGGGGGGGGGGGGGGGAACACCAAAATATTCTGGTATCATAATTTCTGCGCCCAAAGGATCGTTTATGCCACTTGCACTCTGATCTAATCAGCAATAACCTGACCTTCTTTCCCCAGAAACACTGAGAGATCTTGTTACTATTTATAATTATCATTGATATCTCAAAATAAAAGCAGCATGCAGAGTTATACAACTCATGAAATAAAATTAGCATAAGTCATACAGTATTATAAAAATATTTATATTCCTTAAACTGTCTTTCTAAAGCAGGTCAAAATGCTTCCGTATAAATACATAGGGAAGCAGACTTAATAGAAATATATATACGTTCACAGAAGTGAACACACACCAAGTGGTAATTCTAAGCCATAGATGGATGGGGGTTTTGGTTTTAGATATGTGGTTTTTAGCAAATTTAGTGGAGAATTAGAGTAAAGAATGAATTTTAGGCCCCCACCAATTCACAGTGAGGAGTGGCACTGTCACTGTGCTTTTGAAGGTATCCTGTCATTTACTGCAAGTGTTGTAAAATTAGCAGAAAATGTTGAGGCTCTTCCTGTCCGTTTTTTTGTTTTTGCTTCAATGCAAATTGTTAGGTTAGGAAAGATCTGGAAGTGTAAATTGTTATAATTCTGGTAGTGGTTTAGAGGTAGAGTGTAGAGGTTTCTCAGTTAAAATTTGGTTTGTCTTTTTTTTTTTTTTTTTTTTTTTGTCTTTTTAGTTTCTTGGTAAAGTGAGCCATTCAAAAACCAACTATCCATGTGACTGTATACGCTGAGTCGGGAGCAATGCTCTTCAGAACAGGAAGGAAGGCTTTAATATGTCTGCATATTCTAGCATAAGAGCTGGTCATACTGACTTCTGAACATTCAGGTGTGTGACCTGTTACGATCCTCTCTCCTGACTCGTTAAGAAAAGATGAGTCTTTTTATGTGTCCACTTATAAGCAGTCAGTTTCAAATGCCATTTCTTCCTATCCTTGTGTCTCAAGAGAGATATGATGAGACTTGAGGCCTTTTACTTTCTTTCAAGCTTTTTTTTATACTGTCTGAGAATGCCCTTTTCCACACGTCTACTTTATTCTTCCAATTGTGTCAAATGCTTAGAGGTTAGGGGAATCATAAATGCAAGCAAGCTACATGCTAGCCATACAGAGCATGAAGGTCAGTACTGTTGCTCACACTGGGATTACAGGGTCCTATTAGGCACTTAAGCAATCTGATCTAGTTGCTATCAGAAAAGTCAATATTTGCATTTTGTTGAATATGCATGCCCACTAGTGTTTGGAAAAAGGGCTATTTGGTATCTCTGCTTGTATGATTATCTTGTTTGCATTCACAAGATACTATCTGCAAATCCTCTAATGATTCAAAGACAACACCGTGCGGAGTTATTTCATTATAAGGATTAATTCTTTGCTATTGTAAGTTAAACAGGCTTAGAATTTGATGTTCTTTAATTTCAGCTAGGGCACTAGAAGGACAACTTGAAGGAAAATATGGAAAAAGCTTTTACATGTAGAATGTTAAGTGTACCCAGAGAAGCTATTATTTTAGTTCGTAGAATGTTTGTTTATTACTTTACTAAGAAACCTGGAATCACACTTGTTATCGAGAACCATTAATTTATCTGCAGATATTAATGTGACAGCCTTCTGGTTTTTAAGAGATATGAAAGTTATCTAATCAAAGTAGTTCCCTTTAAAAAAACTTTGAAGTTGTGCAATCGTGTTTTATAGGCAACAGAGTCAAAATGTGTTCTGTACGGGCAGCATCTTGCATGCATATGTTGAGCCTGATTGACATTAGTGGTATGCTGAAGCTGTACAGGATTTTGGCTGCAGACAGGGACTTAAATCAGACTACGTCATTCTGAAAGCTTTTATAACACACAAAAAAAAATTTCAAAAACCCATGAAAGTATCAAGCCAATGCATTTACTAAATTGTTCCCTTTTGATTTTTGGAAAATAATGGGTAGAGATCAGCCACTTAAAAATATGCAGACTGATTCAGTTCACAAACCTGCTCTTACTTTCTAAATACCAGGTATGCAGACTGCTATATGACATTACAAAGCCACTTACTGATAGGGTGACTTTGCACAAAAACATTCTGAAATCATTAAGCTGAGTTAGGAAAGGTGATCTGTGATCGATGCAAAAATAGGGCCTAATATCCTGCCATTTTCTTTTGAAACGTATACCTGTCTGCTAAATATTTTGACCAGCCAGTATGAGCTTGCATTCATCACAGAATCACAGAATCACAGAATTGTAGGGGTTGGAAGGGACCTCCAGAGATCATCGAGTCCAACCCCCCTGCCAAAGCAGGTTCCCTACACCAGGTCGCACAGGTAGGCTTCCAGGCGGGTCTTGAATATCTCCAGAGAAGGAGACTCCACAACCCCCCTGGGCAGCCTGTTCCAGTGGGGCAGCCTGTTCCAGTTTCATCATCCAAGATGACACGTGTTGAAGATGGAGCTGAACAACTGATCAACCAGGGTAATGTTTTGAGAATCTGACAAAGAGATCTTGGCCCACATGATCAAGATAGGAAAGTCTGAACAATGAACTGATAACGTTATTTATGATTTAATATTTCCCTGTTTTCCTTGAGACTTATGAGCTCCTTTCAGCTCTGCATTGGGTATGTACATGAATGGGATCACACACAGAAGGTCCTAGTACAATCACAGCTTTTTGCTCTGTCCTGAAAGCTTTCCAATTTGATATCGTGATGCTAGTTTGAGAAAGATTTGAAGATTCTCCACTACAGAGGGGAAAACTTTTCTATAAGTCAGTGACAGGAGATCCTGAAAGATAAAGTGGCACTTAATCAGTCGAGAAATACAACAGCAAAAGCCACAAGAGTCTACTACATTTAAAATAGCCTCTGATTGTCCTCTGATTTGAGGGAGCACTCATGTTGTGAGGCAGTGAAAGCAACCACAGAAACAATAGGGCTAATATCTGTTGTTGCCAAGTGATGGAGCCTGGATGCAATCCAGTCACTGAAAATGACTTTTGTGATATCTGTGTTCCCTTGTTTATTGGTTCTTTTGTTCCCAAGAGCTCTGTGAGATAGGGTTGAACTTTCAGAAACGGGAGCATAAACTCATGTTGCATTAAGTGAATTTGTTCCAGCCATGCACAGACTTTGGTAAAATGATGGACAGGCAAACACCTACCTACCGACTCTATGAGTTTATGATCAAGGCCTATACTGTGTATTCATTTCAATGCTAGTGCTTCAGTATTAATTTCTGAAACTAGGTCATGGCAAGGGGAGAACAGAAACTGAAGCGTGGCTTCAGAATTGAAAAATCTGAAACAGTTCACCTGTGGTATTCTGCTCAGCTTTCAAAAGTGCATAAAAACGTCTTCATTATGGTATATTCCTTCTCATCATTGTTTTCTCGCTGCTTGATAGTCTGTAGTTCCAGCTTTTTTGTTTCTGTGCTCTTTTAGTTTGGTTGTATTCCTGGAAGAAAGGGAACGAAGGATGCCTTGCTCCTTTTTTGTTCACCTTTTATACTTCAATGTTTTGTTTTCCTGGAGCTGGTAAGAATGCTGCCCCTCCAAGAATGTCAAACTGATTCTTTGGCTGCTGGGCCAAAATATTTGGCTAGCCTTATGTTAAATAAATAAGCAGCCAGTGATAAATAATGGAGGAGTCATTTTCTTCTACTAAATAATGAAATTCCTATAATGAAAAAATAAACCACTCCATTTTATGCTATCTGAAAAATTGATAACTAGTTTGTGGTTTTTACATTATTCAGACTACAGAAAATGTACTAAACATTTGGATTTGATCTGCTTCTTTCTTCAGCAACACAACCATGAGTGTTAGCAGAATATGTATCATCTAGTCACATCCAAACATAGAAATAATTGTTACAAATAAATATCTGAAAATTGAAGGTATATTATTTTGGCTCTCAGATGAGTAACAGTGTGATTGTAATCCACATGATAGCGTGAATAGTTCCTGGGAGTTCTTCAAAGTATGCAATTGTTTGTTGCTGCATAGTAAAATTTTATTAGCTGTTTGTATTTTAACAAGTTAATAGTATAGTATTTCCTGTTCTTTCATTAATTATTAATATCTACAAGATTAGAATTACCTTGATGCCAGTTCACACATCACCAAACACTCGTGTGCTTGACATGCAAATTTACACTGACACGTCTTAAGGATTTCTCAAATACTAGACTTTCTCTTTTTAGTAGTTATATTTAGGATATTTTTAAGGTATTGCATTTGCTGCTTATGGTTTAGCTGTGAATTTAAAGACATCCTGGTATCTGGCTGAGCTTCGTAGTATGCTATCATACTGAACAGCTTTGGTATAAGATACACATTGCAGCAAAGGCACACTGTACTTTCGTTGCTTGCATTTAATTTTTAGCAAGATCTCAAGAATATATTTATTGTCAGTGGTTTAAAGTTTAGTCCATACCAAACAGACACAACTGTTTTTCTTCACTTTTTTTTTTTTTTTTTTTTTAATTTATAAAACTGTTGTTATTAACACTGTAACAGTTTGGAAAGATGATGAAATTAAGGAAATAATATTTTGGATTTTTTCTTTTAAACTTATCAAACAAGGTTTCTATTCTTTATATAGAAATCTTTGGCATAATGGAGAATTATCCTTCTATGCTGCAACACTGTAAATGCAGAAGTAAAGATCTAAATAGAGAAAAAAATGACATTAAAGAAACTGCCGTATGCGTCATAACTTTAATACCACTTAATATTGCATAAGAAAGTATTTCATGAACAATAACTAAAAATGATTTCACACTTATTTTCTAAGAAAAAAATTGAATTTTACTAGAAAAAATGTTAAATAACCAGCTGCTTTAAGTCTGCAAGCACAGAGTGCTAAGCTGTACTAGCTGAATCGAATATTCAAGAAAGAAGTATGAATTTTTAATGTTAGTTTTTGAGCTTATTTGGAATGGCTTGTCACCCTCACCACTTGATTTTCCATTTCTTCCCTCTAAACATGGCGCAAGAGTCGAATTATGAAGTAAAGATTTTGTTTGCATTTTCTCATGTAAATATGTTGCTCCAAGATGCAATGACCTGAATTTCAGTCAGGTCTTCAGGTCCTACTACTTTGCTAGTAAAATTAGGCCATAAAACATCCCCAAAGGTTAGGCGAGACAGTAAGCAAGAAAATTTTACCCTGTACAGTAACAATATTTGGTTTGCTTTAATTCAGCTGTAGGTAACTTATTTGTCAACAAGGTCTGATCACAAGTTATTCAGATTACAGTGTTGATTTCACAAAGCAGCTGCACATATTTCATGATTTAGTGTCCATCATTCTGTAATCTTAAAAACAAAGTGAAATATATTGGGCAGTAGTACAACTACTGTTTCTGACTGTTCTGTGTCATTCCTCTGTAAAAATTAGTCCTGTAACTCTGGTGCAGTATGCTACTGAATGCTCATCTGGCTGATGTATGTGCTATCTGCTTCTATAGGATACCACACATACCTCTGGAGATTCCTATGTATATGGGTAGCCCAACCTGATACTATAGTCCAGTGGTTCCAAAATATAGAAGTCATTTTTAAACAAGACAGTACTCTTACATAGCTAGTACATACTTCCAGAGATCTACAAAAGTTACTTACTTTCTGCAAGTCTAATTACTTCAACCTAAGTGTCATGGAGCACATCTACCCTTGTCATATACCTTATTCATGGAGAAACTGCATTCTATTTAAGAATAAAGTAGCATATGTGCGCAGACCTTGCTGGTCCTTTCATATCATCAAGAGTTTTAGTCTGACAGCTATTATCTTTTGTAGTTTCTTCTATCAGCTTTTATCAGTGTACTTCCTTACCCCGTAATATACTCATTTTTAAGAATCTTAGGATCAAGTCATATTCTTGTGCGCATAGCACATATTTTGCCGATTTGATTGCAGAATTTGAACTGAAGAGCTAGTCCCTGTGCGAGATTATGTTTGTAATCCTTACTTGTATTAAAATAGTACAGACTTTCCTCTCAGAGCAAGCCATTAAAATATTTGCAAATCACTAATCTGTTCAGGGATTTTCTGTTGTTTATCTAGGGCAAGCCTACTGGCTAGTGATTCTCTTTAACATTTCCTTATTTGGAAGAAACATTATTACAACTAACAGGACAATGGTTGGGCAGGGAAGAGTACAGAAGATAGAAATGAATCACAAAAATGAAAATGTTTAAATGACCCTACAAAGACTCTGAATTTGTTATGGTTTCAAGCTTAGTCTTCCAAAGAAAAACAAATGCCATAAATAAATAAATAAATAAATGTTTAACTCGAACTTTGGAAACACATCTCTGTTTTCATGAAAAACCCTCCTGATTCATCTGGATACAGTTGAAATGTCTAATTAGATGTCAGTATCAGCCTTTGTTGTGGAGTTTAGTCTTGTATATAAAGTTCATTTGTATACCAAAAACAAGATGACAGCATTCACAATAGCAACACAGAGCATGTGTAAGGGAGGAAAGATTTTGGAGAAGATGGAGGGACTGTTCCTAGCAGCAACCATGACATAGATAAAAAGCAGTGCCAAAAATAAAATAATAAGGCGCTTCATAGAAATCAGATTTATTCCTTCTCAAAAGCTGTAGCATGTTGCTGCATCCTTAACAATTTGTTAGCATGTTCTTGCCTTTAGGGAGGTATCTATAAAAATTAAAAAGTAATAATTATCCAAAAGCTGTTTGTAGCATGTGTTTGAGTATTGAATATGGCACATATTAGTACACAGGAGCATATGCTTACATTGGCTTAATTATGATCATTGTTACCTGTATGCCTTGAGTGTAATCTCACAGAATTTAAGGCAAAAAAATAACAAAAACAAACAAGCAACCCCCCCCCCCCCCCCAAAACCACATAAAACAAAGATTTTGAAATAATTGTTTAGAAACAATGTAGAAATGCAAAAAAAAAAAAAACAAAAAACAAAAAACAAAAAAACTAGAAAACTAGAACTTGCACTGAATTTATCATAACCTAGATAACATGGGTTGTCTACATACCTACAGGTATCAAAATTTTGATTAGTACGAAAAACAGTGGAAAACTTTGAAGAACTGGAAACAATTTCCCTTTTCAAATCTCACATATGTATATATACATATATATATTTTCTTCTGGAATTGGGTTGGATATTATACAGATAAAAGCATTTCACTGGTTTGCAAGTATTTGTATGGTAAATATTTTTCCTAGGAATAGATCATATTACCCACCACGATAGGAAAAACATTTTCTGTATATATTTTGTAGTTAATATGAGTTTTATGCTGTATCTGCTCTGCTGTCTCTTTTGTTTCATCCTCCACCTACTTGTACTAATACTAAAAGCCCTCCCAGTTTTGATAGATTCTCTGCATATATATGTTATTTTCACTTTAAAGCAAATAAACTGTAACAGTTAATATTTAAATCCTTGTACTTTTCATAAGATAAAGCCATGGAAGCAAATTGCTTTTTCATGCTAACTTTTGGATGCAGAAAATAGATTAGCTTTGTGTAAAAACCAAAAAGCTTAAAAACTGGAACTTAATATGTACTGGAATCTCTTTTGGTGATTCTTCAGTAGTTAGGGTGAGTTCTATATTCCTAGTTAATGCATTTTTCATCAGAAATGCAGGAAAACACTTTGATTTGTGGAATCCACTATGCTTTTGTTAGCAATAGTTACAAGGCACCATATAGCAAGAATGCATGATTTTTAGGAGAAAACAGTGCCTATACTCCTCAGCAACACCACTACTGTAGTGTTGATGATGTACTCAAAGTATACAGTGCACTCTTACACATTCCACACTAATTAGGGAACATGCTGGGAAGTCTGAATTGTAACAGAGTCCCTGGCCATACAAAAAGGAAAAGGAAAACAGTAAAAAGAGGAAACATGGAGGATCCCTTTCTATCCCCTCTCTGAAACAGTTTTGTAGCTGTAACTTTCCTGGGTTCTGTCATCTACCTTGACAACTCCAGATTTGCTTCTGTGAGCCACAAATCAATGTTCATCCCCCTGTAATTTGAGCAGATATACACCTGTAAGCATAGTCACAATGAGATCACAGGAAAAAATATATATATATTCTTACCCTGAGGAGAAATGAGAAAATTTGGAAGGATTTTATGTTTGCGTGCTGAGAAAACTGAAGATCAGATGGAGGAACTTCCCAGACTGACATATGACTTTTACTACAGCTTTCAACAGTAGTTTTTCAATGAGTGATTTCACAACTGATCATATAAAAAAAATGTTATCTACCTTAAATACTAAAGGATAAACTCAGCCTTCCTGCAATTTCATGCTTCAAAAATTTGATGTCAGTGTTTACAACATGTTCAAGTTCTTCTGCTGCATTACTCCAAACTACTGGGGTCTCTTTCCATCATCCGCTTTTGAAGAACAAAGTGCATTTTGTGTATTTTAGTATGATCAGGATGACACTTAAAGTGCATTGATTTTAAATAGCATCAGGCTTATGAAGTTTTATTTCTACCAGAGATAAGATGTAAATTCTATATCATGCCCACTCAAAAGAAAAATGAACAATGGGTACTTACTAACACATAGCATGAACCTTGCCCACAGGACCCACCTGTGATTCAAGTACAAGTTACAGAGATGAGTGAATTTTAGGGTGCGTGCAGTCATGTGATTGTAGCTATGAAATTCCCACACTTTCAACAGTTTAGCTACCTACACACTCTCAGATAATGCGAGAGTTTGGGTTTTAATCCTGGTAAACATAGCTAGTTGGAAGAGGCTCCAGGTAATAAATTTTGAAGGGAAATTATAAACCAAATCATACACTACTGAATATAACTAGCAATTAAATAAGGAAAAAAAAAATAGAAAAAAAAATCAAGTGACAGTGCTGAATTGAGCTCATCTTGTATTCATAAAATGACTGCCCTTTCATGAGTGTAGTGTAAATGCTTGCTAGCATTAGGGATGTGTTTACTTATGAGAAGACTTATAGACCTCACAAAGAAATTTAACAGTTGAATCTATATTTAGGTAGCGTGCGAATTTTTGTGAAACCCTTTATCTCTTCAGTATACGTCCTGGTGCTTATTCTACCTTGTATAGTTTGTACTTTAATAGTTGGCTCTGTCAAGAAGTAAATAACTACTTCCTTGTCACCACATCATTAGCACTTAACTGCCTTGTATTTTTCTTCTGCCTTATATTTTTCTTTTTCTTTCTTAGTCATTTTATTTAGAAAATTGAGCTTATGCAGCTAACTGTTTTTCTGTCAGACCTCTTATAATAGCTATTTAAGTCCTTGATCAGATTGATTAAACTTTGAGGGATCAATAGGAGTCTCAGAAATACATTCTATAAGTTTTTTAGAAGTCAGCAACTTGGGGGAAAAAAAAAAGAAAAAATAAAGAGGAGTACTTAGTATCTCTTTGAGAGAAGAAAAAACATGTTCACAATATGTCTGTGCATACATAATGGCAGGCCCATCACCATGTGCGTAATGACCTGTCAGCTGGCATTTGGATTTGGCCCAGTGACTATGTGCTCTTCCTGTAGTCTTGTGGCATGTTATAGTAGACATGCATTTAATGTCAGAGAGGAGAACATCTCTGGACAAGAGAAGTAAAGGGAAAAGACAGGAAATATAAGAAAAACATATAAGAAATCATTGTTTTTTTTTTTAAATTATTAAGCATTACCAAATGTCTGCCATTTTCTCAATAAAGAAACAATCAAAGTTCATAAAGGAAAGAAAAGAAACTGAACCAAACTTTTGCTTTAATTGAGAAAAAAGAGCCCACTGCAATGTATACCTCAGATGTGGTATAGGACATCATTCAGGATTTAAATTTTTCTGAAGTATTTCTCTTAATGCAAGCATATATAAGGACCTTTACATTCATTTCTTTCCATTTATCCGAGGCCTGAATTAGATGGGCTTTGAATTCCTGCTTCAAGTTATTTATTAGCCAACAGAACAGAGGGTTATATGCCCTTCTTGCCTACTTGGTTTCCACATCTTCCTCAGTGTCAAAACCTACATGGACAGCTCAGTATTGATGCATAAAGTGATGTCAGCTGCTTTGTTTTACAGTAATGACCAAACAGAATTCCTGGTGCTTACAGAACTAAGTAGTACCATGGCTTAAGTCCACCTTCTGACTCATTTGTATTAAATGATGCTCAGCTATCTTAAATGTTATTCAAAGTCATCTAGTGTCAGATTGCATGCAGTGCTGCTGTAATAGCACTTCATTATTTAGAAAGAATGTGGTTTCTAAATAAGTAAATAGTTACTGTGGTTTTAATATGTTGTTTACGCATTACTGTGTATGAACAGCTACAATGGTAAAATATTCTGTAGAAGAACTAAGTTAATAAAATTCTTTCTTCTTACCCTTCCTAAGATTCAGCAAATGCACATAAAAATTATCTTGGAGTGGGTGACGATGTATTGGCATGTTTTCCAGTTTAACTTGAAAGAAATAGTAGATGACATTTAGGACATGTCATTATCTAAAGATGGAGTAGAAGACATGGGGAAAAATGGAAAGAAGTGCTGGGTTTATACTTGAGGACTAATAAGGCAGGATTCTTCTCTAAAGTACTGCAAATGACAGAAGAGATGTGCATGTGTATTAGTTCAGAATGAGCTATATTAATCATTTTCCTTTTCTAAAATGACACTGAAAAGAACACTGATTTCATTGCCAGAGGGTGGAAAAGATGAGGGCTCTGTACAGACTATGAGACTCCTGTACTCTGTCATCTTGTTATTGGGTTTTTTTAATGTGGTTAAAACAACCTCCAGGTGTGCCCTCTATAGAGAAGCTTTTACTACTGAGTACCATAAATGCAAATAGTATTAATGAAAAGCAAGCTATGAAGGGAATAGGAATTGCTTTCTAATACGGACAAGACAGAGCTATTTCAGACATATATGTCAAAAATTTTCTCGATAAGGAGAAAAATCAAAGGTATTCTAAAGCTCAGATGAACTTTTAGACTGAAGTTTCTTGTCCTCTTATATTTCAGAGATGCATCAAAATTCCGTGGTGATGGTGAACTGAGACTTCTTAGAATATACTTAAAATTTCTTCAGGGCTGAGGGGCTTTTTTTTTTCTTTTTTTTTTTCTTTTTTCCTTCAATAAACCTTATTGCCTTCAAGTACTTCAAATTCAAGCTGCTTTAGTACCTTGTATCTTCAAAAAAGGTCAAACTCTTCTTGTGAGACGGAATCACCTTAACTGGTCAGTTTTTTAATTGAATATCATCCTATGTTTTTTTTTCCCCCCAGCCATTTTTTATTTTCTAATAAAAAGACCTGCATCACTAAAAACCGTGCAACCAAATTTGGTAAGAACATAGTTTTCTATTCAGCTTCTTTTAAGGTGATTTCTATTCACTCAGTGAATAGCATAAAGCACTTGAGATGGCTTCCACTGTAACCAGCATTTTTAATCACATGCTGGAAAACATGTGATGAGAGTTGAAAATCTCAAGTTCCTATCCTCTCCAGCAGAAAAAAAATGTTTTCTTATTCACCAGAGAACTTGATTCTTTAATCACAGAATCACAGAATTATCGAGGTTGGAAAAGACCTAGAAGATCATCCAGTCCAACCATTACCAATACTTCCCAGCTAAATCATACCCCTCAACGCAACATCCAAACGTTTCTTGAACACTCCCATGGTCGGTGATTCCACCACCTCCCTGGGCAGTGCATTCCAATGCCTGACTACCCTTTCTGAGTATTACTACTTCCTAATGTCCAGCCTGAACCTCCCATGGCGCAGCTTGAAACCATTCCCTCTAGTTCTATCACTGATTACACGAGAGAAGAGGCCGACCCCCAGCTCACCACAACCTCCCTTCAGGAAGTTATAGAGAGCTATAAGGTCTCCCCTGAGCCTCCTCTTCTCCAGGCTGAACAATCCCTTTTTTGCTAGTAAAACTACTTTTGCTAGTTTTATTTTGAAATTAGGAAAGATCTTAAAAAAAAGACTTGTAATGAATTTTTATACTGTTCTTCACTAGTATCCCATACAAGGAAGAACTGATTTCTGAACATAGACTTTCAGTTGTTCTTTCTTGTTGCTAAATACGCCATGTTATTTCAGTAGAAGTTCTATTTTGGTTATATGGAATCACACTCCATATACTATAAAGACTAGATAGTGTTAAGTAACCTAAACTCAGCATAAGAACAGCTATAGGATTGTAACATATTATTTAACTGACAGGTATATGTCCTGTAATGAAATGGCATATAGTTGTGCCCTTTAGTCAGTTATGAAGAACCCTGTTAATGAGGACTCTGCCCACTGATTTTTCAGGGCTCTTTTCTCAATGTCCCTACTGTTGTTTGCTTAAATTATTAGGAAAAAATGCAGCTCACTCTTTAATGATCAATATTTTCTTCAAGTGTATTGAGCTGACACTTAAGCACAATTAACACATCAGTATGTTTTGTAATTGAACTTCTGACCCCTCAAAAATATCCTACTTTAAAATGACATTGTATTATAGATTGAAACTCAACTTTATAGATGCATCGTTTTACAATGGAGTTTTGTAAGGAGAAATTGCAGTAATTCCTCTTAAGTTTGAAGCTGTTTCACATCATCCAAGACCAGAGGTTGACTTGTCTATACATCACTGGAAGATCATTCTGAATCTAGTCTTCTTTTAAATAAAGTCAGAAGCATCCTGCCTTGTATCTTCCCCTCTTTCTCTGTAAATCAACACTATTTATTTTTTTAGTTGTGGTATGTTCTATTTCTCCTCACTGCATAAATCTTACATATATCGTGTATATGCACTTCTTGTGCAAAGTCATTAGAAAAGATATTCCAAAGTACTCCTTTGCCAGTGCATTTTGACCAAGAGTCATTGTCAGGATGATGGGCCTAGGTAGGCCACAACTAAAGGAAGGCTGTTTTCTGTGAGGGTTGTAAGTCACTGGAAGTTGTCAGAAACAGATTCTTTCACCTCACATCTTACTTTCCTTTGATATTTTCCCTTCTTCAGAATGACAGAATGACTCCGAAGAGTTTTGTGTGTCAGTATTAAACATCAATTGTACAGTAGTTTGAAACTCTCAATTTACATAGTAGTTGGATATGTACAGTAATGGATTGATATAGTTATTTGTTTGGTGATAGACAGGTATTATCAGACTCATTCATAAAATACATTGTTCAGTTTAGCCTCAGATTATGGAGATGTTTATTTTTGAAAAGACTGACAGCACTAGAAATACAATAAATCCACATTTTTAACACTATTTCAATTATTTTCTGAGATGTGATAAAAGATGAATTATGTATTATTTTATGCGTATTTGCAATGCTGTCCTTTAAAGAGTAGATTTCACTTTAGAGTAAATCTCATTTCTCCTCATAATTTTATGTATTTAACACTTCATCACTCTACTACTTTCTGCTTCAGTTTTCTGCTTCAGTTTAGGTTTCATAGACTTTTTTTCTCTTATTTGTTCACATGCCTTTAATATTTAGTGTCTTTTTTTTTTTTTTTTTTCCCCTATGGGCGGTTCATTAGAAAAGCTACATTTCTAATTAGATTGTGTCATAATGGTTCAAAAAAATTAATGGTAAAATTAACAAGGAGCTTATTTAGATAACTGCTCATTTTACAATGTTCCTCTTAGCACAGGGGAGATGGAGAAATGATAGCCTTTCCTCATTTCTCATTTCTTGCCACTTTTTTTTTTTTTTTTTTTTAATGAAGTACCGTGATTGAAGGAATTCATCTTGCATAGAAAATCTGATCGTCTCAAGAACCAATTTCTACTGTTTTCCCCAAGTCTCTTAAGGTGACTTTTTCTCTGCCTGAAGTAGATACACAGTCTATTCAAGGCTCAGAATTTACACCTGACTGAATTAATATGCAAAAAAAATGCATTAAACACAAAGTACTGGCGAAGTTAGGATAGGTGAAAAATGGAACCATGGAAAACATGGTTCCTGTGAAGATGCATTAAAAACCAAACAGAAACCCATATTCATGCATTACTTTACATTGCAAAATCAATTTTCCTTTTTTGGCACGGAAGAGGATTAAGCTTACCCTTCAATATAAGGCTTCTGTGTTGTATTTTGTTTTCCTGTTTCTTTATTATTCAGTTCCCTCATTTTCATGGAGTAATCTAAAGCAGAATTATTTTCCTCGTGATCACAGAATGCTTTGCAGAATTCAGTAGATACAACTCTAACATAAATGTTTCAATTTACAGCAGGTTAAAATGTCAATGGTTCTGGGTTTCTACTTCTGTTTTCTTCTTCCTTCTGTCTTAGATATTGTTACGAAATTGTACAGTACTTTAGAATGAAAAGCAATAAATTACTAAGAAAATACGTTTTCCATTTTATAAAAAAATGATATTAACCCATAATATAAATTAGAAAAAAAATAGTAAACATCTTTTATTAGTTGTTTTGTTAAGTTCCATGTGAACTTTGATTTCTCTGAGTATTATGTTTGTATAAATCCATTGTTCACCATACATGAATTCCTTAAGGAACATAGCTTACTCTGCTTAAATAATAGAAAAGGTTGCTCCTGAGCTATCTGTTCATGTCTATACTATAAAACTATCTCCCCTTGTCTTCTATAAACAGAAACATCTGGACTTCTCATTTTTTCAATCCTGAAGGTTAGCAAATATTCAACTAACATGAAACTGGCATGAAACTAAAAAATGACAAAACATAACAAAACTCAGGCCCTGAAAATATGCCAAATTTAGTCATCAGTACTTTCTGCATTAAATGCAGGAATTGTGTGAGATCAATATAACTTCAGGGGGTTCAATTTGCAGTTGGCTCAATCAGTTTGATTTTGTGTCTTTGTTTGCATGCACTTTGAATATTCTGCATAACTGCAATTATGTTCTCTCAGTTGCAATTGTTTTATGAAAGCCTGAGCAAAAGACAGTGTTTCTTACAAATATTGAGATGTGTGTGCAATAACTAGAAAGACAGACTGGGGTGATTAGAGAGCACCGCCATATCTATTAACAGTTGCTTTGTTTAATATTTCATTGTTAAACAGTTAAAATCAATAGCACTTGTGTCCAATCATTAGGGGCTAGCTCACTACTGAGAACCAACGAAGATATGTTAAGCTTCTTGAATATTCAGGAAAACATAAAAAAAAAAAAAAAAAAAAAAAAGGCTTTAAAAGTTAGCAAGACTCATTTCAACTATAATTAATTTTTGGCATTGCTATGTGTTTTTACTCAGGAAAAATATTTTAAAGGTCTTTTCTTCTCTCTAGAAATTGTTTCTACCCTTGATTGTGTTTGATTTTGTTTATTTGTTGTTAATGAAAGATAGAGAAGAAGAAAAAGAAGATATTTATTTTACAGGGTCTCAAGCTGCTGGTGTTACTGAATGTCTAACTCTGTTTCTGTAAGATCAAAGGAAGATCTGCACAGAAAAACAAGGAAAAAAAAGGAAATCTAAGGTAGAAAACATACCTTCTGCCCCTGGGGATGTTTCATTTGCACCTTGTTAATGCAAAAGCACAAAATAAGAAGATGAATTTATGAGCTAATCTTACATCTAGCAAACCCCCAAAGTTGCTGGGGATTGTTTAGGATACAGCTTCAGGTTTAAGTCTCACAGCAGTACTCATACCACATAGAGTTGTCCAGAGGAGACTAATCAGTCTCTTTCTAGACGATGCTAAAAGGTAATCTTCATGGAAATATTAAAAAACCAACTACAACAAAATCATTATAAAATTGATATCGAGAACATAAACTGATCATTTTCTCCCAAATGTGCCTGTCATCAACAATTACTTAATGGTGAAAACTGCCTCCTCAATGCTGTCTTGTGGCTTGAGAAAGATATCAGGTTCCTGATAGAGATTAAGATACTCGCATTCTCTACTGCCATAGTCCTTCTCTGAATACTGCTTCCCAATATACACAACAGTGTATTTTTACTACAGTGGCATTGCTGCCTCCAAAATCAACTTTTTGTTAGTGTTAAAGTTAGAAAATAAGTCACTTCACAGTAACTTGCTAACAGCAATTGAAAACACAGAAAAGCTCAACTCAGTATAATTACTCGATGAAAGGTTTATCTTATGTACTCATTAACGGAATATTACAGGATCAACAACCTCAGTAAATCAAAATATGAGACCGTAAGTCTAGTTTTCTGAAAAAGTCATTTTAATTACATTTTAATTCTCCAGTACTTCTCCAACAAACAGAGTTTGACAATACTTTTTAGACTTTTGTGTTTCGTGAGTTATTAATAATATTCTGGAGAATCATATTTGTATGCATTCTGTGTAGTATTGTACAAAATTCAATGCAAATTTCTATAATAGAGCTAGTATATACTACCTAAATGCATATATTGAAATGCCCTAGTTTTCCATGCAATGTTTTCCAATCCCAACCAAAGCATACAGAGACAAGTTAATATTCAACAGCTTAACAGAGAGCTGATCCCGTTACCAGGGGTGGTAGGGCAGCAGACCCTACTGAATCCTCATTACCAAGGCAACTATTAGAGCTTCCACTCCCTAAATACCCTGGCCATATATACAATAGCAGAAGGCAACAAAGCATTGCTTGACAGGATAAGCAAGGTCATTCATGGAAATCAAGGATACTTAGTTACAGCAACAGAACAATTTCTTGTAAACAAGTTTCTTATGGCTATGTACAGGACAGTACAGGCTGGGACTGTCTGTGTTTCCCCGCTAACATGAGCTCTTCACCATGGACTAATTCGCTGTTCAGGCCGTGATTTGTATTTTTTCACACAGTATGTTTGTCAGACTTTATCTGCTTAGTTTCTGTCACTGTGTTCAACGGCACTAAAAGAGTTCTGCGGGTACTGCAGAAAGAAACATGTAATTAAGAGTGATAAGCTTGTCAATTAACAGTGAGTGAGTCAAGCTACAAAGAAGCACTTAGCAGTTTCAGCTGGTATCACTACCTTGAATATCTTTCGTGGTTGTTTTTACTGTAGCTCACACGTAACAAATTATATAGGAGCATGTGCCTCCATGTACCTGAAAAAGAAATCAGTTTGACTTGATTGTACTGCAGAATTAGCAAACCTTGGTAATTTTTGCTTGCCAGAATTAGTTTGTGATGTTCCTTTCTCAAGAAGAGAAATATAGGATGGAAAGAGGTGAGAAAGAGGGAGGAACATAAACTTGAGTTAAATGCTTGTGCGTCATGGTGCACATACTCAGATAAAATCACTCCATTCTGATACAGTTAAGATCTGCTGAAATGGATTTAGACAATGTGTACTTATGAATATTCCTTACACTGACTATCAAATTCAAGTAGAAAAGAGTAAATATAAAGGAAATAAATAAAAAACATTTTTTTTCTTAGGGGATAGGATTTCAAATTATTTTTTGAGAAAACTGTATATGAGCTCCAGAGAGCTGCACACGCAAAAATATTATGCGTAATTTTGCTAGATGTTAGAGCACTAACAGAATTCTGTGAAACTCCTTTCTGAATCCATCTGTAGCAGCACTAATTAGTCTGCCATTTACCTTTGGGTGTACATTTAAGAAATTACATTGTGTATAAAAAATGGATGAGCTTAAGGACACATTTAAGGTCCAGTTTGTGCTAACTAATGTGATTGAAACTATATTGACATCCAAAATTTCCAGAAATAAGTAGGGCAATTTATGGATTAAAGAGAAGCGCATACCCATTCGTATTTGTGCCTTTCTTGCTTTTCAGTGGACGATAGCGTTGTACCACTTCTTCATCTGCTCAGAGGATTAAATTAGACACTAAAATAAGCTCTGCCATGATTTAAAATGTCTGTGAGAATTATATGAATGTTGCCCTTCATTGCAGCAATAGGAAGAAAGTAATACTGTTTTAAACTATTTTTATTTTTTTTTTACTGTTTGTAAGGGCAAATGGTACAAAGGTGTAATTAATTGGTGTTTGGAAAACTTCATCAAGTTTGGTGGATCATTTTAGTAATTTTAATGTAATTAGTCACATCACACAGATCTCAGAATTCTTCACTGATTTTCAAACTGTTGTGCTGGTGGCCCTTAAACACAGAGAAAATGGATTTTGCATTATAATTTCTGTCACTGGACTAAAATCTGTGTTAAAAACAATGTGAAAATTTAGTTACAAGAACACTGAAACTAAAAAAAAAAGTGTTTGCACTGAAATGTTTCTTTGCATTGCAGTTAAGGACTTACAGTTCTCAAGCATAAGCACGATGTGCTGACCTGCAATAATTTGCAATTTGGTATAATAGAGTGAAAATTTAGTAGCCTTGCTTCATGTTGCCCAAAATGCTTATTCCCACAGCAGTGTTTGTTTCTATACTTTAAAAAGCAAATTGATGCCTGTGTGTCACGTTTCATAAATTTACTGAAGTCACTAAAGAAAGTATGATGTGTAACACATTATTTCCTTTTGGAACTGACATGTAAAAAGAATATAATGGGATTTTCATTCTTTTTGAAAATCTTCTGCACATCAATATCTAAAAACTTTGAAAGATTGACAATGATTTCATAGCTGCGCTTACCATAATTTACAGTTTAACCTTTCCCGATCTTACAATGCAATGAAATGCAGCAACTGAAGCGGAGGTGCAGAGGTTATGAATCACTATTGATGTTCCTGTAGCCAGCACTCCCTTGAACAGCACTTTAGAGTGATAGTCTGCTCTTCTGTACAATTAATTCTGCAGCCTGTATTTCTGAAATGCTTAACGATTCTAATACATAGCACTATATTAATTCATGTGCAGCAATGCTAGAGGGTTTTGTCAACTTCTAATATTATCTAAAAGAAAAATCGTATTTTTTTTCATTTCTGTAATATGGACAATTTGTCACTAGATGGAAGTTGTGTCAGGTATTACAAAAAGTGTGGCAGTTGGAATATCTGACTGGAACTGTTTTTTGTTGTTTTTTTTTTTTTTTTACTGAAAGCTAAATGCTCTTTTTTTTCATGAAGATATATATGCATTTTCTGTGATTTTCCACAGTGTAGGGAATAGGACCTGTGGTGTTTTTTATATAACTTGCTTTGACGTATTTGTTAGGACCAAAGGAATAAAAATTGACTCAGTAGTAAGTATTTCTACAAATAGTACCAGACTGATAAAATTTAAACTGCCTTGCAATGCTTTAGCAGTAAAGCAATTCTCTATGTTTTCTTTTTTCTTTTTCTTTCTTTCTTTCTTTTTTTTTTTTTTTTTTTTTAGGAATTATGTTTTACAAAAATATAATTAGTTTAAGCATGGAATTAGAAAATACTTTATTCAGTAGTTGCATCACTTAAATGAGTCATCTCAGTGGGGCATTATGTTCTCTTAGTAAAAGAAATTGCTTTTATGTTTATCTGAATGGATATAGCATCTTGCTAAAGATGAATGGAAAATACTGATTATCCACTGCCCTGATGATCATTGCTGGTATCTTCAAATCTTGCATAATGATATCAGAAATTATTTCCAAGTGCTTCCTAACTGATGAGCAGTTCCTTAAATGTATAATAATTTCCAGAGTAGCAGCTTCAAGTATGTATCTGCTTTTTGGTGATAGATGACACTCTTCTGATGATATCCACAGTCACGTTTAAATAGAATTATAAGCATTTACTGATACTGCTGTAGACATTTAGAAAGAGTTTGCCTACTCTGTGTATAATACAAAGATTGGCGCAGTGTACAAACAGATATGATACAAGTATACAGCGGTTTCCTGTTCTTTAGGAAGAGCTTATGAAGACCACAGGCCACCTTAGTAGTAGTTACATCATTAAATTTATGTTCATATTCCACATAGGTATAGATTATATATAGGATCAGGCTGTCAATGTGGTCTACCTGGACTTCAGTAAGGCCTTTGACACTGTCCCCCATAACATTCTCATGAAGAAGCTGGCCGCCCATGGTCTGGATGGGTGTACGCTCCGCTGGGTGAAGCACTGGCTGGATGGCTGGGCCCAAAGAGTTGTGGTCAATGGAGTTGAATCCAGTTGGACGCCGGTCACGAGCGGTGTCCCCCAGGGCTCAGTACTGGGGCCTCTTCTGTTTAACAGCTTCGTTGATGATCTTGACGAGGGGATTGACGGCACCCTCAGTAAATTTGCAGACGACACCAAGTTGGGAGGGAGTGTTGATCTGCCTGAGGGAAGAAGGGCGCTACAGAGGGACCTGGATAGACTGGATCGATGGGCCAAGGTTAACGGTATGAGTTTCAATAGGGCCAAGTGTTGGGTCCTGCGTTTTGGTCACAACAACCCCAGGCAACCCTACAGGCTGGAAAGCTGCCTGATGGAAAGGGACCTTGGTGTGCTGATGGACAGTCAGCTGAATATGAGCCAGCAGTGTGCCCTGGCAGCCAAGAAGGCCAATGGCATCCTGGCTTGTATCAGGAATGGTGTGGTGAGCAGGACTAGGGAAGTCATCCTGCCCCTGTACTTGGCATTGGTGAGGCCTCACCTTGAGTACTGTGTTCGGTTTTGGGCACCTCAATACAGAAAGGACGTGGAGGTACTGTAGCAGGTCCAGAGGAGGGCAATGGGGCTAGTGAAGGGCTTGGAAAATCAGCCCTATGAGGAGAGGCTGAGGGAGCTGCAGCTGTTTAGTCTGGGGAAGAGGTGGCTGAGGGGAGACCTCATTACTCTCTTCCAGTACCTGAAAGGTGCTTACAATGAGAACGGGGCTGGTCTCTTCTCACTGGTGACAGGTGACAGAACGAGGGGAAATGGCCTCAAGTTGCGCCAAGGTAAGTTTAGGTTGGATGTTAGGAAATACTTACAGAAAGGGTGGTTAAACATTGGAATAGGCTCCCCAGGGAGGTGGTTGAATCACGGTCCCTGGATGTGTTTAAGAGCCATTTGGGTGTGGTGTTCAGAGATATGATTTAGCAGAGGGTTGTTAGAGTTAGGGTACTATGGTTAGGCTGTGGTTGGACTTGGTGATTCTTGACTTCCCTTCCAACCTGAGTGATTCTATGATTCTATGAACCAAATTAGTCTCTCAGTACTTTTGTCAGAGAAATGGAAGTAGAAATTTTGTATACTAAAAATATTCTCATAGTCTTACAAGCATTATTTATCCCCTAAAAATTTCCACTGATGAGAAGTTTAGGAGTTATGAGATTTTTTTTGTACCTATAAACTTTCATTGTTATTTTATTTACTTCTTTCCTCTGTTCTCCTTATTCCCCTTTCCCTTAATGTCCTTGCAGGGTTTCCTATTGCCTGCAAATAGGCAGTACTTGTTAAGCTCACAGAGTTGCTGTTCTGGGTCTGCTGGGAGGGAGTTCGTTTTTTCCTAACAGCCTGCATAGTGCTGTGTTGCAGACTGATGCTGAAGACAATGTTGATTACACAGCAGAGTTTTTGCTGCTGCTGAGCAATGCTTTCACAGCATCAAGGATTTTGTTTACCACTCCACCTCCCTCAAAGCTTGAGGAGGCTTGGGCTGGGCAAGAAGCTGGGGCCAGGACAGCACACCACAGCTGATCAAATGTCCCTTACTATATGTCATCATGCTTGGTAGTAAGATGTTGGGGAAAAGAGGAGAAAAGAGGAGACATTTGTGGCTAAAGCAGTGCCCCTTATTGGCCTGCTGAGGTTCTGCATTTTGACTCTGGCAAGACACCTGCCTACTGATGGGAAGTAGTGAAAAAATTCCTTAAGGAATAGCTGCCCTACTCCTGTGTGAGGCTTAGCCCACCACCCAGTGGGGGCTTGCCAGAAAACCAAGGCCAGCCTGTGTTAGTTCTTTCCTAATGACTTAAGGGAGCAATGTCAAGTTTACCAGGGGTGAATGTTTCTAATCAGTAAGACTGAAAATACTTGACATTTATTTTTTAGTTTTCCCTGAACAGTAATGATGCTACATTTCAACCATATGGTTTAAATGCAGCTCGATGTCTATGCCACTTTCTCTAGCAGGGATCCCTGGGGAAGGTAGCAGAAAACTATCACAGCTCTGTTCTGCAGGGAAAGCTTTGTAGTAAAAAAAAAAAAAAAACACACACAAAAAAACCATAACGAAACAAAACAACCCACAACAAAACACCATTAATGTCATACACAGGAATTGTTCAATATCTGCAGTATGAGTTAACACTAGTTTGTACAGTGAGTTGCTGAAGAGCCTCTTCGGTGCCAGGTACTTGATCAGAGTATACAGTTAAAATTTCTGTTTATTATGTTGCTTGATCTTAGAATAGAATCACAGAATATCCCAAACCAACAAGAATGATCAAATCCACCCCCAGTTCCACACAGCACCACTCAAACCAAAATGCTCCATGAACTCCAGTATCCTGGGGTCATAACAACTGCCCTGGGGAGTCTGTACCATGTCCATCATTCTCTGGTGAAGATCCTTTACCTAACACCCAGCCTGACCTTCCCCTAACACCCAGCCTGACCTTCCCTGACACATCTCCATGCCATTTCCTCAGGTCCCATCATTGTCACCAGAGAACAGAGATCAACACTGCCCCTTCATTCCCCTTACCCTTTGAGGAGCTGCAGCTGCCATCAGGCATCCCCTCAGCCTCGTCTTTTCAGAGCTGAACAAACCCAGGAACCTCAGCTGCTCCTTGCATATATTGCTCTCCAGACCCTACACCATCTTTGTAGCCCTACTTTGGAAGATCACAGATAGTTTTATCTACTTATGCTGCAGCACCCAAAACTGTTCACAGGATTCAAAGTGAGGTTTTACAGCACAGAGCACAGTGGGAAAATCCCTCCCCTCAAGCAGCTGGCAGCACTGGGTCAATGCACCCCAGAATATGGTTGGCTTTTTTGGCTGTCAGGAGAGGCTGCTGGCTCCAATTCAACTTGTCATCAACCAGAACCCCTAGATACATTTTTGCAGGGTTACCCTCCATCAGTACTGGGGCTGCTTCTATTTAACATCTTTATTAATGATCTTGATGAGGGGATTGACTGCACCCTCAGTACGTTTGCAGATGACACCAAGATGGGAGGGAGTGTTGATCTGCCTGAGGGGAGAAAGGCACTACAGAGGGACCTGGACAGACTGGATCGATGGGCCAAGGTTAACGGTATGAGTTTCAATAGGGCCAAGTGTTGGATTCTGCATTTTGGTCAAAACAACCCCAGGCAACCGTACAGGCTTGGGGAGGAGTGGCTGGAAAGCTGCCTGATGGAAAGGGACCTTGGTGTGCTGATGGACAGTCAGCTGAATATGAGCCAGCAGTGTGCCCTGGCAGCCAAGAAGGCCAATGGCATCCTGGCTTGTATCAGGAATGGTGTGGTGAGCAGGACTAGGGAAGTTATCCTGCCCCTGTACTTGGCATTGGTGAGGCCTCACCTTGAGTACTGTGTTTGGTTTTGGGCACCTCAATACAGAAAGGATGTGGAGGTACTGTAGCAGGTCCAGAGGAGGGCAATGGGGCTAGTGAAGGGCTTGGAAAATCAGCCCTATGAGGAGAGACTGAAGGAATTGGGGCTGTTTAGTCTGAGGAAGAGGCGGCTGAGGGGAGACCTTGTTGCTCTCTTCCACTACCTGAAAGGTGCTTACAGCCTTTATGGAAGAGGATGGATCCTCCTCGTATTGATATATGAGCTTATTTAATCCCAGGGAAAGCCTAAGGAGGAAACAGTAGTCTTTTTAAGAACTTACTATCTCAAAATTGGCAAATCTGTTTGTCATGTGAAAAGTTATCACAGAAGAGGCATTAATATTGCTGCATGATACAGTCGCTATCCTTAGATCTTGAGCACAAATCCTAATAGCCTATTTAATTTTTAGATAAGCTCTCAGTAAAATGGAAATTCCAGTCAGTAATTTAATAGAGACTTCTGCTGATTACGACTACTGCTGCTAAAGCTCATCTGTCTGTTTTTCAAATGACAAGCAAAGAATGCTACTCAGGCTGTTTTGACTGAGAGAAAACTAAGCTAAACCATTGTGATTTTCAACATAAATGTTAAAATGTGTGAAAGGTTGTTCCAGCGATGACCTTTTCAATCCTGCAGTAATTGTGGTATCTGCTGCCTGCTTCTGCGCAGTGACACTGGTAGTGCAGCTGGCAGAGCTCACGCTGCCTGCTGCACTGCTATCAAGAAGCAGTCAGCCATCTGAGTACAAGGCCACATATCCCTGATGAGGCCAGCATGTCATTTCCCACTGTGCTTGAGAAGATACTCTGTTTGAAACAGCTTTGCTGTAGGTGAATAATAATTTTTTTCTTTTTTTGTAAAGATAAACTGTGAGAAAGGAAAACACAGTAAATGCTAGATCCAACTAGAAATGTAATTGAAAGTAATGAATTGCTAGCTTGAAATTGCTGGAAGAACATTGTTCTGTGTACACACAGAACCAGCAGTGTTCACAGGCCAGACCTGCTCACTTGTTTGCTTTGGACCTGTATGTGTTTTCCACCTCTCCTGTATAAAGCAAGCAGTGTGGCCTAAGGCTACAGATGGCTTTACCAATTTAATGGTCAGTGGTCAAATATAAAATGGGGATTTTTACAAGGCTTAGCATGTTGTTAAGAGATTGTCTCCTTTGGCAATGCTTTCTTATTTGGTTCCCTCAAGCATATTATTACAATTGGAAAGATTAACACGGTGGAAAGGCAATAGAGAAGCACAACAGCAAAAGGACCAGTGCAGATAGAGTGGTATTATAAAGGCAAAGAGAAGGTGCTCACCCATTACTGAAAATCTAAGTTCACAAGAAAGATTCCATGAGAGAAACCATAACCAGAAACCCATCCAGAGTGGCAGTCAGCCCTTAAATGAGGTCTAAGAGAGGTGCAGCCAGGCTCCACCTCTTCTGGTTGCACAGGTGAACTGCCTTCACCTATGCTCCCAGGGCTGACCGGGTTCTTTCCCCAGGTGCTCAATTAATGGTTCAGACCATGACTCATTAGTTACCATATGCATGTGAATAATTAGGATAGTAATTTCAACAGAGGGAACCTGTCCACCTCTGTGGTGGAGAAAAGGTTGGGAATAATGCTTGCAGTTACTGATGGCAAAGGGCTAGAGTAAAGGAGCTTCAGGGTTGCTTGGTATTAGGAGAGGAGAGAAATCATACAGGGTCATCTGGCAGGAACAGGTAAAGACTGTGCTTCAGGAAGGTGAGAAAATGTGTTGTCTAGTAAGTAGATGTTTTTCTGCACTACTGGTTTGGATTGCTTTTTCACTTCTTTTTCTTTTCCTATGTGGTCTTTTGCTCTGTATCCTTACTTTGGTTCAAGTTGAGGAGGTATGGTTTGATTTTTCTGTTTTCTAAGGAGGCTAAATCCTACGAATTTTGCTCAAGAGAGCTGTGGAATGCTGGTAAGAGACAAGAGGTTTCAGATGGGTGAAACCAGTTGCTAAGCTGACTGTGTCTGACCAACAGTTAAGCTATTTTGGGGAGTTTTGGTATTTTAGGTTAATAGTGAGTATGCAACAGTAATAATCTCCTTGGTCTTATTCTCCTTTTTCTCACTATATTTTTCTATGCTTATTCATTTAAAAGCATGGGATCTTCTCTCAGTTTATTCCTTGCCTGCCTTTATAGAAGAGTAAGTCACTTTACTTGAATACACAAGGCAAATGTTCTAAGTATTTAGCATGATTTTTAAAGGGAAAATACACATGTGCAGTAGTAGGATCTAGTTCTATTTCAGCCCAGTCAACCCTCACCAGTAAGTTTTGAGCACCATAAGTCTTGAATAAAATTCTAGGGAGGTGCATGATCTTGCTGTACTTCTAATCCTAAAACTGGTTTGTTGTAAGTAGAGTAACACGAGATGGATAGGTAGGACAAGAGAGGATCAGGCCAAAAACTGCTTGTGGGCACAGGAAAAGTCAACTGCTGTATAAGGTACTCTAACGTACTGATCTGCTGCAGAAGGAAACCCCTTGCCCAGTAATCTGTTTCCCAGCTGTGTATGTAGTCACTCCTACCACTTCTGCAGGAGGGAGCAGGGCTCAGGGTGTTGCTGCAGCTCAGAGCAGTGACTTGCAGGTGCTCACCCTGCCCCTTCAAAGATGTGCTGACTGTTTTTACTTACGTATTTAATTGTTCCCTCCCTATCTTTAAATAATTGTTGCTGTCACTTTTTTTGTTTGAATTTTTTTGTTTTGTCTGTGTTTCTGAGAAACTTTGAAGACTTCCAAATTGCTGCTTTCAGTGATAGTTAAGGTCAGTGTGTGCTAGTTGCTTGCCTGACTAGTATGTTCACAGCTTAATTTACAAATAGGTATGGGGTGCTGTGTCTATTTTGGGCGGGGTTGCCCTGGAAAACTGAGTGATGAAAGGGGGGAAAAAAAGCAACGGCACAATTTTGTAGCTAAGTGAAATATATTTCTGTGTATGTCAGTAGTTGTTTAAGAATATAGATCTTAAATTTCTTATCTGCTTTCTACTCTTAGTGAAAGACTTGACATTGCAATTACAGGGGGTAAAGTATTGAGAAGAATCCACGAGAAGAAATTGATCAGGAGAGCTGTCAAAAGAAACTTTCTAGTGTGGAAATGGAAATAACTTGGTTTTGCTTTTTCTTCTACAAAGCTGTTTTGCATTTCTACCCTGACAGCTTCTTAGGAAGAAGAAGATTATAACAGAAGTTTATTTCTATTCCTGTGCTATTATTTTATTTTCAAGAGTCTTGATGCACAACTATTTTACTGTTCTAAGCTATTAGATAGTAGAAGACAAGTAAGCCTTGCACTGTCTTATATCTGTGCAACTGTTGCCTTGAACTGTATATTTTTAATCATACTCTGCATTTTAAAATTGTCACTTGTGTTTTATCTATTCATTTCTCTAAATGTATGCAGGTGTTCTACTGTGGCTAATTAGAGTGAGGTAGCATATTCTTGTACTTATGTACTGGTAATTATTAAAAGCTCTTATAGCTACTGTTTTGTTACCTTAACCTTACAATGTTATGCCTTAGAAGTGCAAATTCTAGATCCTACTTATAATTCTATGTGCTGTTCATCTCCTTATGGAAATGATCTTCATTTGATCAGCCTCTTGTGGACAAACTTTCACTGTTGTGAATTGGAGTCTATTTCAGGTGGCATTGCTCTGTTCTGCTTGCTGTCATTAAATTCAAACTACTTCTATGACTATGTTCAAATTGCTACTATAATCATTTTCTTTGTACTGAGAGACTATAGTTTTCAGATTGTTTTGTCTTCCATAAGCTTTTTTTTTTTTCTCCTCTTCAAATCTGTGACATGACAAATCTTATTCCTTTCTTTCCTACCAAATTTAATTAGAAAAACAAGTGGTTCTTTTTTATCTGTTAAGAAGAATGAGCTTTGGACTGGGCAGTTGTACACTGTAATTTTTTACTCTCAAATTTACTACTCTGGAGTCAAAAGTAATGTAGTATTTAGCAGTTTTTCTGAGCTACAATTACTTGTTGTAATTCCTCCTTATTCTGTGTCCTACTGACTTCTTTTCTACATATAGATGAAGAACTTAAGAGTGTACTGCACAGTTAAGTTCTTATTTTTCCTGTACTTAAGCGTCTAGGTAAAATTTAAAAAAAAAAAAAAAAAAAAGGGCAAAAAATTCCTTTACATGTAGAAATGCAAGGGGGACTTCTGAATTTGTTCTTACCTTGATTGAAAATAATGGATTATTTTCCTGACTCAATCTTGGGCTGTAAAATCTTGGATTTCAAGGGGATTTTTGGAATTTCAAGGGGTATATTTTCTTCTACTTTTATGTACTCCTTTTTAAGGAGTCGTTAGTGGTGTGAAAGACTATTTGAATTGAAGCTGCCCAATTGTTGTTAAGTCAATTGCAATATAAAAGATTAATAAACATGGAAAGTAAAACTATATTTTTGTTATTCTAAGCATTTGGAAGAAATGCTTTTGTGTCTGTGCATAATTTATACAAGACACACATTAGCTTGAGATTATTTGCATGCAAGTCCATGAACGTGATCACAAGTGAGATATCTCTGCACACCCACCTCAAGGTGACTGTATTTCAGAGCTCATCCATTCAGAAGAATGTGTGAAATATGAATTGTTAGCAGTGTGACCAGAAGCTTGGCTAAGTTAATCAGAGTTTGGAATGCAGATAATTTTAGACGCTGTTGTTAAAACAGTGTTTTTGTTTGTTATGTTGTACCAGATATATTTTTTTTTTTTTGGCTGTTTTCTAGAGGGTTTTTTTTATATTATTATTTTTTTTTGCAGATACAGTTCATGCTGAGGTCATGCTCAGTGTTAATGCCCTACCATTGTTAACAGTAGGTGGTGATGAGTTTGTTTTACATTTTCCTGTCCCTGTCTCTTCCAAGATATTTCAGTTTCATATGAAACTTAACACTCTGCTGAATATTTACCTAGATGGTAATCCCAGTGTTGCTTTTTGTAGTTAATATAATAAACAAAATATAACAGCAGAGTTGGAAATGTCACTAATGGGATCCTTTTAATTAAAAAAGCAGGGTGACAGACAGATGGACCATGGACACCAGAAAAAAGCAATGCATTGAATAAGACTTCAGAAATTGCTGTCATTTTGTTTTAAATGTTGCATAGGGAATTCTGGAAGTTATGATGGAAGACATGAATGTGAACTCTGCTATTAGAGAAGAAAGAAGTCTGTGTTTGGGGGTGAGGATTCATAATACAAAAAGCCTTCTGACCTCAGCCCAACTAGAGAATGTAGTGACACATGCACGCATGAGTTTCCAAATTTTCCAAGTACAATGTTTTTCTAAACAGATTAGTTAGAAGAGAAGGTGGATGTTCTTGAGAGTTTTTGCATACTAAAGCATATACTTAATTCTGAAGTTGAAACATGGCAAATGTGGCCTGAAATTTGCTCAACTTTGGGTGCTACTCCTTCAGCTAGGAGATAAGTATGAAGAAGCCCAAGTGACAGCTTTAAGCTATTTATGATGATTTGTCTTAAAGGAAAAGCCAAAAATATTTTTCTTTCTACAGTTATTAAGATAAAAATAAATCATTTCTTTGCTCTTTCATTTTGTCTGTTTAGCATTTAATCAAAAATACTTGCTGCCTTAGTTGTAATATATTTTAATGTGGCTTTTAAACTTACAACTGTGATAATGTTTCCTGACTTAAAGAATATGTGCTTTTAAGTTGAATGAAGGACATTTTGTTTTTCAATATGCTGTAGACCCTTTAAGAATTCGTGTATATTATACTTTTTGAGGTGAAAATGCAGAGTATGCTGAATTTGCTGTACAGATGCACATTTTCCTATATCCATAGGAATTGCTCTTTATCAAATTTGGACTCCTCCATTGTCATTATGAGCAATACCAATTAAGTAGGCAAAAAAGGATTAGTATTTCTAGGCAGGTCACTTATCCTTTTGATTTACTTATTCTGTCTGTTAACATTGAGTATGCTGAGCTGCTTATCTTCTCGACTAAGTTGTATGTCCAAATACAAGAACCCAGATTCATCTTAAAATAATTTACTGTCTAATTCTAAATGCTTAGGTGGAAGAACAGTCCTCAAAAAGGTGCGTTGTTTGTTTTTTTGGTTTGTTTTTTGTTTTGTTGGATGTGTCTTATAAATGGTTTCTTTACATGGAAGACTTGAGAAAATATGCAAGTTCATGCAATCGTAGGATGGCTTAGGTTGTAAGGGACCTTACAGTCTACCCTGTTCCAACCCTCTGCCATGACCAGCAGTGTGCCCAGGTGGCCAAGAAGGCCAATGGCATCCCGGCTCGTATCAGGAATGGTGTGGTAAGCAGGACTAAGGAAGTAATCCTGCCCCTGTACTTGGCAATGGTGAGGCCCTGCCTCGAGTACTGTGTTCAGTTTTGGGCACCTCAATACAGAAAGGACATGGAGGTGCGGGAGCAGGTCCAAAGAAGGGCAACAAGGCTTGTGAAGGGCTTGGAGAATTTGCCTTATGAGGAGTGACTGAAGGAACTGAGGCTGTTTAGTCTGGGTTAGAGGAGGCTGAGGGGAGACCTTGTTGCTTTTTTCCAATACCTGAAAGGTGTTTACAGTGAGAGCAGGGTTGATCTCTTCTCACTGGTGACAGAACGAGGGGAAATGGCCTCAAGTTGTGCTAGGGTAAGTTTAGTTTGGATATCAGGAAACACTTCTTTACAGAAAGGGTTGTTAAGCACTGGAATAGGCTCCCCAGGGAGGTGGTTGAGTCACCATCCCTGGATGTGTTTAAAAACAGTTTGGATGTGGTGCTCAGGGGCATGATTTAGCAGAGGGTTGTTAGAGTTAGGGTAGTAGGATCAGATTGCAGTTGGATTTGTTATCTTCAGTGTTTTTTTTTGAACCTGAGTGATTGTATGATTCTGTGCGCACAGTTCCTACCCACCAGCTCAGGCTGCCCAGGGCCCCATTCAGCCTATAGGCTCCCCAGGGAGGTGGTTGAATCACAGTCCCTGGATGTGTTTAAGAGTCGTTTGGATGTGGCGCTCGGAGATACGATTTAGCAGAGGGTCGTTAGAGTTACGCTGTGGTTGGACTTGATGATCTTTTGAGGTCCCTTCCAACCTGAGTGATTCTATGATTCTATGTCCTGGTGGGTAGCTCTATTACCTGGTGGGTAACTCTATTCCTATAAGACTGTGTAAGAAGTTGATATTGCTCCTGTTTATAAGCTTCCTTTAAGTATTTTAACGCATCAGTGGGGTTGCTCTGGGCTAAACAAGTCCAGCACCCTCAGTCTTCCTTCATAGGAGATGTGCACTACACCTCTAATAATCTTTGTGGCCCTCCTCCGGACCTGCCTCAATGACTCCACATCTTTCTTGTGCTGGGGGCTCCAGGCCTGCATGCAGTACTCCAGATGTGGCTTGTCAAAGTCTGAGCAGTTTGAAGTTGGTTGGAATTTTAATGTTGACTTCAGTAGAAGGAGATGTGTATGCAATGACATATACAAATACATGTATTGTTTTGGATTAGTTAACGGTATAAAGTGGAGGCATTTATAACAATTCATAACAAAGTAATACAGGTTTTTCTTAGAGCAAAAAGCTTGCTTGTTTATTGATGTGTGTAATAGGTATATGCTGACACATGCAAATACCAGTATTACTATCAATGTAATGGAAACAGTTCTCCCTCAACTGAAAGTACTTGTTTTGCATTCAGGCATCATATTCAATTATGTTACGAAGATGAAGCCCAAAGTGAAATCTTGAATCAGTTTCTACTTCCACAGCAGCGTACAGTACTGTATGTTGTTTAGTCACCACATATCTCAATAATTCAGAGGAGCTGTCAGTTTGAGATCTCTATCTACCAATTCAGAAGGCAGAAATAATTATTTATGGACTTTGTTCTCAAACTGCCACAATTCCACTGCTCCAAGGAAGTCCGCTAATTCTGCAAGGCATGTACATGACCAGTGCTGTAAAGTACTCTTGGACTTTGCAAGACTAACCTTCATTTGACATTGTCATGATTTTATGGTTTTGGGTTATTGGTATTCCGTATCATAGCATCATGTAGTGCACTGGGAGTTAAAGAGTTAATGCCCCAGTTCTGGGTACCTGTCTCAGAAGAGAAGAACTACATACCTCAGAGGACTTTGTGTTCAGAGAGGAGATAAAGCCTCTAGCAAGGTGACAAGACCAGGCTCACCTACCTTCTGCTCATACCGACTACATGTCTAGCTTCAGCATTAGTGTGAGGCCTTCAGTTTTTGGACGCTCTCATTTAATTTGATTTATTAGCTTCAATTCTAATTATATTATATTACCTTGTATTATAGTGTGTTATCTTGCATTCTGATGTCTTATTTAGTAAATTAGTTTGTTTCTCCTCAGATTGTTGCTGCTGTTTTGTTTTGGGACCCATCTCTCTACCCTTTTTCCCTTGTCCTTTTCCAGGGTACAGATCTGCAGGCCCCTCCACCCCACTAGTCATGGAACTGGGCCAAATCAGCCCGTAAACTGTTGACAGACATTAATAGTAGGTGGAAGAAACTGGATCTACATTAGTTTCAGTCACTTAATCTCTGTTGCCTTTTATATAATGATGATGTATTGGCACTGGGAAAAATATGTTCAAAAGCTCACTGGGAATTTTTATTTTCCTCTAAATTTACGTATTTCAAATATGTTTGGTGCTTTTGAAAGCTTAGACCAGACTGATATTGCTGGATATGACTATTTCATCCATTTGCATAAAAATAACTCTAATGCAGTTGTCTTAGCTTTGTGCTCAGAATGCTGTAAAATAATACAGCAAAAGGATTTGTCATATTAGAACCAAATTTCATGGTTACATGCTTTTGTAGTATATTTGTCTGCGAAAATTGATGGGATTTGTGCTGTACAGAAAAGCAAAGAGTCTAAGTACAGTTGTATTAGGTCTAGTAATCCTATAGCCATGAGAAGAACTTGTGAGAATTGACTTCTGCCATGGAAATGAAGAATGTAGATTATTACTGGTTTGGATGAATGTGTGCTAAGCTACTATTTTTACTCTTTAGTTCTTTAAAGAAGAAAATAATCTAAAGCTATCAAATTATGCATTGGCATACATTCATTCCTAATTTTTCTACAGGGATGCAGCTTGGCTGTGAGAATGAGGAAGGTATTGAGAAGAGTAAGAGTACAAGGAGGATATATCATTTGGAGATCAAGTTCTTGTTTGCTTCAGAGGTTAGGAGTGTACACCAAGATAATAAAAAGAAGTAACTGTGAAGGGCTGTACTTATTCCCACTTTTGGTGATATCTTACTTTTTTTATACTTATCTGATGATACTGTTATGATCTCAGACCTCTGACATAATTGAAGAATTTGTAATTCTGAGAGGGAATTTTGAATTATTTTCACTTTACCAACCTTTCCTGTGCAAAGAATTGACTGTGCCATTCTGTGGCAGCGGAGGCTATCCCAGGGATATATTTCTATGCAATTACCTTCTTCTGTTTTTCCTACAGAGCTGCTGCTGGCCATACCACCTATTTTATGAGACAGCACCAGCAGCAGAGAGCTGGCTTTAGGAAACCAATGCAGACAACTCACTTTCATGTTGCATGAGCAGAAGGAAGTTCTGGGCTGATGGCCTGCAGAAACTGCTGTGCTTCTGCTTCAGCTCTCTTAAGCTCTGGTTATTATCCAAGTCCAATTAGCTTCATTGAAACAAGAGACTCTTCTGACTCCATATAGCAGCCATCTACTTTCTATATCTGTCTTGCTCTCCAACTGTGCTCTGTTCCCTGAAATGTCATGTTACTACCACAGTAGTGTTGTTTTTGTTGGTTTTGTTTGGTTTTTTACCTTCCTTGGGTTCCTAGGAACTTTTACCCAGCTCTAGTTATTGTTACAGATCAGCCTCTGTACGTTTACTTTATCTAAATTCTGGAGAATGCATCATTATATTATATACAATAACAAATAATCTGAAGGTGACAGAATTTAAGTTTAAAAAAAAAAAAAGATTTACTAAGAAAATGCTTTTTATGGTGGGTAAATCTTATCTTGTTATTCTACGTTGCTGTTAATTATGGTTCATTGAAAGTGACAATGACTAGAAGTATACCTAGTCATGATAACCAGATTAAGTTTATTTAAGGCTGACCTATGCTAAGACTAGTCAGGAAGTGGTTTAAAAAAAAAAAATGCTCTCACTTCCATTTACATAACATAAATAGCTTTTTGGATATAGCATAAAATTAAAATGTAATTACTGTCTCAAAACTACATAGGACCTATATATTTTATGCATTGGGAGGTAATCTTGACCAGGTCATCAGTTACTAGAAAATGGCCTGTTTCTCAATCTAGTTCTAACTGGAAGATCTCACTTCACAAAACCAAACTATGATTCTACATTGTAGATGATCACCAGCTTCTTTAAAAAAAGTTGCACCAGAATGTAAAATTCCTACAAGCAGACTTCACAGTACACTTAAAAGCACTCTCTCTGCTTCAGTCATTTCAGTATTTCTTCTTATGTTACGCAGTGTTACTAGATTGTATCTTTGGCTCTCCAGCCATGTTTATACTTCCTAATTACCTACATTCAGATTACTTCTATATTTAAGTAAACCTTCCTATGTAAGAATCCTCTATGGTTGGAAGAGAGCTTTGGATATACTTTTATTTAATTGTAATGCCTTAAATCTTATTTCAGTTCTGCTCATTTCTACTGTTTCTTAGCTCGTGTTCTAGAGGTGTGCTTTTCTTCTTGAATTTATGAATCTGCATGTTTTTATTCCTTTAAGTATGCTTTTCCATATTTTTTTTTGTTTGTTTGTTTTGATAGCTTATACTTACTGTCCATGTACTGCAGAGTACATGCTGAATCTCACCAGTAATTTTTTTTTTTTTTAACTTCAGAATAAGTCTGCTTACTAAGTACTTTTTTAAAAAAGATTCAGAAAGCATGGAGTAGGTAGAATTATGTCAGTTTAATAAAACAATGTTGTCTGTTATGATACTTAGAGTAAATTTTTTTTGGAAGGGATTGTAGTATTAATATATGTATTTTTTTCACTGCTTTTCTCTACCTCATTAAATTCATAAGGTAGTCCTTATTTCAAGGTCTTGTGAATATTCGAAAGAGCCTTAGAGTGCTTAAAAAGAAAGCGTATTGTCAAAACATGTATTTTATTTTGTCAGATGTGTTGCGTGCTCTGTGACAGTCCTCCACATTTATTTATTTTTTTACAGGGTACATGGACCAAGATGAACATTTTAAATCATGTGAAAACAAGTACTGTGGCCTGGGTAGGCACTGTGTTGTGAATGGGGAGAGCGGGCAAGCTGAGTGCGTCTGCATGGAGCGCTGCAAGCCGCACTACAAACCTGTGTGTGGCTCAGATGGAGAGTTCTATGAAAACCACTGTGAGGTACATAGAGCTGCCTGCCTGAAGAAGCAGAAGGTCACCATTGTCCACAATGAAGATTGCTTCTTCAGAGGTAAGTGAAGCTGATCAATATCTGAAATATAGGTATTGGTTATGTGGTTTCAGGTAGTTCAATTTCTATAGAAGATGCTTTTAAAGCATAGCAAATATGTGACTCAGAAAGTTAATAGAGTTAAGTATTTCACTCCAGAGGCATTTTACGATTTTTCTTTTCATTTATATGTAGTGCTATCTGTGATCACTGTTTCAAACCTAAATAAGCAGAATGTTTGTTCAGAATTCATCATTGGTAGTTTCTTAGAGGTGTGGCAGTTGACTGCATTCGTCTAAATGTCTTTACAGTCCCAAAGCCCAACGTGTATTAATCTCTCTGATAGGAAAAACATAATTTCAAATTGCCGAGGGGTTTTGTATGTCTGCAGGTTCTGTGCTTACATTTGATGTTGAAGTTGATGACTAGGTAGACTGACAGCTTATTTGTGGCTAAATGCATCTTGCTCACTTTGAATTTGGACAGTCAGCTTCACTTGTGTGTTTACCAAAGCATTCAAGTTTAGATAAGTTTTCATCTACGGAATGCTGAGAGAGAGATTTTTTAAATCAAGAGACTAAGCATAGTGAAGGTGTCAACAAGTGCAGTTGCTGTGTTGTATGTACTTTGCCTGCGCTTTGAAGGTTCCTGGAACTCTGCCAATATTGACCTTGATTAAACATGTTTGCAAATTTGTAGTGTGCTTTCCCTCATTAAAACAAACAGGTAGCTTTTGGAAAATAATGGTTTTCAATGATGCCAGTTCTAATGAGTCTACTTAAGGGTAGAATTAATTTATATTTTTTTTCTGCAGATTTTATTTTAAGTAGTCTAAGCGATGTATTTACCTCTAACATTGACAGTGGGGGGTTTCAAATCTTCATACCGGGTTAATTTCCATGACAGGAAAAATGTTTCTTCAGAGATAAATTTTGACTGTTAAGATCAAGATAAGAGAAGTTGGGAAAGAAACCCTGTTCAAAGAAGTAATCTGGCCAGAAAAGTTTTTAATGTTCCATGACTGGAAAATAAAATGTGTAAACAAATGTTCTATGTACTTGATTAACATCACAATAGTATATTAGAAGCTACAGTGGTTGAAATTATATATTTACTTGCTGAGTAATTTATAGTGGCTCTTAAACATAGTGAGTTTTGTTTAAGAGTTTGAAGATTACCTTTTTAGGAACTTTCATGATGAATGGAGATAGAATATTGACTTCTCAAGTGAAAGAGGTCCTTGGTTTATATGTTGAAACTCACAATGACATCACAGAGGATTTTGTCTTACTGAAGCTGTGTGTGTAACACGTGTAAACACTACACAGACTACAATGCCTGAAAGTAATGCATTCTGAGGTAGTGAGAGTTACTTCTTGAAGGTGGACCTCCATGAATTGCTGTTTTTTTCTAAATTCAGATTCTTGTCCTGTACCTGCTTTTTTTTTTTTTTTTTTTAAGTAGATTATTTATCACTAAATTTGTTATACTTTTCTTCTCTTGCTTTAGTCCTACAGTATGTTTATTGATTGTGCAGTGAATTATGTGAACTGTTCTTCTCTTTCCTGTGTCTGATATGGAAATATCTGGATTCAACTAAATGAGTCTATAATTTTCCCCTTTAATATGGTTGAACATAGGCATGTACTAGTAATTGAAGCAGGAAGTTTCAAGTATCACTTCTCTGATCATCTTTTCCTGATGTGTATGCAAATTTGTATTCAAATTGTAGATTTTTTGTTCAAGATGATCAGAAATTAGTTTTTCACAGCTTTTATTGTAATTTTCATCAGTTTTTTTTATTAGTGTGTTTGTAGTACGGACGATAAACTTGCATCAGACACTGAACAATTTTTTCTTATAATGCCTTGATTAGATGTTGAATGCAGCTCTTTCAATTACTGAGTATTCTTCTAATATTCTTCTGGTGTACATGAAAAATGTATTCTGCATAGTAGTTCTTTTATTTAGATCCCTTCCTGCGTTCTGCAGGGTAGTTTCTGTTTTTTACCTGTCAAGTCCACTGCCCTGTCTCTGGTTGTTAGTGAATGTAATGCCATATTCTCTTTCAGAAGTGTTCTCAATCCTCAGCTATTCAAAAGTGTCTTCAATTATTTATTGAAGATGATTCTAAAAACTTAAGAAAATGTTTTGGGAACTGCTTTGTGACCTAAGGAACTTGTTTTTCAAGATTGTTGGAATAATAATTTGAAATCACTGACAAAAATGAAGAAGTGAAGAAATGGGGAAGTGAACAACTGACTGGCTGCTAGTTTGGTTAGTCCTGATAATTATCATATTTGTTGTGGTTTAGTTTTTAACCATTCAGTGGAGTATAGGACAAGGTTAGAGAAAGGGGGGAAAAAAACAATGAAGGGAAGGTAAGGAGGGAGTATATCAAGATGAAATTGTTTTATGAGAAACACTGTCTAGAAAGAGTAGGGAAGTGACTGTCCCTCTGTACTGGTGAGATGACACCTCAATCACTGTGTTTGGCTCTGGACTTCTTGCTACCAGAAGGATTTGAATTGTTGAAATGTATTTAGAGGATAACAATGAAGCTGATGAAAACTGACTTGAAAACAAGACCTTTGAGGAGCGTCTGAGGGAAGTGGGTCTGTTATAGTCTGGAAAGAAAGGAGACTGAAGGGAGACCTCAGTGCTCCCTTTAACTACCTGAAAGGAGGATGAGAGAGGTAGGTGTCAGTTTTTTCTCAAGTGAAAAGTGGTAGGATATGACACAAGGTCTTCAAGTTGCACCAGAGCTGGCTTAGATTGGATGTTAGCAATAATTCCTTCATCAGTAGGGTGGTTATGCTTTGGAATGGTCTGCACAGTGGAGAGGTGGAGTCACTATCCCTGGAGGTATTTAAGATGCATGTGTATATTGATTAGTGACGTGACCTAAAGGCAGGCTTGATACTGTTAGGGGGACAGTTGACCTTGATGATCTTAACAGTCTTTGCAATTCTAGATGGTTCTATGGTTCCAAGAAAGTAGAGAAAGTATTGTTATGGACAGTTTTTGTGGTGGGATGAGAAGGAAATAAGAATGATGAATCTAAGGAAATAATAGTGACAGAAATTCCAAAGTCACAGATTATACACTAGACCTGATGTGGATTGTGTGAACTAGGATGAAGTCTGATATGCAACCCCAGTCTGCCATCTCTTCTGTTAGCTTGTTGATTACATAGTTCTGTTGCTGAGTGTTTTCCATGAGCTCTTTGCTTCTAACATCTTTGCTGTTCTTGAGCAATGCATTTTGTGTTTCAGAGCAACTTAATGTGGGGGGGGGGAAAGAGGGAATATGGGGGTGGGTAGAAATAGGACGCTCTGGCTATTACCAGTGGTCGCTTTAACTAGCACCAATGAGTGATGAATAAAATGGCCCAGAACTGCTTTACTTGGTGCCTCTGTCACGGTCTTTGTTCCACAAGGTCTCAGCATGTGATAATAGCTTTGTGCCAAGTTTAGAATGCTGGAGCCATTACTTCCTGGGAACACGTTCCCAGGATGAACAACAGTGGCTCCAAGCTTCTAAACATCTCAGCTGGACTTTTGTATGGGACTGTGAACTACATGAGCTATAGTGTCACTGAATGGTGCAGTCTGGGGACTGAATGCCCCACACTGGATGTCAGATAGGCTTCAGTAATATGTTCCCTTTTGTGTTAGCTTCTTTTTTTTTTTTTTTCTCCTGAATTCAGGTCAGTAAACCTAAACAGGAGACAAAAAACTTCTTCATGATATAATTCAAGTTATATTTCTTCACACAATGATCTTCTAGGTGTTTTTCTAATAAAAGTTTTCTCTTTAACAGCGATAAACTAAATCATTTTGACAAACTGAAGTTTACTAGAGTTCCTAGGATTGTAACACATGCTTCTGTGTGCTAGGACTTTTACAGAATATTTATAGAGTAAAAGTTATTTCAGATATAAACTTTAACTTTTAAGTAGTTTCTGTATCATCCTTCTGATGTTAACATTTTATTTTCCTTTCTATTTTGTTCTATCACTTTTCAGAAACTTCTAATCTCTTAAACTCTGTTAAGCTTCAATTTCTGTTACTACTCCTAAAATGGGTAGGTTTCTGAGGACTGTTATGCTTGCTACTCTGTTCATAACTGACAAACAAGTGAAAGTAGAAACTTAGGAAACTAAAGAAAGTCTGCTGATGATACTGAGTTGTGAAGGACAGTGAGAATAAGAGCCAACTACTAACGAATTGGAAAGGGATATGGGTCAAATGGAAAAAGTTCACAGTATATATGACAAATTACGAAATGGCTTATGTAGAATCTGAAAAAGGTTCACAAGATCATCAGGCCGTGCTAAGGGTGGGTATGGGTAAATGTTTTGTCTTCTATTCCAATGGAAGAAGGGAAAAAACATCAAGGATGATGACACGAGCAAATTCCAATTTAAAACTTGTGGTTTCTTTTTTTTTTTCTTCTTATTTGGTATGCAGGAGATCTTGTGGGTAAAAGTTATGTAGTATTTCACAATCAGACTTTACAAATACTAGAGTCAAGTATGTAGATTTTTCTTATGCATGTTCTAATATTCCCACCATCCGGGGAGTGGAAAGCCACATAACTACTCTTAATATTTATGTGAAAGTGAGTTGACGTGAACTAAATCCTAGCAGTACCCTGCAGGAGAGATCTAGAATACTAATCTAGCCGTTCCAGTGATAGCAACAGGATTAGTCCAAAGATATTTCATGGTAATCTGTGCCTTAAGTCAGTGTAGTCTTAGACTCATTTCTGAAATATTGACACATTCATTTAGAAGCAGTAACACTTATTTTGTCTAATTTAAAGTTTATGTACTTGAAAAGCAAACATAAGTCTCTCATGTTATCAACCTCACTTCAGGAAGAATTTGATCTTCAATATCAACCTTGAATATCCATGCTTGTTATTCAGTGTTGATCTTCAATGTCTTTCAAAAGAGACTTAGGATATGTTAATTAAAATGAGATTCTGGTGCAGTATTTTCAACTCAACAAAAAATTTCTAAGGCGTTTCCTTTGTTCTGTGTCTGTCAGCTGGCTTCCCTGTTGGTGTTCTGAAACATCATTATTACATTCTTTCTGAAAACATGATCCCCTGTGCGGACAGAATACACCCTTAAGGTTGCTGCTGATAAACTTCTAAAATTCAGCTATCACTCCAGAAGTATATTCCACATAAACTGGATTATAAAACAAACCAGGAAAAACCTTTTATAAATCTATCAGAGGAATAAGGAATGAAAAAACATTTGTCTTGTTCTAAACATACAGTGTTTGTCAGAATATAACAATTCTTTGACTTCTACTAGGAATTCAGTCCATGATCTACATAGATTCAAGTTAGTGAAACACTGTTAGAATTCGAGATGAACTTCTGAAGTGTTCCCTTCATGCAGGGTATTTCATATATTTTTAACTGTTTACAGTATGCATTACTCATCCATAGAATAGAAGAAACAACGGTTGGTAAATATTTGGCATCTTTTAGTATTTTATGTCGAAAAGGGATGTTGTAGCTAATGGAAATCTGGTTCTTTTTACTGTTTTATGAAACTAGAAACTAAGTTTTAGCACTTGCTCTAATCTGCTGTCCCTACATTCTTTATTTCCTGAGTTGCGTTGCTCATGAGATTTGGAAGGTTGTCCATTGTTTTTTTTCCTTCACGCATTTGTGAAAGAATTGTCACATTTTTCCTAAATCGCTCCAAATTGTCTTATACTTCCTTAATTGTCCAAACTAGTAGAAAAGCTAGGTTTGCATGTAGAATATCTGCTATGGGAAGAGTGAAGTTGTAATGCAGTACTCGTACTCTACTAAAATGTACAACTCTATTTTTTCCTTCCCTTTGGTTTAAATACAATGTAGGATGGGAGAATAACAAGCCACAACCACATTATAAAGAGATTTTTCTGAATGACTAAGAACATAGCAAATATATGTTTTCAGTCTTAATCTGCAAATGGTATTATCTCACCACTGGAATAAATGTTTATAAGCTCTAGCCTGTTATGTATTCTGCATTCATATAGTTGTTAGGAATTAGTATTCTCTAGTTAATCTCTGTACAAAAATTAATGAAGTTTGAAATTGCTTGTAGGAGCATTGCTTCTGTATGTTACTGTGTAAGGAAAAGGATATGTGGGCATAACAAATTTTTATTGGTAGAAAAATTTGAGATTTTTTTTTTTTCTGATTTTAGTAATAAAGCTGAATCTGTTGAAGGAAGCCCATAGTGAAAACTGTATTCCAAAGTCTCTGTCAACTCACTGACTTAGACAAGCAAGATTAAATGTAGACACAATTATTTATGTTGGAAACCTATTTGTGATGATAGAGTGTAGGAGCATAAAAAATTTCAGTGAAACTGCTTTTAGTGTAGTGTTCTTTTCCTAATGTAAATGGGAGAACAAGCTTGAGAAAGAGGAGACTTGTTCTAGTATCTTGAGATCGGAGTGCGAATTCTGTTTGCATGAGCAAAGCCACCTAAATATGGGCCTGGGCAGCTGTTCTGGGTGGCCTGCTGGAGCTTGCATTGGGCCTGATGGACCCAGAGGCTCTTCAACCTCAGCCATTCTGAGATCCTGTTTGGATAAGGATTTCTGAAAAACACCCTTACTTCTGCCTGGTTTTGGAGGGTCAGCAGGTGGTGTGCAGCAGTCTGCTTGAGCCAGTAGTGTCCAGTACCTTTGAAGGAGACTGGGAATCAACCAAGGAAGACAAAGAGAAGTAGTAGTTCTGTTGAAAGACAATCAGGGGAGAAGGTAAGATTAGGGCACTCACTTCTAACCTGGCTGCTTCTTGTTGCAGCTAGAGCACTGTAGGTCACTGTGCGTTTTCTTTGCTCTTTTCCTACTTTTGATTTGGTCCTGTTACAGATGAGTGCTGACATTGCCAGAAGGAGAGTACAAGTGCAGTCCAAATATTTTCTGCATCCTCAATTGCACCTTATAGCATTTTACAATAATAATTGGTAATCTCTGGATAAACAACAGGCTACAGCAATGCCTAATGTAACCACAGTGGCTGCATGTTCTCCAAACCGAATGCTTCTTGATGCCAGCTATAATTCTCTGTAATTATTCTAATTAAACATAACCTAATCTGATAAGAGAGACTATTGGCTTGCAAAAATTATTACACAGTAAATCAGACAATTTAAACTTTATAATTATGAATTTATTACAAATGGAGGAAATCTAGTCTTCAGGCAGACATTTAAGTGCTATATATTTTTTCACAGTTTAGAATAACAACAAAGCATTAAGCTGAGGAAGGCATACATGCACACTGATTTGTCTAAAATACACTTCTATGATTTTAATTAAAATTATGTCAGCTTTTTCATTAGGTTTTAAGGAAAATTTATGTTAACAGATATTATTGTTGGCTTTTAAATATCATTAAACTTAGATAAATATGTAAGGCACTGGCATAATAGTTGAATTCAAGGTGGCTACTACATGGTATACTATTTGAGAGAAGAAACAATTTTTTCCCTCAAATAATAGAGAAAATTAAGCATTAAAAATGATCATAAACATCCATTTCTGACGTTAGTAGCTTATAACTGATGGGGGAAATGAATCTACAGGAGATAAAACAGGCCAGTTAAAAGCTGCTTCTTTTGGTTTGCTATTTGCTTTTCCCGTAGTAGTATCATGGAAATACTTCTTGCTCACATAAAACAATGCTCGTTTCATAGGGTTGTTGTTGTTTTTTTGTTTTGTTTTGTTTTGTTTTGTTTTTTGTTGTTTGCTTATCCATTAGAAATAAATTAAGAATACTTAGCTTTTTTGGAACCTGAAAAATTGTTTTGATTTTTATAATATAATCAATGTTGGCAGTGCCTTATGTAGGTACAGTTTCACAAGTTTCTTTAAGATATTCTATAGGTATTTATAATCATCATAAAATCAATCATAGAATGGCCTGGGTTGAAAAGGACATAAAAGGTCATCTAGTTTCAATCCCCCTGCCACAGGTAGGGTTGCCAACCACTAGACCAGGCTGCCCAGAACCACATCCAGACTTGCCTTGAATGCCCCCACAGATGGGGCATCCACAACCTCCTTGGGCAGTTCCAATGCTTCACCACCCTCTGAGTGGAAAAATTCCTCCTAATATCTAACCTAAACCTCTCCTGTCTTAGTTTAAAACCATTCCACCTTGTCCTATCGCTATCCACCCTCATAAACAGTCATTCCCCCTCCTGATTATACACTCTCTTCAAGTATTGGAAGGCCACAATGAGGTCTCCTTGGAGCCTTCTCTTTAAGCTAAATAAGCCCAGTTCCCTCAACCTTTCTTCATAGGAGAGGTGCTCCAGCCCTCTGGTCATCTTAGTGGTCCTCCTCTGGACCTGTTCCACAAGTTCTGCATCTTTCTTGTGCTGGGGGCCCCAGGCCTGGATGCAGTACTCCAGATGGGGCCTCACAAGAGTAGAGTGGAGGGGGACAATCACCTCCCTCTCCCTGCTGGTCACTCCTCTTCTAATGCGCCCCATAACATAGTTGGCCTTCCAGGCTGCAAGTGCGCACTGCTGGCTCATGTCTGGCTTCTCATCCACCAAATAATCTACTTGAAATAGCAGAACATAGTTACTGAAAAGTAAGAGACTCTTTCAAATTTGAAACTCGGTGAACAGCTTCAAATTTTTATGTTCCTTCACATTTAATATCTAAAACACTGATACAAAGGTAATGTCCCCACATCAGCACCTATGCTATCGGATATTTTCAGTCTGCTTGAAGTGTACTTTTTTGTTCTTATTTGTTGATTGGTTTTATTTGTTTGTATATATTCTATTTTTTGAAGTTGTGATATAAGTAAGTATGAACAATGTCCAGAAAATAATGAGCTTCAAGGAGTTTATAACAGAGAAAGAATTAGGCAGTGTGCTCCACTAATTAAGGGCTAATATTTGTTTTAGATACTTGAACAGTGTGGAATTGTTGAACGTTGTTGCATATATTTTCCCTTTATTGTCAGGACTTGGAATATTTTAGATTGAAATCACAAAGGTTTGCTACTGATATCAAAGTAATATTGATGTTAATGTTGTTTGAAATCTGGTTTTTTGTTTGTTTGTTTTCCATGGAGAAATTAGATTGTTTAAAGTTATTTGAGAGTTTAAAAAAAACAGTCTCTGTCAGTTGACTGAGCAAATGTACTTTTCCTAATACTCAAGCATGGAATAAATTAAATTTGAGGCAATGGAATCTAATTAGGTCCTTTAGTTTTCTCTTTGTCTGAAATGGTAAAACTGATGTTTTCTTAAAATTATTGGAAATAAACAGCAGAAATAAAAGAGAACAGATAATGACAAAAAAGTTAAAACAGTGCCTAAAGGGAAATTATACAAAACCTCCGTTTGCTATGATGTTTAATTTTTTTTTTTTTCTTTTTTGCTCTGTACTTGTGCTGGATTTGGGTACAGTTAAATTATGTGCTATATAGCATGAGAAAAGTTTGTCTCCTTAAGGGCTAGAGCAGATGGTGGATTTTTTTTATTTTATTTTTATTTATTTTTTTAAAACTTTTCACCATTTAGAGACAAAGTCTGCTGAATCTGTAGAAGAATAATTGTTTTTGCTAAGGAAAACTACTGATGTTGGCTTTAAGCAAGTAGGGTTCTTAGGTGTAATCTCTATAAAACTACTACTAAGACTTCCAGTAGACACAAAGTGTACTGACGCTTTATTACTAACAGTATTTCAATGCAGATTTTGTATCTGCTTAATAACATCAGGCAAGTGCTACAGGCTATTTAATGAAATAGTAAGTTTTATTTTTTATTCATTCTTTGTGTGTCAGGAAACTTCACTTGCAAGTAGAAAGCTGTGTACTTAGCATTTCTGTCATCCATTGTTAGATAACAATCTTCTAAATACACAGGGAATCTGTCAAGAATATGGAATTTACTTGTGCCCTTATGATTAATGTGCCCTGGAAAATAAATCAAAAGGTATTCTGAAGCTTAGCAAAAGGGCAAGTCTTATATAAGTTAAAAAATAAAAATAAAAATCTGCAAGTGAGAAAATACCTTTGCTTTTTAAAATAATTATGGTCAAGAAGTTGTTTCATTAGCGCTCCTAAATTTAAGACAACTGCTGAATGGACCGTTTCTTTGTTATTTTCCCATTTCAGCTTCTCTTTGAAGAAGGTCCTTGCCTATCAAATGGAACATAAAGACTTTTATTGGTCCCTAATGATGCAAACTATAGTTGTGTAATCATCATTTTAGAGTATGAGCTCTGTGTGTTCTTATATTTGCTGTCATTTTATCACAATTGTAGAAGAATCTTTAAGTGTATTTGCTTTAGCAGATGGTGAATGGCCACACTGGGAATATATCCATCTTTTTTACTGTATGATCAAGTTTCACTGCAGATACTTTAGTTATGGTAGCTAGAGAAAAACATGCTTCTGTAATAATAAGCTTGGAAGGGAAGAAAAGGTAGTAAGTTTTAGAGGCCCTTGTAATACTGAACAGAGGAAGTCAGTATATATCAGATACATGAGGATATCTGATATGATATGTAAGAATGCTAATGCTTTCTTCAACTGTCTCAACACTTTGAAATTAAAGGTATTATTAAAGAAATTAGAAATTGCACATTTCAGCTTTTTTTTTTTTCATATTTAATAGTAATAATAATAAAAAACAAAAAACAAAAACAACAGCAACAAAAACCCCTGAGTATTTAGTATTACAGTGGAGATGGGAGGAAAGCCTTCCACTTGATATGGGTTTTTGTCTGGTATGTCACCTGAGTGAATTTCAGGCCTAATTTAGGCCTAACCATTGAAAATAACGAAAAGGCTGCAAGTGATTTTTTTAGAGTCATTAAAGTCAGATACTTGAGAAATAAGTGGCGTATTTAAAGCATGAAAGGAGGTCAATTCAGGATCACGTTGATTATGTAAAGACCTTTTTAGATCACTTTCAATCAGGCCAAGTCTAAGTCTTGAGCTACCCACATGTCTTGCTTTAGTATTCAAATCAAAAGAATAAAATAACAGACATGGAATATGCTTTTTTAAATAGTCTTTAAGGCCTCGTGGTTTCAGCTCTTCACTTAAAGGTGTAAAGAAATGTGACAAAGTCCCTGTTCCAAATAGGTTTAAAAGAACAAGCTGTATCCTAGGTGTCTGAGACTGATTAGGAGTGTGTTGTCTCACACGAATTTGAAACAATCAAAACACTTTGCAGAGGGTTGTACATTTGAAAACATCTGTTCACAGCTGTTTGCTTTTGAAAGGGAAGGCCCAAGAATGTTTTCTGTCTGAATACTTGGCCTGGGAGTAAATGTTTCCAGGTTGGTAGAGGAGACTGGGAGACGATACTGTTGCATCCTGTGAAGGCAAGATACAAGCTGGTATCTCCCTGCTTCCTCTCATTTCTGCTGATTTATATTTGCAAGGTCTGGAAGTCGGGAACAATTGAGTTCCTGCTGATGTTTTGACAAGCAGAAGCTGTCATTCAAAAAGTGGGCTCAACTCTCTGGACTATAAGTAAGAGTATGTATATCAGTTGTCAACTGAGCAGCACAACCTTGGGCGACCTGTCGCTATGAAGAGCAGAATATCAGTAACCTCTGACACCAAGATATGGCTGGATCAAGGAGTGGTGAGCTGCTTTGCTTTCCTTTGTTTCTGTATGTTTCTATGATTTCTGTTCGTCTTGTTTTCCTCGTTTTCTACCATTTCTCTTTTACTTTTTTTGCTCTTTCACTCCTTGTACTAGCTGTTGCCTAATATTTCCTTAAGAGATTTAGCATAGGAATAACTCCTGTGCCAAAGTATTCTTACTTCTAGCACTCGTTAATAATTAACAAATTAGCTGATTTTTGCCTCCAAGTAGACTATTAGTTAAGAAAGTTCTCAATACATTGATGTGTATTATTCCTCTGAGTATTGGATGGCTTCATCGTGGTATCAAGCCCTGCTGACTAGGGGAGGCATGACTCAGGAGATCAAGAAACGTACACCTCCCCTGAAACTCACTGAATGGGATGAAACTCTAGGCCTTTCATGAAGTTGGCTAATACATGGTCATTCCTGTGACATTAGGACCTCTGAACATTTCCAGAGGACTTTCCAGGGTTCCAGAGTTGGTGAACAGCAAAACAAAAATGAATTCTCAATTTTGGAAAATACATTTTGTGTAGGAAGCATACTTTAAGTTGCCTCATTACCTGTGAGTAACAGAGTCAAAAATAATAATCACAAGGCACAGAGTGGCTGTATGCTGTATTGAGGGGTTTCCATTATACTGTGTTGCACCCAGGGATCCCCTTTCCTTTCCCTGCAGGAATCTTGTCCTGATTTCTTCATGTCCCTTCTGTAGTTAATGCATGTTCAAATGAATTTTGTAGTGGTAAGAATCTTGTCCTGATTTCTTCATGTCCCTTCTGTAGTTAATGCATGTTCAAATGAATTTTGTAGTGTAAGTGATAAATGGTATCTTACTCATTTGTAGATAAATGAGTGTATAACTGCACAAAAAGTATAACTTCTGTTATCCTACTGTTGTCTTGCAGCAAGACAATAGCATCTTCCCCTTAAGACCAACGTGTACATATGTATGTAATTCATAGATCCATCAAAAAATTTCCCACTTTTTCTCCAAAAATAGTATTAAAAAAAAATAATTGCTTCATCTGCTTTTTTTTTGTTCCTTTGCTTGCAAATGGTTGTGGCACTGGTACACTTTGAAGTCTCGTGGATTTCCGAGCGTGTATTTTATTACTGTGAAAGCTCTGTGGATGGGGCCAGTCCATGGCATTCTTTTTGTATATTAGCTTTTGGACGATAAAAAACTTTTAATTTGGACTAAAGAGTTGTTTCTTTGAACAGTGCAGTTATTTATGCAGCCAAAGGGCTGGGACTTCAGGATGCCTTATTGATGCATTTTCAGTCTACATTTGTGAATTATATACAAACGCTTTATCAACCATTCTAGACCTTTAATTGGAGAGAAAAAATAATCGACTAAAAATTGAAAAATTTAAGTGTCTATCTTTGTACTTGTTTTTGTTAAACCTTAGACAGTGCTGTACTCCTACAATAATTTGATAGCACAGAGAATTTATTCAGCTTTCACCTTAAGGATGGTTTGGTGTTTGTGGTATTTAAATGATTATTCATACTGAATTATGTAAGGTCTTGAATTTTCAATATGGAAAGCTGAATGGGATATTATTTCTAAAAGGCAAAGGAGAAATCAAAGAATAAAGGATCTTAATTCTCAGGATTTTGGGAAAGAGAAAGTGAGCGTATGTATCTGCCTAGTGAAGTAATGGAGTCCCTGTGACTGGAGGTTAAAAACATGTGACAGGACAAGAGAGCTACATAATTTCATTTAGAGTCCCTTTTCAATGAATGGGAGGACCTGATAATTTTTTGTGATCCCTCCCAACCTGATCTGGTCCAGGATCCTACGTTCTCTAACATTATTAGTAAAAACTGAATATCGTAAGTTAATATGCTTATTGGACTAGTAGGGAAGAAGTTTGCTTCCCAAGAAATTGAAAACAATTTTTTAATGGTAAAAATGTAGAAAATAGTTCAAGCCTATCTTTATATGGAGCTGAATAAATATGAACATGAGTGATAAATGCAATGTAAATGATGAAGCTAAATAGCTCTTTGGGAAATACACTAACTTGTATTTCTTATAATATTCATAAAAAGTCTGTTTAAAAAAAAAAAAAAAAAAAAAAGCATAGTTGGTTCACATAAACTTTCCAGAAAAGTTAAATACTTAAAGCTAAGTTATCTATCTCTTCACTAAGCACCGGCAGTTATTTAGCAAGCGGTATTGTGAAGCCACATTTTTGAGTATTAAGAAGGGGATGGAAGTTTGTGTGCAAAAAGAGTAGAAGGAATTGTTATGATAGTAGTTTATGATACATGGCTGTCTTGCTTGCTTATTGGGAATCTTGTCATGTGGTATCTTTTTCTTATACAAAATTTGCAAATTATTTGTATATTTGTGTAAAAAAAAAATAATAAATTGCATTTAGTTGTGCTTTTATACTTTTTTTTTTTTTTTTAACCTTGGTTTGCAACCTTCTCTGAAGAATTGTGCTGTCTTTGCATGCATTCCTTCAGCTTTATCCTCTTTTCTTTTTCCCTGTCTCTTACGGAGTGGAATTTCTGTTCTTTAAATTCACATCCAAATACCAATAAGGTAATTGAGGAAAAATGATGTTTGTGGGAGCACAGGAGTCTTAGAAGGGTTGGATAAAGCTAACGCTAGCTTGTGATGAAACATTGGAGGGATGTTGTTTCCTTTTGATGTACTTCATAGGTCTCAATTCAGGAAAGAAGTCAAGTCTCTTGGCATGGCTTGTGGTTTATCCTCCCTGAAATACTGTCTTAGGTTTAAAAATTTTTCTCTGAATTTCTTTAAGTGATCTGTTTTCTGTGCTGAAGAAGGTGTAGTTCCATTCTGTGAAACAACCATCTTGCTTTATATTTTGGGGATTAACACCTGGCAGAGATTTAACTGAATCTGAGAATGTTATTTTGCCTTCTTTATGTTTTGAAAACTGCATCAGAGTTATGTTCCTGTTTTACATGGCAAGTGTGACAGTTGAGACAAATCGCTGTAGCCTCATTATTCTTTTTGGTGTTTCTTGAAGTCACCTTGGTCAGTTTCTTTCCTAAGACTGAACCCGTATGTTTCCTTTGTCATCTCCACTGGAGTCCTTGTGGTTGTAGGAAGAATTGTAGAGAGAAACAATGATGGGAAATAACTGTAGAGAATTTCAGAATTTCCAGGATATTTCTGAAACAACTGCATATTAATAAATGTTAGCTTGAATAGAAATAAAAGACTTGGGTGAAGTAGTAGGAATGAAGTGTAATTAGGGGTAAAGAACACTGTGGTTTATACGTGATTGCTATTTGTTGCACACTGAATTAAACCAAAAGGGAGCATTCTTTTAAAGGAACCTAGACAACAGTTTTTCCTTCTGCTGCTGAGAATGAGTTTCCATCTCTGTGTCTTTGATTCTCAGTGGGAATGCTTTCTTCAGCATGAACCATAATAGGCTATGGAAAAAAAAAAAAATGATTATCATCTGTGACAATAAAAATTGGTCTGCTCTGGGCAGCATTTTTAGATGCTTTGCATATTTGAATTTCCTTGACTACTAATAAGATGCAGGAGGAAACATCATATTGCTTTGGGATGTGTTTCAAAACATAGGCATTTAATAGCATTTTAACTCCATTTACACACAATAGTGCTATTTCCTTTTTTAATAGAAAAGAAACCTCTCGAAGGTAGGAACCTATCAATTGAACTATTTTCAATTTCCTCCACTGACATCCCATATCAACTCTCAAATACATCCCATTACTGTTATGACAGCTGAATCATGCTATAGCAGTTTGTCTGTATTAACAAATACAGTATTAGTCTCTTAATTCAATTTGAAAACAATACCTTTAAACAGTTGTCCAGATGTGCTTTTTATGTGATAATTTGTAAATTTCATTCACGTAAGCGTAAACCTCTTGCTGACTTAAGCTCTGGAAACATGTAATATTTTTACTGTGTCTGTGAAAGCAAAAGCCTTTTCATTCTATGTGAATTTACATCATAACAAAACAAATACTAAAACCATAATTCCTGGTAACTTATCAGTGGTACTGAAGTGACAAAGTTATCATGAGGATTCATTAAGGTAAAACAAGAATTACCAATAGATGTATTTGTAGATATTGGATAACAAAAAACCAAAAACAAATTGTTATTGTCAACTGCTAGAAAACTCTACTCCAAAACATAGCTTCTATAAATGTTATATGGTACATAAAATATTTTGTCCATTTTCACGTAGTATTTTAAATTGACGTGTTTTGTAAATTCGTAGTTATTGCTGAGTTGAGGAATTACAGTTCTTCAGGCTTCCAGTTTCTTCTTCTGGAAATGTGAACTACCTTTAAAGGTGTGTCTGGAGTAATGTTGTGTTTCTGTTCTACCATTTCGCAGTAGTGTAGAAAAGAATGAAAGCGGGAGTCATCTGGAGTGGATAAGTGAGCCTTCAGTAGAAGGAATGGTAGCTACGTAGAAGTGTAAGTGTTGAATAGAAAAGGCATATGGCATAGGCTCATGTGTGTTTATGTGTGCTTGCTCGTATTCTTTCTCTCTTATTCTCTTAGTTTTTATTATGAGAAGCGAAACATCTGTGAGATGCGTGTATGTCACTAAGCAGGTCTGCTTATGCTTTGTTTGTGTGGATCTACAAGAAAGTGAAACAGCTCTGATCAGGATAGCATGCTTGCATTTCCTGGATTGTAAGGCCTAAAATATCACCTACCAGCTAATCCCATAAAATGAACAGGAGAGCAAGAAGTGCCTCAGTTTTTATTTATACATATTTTTCCAGATTTACAAATGACATACTAAAGTAAATCCTCATTAATCAAATTCAATATCTGGAATATTCAAGCAACTGTGTAACATAATTATAATCTGGAATTAGTAGACCACTTATCATTTTGCATTAGGTTAGGAAGTCACTAGTCATTTGAAAAAGAAAGAGGTCTAGACTTTAGTAATCATTGGAGAGAAAAAAAAAATCTCAATTGGAATCATTTTGAAATAAGACACATATTCAGTAAGTTATTGCACTGTAGGCTTACGTGCTATATGAAGAAAGGTTTATTTCCCTAGCTGTACTGAGAGCAATGTCCAGAAGAGGGGAAGAGACTGAAATTAGTCTTAGAACCAACATCAGTGATGGATGAGTGGAGAAATTCCTTAGGAAATGTGATCAGAGCTCTATCAGGAGGAATGAATTAACTCATTGCCTGTGAGTCATGCAGTTCCAGTGTATGTATTTTCAAAATGAACTATCTCTGTAAATCATTATGGGGGGGGGGGGGGGGGGGAAAGCATAAGATTTAGCCCACACAAAGAAATAGAAAATGAATCACATACAATGTATTTTCAGATTGACTGGTTGTAGTTTGCAATACAATTAATCCTACAAGGGCTGCCTTCCCGCCAATTTTCCATTAAATGTTGTTGCCCTGTGACAGATGGTAGCAGTGGGGCAGTCTGCCAGAATGGTGTCTTGACACAGAAGCACATATATGAAGCAAAGGGGTAGAACTGAATTCCTCAGTGCAGAAGAAATGGTGCCCACTGACATCCACTGACACTTGCTGAACAGTGATGGAGACCAAACAGTGGCTGTGGGCACAGTGAGGGGTGGGTGATGTGAATTTCAGCAGTGGCAAAAGAACCAATGGGTCACCACTGGTGCAGGGTTTTGAGAGCGTGGCACACAGTCTTCTGTTTGTCTGTGATAAAAATGCATAGCTGTATTGTATATTGTATTGGTGACTATGTTGAAAACCAGTGTTTTGTAGGTGAGAATTTGCTCTACCAATCAGTGTTACTGTGCTTGTTGTATCTGTTATAGTTTCCATGGAAATCAATAGTAGACTTTACTTTTGGGGTAACCTTCATGTATGTTGCCCAAGACAATTCTTCTTCAGTCAGTGTGGTCCAGGCAAGCCAAATGGTTGGACACCTGTGGTGTACTGTAACTATGTTGCTGTGTGGTTACATGTGTGGTGCACTAAATGTGATACACGAAACAGACCCCTAGATGCATTGGCTATATTGTTCCCACTAGAATAAAAATAGTTTGTTTCATCTCTATAAAGATACAGCTAGGGACAAGTTTATGTATTTAAATATTTATCAGTAACTATGTTGGCTCTGGAGCAGAAAGCAGAGTTTATTTGCTTGGTAGGGATCATTTCCCAGTAGCTGTGCTGCTCTACAAGGGAAATAAACTGTGTTGGGTCCTTAATATTGCAGCTCAGTATTTGTTACTACAGTTGAATCCAGGCTTTGTGTTATGCCCTTCCTGTCCCTTTATACAACAAGGAGTGTTGTGTATTTCCCACTGTTTTGTATGTGGCGTAAGAATTATGTGGTGCAGAATAGAAAGGAGACATCAGATGCATTACTACCGTGTTTATATATCTAAGCTGAGCAATGAATTTAGCCTGAGTATAGAAGGTTTTGTTACAAAAGCTTCTATAGATTTTTTTTTTGATTTTTTTTTTTCCTAGCTATTCTGTTTCTGCATGGTATTTATTTGCTGAGATTATCATCTAAAACCTAATCTAAAATTTTCTCTTCTCGTTTGATACTAAAAATATCCAGAGATCTTTGTCTTAGAGTTTCAAACTTAACCAGAAGTGCTTAAAAAATCATAGAATGGCTTGGATTGGAAGGGACCTTAATGCCCATCCAGACCTAACCTGCTGCTGTTAGTGGGATTGCCACCCATCCAGGCTGTTCGGGGCCCCATCCAACCTGGCCTTGAACAAAGCATAAAGATCAGAGGACATGATTAATGGCATACCAAAACAGTTTATTTTGCTCTCCCAAATTGAATGATACTTCAGGCCTTGTCCTTGCATTGAACTCTAGTACAACATTAAATACTGTTTTAAAGTGTTGCTGAATTTGAATTTGAGTATTGAATGCTTTGATCACAGCTGAACCTTGGATACAAATAAATAAAAAAAAAATCCCACTCAGTTTCCCTTTGAAAATAACCTAGGCGTTTCTTTAAAATATTTAGAAAATTCTGAAGTATGTATGATTACATGTTAGGCAGAATCTCAGATGAGACTACAGAAGCCTGTCAAATGAAACATCTGCAGTTTTAAATATATACTTATATTGGTGGTACGTAAATATGGTTATTAAAATAGGTACCTAGGAATAAAAAATATACGTACTTTGTAACTTCAATATGACAGGGAAATTTACAGTTCTTGTGGAGGACAGAAGGTGGTGGATTATGAAATGTACTTAAGTGATTTACTGTATCTGAGAGAAGACAAGGAATGTTACATGAAGGTGAGATCCAAGAGGAAAAATAGTGGCTGAACAACAACATGAGATCTTTAAACTGAAGTACCAGAAGTACCAGTAACTTCCTGTAAACTACCACAGTATTTTTCATTTACCTACTCAATTTACTGGAAAAGTTGCTTGCACCTTTCAATTCCTATTGTACTTAAGTTCAAGAATTTTTGAGAACGTAGACTGCTTGTGTGCTCTTGGTTTCAATTGGATGGTAAAATAGACTTTCAAAATGGAGTGTGATGTTTCTTATTCTTTTCAGTTGTCTTCTAGACCAGTAGAAATAGCTTTGACACATTCAGGGTTACATATTTTTGAAATAATTTTCATATGGAAAAAATTATGTCTAATTGTTTTTTTAAAAATGTACTTATTTGACCTTCTTCGTGACAGCTTTTTATACACAGGAAGATGTAGGCAGAATGATTTTTAGCAGACAGACCACAAAAAGGGACAAAATTATGACAGTTTTTTTGACTGATAAGTCTAAAATATACAAAGTGTACTTTGCCAGCATTTACTTCTTGTTCCACGTACCTTATGCAAGGTTAAACTGTATTAGCTTTTGGAGTTTGAATTAACGATTCTCATTATTTCTGAATTGTTTATAAACCCCAAATATCCATAATAAGTTGTCTGAAGTTTGGTTTTATAACTCGGAATATAAAGTGCTATTTAATTTGAAGGACTGAGCACGCTCTTGGATTTTGCTTGTTGAGCAGTTTGTGACCTGAGGAGAAGGTCGTAACAGTGATGATTTTTACATACAGAGTATACTTAATCATCATGGCTACTTCAGTTAAACTGAAGACTCCTGGAAAGTGAATATGTGCATATTCTGTCATGGCGTCACAAAGAATGATCTTAAAATATGTTTGTAGAATATAGTTGCTTTATTATTTTGTAGAAGGCCTTAGTTCTATGTTTCTGCTTAATGAAACAGCCTGGCTTACAATTTCATGTGTGTTGTTACAAGCCTCACCTGTCATTTCTATGCTTCAGAAATAATTTGTGAAGATTTCATCTAACTAAATGTACTGAAGTCCAGAGATGAAAGATTTATGCAAAAATGTGTCCTGTGATCAATTTATTGCTGGAATTTAAATAGGATAGAAAAATTTCACCTTGTAATTCACCCTTGAGAGTGAAGCAGTTTGCCTGAAGGATCTGTAGTGCAATCTTCTTTGACAGGATGCCTGCTGATTACAGTAGCAACAAGCAAATGATAGCTTAGATAATCGGTCCCCTCCAATGGTCTTGTCTTTATTTTCTGGCTCTGCTTTAGCATTTGTGCCTTCTTTGGTGTAATTGTTACAATGCATTGACAAAGGAAGAATGTTGCATGTTTTTTGTCATTGCTATTTTTTCACCTTCGCAAGGAGGAATACTTGTATCTTATCAACATCTAAGGTTGATTCTCCCCTCACCCTGCTGATCATTTTGGTTGTGTCTCATGCTATCTACCCTTTCCTGCACATTGTACGTTGGCTTTAACTACAAACTCCAAAACCTTCAGTAAACATCCTTGTTTCACGTGACCAGCAGCTGCAACATGTTCAGTTAGTGCTCACAGGCCAGAAGCTGGGCAAAACTGCCTCAGGAGGAAAGGGAGTGAAAGTTTACTATGTGTATTCTGAAGGAAGGTGAATAAAGCTTTTCTGTGCCATGAGGACAGCACAGAATTTGCTTTAGACCATGCCGGAGATGAATGTTCCGAGCTTAGGTGCTTCCTTAGTTGCACAGAACACTATAGGGGGGGAGGGAAAAAAAAGTGGAGTAAACAGGAAGGCATGCATAGTGCTTTGCATTTATAGATCTTTAGAATGATCTGTGGATCTCCTGGCAACTCTGGAGTATTCCAGGTCTTGTTATGGTGCACGGCTTGTCAGGTTTCTCATGGTCAGATAGCCCCACTTTGTCTAGGGAATTAGTAACTGTGTGTCAGCCATTGAGTGCACCTGAAGTGGGCCTGCTTGTTTGGTTTTCTCTGAAAAAATACTCTGAAAAGTATCTACTTGACATATAGAAAATTTGCTTACAGTTTAGCCCCTATGATACTTCCCTCAAAGTCTATAATTTAAAAATTGCTATGTTTCTCTGCGTGTAGTGGCTACAGTAGTCACAAAATTAACAATGATAGTTCCAGAAAGTTCGTATCCTCAGTTTTTCCTTGGGTATCATCCTATGAAAATCTGTTTACTGAAAAAGTGTACAAAATATTACTGATTGGAGAGTGGTCCAGCTGAAGTCACTTAATAACATAAGCTATGGAGGATATCATAGGTGTTTTTGTTTTATTTTTTTCCTTTGATTTCACTGTGCTTGAGAAAACAATCTCTTTACGAGATTCTTTTACAGCTGTTCTGTACCTAACAGGGTATATACCTGTCCCATGAAAGTAACTGCTTTAAGTGATTAACACCAATCTGATCTACATTTCAAATCTAAAGAACTTCATTCATACTATTTCAAATATTCTATACCTTAAAATATGCATGATGCAGATGTGCAGCATGTGGAGAGCTATGTAGGTTAGGACTACTTGTAGGCAATTAGCTATTAGGCTCTTTATAGCTTTTACTCAAGAAGTAGTAACTGACTATAAGATAAGTTCATATTTTGCATTCAATTTATCTGGCAGACATGGACATATAAATTTCATCAACATAAAATAGTATGGCATATAAAATCCTTATTCAGAGGGTCCTGATTTCTACTGGTTCAGGCAGTTAAGAATAGGTTTGGTGTTGGCAGTATGTAAACATTAACAAGTAATATTTGGAGATTCTTTTCTGAAAGAAAGTCTTCCATGTTAGGCCTGTCAAGAAAGTGGGATTTAATAGGCTGTATAGTCAATCTTCTTGTCCACTCTTTTGTGACTTCTGTAGGAGTCACAAAAAAGCTGACTCAGCTGAAGTCACTCAACGTTTTCTCATTGGCTTTGTTATGGCCAGTAAATTTCATCACAGAGGGGAATAAAGGACTTGAGGCAAAAGTAATACAATGTTAAGTATCACATCACTAGCTTCAATGTTAATTTGAATCACTTTATAAGAAGCATTTTATCTCTGCTGTGTCCTTTCTTACATGGCTGGTTAGTAGGAGTTAGATTTAAGTTAAATTAACTTGTGTCTTCGTTAGAAAAAAGACTTTTCAAATTTTTACAAGTTTTCTGGGCAAATGCTGTGGTTTTGGTGGAGAAGTTTTATTTAATTATATAGAAATCTGCTAACTTTTTAATTGGATGTTTACTTAGAAGTCTTCAATCCTTTCCTACAGTGGTCTTGTAATATGTTGTCTTGCTCCAATTTATAGGAGGGAGGTTCTTTTAGTATATGCATACCCGATGGTGAGATTAAGACACAGTGGGTCAAATGTTAGCCTGACCAGTTTATTACAAATTCTAGTTGCTTAGGGATATGGGGAAGGGAAGACGGGCAATAGAAAAGAGATAGGAAATAAAAGCAAGGAGTCTTTGTAGAGAGCAGGAGAGAGTGTCACCACTGTGGGTCCAATGGGGTTTGTAGTAGGTCCATTGATCTCAGGAACTTGTCCAAACACCGTGGGGGATGGGAGAAAGCCAGGAACCTTTGCAGCATGCAGACCCTAGGGGGTTCTTCCAAAGAGGTTTTCCCCCTCAGGTAATTCCTCCATCAAAAGTTTCTTTGGGAGTTCTTTTCCAAAGTCCTTCATTTAGTGAGAGCCTTTTATCCTCTGTTTCTCAGGCATTTTTTCTTTTTCTTCTTTTCTCTCTGTTAGCATTACATACCTGGCCCGATAGATAAGCCAGCGGGGAATAATGCCTTGGTTGCCATGCACAAGCATTATCACCTTTTGCAGTGTTCAGTTCCTTCTAGCCGCACCCCCCAAAAAAGACTGCTTGTCCACTTCTGCTTATCTTTACAATCATAAGCAGAAGTATTGTGGTACAGTTACACCCATCACTTGCTCTCCTAGACAACTGTCAGTTAGATAGTTGCCAGAGTCTTACCACCAAAAAGGCCTCATGAAGCAAGCTTTGAGGAAAGAAAAACAAAACAGTTTTATATTTCACATATGTGTAAAACAGTTGCCTCTTAACTATAGTGTGGTTTTGAATTTATTTCCGTTAATTTTGTTTAAAGCTTTTGGCAAAATAAATAAATTTGCTAATGCGCTGAGCATATGTAAACTTAATTCTTGAAATAGAAATTGCAGGATATTTTGACAAATTGTCCTCTCAGATTGTAAGTTTTTAAAATCTATTTTTCTTACCCTGCTGCTTTTATCCACCATTATTATTTTGTATTAATGATATGGTATTAAATCTAGTAAATAGCTTCAGCATATTAAAATATCAAGGATATAGATGTAATTTTAAAGTAATTGTCCTAGTTGTCTTTACCCAAATATCTGAATTCCATCTCCATACCTTGAGAGCAAAGACTGGATTCATTCTTCTATTTGTTGTTCTGCCTTTTTTTTTTTTTTTTCCACTTTTCCTCCTGCATATTAGTATAGCACTTGAATTAAAATACGAAATATTAACAAACAAACAAAAACACGTTACTTTCTATAAAGAACCAAAGATTGTTGCTGCCAAGGTAGGCTGGTACCAAAGTCTGTCCCAAGCCAGATTGTCTGGAATTTCTCTTTTCACGGATGGAGTCAGAATTCAGGTGTTTATATATCTCACCTGTAGTTGTATTCACAGCTCAGTGGAACTACTTGTAAAACTGATTGACATGGAGAAGTTGGTTTCCCTTGTGCATTCATCAGACAGAGATGTGGGAAACAAGAATCAGGTGTCCCTACTGCCTCGTGTTGGGTGGAAGCTCCAACTCAAGAATTGCACTTGACAACAACAGCAATTCTCTCAAATTTGAGGCTTGTCCTCTTCTGGTTGAAAATGAGATGTTGTTCCGATTGATAGATGAGGAATATTCTGCAGCTTACTGTTTGGAGCACTAGTGTAGAAGGATCAAGTCCTAGTCCTTGCTGAGGTTCTAAGCAACAGGCAGAACTGCAGTGAAGGAGACTAAAAGGTAGACTAAAAGGTAGCTTTTTTTTTTTTTTTTTTTTTTTTTTTTACCATCTAGTCTTGAAGCTGAAAAATCTTCCAGGGGATGTGGCTTTGCAGAAGGAATAATTTGCCTGAAGAACATTTTGAGTTTTTCATTTTTTTTCCTGTGAATGTCTGAGTTGTAATAAATATTCTCCACTGCTTTAGTTATTAAAGCTGTATTCCATTCTTTCTGTGCTTTTCAAGTCTGAAGGCTTTTCTAAACATAGTCCTAGTTAATTTGGAGAGTTTAATACTGATTTGAAACTACGTAAAAAAAGGGCATAATTTGGTCCCAAATGGTACTTTGGTATGACTGTGAAGGTTACTAGACAATCACTCAAAATATTGTGATGGTTAGAGACAAAAACTTGAGGGATACTGATAGCTAACTTGCCATAATTAAAGCAATTTCTTAGCATAATTTGACTTTTAGTCAGGCATACGTGAGAGCTATAATCAACCTTTTTAAAATTTCTGTCTTTCAGACCTAAGATGTCTTTGAGGTGAGACTATATCAAAAGGACTGTTTTGCTTATTTTATTCGGCCACAGAGTTCTTTTTTGTGGCTTGCCTTGTTTAATATGATTCTTTGAGAAGTCAGTTTTTTGCATATTTTTGTTCGAGTCCAGATGAGCTAGCTGTTCTCACAGTTAGTGAGAAAGCTGGAATTTGATTTTGATTTGGGTTATCTTATCTAGTTCAGTTAGTGTTTTTACTGTAATAAATAATGAACCATAATTGATGATGGAATTTCAGTTCTGAGTAGCCTGCATCCAGTATTGAAAATCTTACTTAGTGACTAGATGATTAGATGCCAATATCTTGAAGAGGAATTGTGACATTCTTTAGGAGTTCCTGGGCTGTCTCTGATTCTTCCCCCCACCCCCCATAGTTTTCCTTTTCTCACATAAGAGAATTTTCCCATGTTATACCATATCCTAATCTGGTCCAGGGCAGCATTTACCAATTTCATGAACAGAAAATTACACTGCATACTTTCATTTTATTCTTAGAAGTATGAATCTGGGAAAATATTCTATTTCTTAGTTCTTAAATTACTATTTTTATTTGTTTCTCGTGCTAATTAACTCCTTTCCAGCCATATTATTTAATCTTACAATTTTGATTGTGTCTGTTTTCCTTCCCTCTTTTTCGTTCTTGCTGAGAAGGCAGTTCATTTTTAGTTCACCTAAATCTTATCATATAAAACTCCCTCAAGCATTTAATTCCTTTGCTGTTCTTCGAGTCTGTTGTAATTTGGCCATAATTTCTGGTAATATGCCCAGAATTGAACACTGTTCCAGTGGCAGCTTTGAAAATGCAGTATACTAGGTACCCAAACACTGTCATGTGCAGCTTTTTATATGTACAGCCTAGCCCAGCAAGGGCTTTCTTGCTACCAATTTACACCAATGAAATATGTTTTCTTTCTCAACCCTCCTGATTTTTATGTTGTTCAGAGATTTTCTTCTTAATAAACAACTATTCCAAATTATTTTTTTCCAAACCAACTTTGTTGTTTTCACATTATGTTTTGAAAATACATCACTGGTATAGTTTTACCTTTGAGTTAGTATAATTTGTGTATTTCTTTAGTTTATTATTTATTGAATTTTCCAGGTCATAACTGAGGAGATTAAGTACTTGGACTAAGAAAGATTTGTGTATAACTCAAGAAGTTATGTTTCACTGTGCAGTATGCACCGTATCCTAAAACTCCCTTGAATGTAGCTTATTAACATTTTATTTCCTTATGAATCCAAGTTAGTGTCCTGTGGTCATATTAAATCACTCACAAAATAGGAATGTTTTAATTCATTACATTGCTTTATTTTTCTTTTCCATGTGCTTTTCTGAATAACTATGAAATTCAGTCAGGATACTTATGACAGAAATAGATGACTTTTTCCTTTGCCATGGGTTGACACCATTTTATTTTAATCTAACTCTTGATATAGCCTTACATGCAGGCTACTAGGCTGGTTTAGACGTAAAAATGACTCTACATATTCTATAGGCCTAATTCCATAAGGTGAACAAGCATATCTTTGCAATATTCTTAGGGGGTAACAAACAAAATGATGAAAATTCAGCTGCTCAATCCAGTCCCCTCTCATACATTTTAGGGCCCAAAGTAGCTCTGTATTCAACATGCTGTTTCATTTTTCATCATTGGAAGTGCAAATGTGAATAAAGCTTCTCAAGATAAGACACTTAAGTCTTATTTGTGGATAAGTCACAGTAATTAGGGTTAATGTGCTTTATAAGTTTATATTTGAATATTTTCTGACTTGTGAGAAACATAAGATTTCCTCATTCCAGCTGTGAGCCCACTTAGTACTAATCTTCAGCCTTTAGCAAGACTGAGTGGAAACACAGGCAGTATTAAAATGAAAAATCATCTCAGGAAAGGAACGTAATCTGTAGAATGCCTTCCAAGTACAGTGTTTAGATTTCATCTGAACATGTGAAAGTGTTCAGTATATTATTACTGAGCCAGAGATGGTGACTTTTTCTTTGAGCACAAATAGTTTTGCTGAGCAATTAATGACACAAATTTGACATTTATTCCTTTAATTAATGTTACATTTGAATGACTATGTTCAGTGAAGTCAAATTGTTTCAAGTAAACATTATTTATAATTTTCTAAACTTTAGATAGTCCTGTATCTTTTTTTTCTTCAGTATTTTTAGCACTTCTTTTTTAGTAAATAAACCAGTACGTATGGTGTTACCACATTGCTCCCAGCTAGTCAGGTTGGAGTGCACAAAGAGTATTTCTCCAGTGTGCTTAAGTAGAACAGGCAGCAGAAGTGGAAGTGGCAGGCTCTCACTTACGTGGAACTTTTCCTTAAGGTTTTACTTATTACCTAGAATGTCAGCAAGCAGAACAAGAACTTAAAGTCTGTTTGGTTATAGGTTCCAGTGGCTCTTTAATGTTTAGCTCCTTTTGACTGAGTCAGGCCCTTCCCCTTTGCAGTCCCCTTCACCATCTTGCTTGAGTGCAGTTATTACTTTGTTTCTCTTTTGTTTACTCCTCTGCTTTCACTGACCTCTTACTTTTATTAGTAGTTCCATACTTTTCTGTCTACCCATTAGAATGCTTTCTCCTGTATTACCCCTAGACAAGAAAAAAATGCTGAGATGACAGCTGCAGTTGAACTGCAGCTTGCTTTCAGGTTCTAGGTCTGTTCCCATAGCTTCCTTTGACTTCAAGCAAATGGAATTTGAGGAAGAAATGAAATTTCTTTATGGTTTACAGTGGTTATGAGGTATGCTTGCCTAATCATAGGACGCAGTCACCACAATCAATAAAAATCATATTGAAGATATATTGGCAATTTTCTTTCTGGATTTATGCATCAGATAAATATGGAGGACTTACTGATAAGAGTTGCAAATATATCTTTGTAGTCAGAGAGGGAAATCCTCCATTCTCAGTCAGATTTCAAGTGAGTGGAGGTGCTCTGTGTTTATGGGAAATAAGCCCCCCAGAAATTGAAGGAAAGCTGTAAACTTAGAAATGGTGGATTTTGTATAAACTACTTTAAACATCTGATAAAAATTCAGTTTTTTTAAAGCAGAAAAATGACTCTCTGCAAACTCTACACAGCCCAAATAGTTAAATTTTCACACACAATAATGTAAAATAAGGCATGTAATGGAAAATATTAATAATTGTACAGAGAAAGTCTGTAATAGCAGCCATCCTTTGGCAACAAAGTGATGGCAATAGTATTTAGCTCTTATATGGCAATTTTCACTCTGAAAGTACTGCACTTAGTTAATAGAATTGGTAGGAGAGAAAATGACTCTGGTCTAAAGCTCTCCCATTACTTTACGTCTTCTCTTAGAATTGCATGAGGAATCCTCCGCAAAGGGAGAAAAGCTTTGAGCTGTAAACAATTGCTTCACTCCCGTGGAAAGAGCTAATTGATCTTCCTTTATTTATTCTAAATATGAGTGAGAAGATGACAAAAACTTAGAAATGTTTCCAAAAATAAATGGAAACTGAAAGATACCAGATGTTCCTAACATTGTGTTCTTTAAACTAGTAGGACAGATATTCTATATATTTTATAGAATAAAATTGTAATTCAGTACTCTAGGAGGATAAAAATTTAATTTGCACTGCCTTGTATCAGACTGACAAATTACTTAATGTCTCTGACCACTCAAAGTCATGACTCTCTGAAACATCTTTAAAAATAGACCTGTTTATGTAACCGAGATAAAAACAGGGGGAGGGACCCTCATGAGATCACCACCAATCTTTGGAGATGCTCCCTCTGGAGGAACCAGCCTTCTTACTGCTTCCTGTAATTTGTAGTTCAGTATCAAGGGATTCTTTCAGCTTTCTTCATTGCTGCTCAGGAATTTCAGTAATTAAGAATGAGATGAAGTGTGTGTGCAGCAAAGGACTGTAAACACTCTTACGCGTTTTGAAAAACACTCCTGCAATTTATTTGTTTGTAGCATTGATTCATTTGCATCATATACTAAGTGGAAATGAGCAGGATGTAAAATTAATCCACCCTTGTAACTATCTGAAGAGAGTAATTATCTGGTGCTTTCAAGCTGTTTCTAGAATAGATCCTTCCCAAGCTACATTACATTTTATTGTATCTGTATTTGAGTCTCAAATTACAGTGGATTGCATCCTTTAATAATGTAAACAATGCAGCCACACTAAAGTCAGTAGAGCTATACAAAACTTCTCTTATGGGAGCAGTACCCCCAAAGTATGTAGGCCTCCAATGCAAATTTGATGTTACAAAAGTTTAATAACAATATCTGTGTGCCTGTTCTGAGAAATAAGTGTATGGGAAATGTGGTGTCTGTTCAATTGTATTCAGTCCCCACATCAGAGATACTCAGACTGTGGAGCTATGGAAGAAAGTTCCTAACAAACACTGTCTGAACAAACAGAAACACAAGAAAAGGTAGAAGAAAACTGTTAGATTTGTCAGCTGACTGCATGTTTAGTAGACATAAACACATCACTTCCTGTAAAATGTTCTGAGACTTCTGGGGAATGCAGAATAAAAAATGGGCAAATCAAAGAATAAACACGGCTGGAAAAGGCAATCACTGGTCTTTCTTTGCTGGCTGGTTTTTACTACGCAGGGTTTTTTTTGTTGTTGCCGTTCTTCATTTTATTGGTTGTGTGTTGTTTGTTTTGTTTGTTTTGTTTGCTTTGGATTTTTTTTTGCAGTGGGGTCAAAGTCTTTGAGATTAGAAGGAAGAGGCTTAGGTCCTTGCTTGAGCACAATTGTCGCACCAGTGAGGTCTCTCTTGGTCTTCATGAATCTATTGGAGAAACAAGCTTTGACTTATAAGGTGAAGGCATCTGTATCTGGTTCTTGAGGAGTTGTATTTTGAATGTTATCAAATCTAGAAAGATCTTTTGCACCTCTCCTCTGACTCAAACAACATAACTTTGAGATAGCTCAAAGATTGCTTTGGATTATAAATTCTCACATGCATATCAGCAGTAATTGTGTATACTTTCAGGTAAAAAAGTCAAACAGTGAAGGAAACATTGTCAGTGAAAATAAATTTTCATTTGAGAGTAAAAAATATATATATATTTTAAATACAGATTCTTTTCTGATTTGTCTGCTGGGCATGAAAAATGTAGTACTGACAAGTGAGAAGGAGGAGGTGTGCTGACTGGGTGGGAGCAATGGGGATTTTTCCCTCTTTTGGCAGCAGTGTTTCTTTAGATTGACTTAAGTAGTTCATGAAACTGCCTCCTCACCCTTCTTCCAGCCTTTTCTTGTACCTCTGTGCTGTAGTTAACTTGTAATATTACTTAAAGCTAAAATAATAATAATGATATTAAGCAAGAAAACAAAACAAAACAAAAGCCCACAACTTTTCTCTATCCTTACTCCTTTATTTTATTTTTTCTTAAGGAAGAAATACTAAGTGTTTCTATGATGGGTGCTATAGAAGAGCTAGGAGCAAATCAAGGTTTTGGCTATGTAAAGGTGGATTTACGAGAGATTACATTTTCTGAATAGTGAATGATCTGAAGGGAATATAATATGATAATTCGCTCAGAGATATCTTCCAGAAAATTAATGAAGCTTATGTCAAGCATTTTTTTTTTTTCTTTCTGAAAACAATGAGAGTGAATTGGCATTGTAAGTCAGTAGTAAGCAAGTTAGATAACTCTTAAGGTCTTGATTTTCTGGGTTGCTCTTCCTTTGATTACTTGGAGAACGGTTCAAACCTGTTTATCAGTAGGTGGGTAAATATTTCAAGACCCCATGAAAGTCTGAATGTACTAATCATGTTGTATTTCAGAATTTAAATGTGAATGCTAATACACTGTAAATCAAATATGATTTTCATTAGTGAAAATGAAGTCCATTTGTGTTACAGAAATGAGGCATAAAAGAAAGATTTGTGGCAATCTAAGCTTTTGTCTTATACTTTCTCCCTATGGTGATGCTTTCATACATTCAGGAGTGTATTTTGTAGTCAATTTAATCAAAAAGAGAGGCACGAGCAATGTATAAGCTTAACATTCAGAAAATACCTACAATTAGACTTAGCTTATGTTGGAGTATCAAAAGGGAAGGTATGAAGGCTTCCCAAAAGATCTTACCAACTAACTGGCATTGTTTACAGTGTGATTTTTTTATTTCAGTGATTTGCTCAAGATCTTTTTATTTTATTTATTTATTTATTTATTGAAGTTTTGCTTTTAAAAATGCTTTGAACTCAGGTTTGAGACTAGGAAATGGAATCCTGGAATATTTCATTTGTGTTGTCACAGATGATGCTGGCTGAACTGGTTTCTGTAAATCAGTGTGTTTTAGCAGATTTGCCAAACGATAGAGTATCATTCTTACATGTCTGAGACCTGGGTCTTGCGTATGGGATCTGTTGAGTCATGGCCTGAAACACTAATTGAGCACCTGGGGAAAGGACCTGGTCAGCACTGGGAGCACAGGTGAAGGCAATTCACCTGAGTGAACAGAAGGGGTGGAGCCTGGCTGCACCTCTCTTAGACCCCATTTAAGGGCTGACTGCCCCTGGAAAAGGATCTGTTTCTGGAGACCCTTCTTTGGTGGAGCTTTCCTCTGCCTGCCTGGAATATTCTGATACTGGTAAGCAGTCTTTTTCCCTTCCTTTATAGCACCTTGCTATCATGTTGATCCTTCCATTGTTACACCTCTGGTGAAACAGCTTTTCCCATCATGTTGATCGGTCTAATTGCTACAGTCTTGTTTCTGACTTCAATACCGCATTGTTGAAAGGTGCTGGTGTAGAACTTTAGAGGTACAGCTTTTGGGAAGCTGTTGTCCCAAAAGTTACTTCCATCTATGTTAGAACAAAATAATGAGATTTTACAAGTTTTTAGGATTTAGTCTCCAGCATCAAGCTTGTGTTTAAAAATGCATATGTGTTTCAAACATCTAGACTGCATCTTGATATGTGCTGTTTTTCTGTATGGTTTTCCCTCATTGTAAATTGAAAGAAGTTATACCTGTTTCCTCTGTGAAGTGCTATAAAATCTTCTGATGAAAGGCAGCACTTTGGATTTGTCCCCAGGGCTGAATCTCTGCAGAAAGATGTTCCCCGTGAGAAGGAGTATTACGCTTAGTAGTATTCATTTATCCTGTATAAATGTGATTTCTATAAAGGAATCAAAAGAAACTTGAATAACGATGAGCTTTTCTAAGCCTATGAAAAAAAATCCATTCTTTCATTTCATACAAACTGTAACACTGTTGGCAGTGGCTTAGTATGTTGCCTATTCTAATTCTTCTATTATTGTGAATTATCTTCTGCTGACAGCTTACAACGTATTATTATAATAAAATCTTCCTGGATACTAAAATGCTTTTGTTGCATCTAATTGGAGTTCAAAGCATTATTCATAGATGTACTTCTAACTGTGTAGGGGGTGGGGTTGTGTGCATATGTTTATTTATTTTTCAATGATTGCTTTATTATTTGTTACTAAAATAACTCCAATGTAACTTGTATTTTGGATATTCTGAAAGTACTAGTAGTGATAGTTTATGAGAAACTGCCAGAATAAATCTGCAAAAAAAAATAAAAATAAAAATTCAAAATCATAAGTTGCTTATAAGATCCTAAGATTTTAATGTGATTTAATCCTAAACATAAGTCTGAGGGTAAATCAGAATTTTTTTCCTTTCTATTTTGGATGTTGATATTTTCACTTTTTTTAAGGCCCCTCTGGCTTTTTTTGACCTAACAGGAGATTATTTGTACGTCCCTGTGCCGTGACAGTGAGATGACAGCCATGGAGGAACCAGTGTTCACGAGGAGCATAACTACAAACCATATGGGGTGGCCATGTGATGTGATCTGTGATCCAGTACTTCTGATATCTGATTATTTGTGGAGGAGCTGTAACTATCTCTGTCAAGGCTCTGTGATGAATCAGAGAACTTCTTTCCTTGGTCTTCACTGAAGCTAACCTAGTATCTGAGTTAACTGCCTATTTAAGGCAATAAATTGCTTAATTTGTCTTAATAGGTCTATAAACCATGTCAGAATTTATCAGGAAGGGTTGTTAATAACCATTAGCCTGATGCAAAAGGACTGTGCTTTGTCTCTCATTTGAATCCACTGAACCTAACCAGTTATAGCCATTTCACAGCCTATTGGAAATCCAAAGCTGTAACATTAATCAATGGAAAGACTATAAGACAAAATCAGTCCAAGATTTATAACACAGTTTTCAATCTCTGTGTACAACCAATTATTGTAATGGTAAGAGTTACTACTTGGCTTATGCAGGTGACATACAACTTTATTCTCTGTCTTTATTCAAACTGGTTTGGTCTGAATATAAATAATAAGTCAAAGGGATGATTAAAAAAATGTTGAGTTGCTTTGGTGTATAGTTAGATCCTTCTGATTGGAACAATGCAAAATTGTTTTAGAACATTCCTTTTTGAGGACTTGGAATCAAAGAAAGTCACCTAGATCACCCCAGCTATTATCTTTTGGTAGGTACTGGTATGAGGTTTAGATATCATGTTCATAATGAGGAGTGAAACTTGAGGTTGTGCTGAACTCTACATCCAGGATTTGGTTTCAGTATGTTCTATATCTGTAATCAGTAACTGACTACTTCATGATCTCAGGTGGAGAGAATGATTAACAGCTCTCCTCCAAGGAGAAAGTAATTTAGAAGGAACAACGTGGCAGTCTTATCTGTGCCGGAAGCAGCTTTATTTGGAGATCGGTTCAAGACTGTAAATTGAACTCTGTCAGGAATTGAGGAAGCATCACTATATTCAACTCCAGTACTCAGCCCTTTACTTGAACACTGCATTATCTAACAGCAGACGTGTGTGTGCAATAGCAAACACTCCTGCCTTAAAAGAAAAATACTAATGAAGTATGCCATACCATTTCACACATCTGATGAGGATGTGTGTTCAAAAAGATGCATGTCGCATCATTTTCACTGCTTAATGCACATCCTGAAAAGTAAACTGACAGTTTTCTGATGGGTTTAGTATAAATCAATATAGCGAAAAAAAAATCACTTAAAAACATCACAGAAGCACTTTGGTTTCGATAATAAATTACCACTTATCTCTAAGTTGTAGGCAAATTCTTCACGATTTTAATGATGTAAAAGTAGATGATTTAAAAAAAAAAAAGGCATGTAGATATTTTTACCAGTAAAAGAAATTACATGTGAAATGTCCTTTTCTCCCTGCATGTACTATACAATTTCAGTTATATGGTTGAATTTAGGCCTAGCGTTCTACCATCTGTCTTTCAAAACACCATAGTGTGTTAATGATTTTTTTTTTTCTGCAGTCCTTCATTGTAAACAAAATCTGTTGTTGGTTCTTGCTTGAGTACTTTTTCCTAAGCCTTTACGATATGTCTTGGCACTACAGTTGGTCTGAAATATGTTTTCACTGCATGATAAGTTAGCGACCAGAGCTGATGAAATTCAAAATGATGTTCAAACAGCACACCTGCTAATGTTCAGGGATATTTGACTGCAGTAGGGTTTTGTATACCTACTAACTTTAGTGAACTGCTATACTAGCTTGCAGAGATAACATCAAGGATCAGAAATTTTAAACTTAGATCTGTAGAGATATTTGCTTCTAGGATTTCAAGGACAATGCATTTCAATTTTGGTTTGCAATATTAATACTCATGGTACACAACTTCTTGAAGAACTGAAGAGAGAACACTGTATAGTATATATGTGCAAAAAAAAAAAAAATTAAGCTTATATACATTTAAATCAACTTCTAAGGGGAAGGAATAAATGGGGTAGTTCTGGTTGCATAGTTGTGACGCTGAGGGCCATCATTTAGTGGATTTGGGTGTTGAGTTGATAAGTGGATTGCAATAATCTTAGTGGTCTTTCCCTTCCTTAATGGTCCCTTATAGAAACAGGTTCTAGGTTGTGGATGCAAAATGTCTCAATAAGAAAATAGGGAGATGAACTGATTGTCTTGGAGGCACTTGTAGTTCCCTGTTACAACTATATTTAACATTGAAATATCTTTATTTACGGAAATATCTGTTGTATGTCTAAGCTTTGATTCTCGGGGGGGAGGGAGGGGAGGAACTGGATTATAAAGCAATCACCTGGAATACTAAAGGAGATTATAAAGGTCTGTACAAGGCAATAGAAATGGAGAACGTCAACCTGCATTCTTCTAATCCATAACCTGCCAGTTGTGGGAGGTAAAAGTATGCGGGCATGGGGAAGAACGGGATGCACCAGGTCAGCACGCCTTGCCGAATCTCAATGTATACCTGAAAGTAAACAAATCCTAAGTATGGGGAATCTTTTTCTCGTTCCCTGTTGAGTGTTTAATTTCAGAACATACTTTTGCAATTTATTGCCTAAGTGTAAATAATTTTACAGATTACTATATTCTTTTATCCTTCTGGGAGGTAATTCATTAAAACCATCATCTTCAAATTATAAAATATTTTTTAGTATTTTTCTTTCTTTTCCCTTTTATTTAGGGAAGAGAGTTAGAGGCAAACTTTTTTCATTTTCTTTAATATCCCAGTCCAGGCAATGCAGCCAGACATATTTTGTCTATTTATATCCACCATGGAACTTAAATTCATCTGACGGAATCAAGAGGTGTTCCTTTTATTTAGTTTTTATCCACTTTGAGCAAATTCTAGTATAATGATGGGACATTGTAGGGTGTATCTATCCAGATACGGCTTAATAATTTTCCTTTCCAGTAGCTTATGTAATCCAACCCATTTCAGTATTATTTTAAATCTCAAACATGTATACAGCTTGATAGTCAAGTACACATAAAAATCTATGCAGTCAAACTTCCACATATAAATTATAATACATTATGTAAGATTATATTAAGATGATATGCGTGTTATATAAATGTGAGTGATTCTTCACTGACTACTGGAAATGCTGAGATTTATGGGATATGTGGGTCCTTACTATGCATAATGTCCATAACACTTTTTCTGGCAAACATTTTATTCCAGCAAAACTTTATCTAAAAGGGTATGCAGGAAGAAAATAGATGTGAAATTCAGTTTATGAATGAAATTAATGCATGGTATCTTCATTTGTGGAACTGATATATAGAGCAAAGATCAATGTCTTTTGGATTTTGCCTGTCTTAGCCATGTGAAAATCTCAGCTCCACTTAGGAGGAGTAGCCACGCTTCAATTTCCCTGGAGTGAAAACTCCTGAATCTTCCCTTCTAGTGTCAGAGAATGTTCACAGATCTTGTTTTATGAACTTAAGAAAGTGAAATGGCTGCTCAATTGGAGGTTTCTGTGACTTCCTTAGAGACTATTCATAATATTTAGAAAGCTTTTCAGTTATGTAAAGATTAAAACATATTTAAAAAATCATACCAAATTTAATTGTGAATTTGCAAGGAGAATTTTAAGTTCTGTTTCTTCCCTTTTTACACTAAATTTTATTAAAGATCAAGATATAGGGAAGGTTCATATGTTGATACTCAAAACAGTGTTCCTCCTGTGTATTTTAACTGCTCTGAGTAGTTTTAATAGCAGGCATGTTTATCCTGTTAAGCTTTTGTTTTGCTCTAACAGTTGAGCATTAAGACTGTGTCATCGTAATTTCCTCATTCTTGAGGAACGCTGCTGCAACAGAGCTTTGAATCACATTGTTTCCCATGAAAGACACTCTACTACTTGCACAGCAATATTGTACATTAAAAGGGAAATGTTCTTTTGAGAAGGAATGCGCAAGATTTATGACATTCTAAGGTGAAATCTCAACTACATGTAGTAACCAGTCTTAGAAGGAAACTGAAAGAGGAGTGTGGATTTCATCTATTTGTCTTTATCTGAAATCCTAGTTTTAGATCCCTAGTATCTAACCTGAATTTAACCGCTTTTGTTTAAAGCCGCTTAACATAGAGGGCAACCCCCCTGCCTCTCCTGCCTTACCTATCTCTTCTGAAAAGCTTGTAGCACTCAATCAGGGTTATTCCAGTTGTGCAATACATCCCACCGTGTTTCTGTGAGAACAATTAGGTCATAGTTTTCTAATTGCACCAGTTCCCGTATTACTTATTTCCTATGCTGCATGCATTGGTATAGAGGTAAATAGTAGTTTTACAATAGTAATTATTTATTAAATATATACAGGCAAGTGAGACCTGGTGCAGCATTTTAATTCTGTCTTGCCCGGTATATATAGGTGTACCGCTGGTTAATTCCTTTATCTTGCAACTAATATTATTGAGTAGTTATTGTTTATTGGTTGGTTTATCCGTAAAATCTTCATGGTGTTTTGTTTAGCTGCATACAAACACATTTAATAATTATGTTCAATGAAAGTGAAAAAGATAGAAACAGGGATTTCTTGGCTTTCTGGTTTGATTACTCAATGTATTGTTGCATGTATGCAGGTGGCAAAATGTGGATGCAGGGCAATAACCATTATGTTCATTTACTTTGCTGTTTGGGAAGCACAGATGTTAACTATATAATAACAAGGTGGTTCTTACTGTAACAGCCCTTCTGTTAGGTTCTCCTCCTACAAAGCCTGCTGTTTTGTTGTGTGTAAGGCATTTACTGCTGGGAGCTTCTAACTGCATTGTGTAAGTTGTTTTCAGTAATGCTGTTTGTTGCTTTCCACCTTAAAGGTGATGGTGGTGAATAAATCAGTTTTATTTTTCCTCACTGGATGTTTCATTTTAGTGTTTTACTCTTTATTCCAAAAAATGTGTTCCCTTCCAGCCATGAACAAATACCTAACAGGCACATAGAATGACAGACAAACTCCAACTCTTTAAGGGTCTTGCTTCATCTATTATTTATAGCTCTATGAATTACTATTTGTTCCTTTAATGATCAAATACTCAGTTTGGGTCCTAGATTGCAAGCAGCAAATTGAAGCTGAGCAGTGCAACGAAGTTCAGAGCTCCAGGGTAGTTTGTTTGTTTTTTGCAAAAATACATAGAAGTATGTTGTTTTTGTAAAGTCTTTGATCATTTAACATTTCCTGTCCTCAAGTTATGAGGTCCTTAAGGCATCTCTGGAATCCTCAGCGACACAACTAACCATATAGTTACATCTGCTTAAAATTAAGAAGGAAGAAAACAAATCCACCTGGAGTTACCTGAAAGATGATGCATCTTGTAAGGTATGTGGCTCTAATGTTGCTGAGCCATGAATAACTCAAGTTCAGTTATAGGTAGCTGTATGCAGAAATAAAAGTCACAGCTCTGAGAAATGCTTCAGTATGTTTAGCATTTAGCAGCTTGCTTAACATCATCCATCAGCACTGCAGCTCCTCCCTAGCTATAATCTGCTTAGTACACCAACTTGCAACTTGAATACCAATTGAAAGTCAAGGTCTGAGTTTTAGCCACCAAAGCCATTTATTGGATTAGTCCAAGCAATGAGAGGCCCTCTCTTCTACATGTCTGTGACTTCCCATAAGAGCACAGTGAAACTGCTCCGCACCCTTGAACACAGCCTTTAAGCCCAAAGTCATTCAGTGCACTTCTGTGTGAGGAAAATGCAGAAGAGGACAGTAATACAGCTTTGTTAAAGAGAGGTCTGATAGTATAATTCACAGACCATTCAGATAGCAGAGTAATTTGCATGGAATAAGCATTTATTTGGTTTTCCCTAAAGCTTAGAGATATCTTACCCATCTGCTAGCTCATTCCAGCGGTATTAATTTTGCTTTTCTGCATTACAAGTTAGAGTGTTTGTATCCTTGTGCCTGTTGCTGATCCTTTAGAGAGTTGGAGTTGTTACATTTAGTGCTAAGATCTCTGAAGATGTTTGATTGTTTAATTATTATCATTACTTTGCACTAAATCTAGAATATAAGCTATTTCTTAAATATCTCAGTCAACTAGGAATGTTGACTTGGTTTCTTCACATGTCAGAGGGATATGTAGATTGCAATGAGATACCAGCACTGCTATTGTCAGGGTGTAATTAGTTCAGAAGGTTTGCTGAGTCTTCATGGTGGCACAGTCTCACTGAACCTGGGGGGGGGGGGGGGGGGGGGGGGGAATCAAAGAGGGGGAAAGAAACCCCAACAAAATAAATATTTTCTTGGAGCTGAGAGTAAAATATTTTTCTCTGTTTCCTTTAGCTTTCCAACATGCTGCTCTCTAGAGTATTTGATACAATTTTCAGAAAGAAATGGCAGTTCTTAAAGTGATAATCACATCTATTTTTTTGTGTTGCCTTATCTGTTTGTATGTTTTTAATGTATCTGCAAGCCCACGGTGACACCGAAATTATTTTTTTCCTTAAATAATATGTCAGCAGTTGACAATCTGTGATTCAATAGTATCATTTTATAGTTTTCTATTTCTAAGTATAGAGGAGTGATTTCTACTCCCTTTTGGCAGAAGTTGGAGTAATATGTCAGATATAGGATACCCATAGCTAAAAGTAATCTCTGAGAGGTAGGAACGTCAAGACACCTTTTGGTAATAAACAATGACCAGACATGCAATCCAGTTACCAAAATGACTGCTAGTTAAATGTATGTTTTACTACTGTGCCATAATGACATTCACATACATCTGGTTTTCAGTAGCAGTTGCTGTACTTTTAAATGCATTGTGGGCCTTACACAGCCTCGTGCGGTGGGTGTACTGCCTGGTACTATTGGTGTTTTTGCAAAAATACTGGCTTTCACTCTTGAGTTTAGCCTGCAGACTTTCTAATGCTCCACTTGAGTGTTGCTGTTTTGTCTTAGCCAATAAATGCTTTCTTACCCCTTTTGTCCATGCCAAGGATACTGTGCTGAAGCCTTTTAATTTAAGCGAAGTGATTTAATAGATTGCTTTGTTGGTGTTTTTTAATTATTATTTTGTTTGTTTTTCCCGGATACCAAATTTCATACCAGCTTGGGGTATATGCCGAAGTAGCTTTTTGTGTGTGTTCTCTGATACTGCATTACTTCTGTCTGTCTTCTGACACTCTTCTGGTAGACTCTTGAATTCTCTATCACAACCTGTTTTGGAAAATTGTAATGCTTAGGTGAAAGATCACAATTTGCTCTTCCAGAAATCTGTTTTTATACTGTTTGTCAGTCTTTTGGTAGTATCTTATATTTGTTCCAAAAGTAACCGCAGAGTGATTTCTCTTGGCTCAAACTTTTTGTGGTAGGTGATTCAAAGTGCCTCTCCTTTTTCTTTTTTTTTTTTGTAGTTGCGCTCTTTATGAAATCAATAGAAACTGATTAAAGCATTCAGTTGTTCTCTGCCAAGTGCATTTTAATTAGGCTACTTTCTTGTGTCTGTTTGGTGTCCGTTGCTGCAGACTGTGGAGTTAGTTAAGTCATCTACATTTGCCTTTAGTTCCAGAAGTTTAACTCTGGAACTATACTTAAGGGATGATTTTGGTGGGCAACAAAGATGATCAAAAGTATGAAACTGCTTCCACATATCCTCTGTTTGGAAAGATCTGTAGCAGAATAGAATAATGTTGGAACAAAAATCTCTACTGTCCCTGTGTTTCCTTCTAGGTTCATTATCTTTTTTTTTTGCTCATGAGGAATTCAAAACAACAGAGCCTATTATTAGACAAGAGAGAGCCTGTTGCATGAGAGAGGCTGGGCATGCAGGAAGCAATTTTAAAATACTGTAGTGGAATTCCAGGGTCACAACCTGAACGAGTTGGTGAGCTGGGAGGGTACGTGAGTGCCTGGAGCAGCAGGGGGGTCTGGAGCCACCCTACTTCTGTGCAATCTGAGTCTCCGTGGGTTCCCCCCTCTTCCACCCACCTTTTCCTCCTGTGGCACGACTGTATGAACGGGGGAGGGTCACATTCCTCAGCTCATCCTTTTCTCCAAGCTGTTACCGGGAGGGGTGAGTTAATTCCTTTTGATATCTTTTCCTATAGCGCCTATTTCTCAAATAAAGGCTCTGTTGTTGCCCTCATTTGCCCTACAAGTACATATGCAGGCAGATACAGTTCAAGCCTGAGTATTTTATGATGTGTTTTGCTTCTTTCCAAATATGCAAAGTAGGTTTGCTGTATGTTTGATGTTTAAGGGGCAGTTGAAGCCTTAGGTGGTTTTCTGAAAAAGTGTTCCTTTTAATATCTAACTAGCCAGAGTGTTCATAATTTAATACGGAACTTTTGTTTACAGAAAGACACGGAATTTTCTCCTGTTGAAATTAACGAGTCACACCTACACAAAATCCTTCAGCCATCTGCCATCAGTCAATAAATCCTCTTTTAAATTACAAAAAAAAAAAAAAAAGAGGAAATCCATTCATTTGTGTAATAGAGGCATTGTGCTTCCCCTATGAACACATCAAGACTTCTATTGCTCCTCACTTTAACAATGGGGATTAGGTTGGATGGTGGTTAAGAACAATTGCAGTCATTTGTATGGAATTGTTCAGTGTATATTGCTGAGAGGATCTCTGCATGTTAATTCGTTAAGTAATTGAGAAGCAAAATATTATGATACTTCAGCAATTTGGTACTAATACAATAGTGTGAGGTCTCTGTTGCTTTTAATGTGATTAATTCTACTGTGGTGAGTACAACAACTTTTATAACAAGGCAAACTGCCAAGGATAATTTAGTGTTAGAGAAATGAAATGGGCAAGGGGAAGAGATGTGCAATCATTGTTTGAATTTGCCTTCAAGATGTAAATTCTTCAGAAGAGACAAAACTCAAATCTGCTGAGAGCAACCTTTTTTTTTTTTTTTTAAGCTTTGAATAATAATAATCCAAATAAATTTGACCTGATTTTCATGTTGTATGGCAAAAGAACTGTGGAAATAGAAACCACATCTTTTGAAAGCTGTTATTTAAGCAGTCAGTTATTGTTCATGACCAAATATTTCTGTCATGGTGAAATATTAGTATCCTAGTATTTTAATAAATATCAAGAAATGGCGATGTTGCACTGTCTGATGGAGTTCTACTTACAGTACTGATTTTGGCTGGGAGGTTTGCAAGCATCATCAATGCATTGTAATGTTGATATATTGAAGGACTGACTACAAAATATTTCATACAATCATATGATGATGTCATGTAGACGATACAATTTAAAGAATAAAAGAAAAGGTTAAACATACTTCCGCTGTGCATGTTAAATTGAATTTTTTGAGAATTTGAGTATTTTTTGACTATTTTGCTGATATATACACCACAGAGTTGGTTAATGCCAAGAGAAGAGCATGGACTCCTAAATTTGACCTTTCACAAGCTGCTTTGTAGCAAAGCAGTGATATTTTGTGCAGCAAGAATTGTATATACGTATTTTTAAGAATAGTCCACATACTTCATTGTATTCCCATACTCAGTGAAAACACTAATTGAAGGTAATGTAATTTCTGAATAAGATCTTTTTTCAGGTTTTTTTTATATTTGTTTTCACTGCTGTGATTTTCTTTTCACATATTTAGTTTCCTCTATATCATAGAGGAAAAAAGATGGAAGAACAGATTTGTTAACTTGACTGACCCTCACAGCTCCAGAATTACTTCTTCACAGCACACCTGGTATGCATGGACTTGTAGTTTGACTCTTGAAGATTTATTTAAATTATTCTCAGGAGTTCCTTAGACCTATCATTCATGTGCACTCAGGAGAGGAATTGATATCCATTTGTAGTCAGAATGGCTGCTCTCAGAACCTGAAATGGACCAAGGATTGTGGCTTATGACCAAAAGCTACTGCATGTGTACTGAAAGGGTTGAACTGAGTTAATGAATGGGTAAGAATGCTTTGGCTGCAGCATTGTCAGTACCCGTGCTGTAATTGTCACTGGTTGTATCTGGTCTCCTAGACAAATGTGATTTGATAGTATGATCTTTTCCTTCTCTGAGCACTCTTTAGCGTCAAGATTCTCCCATTAAAACCTTTTCTCAAATACATTTTCTTCTGCAGTTACTTTTCTTCAACTTCTTAATGCCTTCTGGCAATTGTTCAGTATCTGAGACTGAGTTTGCCAAGGTGGTTCAGAGAAATCTCTGACAACTGGGTACTCGCTTAGGCTTGGAAAGCATTGGCTTTATCATCAGGAGTGCAGACCCTGAAAATGGACTGTAATTCTTCTCACTCTAGCATGTGATAATTTACTTAATAATGGAAATAAGGTCATTGAGGCAGCGTCTTCTCCATGATATAATTTCTCAATTACCTGGAATTGGTTTGAGTTGAAGGGGCTTCTCTTTCTGGTGATGTATAGCATACACAAATGAATTTAAGGCATTCTTCAAGATAATTAATAATGTTATGAAAACCTTTAAGCTGAAATGTTAATTGAAGAATTCAATGTCTGCCTGGACAAATAAGTACTTTGAAACGAGTGACCTCTTTACATCTCTATTCTTGTGATTTAGGCTATTCTTGAAGTTAAAAGGTCCTTCTGAAAGAAGCTCCTTCACATCCACAGCTCTTGTGAATAAATGTTAGGGATTGTATTTGTCCCAGGTAATTAGTTATTTAGTATGTAATATAAGTACTTCATAACCAGTTTCCACCTTCAGTAGTATGTCACCTTGCATTACTGGCACTTTCTTCAGGACTTGTATTTCTTGCTGGCATATATTGAGTGCTAGATGTCATGCAGTCAAAGTTTTTGACTGTTTCCCTCAGTTGACTTCTGAGGAATAAAAATCTGTACTGGAGACTCCCACCAATGAGAACTGCATTGAAGGCTTATACAACATTTTAGCTGATTTACTAATGTAACTAGAAGATCACTTTCTCTAAGATGTGTAGCAGTGCTTCTGGCTGTTTCTGTTTACTTTGACCCTGCAGTGCACCCTTGCTGAATTAGTTGTGTTTGATAGGCTTAACGAAGATCTAGTTATTCAAAGGAAAGGCTCCCTAATTTTGAACGTTCGGGCTTTACTTGAACTGAAGTTTTGAGCTGACATGCTGATGATTCTTTAGAGGTTTAAGTAAGCAGTTTAACAGAAGATGTGTTTTTAATGAAGCATGATCATTTTATGCCCTTCTTGCACCTAAATCCTTTCTTAGCTAGAAAGTGTAGAAATAAAGGGGGGTGGGGGAAAAGAGTTTAATTCTCAATATAGTTTTGAGTGCATCTTTGCATTGTAGTAGCTAATTTCAAGAAGAAACAGGAAATCCACCTTGCTTAGTTGGACAGGCATCTGATGAATTTGTCTGTGTCTTTCAAAAGAATGTTATCTACATAGTAGCGTGTATTTTTGAATAGCTGTCATTTCTTCCCTAATAACAATGGACAAAATATCTTCAATTATTTTGTTTAAATTTTGATGGGGCTTGAATAAATGTGTCCTGCTTGCCAGAAGCCAGTGTTATAACTTAGCGTTAATGACTAGACATATTTTATAAAGTGTGTGTAGAATTATATCTGGAAACACATACTTAATATGAAATCAATAGAAATAAAACTACTTTTAATATATATAAGTATATGAATAACGTTTTCTACTAAAGGTTAAATGTTAAAGAGAAGGCTTAAAGAGAAGGAAAGCAAGTCTTAAAAAAAAAAAAAAAAAAAGAATTTAATTGCAATTGGTGAAATGCTGAAGAATTGAACCTTTTTTAATAGCATCTTTCTACACCAAACCGCAAATGAGAAATAAAGTTAGAAGGCTGTACATCAGGACATACAGTAACATCCTTGAAACAATACTTGGTCAGCAAGCTTTTTGTAGTTATACAGAGAAAACTGTCTAAAACATTTATTTCTTTGTAGCGAAGCTAGAGTAAAATTTAATGATCTACTCTCCCTAGGTAGCTTTTTATGTGACTCTCTGTGAAAGAATGCCATGATCCAAATTTTATTTAGGGATGCCTCATCAAAATATACTTGTATATATTCCACAAGACGCATGCTGCAACTGAAAAAGAAGCCTAAACTGAGCTGATGTATGCTTAACTTCTCTCTTAGGATGATATATGTGAAGATTAGCATTAGCAAAAATTCAGATACAAGCATGCTAAAGGAATATTAAAAGGACATGGAGTCTTTAACATAAATCCTTTACAGCAGCTCTTAACAATGTGTGTTTGTCAAAATAATTTACATTTGCCACATCAACCTTATGATGTTATTGCAAGGCAAGTCATCAATATGATTCATAGAATACCAGCAGTCATCATGGCAACACTGAACACCCTTCATGTATAGTGAAGGGAAATACTGGTATAGATCTTCATAATACGCAGCTGTCTTGTCCTACATGACTTTCCTGCCTTTGTTGGTGGATTAGTTAAATGTGAGGAAATTGAAAGTAGAGTAACAAAGTAAATGGGCTGAGTGTTTGTCTCAGCTTTCTACCAGATTTCTGATTTCAATAGGAAGTGCTTTGAAATTCTTTCTAACCAATAACTGATGAGATGAAAACCAGTTTTAAAACCTGAAAGCACATTTTTAAGCCTGTACTTCAGTACAGTTGCGAAACAACCTGGAAGTGACACATGAAGCTGATGAGTTATTAGCTTAATTACAGGCTTATGCTGATGCCAGGCTGGTAGGTTGAGGTAACGTTCTGGTGTAGATTCAGAGGCAAATTACTTGCTTACTTGTTTTAGTTTCAGTTTATAAATCTTGTTTTCACTGTTTTATTGTCAATGTAGTGTATTTCCTTCTTTCTGAAGAACGAACAGAGAAATTGGAGAGAAGATTTAAAAAAAAAAAAAAAAAAGTATCACGTTTAACCTATGGAATACTATTTATCTCCTTCACTGGCTAGCTAAAATCAAGTTGCATCGTGTAGACTTTGCGACCTTGATCTCTTGTAGCTCAGTTTCTCTGAATTGCTCTAGCTTATACTGTAATCATACCTCAAAGATGAATAGCCCTTTAGAATGTGAGGTTTTTTGCTGGTTCTAAAAAAAAAAAACAAACAACACAACTTTTTGTGCTTTGCTGATAGCATGAAGTCTCAGGACTTGCCTGATCATGCCTTGGCCTGAGCTGATTTTATTTGTTTTCAGAGTTGTCTAGTGTTCCTGGCTTCTTAAGCGCTCTGTGGCATATGTGGATGATTTTTGCTTAACAAACTATAACCTCTTCTTCAATAGAAGCTGGAGAAATACTTCTCCATTTTCAGACTCAATCTCGTTACCAGAAAGAATAAGTGAGACATAGAGAAGCAGTAAAATACCACTAGCACCATATAAAATAAAAAGATACTGAAACTGAGGAGGAAGAACTTCTGGCCACGTTGCCAGGATGCTCTTGACTCCTTTTAACTGTCTCTCCACAGCACTATTCTTTAAAAAGATCATAACCTTAGTACATAGAGGAAAAATGGAAGGTTAAGCATAATATTAATATGTCAGAAAGACGCTCGAATGCTTTAGGGTAAATTTTGTCTGTTTCTGAAGTTTTTATGAATTGCTTAAACTGGAATAATGCTATTTAAAATGTTCATCAGAATAAATACGTAGTTCCATATATACAACAAAATCTTCCTAAATTATCATAGCACTAAAAGCTAACTGCTAAAGCTGAAAAAAAAAAAAGTTGTCAGGGTATATGACTGAGGGGAAGAAGTAGAAATGGAGACATAGAATGATCCCTTTTAGCTGCAGTGCTTCTTTAGTTTTTCTTAACCCACTCTCGGGACCTCACCTCCATTAAAAAAAAAATACATATTTTTGAGAACTCTTTAGGAAGACTGTGATTTAACATTAAATAATTTTATCTCTTTCAATTTTATTTTTAAACTCTCTGACATAAGCTGTCTGAGAAACAAAAGCAGAACTCTCCATAGATTTATGGCTAAGCTTGCATTGTGTCATTATTTCTCTCCTGTGTTTGGAATATGGTTTTTTGTTGTTGTTGTTTGTTTGTTTGTTTTTCACAATGTAGACTTAGGTGCTTCACAGTTTTCATAGTATCACTATAAATACAGCAAAACAAAATTTGTCCAAGCCCTGGGGGAGGAAGACTAACTTCAGTGGTTGGGTTAACTCTTCTAGAGGGGAAAATAACATGCTGCACTGAACTCCTATCTCAGTCTTCATTTTTAGCAGTGTCTGCCTTTGAAACATGCTGTTTTTGTTGTTTTTTTTCCTCTCGTATTTTCTTTAATAACCTAGGAAGGATAAGGAAGATCAGGTTATCTTGTTAATGCTTCATGTGAAATTTTACTTGTGAAATGAAAGGCTTTTTTTTTTTTTTTTTTTAATCCATGTTTATCCAGGAAGTTTGTATTAAAAGTTGTATTTTGAGTGTAATGCCCTCCCCTCCTCTCAGACTCTGAACGATAGATCACAAGTCTGTAAATGAGACCAGTACTCCTGAAGGGCAGTTCCAAACCTTTGGTGAGGAGAATGGAGGATAAGGGTGAAAACTGTTGAGCTCTACTTTCTGGTGATTTTTTTTTTTTTTTTTTTTAAGAAATTTGAAATCAGAAAATACCGTGAAATGCTTTCTGAACCTGAAGTTTCTTTCAGATAAGCTTAGGAATTTTGGTGGTTTAAAATGTGCCTTTATTTGTTAGAGCTACAAATAAGATTGTAACTTTCATACTTCATAGCGACTGCATCATGAAAAAGAAGTAAATGGATGAAGACCTTCAAGCTGTTTTTCATGTTCTGTTTGAAATTGAACTGAGATCAGATCATATCTGTAGTGACTTCCTCAGCCTGTGTGTGGGAGTGTCTGTACCTGTATATATCCAATTTGTTTGTGCATAGATATGGTATGACATCTCATTTTGGATTAATATATTACTTTTGTTTCATGGAATACTGTCTGTAGTTGTGCAGAGAAACATTTTGGCTAATTAGATTGTTCAGAGTTCATTCAAAATGCATGTAGAAAATTAACAGTAGTCTTGCTGCATGTCTATTCAGTTTTTAAAAATGCGATTTACGCTTATATCAGGTCTGAAATAATTAAAGTTTATTGTACACGGTATTCTCTAGTAAAAAGTAGCTGTTTCTTTTGTAAGAGCTGATGTTTTTCCTTCAAATTTTTAGTAACATCTTTAAGGAAGCTGTGCTATATAGGTACAACTTTGCTCAAGATCATAAAATATATAAGAATCCAGCTGTGTATCAGGAGCTGATAACTTCTTTTGCACAGATAGATACTCCATGAATATTAATGAGTCTTGATAACTCTTTGAAATAAGAGTTATTCTTACTTTGTAGGTGGAGGTGCTAAGGCACAGAGAGGTTAAAATGTCTGCTGTACTTGTGAAAGCAGCGAATAACTGGGAACAGAAATCAGATGGCTTGACTTTATATATTTTATTAAATCATCATCTTTCTTTCCTTCTCTCTGTACACAAGTATTTTCTCCAAAGCTATGAAATGCAGAATCTTGAGATTTGAATTTGATTTTAAGGAGTGACTCCTAACTATTACCTTAGTTGAATATCTTTAATATTCTTCTGTAGACAATAAGAACAGTGGTGCTATTGTATTTATATATATATATATATATATTTAGAGATAGCTAATTAGTTTCCATATATATCTTATTCTCTGGCAAATTAAGTAAGTTGTCAAATACAGTATTTTTTTTTCTGTATTATGGACAAACAACATTGTTCAAAACTGTCAAAGATGGCAAAGATCTCTAATTTCCAAATGTTTCCTAGGTAACAAGGATACAGCTGCGGAACTGCTGTGTCAAATGGAGAGAAACTTAGAGCCAAGGATTTGTGCTTTTCTCCTATTTTGGAATTTGAATTAAGTAAATCATAGAACTAGCACTGTTTCAGAAATTACAAGATATGGAACAGAAGATTGGCATTCTGGTTCTGAAACAAACAGAAGAACAAGAAAAACAAATATTTACCATTATTGTTTTCTGGGACTTCAGAACTCAATCATTTATTTGTGAAGTAAGCCTAGTTCAGAAATGAAGAAGGAAAAAAAAATAAAAAAATTATCAGACAACTGGATTAAATTTTGCAGGTTCTTTCCTGTGCTGCTACTCCAGCCTAGGAGTGCTCCTCTATACTTCAACAGAGCCTCATTCTCGTAATTGAAACATCTACTACAATTATATCTTGAGTACTACATTAAAAAGGTGGTCATGACAGTGAAATAAGAGGATGATTTGTTGACAGCTTGATTGTGTTGACAGTGTGTCACTGTTTCCTTATGGTCCCCTTGACTGTCAGTTACATCCATTAATCATATTTGACTTGATACTCAAATCTGTGAAGCCTTTGGCATAAAAACCGTGTTGATTTATGTATAAGGTGAAAATGTTTTAATGTAATAAACCTGTGTGCACCTGTTAGCACAGCTCAGCTGTAATTAGCTTAGAGCATAAACTGAAGGTTGAATTGTCACCAGCCTAAAATCTGTTAGAATATGGAGTAAAAGATGGATGTTTAGATCTAACCACAACAATTCCATTATAACAGATTACTTTGACAAATAAAATGAAAAATACAGTAGTAATAGAGAAAATTAATGTAGCGACACTTCAAGGTAGAATTGCTACACATTGTTCACTTCTTGAGAAGTGTACGTTGGCTACACTTGTTTAAGAATACATCCTCTAAGTAGCAGTAAATACTTTCCTTTTCATTCCTCCTTAGTGTTTGCAAGCGGCAGCTACTTACACATTTATTTTTATTTAAAATAGCAAGTATATCATGTTTTTTAATGCACATCTTGCAAGAAGCATGATAATATCATAAGATAGGGAAACAGGAAAAGTGAGCAACTGTCTGGCAGGTGCAGCATGTGCCTTGTTTACACAGATCTCGTAACTCTCACAAGATTTTGAAATAGCTACTGTGACTGAAGAACAAAAACTTAGGTTATTTGGTCTTTATTCGTTATGGGCAATCACACATGACAAATAAGTAAATCAAAGCTGCTCTAAGGTAACATTTTTTTTTTTCTTTTTTTTTTTGTACACTTTCTGTAATAAGATACTGTAGACAGTTGACAATAAGTTAAAATAGCTGATTATTGTTTCCAGTGCTCCCTTATATGCAAACTACATGATTGCATCCGAAGACCTTGACGTCCTTTTCAGATAAAGCCATCAGAAAATTCTTCTCCTGTATTGCAGACAAGTGTGTCACATAGGTCAGACTAACACTTTAGAGAAGCAAAATAGTATCTGCTTTACAAGATGTTTTAAAACGTTTCTTAAAAATGATTTTTCAAAAAGGTGATAGCAATATTTTCATGACGACTGGTTTTGAAACAAGTTAGGGTAGCACTGAAAGAATCAGACTGAGCTATAATATAGATGATGAGCACATCAGAAGCTGGTGGATTATCAGGGCTGGGAATGTAATTCTGAGTCAGGTTGATCTGCAGAGTGAAGAGGAACACATGAAGAGCAAATTACAGCTGTTATCTTATAGCATAAGATAAGATCAAAGCAACCCCGTAAAGAGCATTGGTTTTGCCGCTGTTGTTGAATTGAAAATAATCATCTACTGAAGATAGGTTAACAGAGTCAAGAAATTGCTTTGTGAACTGTATTCACCTTGTTTGCAGCTGGTTGAAAATCATAGAATGGTTTGGGTCGGAAGGGCCCTTTAAGATCATCTAGTGCCAATCCCCTTCTATAAATGGGGACATCTCTCTCTAGACTGAGTTGCTCATAGTTCCATCCAGCCTGTAAAACTTTTTCTATAACTATGATGTCTTCATAGGTGCAAGAATCTATATTCAGTTCTTGATCACTCATCTTCTAGTTGGGTTAGGGGAGTGAGCATTGCTTCATTTATAATTAATTTTCCATTTTTTTTTCCGAACTCAAACCTTTCATTACTTAATTCTAAAAATCTATAATTTATCTGATTTTACAAGGAAATAAACTGCTTTATGTTCCATATTGCTAAGAGTAAGAGGCTGTGCTTTTGCACTATTTCCTCAAAGTTTGCTGGGCATGGACAAGTCCAGGCAAGTCCTGGTCAAGGATTGAGAAATCTCTTTGAAGGAGACAGATGGACAAGGCCAGGGACAACAGAGAGAGAGAGAGAAATAAGCTGCAGATGAATGACTGAGAAGCAGTCTTTTGTGTGGGCTGATCTCGAGGAAGATGGCTATCTCAGGGGGTGTGCCCAGGGATGTCATGTAGGCAGGAAAAAGGGAGGATAAAAGAGGGATCAGCAACCATGAACTTGAGTTTCTGACATCAGAACAACAAGGTTTCTAACATCAGATTCCTCACAATGTGATGCCTGCATGCTGAAGATGACCTGAGACCTGTATGCTGAAGAAGAACACAGAGGTATCCGGCTTCAAATACCTCCCTGCTGCTCTGCTGCTGCCAATGGACTCTCCAGGGTTTGCTGCTTTCTCCACCACCTGCTCCATGTTGCACCAGCTTGCTGCTTGTGGCCAGCCACTCTGCTGCTGCTCCCTTCTGCTGCTGCTCTCCCCTGTGCTTTTGCCTTGGACCAACGGAACGACGTCTGACAGGATACTGCTGCATCTACGTGGTGACTATTCCTGCTTTATGCAATTCTTGCTTTCTTCCTGCCTTTCCTATTGCCTGCCTTCTCTTCCCCATCTCCCTGATTTTTAATAAACTGGTCAGACCAACATTTGGTCCGTTGTTTCTTAATCTCACGCCGGGTATACATATATCAAAGAACCTCTTCTCCCTCCTGTAAATTGGAGCAAGACACTAAGATAAAAATCTCTCTGCAAGCTTTAGAATAACAGGCTAAGAACTGTCTGATCAAAAAAAAAAATTACTGGGGATAAGATCTAGATGTAGTAACTAGGTCTGACCAGTGTGTTATCTAACAAATAAGTAGGACTTATACTTTTGTGAAAAATGTGAACACTGTTAAGACTGTAACCATGACATGTCATGTCATTTGTGGTGTTAGATTTCCGCTGCTCTGGAGAAAAATACAGAATCTGTCTCTCTGAGGATATTACACCCAGGAAAGTTGTCTAGGGGAGACAAAGTGCTGCTTCCTTTCCTGGCTCAGTTATTTGGAGTTCACCCAAATGTATTAGTCTGCTGAAGTGCTGTCTTCCCTCCCCATCACCTGGAGCTTGGATCCACTCAGATGGCAGACTTTCCTCACTACATCTCCAGCATGGCTACAGAACTCTTCTGTCTCCCTACCGTGTATTTCTGCATTATCTCTGAAAAGCATCCACATAGTCAGTTCTACAAATTGTATGTTCTCAGTCTCCGTGCCTCTGGCAAATGAAGGACAAATATGTGAATACTATAGGTAGCTAAGGCTGTTGCTTAAAACCATTTAGTTTTGTTTTCTGCTGTTACAACATGAGGGTTTGTCAAATAGTTACTGCCTATTACGTAGCTTTTAGAAGTAAAAGATAACCTGGAGTGTTTTGAATTCTTAAAAATATTCTTTTTATACCTGTTCAATTTGACTTCCATCTTAAGAGGCCTCTCCTTTCAGATCTGAATTTCTCTGTAATGTTACAAGAAGCATGTAGGAACTTTATCTCTCTCTACCTTATCAAACGGTGATGGTGGTTCATAGCAATGCAGTGCTGTAAAGTGCACAGAAGTGGTAATCACCAATTAAAAAAAAAAAATTGTTTAGGTAATTTCTGTGAGAGAGCTGTTTGTTCCTCCTTTATACAGGCATTTTCTTAAACAAATAATTAGAACACAGCTTTCTTTGGTAATCAAAACAGCATATTTCTGTCACATTAGAGTTAACAAATAGTAGCTAACTGTCGTTTTTTTTGTTTGTATGATACAAGTACATGGTAACTGTATTTTACTGGTCCACATTTACATATCTGATCTTTATGAAGCTTATATCAATGAAAAAAAAAACAAACAACTTCCTAAATAGCTTATCTATTCAATTTAAAATATAAAGCATCTGATATAATAGTATACCAGAAGTAAATTGCATTGTATTTCAAAATAAATAGCAGCTGTAATCATTGACTGTAATCATGGTATGCAGGACATTTGTTGTAGCAATTTCCCCTTCATAGAAAGACTCAATAATGAAAAAATTAAACTAGGTCTTATCCTAGACATCATTTCTTTTTGCCCTGTGAATCCAAATTCTCTTGTTCGCATACGTTTTATCTGTCTAGTACATGAAAAGCTAAAGCTACTTTATGAACACTCAAGTGCAATTTCTACTTTGTAAAGTCAAATGTTATTCTGAAATATATTCTTTGGAATGTATGATTTCCTAACATATTTTTGGCTTTTACTGCATATATTGCACTGTGATAGTATGAATGTTTACACAAAATGTTTTCCCAAAGGTCACGTTTTATGAAATCATCAGATACTCCTTTTCAGAATGACTTGAGTGAGAGAAGTACAGGTTTAAAACTCTTCAAACTTTCCTTAGCTTTGATACACAGAAGATTTTATCTATGCAAACTGTCTAGAACTTTTTGGCCTTTAACAGAAAACTGAATAAGGACATGATGTGGATAAATATACAGCAGAACAAATTCCTTGCCTCATAAGGCAACCCTGTTGATGTTGTTACAAGGAGTTTATATTCTCTTCTGTTATCCTTATTTTTTTATTTACTACTTCCTCTTCCCATGAAATCAAATTCAAAGTAAGCTTGTGTTGTGTGTTTCCTTTTCAGGAGATAAATGCCAACCTACTGAATACAGCAAATTGAAAAATATGTTATTGGATCTTCAGAATCACAGATACGCTACACAATCAGAAGATAGAAATGTTGGTGAGAAAATGGCTTTAAGGAAACTTCTTGTAGATCAGATGTTTCATTATTTTGATTCTGACAGCAATGGACTTGTAGACACAAATGAATTGTCTCAGGTAAGATTTAGATTTGTTTCCATTAGCCCAGAAGCTGTTCAATTGCTATTGTTCAGACATGGAATACTATGTCTCAGATGCTTTCACTTTATAAAGTATATGTGTATCTCTGAGGTGGAACACTTCAGGTTTCCTGGAAAAAATTTAATTATTCAGAAATTGTGATAATTATTGAGGAACTTGAATGCAATTACTTTAAATATACATAAGGTGGGGCAGAATATATTATCGGTTGCTTTGTCCATTAAATATTCTGTTATCCACTGCATGTACTCTTGAAGTCTAAATGTATTCTAGGAGTTTAAAAAAAAAAAAAAAAAAAAAAAAAAAAGCAACATATAAAAACCAAAACAGCGTTTTAAAGCAATTTAATAATACTAATTGAGTTTTTACTGTGTTTTCTAATCATCAAGCTTTATTAACTAATTGCGGATTTAGACCAATAATGGTTACACCAGTAGGCAGGACAGCACTAGTTATAATTTACCTAAAACGTCTCTGTCTCTGATGAATGTTGTTATGGGAAATGTATTTTGATTGACTGGATAGTATCGAAGTTTACTTATGTGAAACTCTATCGAAACCCATCGAATTTGATAACGCTGAATACTGAACAGTCACTAAAAAACATTTTCCTGAATGGAGCCTGTGTTATACATCATAATAGGTTGCTTGGTTCCGATTTATACCTGGAAAAGAGTAGCTCTGGGTTCTCAAGGTTCTGGCTGATGGCAAATGGAATGTGAGTGAGCAGTGTGGCATGGCAGCCAAAAGACCTGTCCTTACGCTGGGCTGCATCAGGCCCAGCACTGCCAGTCAGGTGAGGGAGTGGGTTGTTCTGCTCTGTGTGGCCTCATCTTGAACACTGTATAGTTTTGGGTACCACAATATAAGGATTACAAATGTAGTGAAGGGTCTAGAGGATAAGATGCGTGAGGAGCAGATGAAGTCCCTGGGTTTGCCCAGCCCAGAGCAGAGGAGCTGAGGGGTAGCCTTATGGTGGCTGCAGCTCTCACAGGGAGTGGAGGAGCAGCACTGAGCTCAGCTCTCTGTGGCAGCAACCGGGCCCGAGGAGATGGCATGGAGTTGTGTCAGGGAGGGTCAGGTGAGGTGTTAACAAAAGGTTCTTCACCAGAGGGCAGTGACCATGCTCCCAAGCTGCCAGAGTTCAGGTAGTATTTTGACACTGCTCTAAGAAAGATATAAGGTTTGAATATTGGGTGGTTCTTTGTGGAGCCAGGTGTTAAACTCAGTGATCCCTGTAGAGATATGTTTTCCTGAAGGTTTTTAAAATCTTTCGGAACTTCTGCTTTCAAGTGAATTTGGTGTCTTCGTACATTTTACAAATGGCACTTACTCTACTGTATAAATACATACCATACAAAGTTCTCGCAGGTATAGCTGTATGATTTATGTGTAATACTATATAGAATTGAAAGAAAGTGTGCTAGCAATTAGCATATTGGTTGACAATATAAAGAAACTGAATTTTAGATTCTTTTCTATTTTACCATTTGAAAGTATGTTGGCCTTTTTTTTTTTTTTTTTTTTGGCCATAGGCTCCATCTGATTACTGAAAACTAACTAATTTCTTTCACTACTGCAAAATTATCTATCAGTGAAACATGATCTTTTCATTAGAGGAGCAGGACTAAAGTACTACATACGTTGCTCCAATAGCAATGCGTTCTATGTATTTCCATGGAAACTACAACATGTACAAAAAGCACAAAAACTCTACTTGATGAAGCAAATTCTCAGCTATAAAATACTATTTTTCAATATAGTCATCATTAGCCATGTATTTTCATTAGTGATGAATGAGAACCTGTGTGCTGTACTTGTAAACATCTGTACCAGTGGAGGTGACTCACTGTTTCCCAGTGTTTCACTACCCACCTCCTCATGGTGTTCCTATTGTTGAATGTCTGTGGGTGCCATTATTTTTCTGCATGGAGGAATTCAGTGACACACCTCTGCATTATATGCACTTCTGTATCAGATACCATTTTGTCAGACTGCCACTCTGCTGCCAACTGTTGCATGGCAACAACATGTAACAGAATATTGGTGGGAAGATTTGACCCCTACTGCCATACCAAAATTGACATCTGACATAATGGACAAACATAATAAAATAGGGGGCATTATTTTCTAAGTAGCCATCATAGTATTGAAGGTCAATAGGAAAAACGCAGAGTTTCCAAATGTTTATGAAGTTACAGAAATTTAATTGCACTTATGTACACTTCTGTTTTATTTCTTTCTTGGTGTCAAATTTAGTTTAAAAATTCTTCCAATGTGATATTTTCAACCATGCTATATGCTATTTACAATAATATAATTTTTTTTACATATGCTTCTTTTTTTTTTTTTTTTTTTGTAGAAATGATTTTTAATAGCAACTGTAAAGTAACACTTTTTCACACGAACAGCAAAAAAACCAACTGCCTTTACTTCCAGTCATGGAGCTTTTTGTTAAAATTCATAGCAGAACATCAAATTATCTGATCCAAAGAATAATAAATAACAAAATGAAATAATTGTTAGTACTGTGTGGTTTGTTAAATTTTCATGAGACATGAAGAATAACATTGCTCCCAGAACAAGTTCTTTTGTCTGTTTAAATAGAGAAGAAAAATAATGATATAGGTTTCACTTGAAGCCTTCTTGACAGCAGAAGCTTCAAATGAGAACCTCTGCCTCTCTTACCTAAGACAAAGTGGGGAGCAGTAAATCATCTTGGTTATCCAGAATAGTGTGTAATTTTGCAGTTAAGCATCGGATCTTGTATAATCTCAGCAGCTGTAAATTTTAGCCTTTGTCTGATGGAGTCATGGAGTCTGCATAATTGTGGAGAACTGAACATACAACTCAGATCCAGAGATTCAAAACAAGAAATCAAATTACAAGGACTTGGTGTAGGATCTTTAGTTGAAAACGCTGGCTTTCAGAGCATTATTTGTGAGTGCTGAAAGCTCGACGCATGTATTCTGCTGAGTTCAACCAAGTGCTTTTTTTTTTTTTTTTAACCCAGTATCAAGTCAAATTAGATTCTTGCTTTCTTCCCCCTCTAATATATGTAGTAGCCATAAGAATTTCTGAAAATTGAAATTGTTGTGAGGAGGAGAAAAGGAACAAGAAGTCCCAGTCTAGAAGTTGACTAATTTGGAGAGTGAGAAAGGTTCCTGGCACTGAAAAAGTGATGATTAATTTTCTTGAAAAGATAATTATATTTTACCATATATCTGTGTGTTTCTCTCTGTGTGGGGGAGAAAATGTTTGAAAAGTCTTGGTACTGCCCTAAGACTGGATAGGAGTCTGTACTTCATTCGGAAATATTATCATGAACATAATGGTTTTTCAGTTTTCCTCGTAGCTAAAATTTGGCAGTCTGGATGATCTCTACATGATATCAGAGGTCACTTCCAACCACAGTGATTTTGTCAATACTACTTTTCTGCACTTAAAATATAATCGTCTTCAGAGATTAATGAAAAAAAAAAATGTATTTTCAGTATAGAAAAAAAAAAAGAAAGGATCCTGAAGTTATTTTTTGTTTAAATGTATATTGAGCTAAAACTTCATCTTTTTGGTGCCCTAGATTTAATCTCCTCTATTTTCCTAGAATCGTAAAATCATTTGATTTGGAAGGGACATTAAAGGCCATCTAGTCCAACTGCCTTGAAATAAACAGGAACACCTACAGCTACATCAGGTTTCTGAGTCTTATCCAGCCTCCCTTAAGTGTCTCCAAGGATGGGGCATCCATCATCTCTCTGGCAACCTGTTCCAGCACTTCACCACTCTTATTGTAAACAAAGAAGCAAACAAAAACTTCTTATATTCACCCTAAATCTGCCCTTTTTTAGTTTGAAATCATTTCCCCTTGTCTTATCATAACAGATGCTGCTAGAGCATCTGTCCCCTTCCTTCTTCTAAGCCTCTCTTTAGATACTGAAAGTCGCTTTCAGGTCTCCCCAGAGCTGCCTTTTCTTCAGGCTGAACAGCCCCAGCTCTCTCAGCCTGTCCTCATAGAGATCATTATGCTTTGCAAAGAGTGCAAATTCTCTCACTTTCTTTTACGTGTCCATCTAGCTTTACTCCCTAATGTAAAATTGAGAGTAATCAGTCTTGAAATGAAGGTGTCTATACTACAAATGTATTAGAATATTTTTTTATCTGAAATAATGAAGGTTTTGCCTTAGCATATTGATAGAGGGGGAAAAAAAATTGTACACTTCAAAAATAGTAACATAATTGCTTTTTTATTAAAAAAAAAAAAATGCCATTTCAAGTCTGAAAAAGTTTAAAACATATTATAGCACAACACTTTAAAGTTGCAGACTATTGCCTATTTTCTTTCATTTCGACAATTCTGACATCTGAGTGGGATTTTTTCATGGCTCTGTAATATAAAACTAGTTCAAAAATGATTCTTCCTTCGTTACACATGTAAATGTCAGGGAAGATAATCTAGAATAAAGTTCTGTGAACACTAATTTTTAAATTATTATTTGGTTTGCATTTTAATAATGTTCTTTGAAAGAATTTAAATTAATCTAAAATAAAGTTGTTGATTCTTCTAGTTATCTATGAATGTTTGTATTTATCCTGCTGCCTGGATAGTCCCTTTCTAGAGAACTGAGGAAGATGATACCAGGTAGGACTGAAGCCAGAGGATTACTATCTGCTCCTGGTCTTTCTAGCTGGGTCACACAAGTCTGTGACTAGGGAACTTAAAAATATTAAGACAGACTTTACATCACTTGGGAATGTGCTTGAGGGATCAGGTGTGCAGGTAGTGTTCTACTCAATCCTTCCAACTGAGGGCTGGGATCTGGGCAGAAGGAGGAGAACAAACCAGTTGATGGGATAATTAAGCGTATGGTGGCATGCTCAGGGCTTTGTTTTCTGTGGTCTAGGAAACATTTTTGATAAACTGGGAAGACTGATGTGGGATGGGACACATCTAACCAGTAGGAGCAAGAGTACATTAGGCAACAAGCTGATGGGGCTCATCATCAGGGCTTTAAACTACATTTGATAGAGGAAGGGGATGTACTGCTGAGATACAGAGAAGAACACTGGGAACGCCCTTGCTTTAGGAAACAGTGAGGGGGAAAACTCAGTACATTTCTTCTGTTTACCAGGTTAACATAGAATGAATGAGATCACCCAAAATATGTTAAGACAACAAGACATCTACGGGTCCTAGAACTTAGGGCTAATTGCCCTAGTAGATTCTTTTTTTTTTTTTTTTTTTTTTTGAGAATGCGAGACGTTGTTATTCTTTTCTTTCCTGTCCTATTGGCTTTTGTTTGTCAAGTGGTGCATCTGTATTTTCCCTGTGAAAGTACCTATTGAACTGATACTACAGTCAGCTGCTAGTGTTCCTTTAAAAACAATGCAAAAAAAAAAAAAATCAACAGCAACAAAATTATAGAGATTGATTTTTTTTTTTTTCATCTCTCTTAGTGTAAAGCATTTCAACAGGTTTAATGTTACTTTTTGGATCACTTCAAACTTGAAAAATCTAACATCCAGCTTCTCAACATAAAATTTAATATATGCAAAGGAAATCTGGCTGTTTTAACACAAGTTTCAACATTTGAATGCAAAGAAGTAAAAATGGCTTTTCTAGCTTCAGTTACTGTGTTACATTTCCAAAGATCATATTGCTACTGCTTGCTTAGGCTTCAGGGTGATCCTGGATTTTATGAGGCTGCTTTATCCACAGCAAATCCTGCATCTTTTTAGATAAATTGCTTTCTGGGGTACATTTATCGTCATTTAGGTATGGTCTTGATTCTTGCTTTTAGATTAACTACCTTATATTTGACTCTGAAACCATAGAACCTTCTGTGATAACATCTAATCATGTGATCCATTTCATTCCCTATGTGGCCCTATCCTGCACATTACTATTCGCTCATACATGCTATCTGCCAATTTGTTGTTTGTATTTATTTTCTCAGGATGAGTCAAAAGGCCTCCAAAATACTATTGAGTTCCTTACTGACAACTATTTCTTTTAAGTTTTGCGTTTACTGATACATTTATTTAAGAAAAACATATCTTTATTGATACTGCACAGATTGATTAATTTGTTTTTGTTTACTTGTAATGATGGAGTGTGTGAAATTAAAAATACATTCAAGAAGCTAGTATGCTTAGCAATGTACCTTTGTAAATAAATCCCTAGAATAAGTAAAAAGAAAGTAGAAATGGGTTTTTCTGACAGGCTGTATTTCTTAGAAGTTGGTGTTTAAAAAAAAAAGTTGCAACAACGTTTAGCAGTATAAAATATATCCAGCATGCAGATGTCGGTTCTGCTGTTTATTTCTTGAACTGATTTTCTTTTGTGCTGTCATAATATGTCCCATCTTAAGGAATTTTACTGATAAGTGAACATCTGTTAAAAGGTTCTATCAACAAGACAAGTATGGTGAGTTAGGAACTCCTGAGAACAGTATGTTTGATCCTGCTGATTTAAAAACACTCAGTACTGATGTTTTCTGTTTGCTAATAGTTTGGTAAGTAGATAGCTTTACTAAGGTCTTATACGGGTTATAATTTCATATCCCAGTCAATCTGGTCTAACTTCAGTTTACTAAAACATATAGTTCCAATTTTCTTTTTCAAAATCCAGATCACCATGCTCTAATGCCTGCTCTGGCCTGTGTCTCTTGTGATAGAAGGGAAAAATCATTCACAACTCCACAATGATGAATTTTTCCGTCAGAAAATTAGGTGGCGTAATCCAATCTCATGTGGAGTCTACAAATGTATGGATCTGCAGCAGTTGGAACAGCAAATCAGAGTTAATGAAGACTAATCATGATACAAAATCTCTTTTTAACTTTCTAAAACTTGTCCTCGCAGATCTTTTGGGGGAGTTCTGCATACTGATTAAAACTCAATGAAATTTCCAGAGATGCCCGAAGCATGTTGCAATGTATAAACAAGCACTTAATCTCATATCTGTAGTCAAATGTTGAGCTTGCTGAAGATAAGAATTAAATGCCAGAAAAATGGTAGCTACCCACAGTATCATTCTTGGAATTATCACAATCATTTGGACTAAGCATTTATCAAATATTAATGATTATTGCTATTTGTTAAAATCAAATTGAACAATTACTAGATGAAAAGCATCATGATAGCTTTCAGCTATACAGATGGTATCTGATAATGTTAAAATACACCTTAAAATACAGGACTGTAGTTGTAAGTGTTGGTGAATTTTAACAGGTTTTGTTGCCTCACTGTATGTGTGATGTTAAGTCCTTGTTTGTACAACTGAAGATAATGGGAGCAAATGTTTTAACCAAAGAAACAAGCAAAGCAGCAGTGCTTCTCACCCTCCAAGTGCTGCATTTCCATGAACCTGTTGTGATTTTAAGTACATTTCATGGCTTGAAAGCTCAGATTTCATTTAAAGATACAACAGTGTGTGTTGAAAACTTAAGTCTTCTGTAATTAAAGAAGTAAGACTAACGTTACTGTTTTTTCATAAGCTACACTTTTGTCCTTCATGTACCACCTTAAGAGCTATTCAATTTTATTTTCCTTAATTCAGTTTACTGTAAACTAATAAACAGGCTTTTAAAGTGTTGGGAGTAGCTAGCACTAATGTTCAGGTAGCATAGGATGCCTCCGTAATTAATAACAACTAAATGTTGCTTTGTGTTAATTTTTGTTATCTTTGTGAATGGTTTTCATAATTTCCAATGTGCTAACAAGGTTGTTATCTTTTTATAATGTGTTTATGTTAGCATACAGAAAATAACGTCCAGGAGGAAAACATATTTGTCCTTTCTCTTCTCTGTAGTACTCCTATTGTTCTCTTTTATATGTTTAGACATTTTGTATTTACATGAATAATAACTGAATCCATTCTTTTCTATTCCTGCTGATTCCTTTGCAGAACAACTGGAACACAATAGGCCTCTGTATCGTTTGATTTTTCAGAAGCTATCGTATAATGCGAATAGAGTAGCATTCTAGTCATTTTGGGAGACAGGTAGAGGACAGGAAGAGTAATTATTTTACAAATGAATGAACTGTGTTTACTTTCATTTTTCTGTGTCTGGTACAAAACTGTGCAGCCGTTAGATAATTAGAAGTGTTGTATTAGGTTTGGTTCTTTCAGATATGAAAATGTTTTTGTGTGCTATCTAAAATTAAAATTCTGAATATCTTCACATACAAACACCTTAAATACCTTGGATGATGTCCAGGACTTTAAATGTAAGCGGTGCACAAATTAAAGAACGCTTCTGATGGAGAAGTTCATTTGAGTGAAAATCTAGTAGCTATTAATTATGAACTGTTTACAAAGTAGATGTGCACCCATAATGAAACAGTGGTCTTTTCAGGTCAACTACTTTGTTAACAGGTCCTTGAGAAGATAATAGGCTTTTCAAAAGCCTCTGAGAAGCTGATAAAATTTGTAGGGCAATCGGTGTTTATTTTAGTTAATTTTGAAAGTGTCTTGAGTGGGTTGTTTTTTTTTGTGGTTAGGAGTTACTGAGAGGAAAAAGTCACGTATGCTTGGGAAATTATCTTCTCATGGATATGCAGACTTTTCTGAATCACCACTCATAAACATGAATAAGTAAAATAAGCTTTGTCATTTGTAGTTTCTCTATAGTGCTTCTGTCTAGACAGATGATATATACTTTCTACATATTCTGAATTTTTAAATTAATCTCAGAAAGTCTGTTTTAAAGACATAAACTTTAAAACTGCAATAAATAATTACAAAGTAACTGGAAAATCCCTGACTTCACACAGTTTCAGTTCTTTGCCTCACAGCAACCTTAAAATGATCTATTAAATGATTATTAGAAACAATTAATTATACTAGAGAACTCTAAGAGCCCAAATGTAATTTCATGGTTATAATTTTCTTGTCAGGTAATAAAACGGGATGAGCTTGGCAAGGATCTGTCTGACTGCTCTCTGTTCGATTTGCTGAAATATGATGATTATAATAGTGACAAGCACCTAGGTCTGGAAGAATTCTATAGAGCTTTTCGTAAGTACAAAGATTAGCCTATTATTTTTTCAGTTTTCTTTCCCATTTCTTGCTTTGTCTTCCTAAAGTGGCATTTCCTTATTTTTAGATTTTGATACATCAAGATGCTGTATTTAAACAACAGGCATAACTTAGCAGTCATGATATTGTAGAGAACTCTTTAATGGAAATAAATAAGAGATCTGTTTGTGTCCATCTTTCTGAGGGATTTTGATAATGGAGAATTTGTAGATGATATTTCTTAATGCCAACCTGCATAAAAAAAATCTTTGTTGTGCACAAGTGAAAACAAGTGCAGTCCAGATGTTGTAAAAATGAAAAAGGTAGAACATTTCCCTACACCCTTTCTTATTGAATGCTGGTAAAACCAGTTTTGATAAACCCAGCAACAAATGTACTGTTTTAATTGGTGCTTTAGGATTCAGAGGGATGTACTGATAGTAGCTTATAGTACACATGAACTTCTTAACGTATTCACTGGGATACGGGTCAAAATGATATTGAGGAGTAGAAAGAAATGGGATGATTTCTAGTCCAATATTCATTCCTTTATACAAGGTATGTATTCATTACATTCTTTAAAAATAAAAGCTCAAAAAGCTTCCAGTTCATTGTGTGCTCAACAGCCACAGGAACGTGAAATACTTTTAATGGCTGTAATTATGGCACAATGTGTGCTCTTTCAATAAAAGAAAAAAATAGCTCTAGTTCCACTGCATTTGATCTTCAGAGAGCTTGAATTTAGTCCTTCTAATCTACATTAAAAGTATTAACAAAAATACATATTGGTTTGAAAATATACCTAGTGAAACAAAATGAAAATTAAATGACAGCCTTCTGGTTATTAGACTAGTACTCTTATAGCAAAACAAGCTGAAACCAAGCACACTACACAGGCCAAGCCAATCTCAAAGTGAATATGACAGCTCCAGTCCAGAGGTGTGTGATATGACCTGCTGCTTAGCAATGGCAAATTCTGTGTTTGTGATTATGAAGAATTAATATGAATGTTGAGTTGAATTCATGCAAGAAGAACTTGCATACATTTTCTGTCATTAAAGTACCTACTAAGTTAAAATCAAACTAAGAGTCAAACTCTGTTTTTCTTTAATAGAGTAAGAATGCAGAAAAGATTTATTCCGTGCAAAAGAAAAACTTTTCCTTCTTCAGAATTTTCTTTGGGTATTTCACTGTTTCAATCTGGTATCCTAAAATAATATTATGTTATGGTAGTATGCATGGTGATTGTGAAATTATTATTTTTCACCATGTGATGATTTTTTTATCTCCTCTGATGTTTTTAAATATGTAGAAGAAACAATCCAAGTTATCAAAATATGAGTAATTTTTTTAGAAGTACTTTTTAATAACTACATCTTGAGGTCTTGAAACTGAGCAGTATTGGCAGGGAATAATTTTTGAATTTTTGTTTTTATTTAAAGAAGTTTAGAAGATATGTTACTCTAAATTAAAAATGCTTGAACCATTTTTTTTTTTTTTTTACCCTTTCCACAGTTCTTTGTTTCTTGCACTGATAGTATGTCTCTCTCTGTTTTTTAATTTTTTATCTCCAAATTTTAAATATATTTTTAAATACCAATCTCAATGTGGCACCTTATACTTCCAGTGGGTTTGTCTCTATACCTCTTAGCAGTAGCGTGGTGGATTTGAGAACTGTTGAACTCCTTGCATTCTTTTTAAAGGTTGTTTTCCCTAACAGCTGGAACAAGAGTTATTTATATTTATGGTGAAGAGCAGTAAACAAAATTTGGGTTCGTAAAGCTGAATAAATGGCTTCTATACTAAAATGCAGTGCAGAATTAAGTTTTTTTGTTTGCTCGTTTTTCCCATCTTTGTAACTAACAAGTTGCTTATTTAGGTAAGAAAAGGTAGTGGAAGAAAGAGAAGGAAGGAAAATTATTACAGTCTCATGTACAAGACAGTTAAATGGGCACAGAAATACAAGCACTAGGTCATGGAGAAGGAGGTGGGATATCGGTCGCAACCCCACAGTTTGTGGTAATTCCCAAATCATTTCTCAGGGATGCTTTAAAAGACAGCCTTGTAGCTAAAGTAACTGAAATATGAAACATACCATAATAAGTAAAATATAATTTTACAAAGACATGTATTTGAATATGGTGAAGACTAAAGAGACTTCATTTCTAAGTATAGGTTTTAAATGATCTTCTCTACCTTGAGCAGGCGAGTGCCATGCGAAAGAATCAGCAAATTCAGAAAGCTGAAAAAGAACTGAGAGTAGGCACTAGGGGTACTTGTGTCATCAGCTTGAGCTATAAAGGGGATGGTTATAATCAAGCATACCATGCATATTTCTAGCTGTGATTTTTAACTGGCATTTAAAAACACTTCAGTAGGATTTGATCTTTGAACCCAGTTGGGCAAAATTAAAAGGTATTGTCACTATTATGCTGCAAAGCTTGCTCTCTTAAAAATTTTTCTTTTTAAAAGGTTAGGCAATTGCATGTTATTTAAATATGAATGCATATCTATGGGCTTTGTTATCAGTACTGCCGCACTAGCACTTGAAGGTGAGAAATCTTTTTTTTCATTGACATGCTTAATTAGAAATGTGACTTTCATCTAAGGACTGTAAATTTAGAATCAAATATGGCTGTAAATTTTGCTGCTTTATCAAGAGTTTGTCATGCACAACAGGAAGTGTATTTCTTTTTTTTTTTTTTTCTTCTGGTAGATACTAATCCTCTTTAAGGGCAAAATAAATCATTGACTGTTGTAAATGTATTAATATACATATAAATATATACACATTTTTATATGGCATATGAATATCTCTGTGGTATATGTATAATTGCATATATTCTGGGAATTATTATTGTCAATCTGTTTTTGTTTGCAAAATGAGTAAAAGAGATAAACAGGGTAACTTAAGGTTAAAATATAAGCAGTGGTATAATAATTCCTCTCTCCTTCAGAAGATCAGATGTTGAGGCACTAACAAAGAAGGGAAATACTTAAGAGGGTGAACAGCCTTTGAAGTATGCACCGAAGTCCCAGTCTGCAAAATGTTACAAGAATATGAAGGTGCTTACTGGCTTGTGTAGTGTTTTGCAGACAAGCAAGCCTCATGTGGCTTTAGTGGTATCAGCTGCTTTCATATATTTCATGAGCTTATTTTTGGTGCCCTGGCATATATCCACTAGATATATTTACTAGATATAATAAGTTCCACTAGATCAGTAGAGCATACAGAAAGGTACTGAATAATGTTTTTTTTCCGTTAGTATAAGATAAAGTGGGAAGTTTAGATTTGCTTAGGTCTTATGAACGTAGGACTGAAGGGAATCATCCTGAACATATTGGTCAATCTTCCACTGCTCCAGCTGCACAACGTAAAATTCTGTTCTGAGAGTGATTCAGCTGCACCCTAGCATTTTATTTTGCTGGTTTGTATTCCTTCACCACATAGTCCTAAACTTTTTATAAGAGATTTTACATGAGATAATGTGGTTTTAGTCAGAGCAAGATGTATTTAACTTTGTCTGAAAGGGTGGCTGAAAGCATAAGATGCTGAAGCCAAACAAAAGGGAGAAGTAGAGGGGATACAGATTTGTGAATGCTTGTTCTTTGAAAAATAAAACTCAGCTGATGCACTTCTTGTTTTTCAAGGATCTTCTGTCTTTATGTAGTGTGTTCTGTGCTATGAAGATAACAGTCTTTGTTGCACATTCAATCTGCCTGTCTTCTGTTGCTCTTTTCTAAAGTAAATAATATTTTCTCCTTTATAGTACCTTATAAACTGAAATTTCAAAGCAGACCACTTCAGGTGGCCTTCACAGTGGCTTACAAAATCTCAGGGGGTACTAGAAATAAGTACATAGCTATAAATTTTTCTCACTCAGCAGAGTGCAGATGTGTATGTTGGCCCGTCTGTGATCACAGTAGAAAGAATGATGGTAATTTAGATATTTATGAATAGAACTGATTGAAATTACAAGTTTATGGTAAATAGGTGTTTTTCATTGGTTCATTACAATAATAGAACTAAATGCTTTAACAACTCATAGTCTGCATAAAATGAAGAAGAAATGGTGTTTGCCAAAATTTTTTATATTAACATAGAACTATTTTTGCTATCTTATGCACCAAAAAGGGACCGTGAAATTGAAGTCTGAAAAAGAAGAGGCTCAGAGGAAACCTTATCACTCCCTACAACTACTTGAAGAGAGCTTGTGGAGAGATGGGGATCAACCTTTTCTCCCATGTAATCAGTGATAGGACTAGAGGGAATGGCCTCAAGTTGTGCCAGGGGAGATTCAGGTTGGACGTTAGGAAATACTGCTTCTATGAGAGAGTGGCCAGGCACTGGAATGGGCTGCTCAGGGAGGTGGTGGAGTCAGTGCGTCCCTGGAAGTGTTCAAAAAATGTTTAGATGTTGTACTGAGGGACATGTTTTAGTGAGAGATATTGGTAACATGTAGACTGTTGGGCTGAATGATCTTGGAGGTCTTTAGTTAGTCAGGGATGATGATGTAAAACTTCCATTCATTGTAGCTTTTCAGAGAATGTATGACTCTGAAATCGAGTTCAACCATCCTTCAGTACCATGCCCACTAAATCATGTCAGTCAGCGCTACATCTGTATCTTCAAGTCCACAAAGTCTTACTCAAAAAATACCTACTGGATTTATCTTTCCAGTGATTTTAGTATTGTGTCCAAAATATTTAATGTGAAATCTGAGTCAAAGCTTTTTAACTATGACTAGTTCTCAATAGTAAAACTAACAAATAGCAGAAGAAAGAGTTTCTGAGGATCTGTCTCTTGCTATTGTTAATTCCTTCTTGGCAACAAGTAGTGTGTGTCAGATTGTTCCAGGGAGAATTATATTTCAGCACTGAAAATACAAATTAACAACATTCTGAGTAGAAGCTATTGAACTTAGTGGTAATATTTTTCCACTTGATACAATCTACCTGTGCTACGTGTATTTTCAGTCTAGAGATTATCAGCTAGAAAGGAGTACAACCTCTTGTATAGAATGGGCAGAATTTAAAGCTCATTATTTTAGTGTGAATAAGCTATTATTTCATAAATTTAGATACGTAGAAATGGAATTCTAATTAAGTTATGCATGACAGCATTGTAATAAGTGAGTGAATGTTCTGTACATTTAGCTGTAAATAGCTCTCCATAGTGAACTTCAGTATTGTTGCAGCTGATATCTTTATGTTGCTAGTTCAGAGATATTTTCATTTTTGAAAATCATTGTACCCATAAGATTGCATTGCTGTTGATGTTCCAACATTCACAAACACCTTCAAGTAGATGGTTCACATTTCAAAACACATTTAAAGTAATAATTTATAATCAGTTATCTTTACTAACAGTTTTAAGGGTATCAGTCTTATTCCAATACAGTGGATAAGGCATAGGGGAGAGAAAATGTTTCCAGAGTATTATCCTCAAGGGAGAATGACTTGAATAAGGGAGCTGATCACTAGCTAATCCAGAAACAAGGAAATTAAAATATATTATTCACAGCAAAATTACACTTCTCCAAATATAATGAATATTAATAGGCTGAAAATATTATTTACTAAGAAACCTCAATAGCCATTGCACTACTTGTTTTCTTTGCACCCATAAAAATCAGTCTTTATCTGAATTACTTATTTGGAATAGTTTTAGCCTAGAGCTATAGGACTGCTAACCAACAATAAATACTCATTTAAGCAAAATTTCTAAAATAATTTAATGTTATCATAATTTAAAATCTACATACATATTACTTTTCCTTCAAAAATAAATGGAATCATATTTAAGTTACTGAGGCATCAGCATAGTGTCATCTCTTTAAAACAAACAAACAAAAAAAATCCATGAATAGAAAAAAGAAAGGTAATGGATAAAATTCTCTTAAGAGACATGGGTATGTATTTGAGATAGTTGCTTTACTTTGCATGTAAAGCAGGATGTAAAAATCTTAAATCTGTTTACTAAAAGGAGATTAACAACACTTAGTGGTTGTTTGAATGTTGGGATTTTTTTTTTTTTTTAAAGACTTATCAGAACCACTGCTAACCAGAAATCTGAGCTAGATTTACTGAAAAGTGGTAAGAATCTGAATTAATTTCTCAATTGTGCTTAAGAAATGGAAAAAGAAATTGAAACAGAAGTTGGATCTCAAGTCACCAAATGGAGATCCTTTACAATAATAAGACAAGTATTTCAGCTGATTAGTGAATTAAATAGATTGCTTTTCTGTCCAAGGATCAATTTATTTATTTTGAGGAGGATTAAGTTATTATCGTTGAGCAGCTTTATGTTGTTCTATGTTCCCTGCAAGCTTGAGTTTGCTAGTTGTTCTTATGCATAGATCACTAATGTTCACCTTAAAAACTAAGAAACTTTATTCCTCAAATTGGTGGGTATTGTTATATCTTCATACTTCCTGGTCTATTTTGGAATCCAAATCAGTCTTTTTCTGAAAGAAGACATGACCCTTGAGATCCCTTCCAACCCGGGTCATTCTGTGATTGTGTGATTTGTTTTGTTTGATAGCTCATCTACTCTGCTCATTATTGTTGGTTCTGATTGTATGTATAGGTAAGCAGAAATGTTATTATAGTCAGAAGAGGACATTAGAAGGCTTTTAGTAGTTCCTGGGATTTGTTAATTTCTTAAGCGTATCTGGCATATGCAATTTAAAAGGGAATCTGAAGAAATAGTTTTGCACCTATAGTTTTGCACCTAGATTGTCTGAAAGTACATTGGAAATTTTGTAAATAGGGTTTAAAAAAAAAAAACATTCCAGCCCTGCAATGGTTGTGTGATTTCCTTTGGACCTTAATGTTATAGACGAGTGTATTGCAGTACATTGGGAAAGTTTTTTTGATTGAATGCTTTCCAATTTCTATTACATATAATAACGACAAAAGAGTTGAAAAATGTCTCCATTGCTTTCATTGCTGTCTGAGTTCATTCCAATTTTCATACAGGATTACATTCTGGCAAAATGTTTCTATTTTGGGGAATTTCATTACTAACTTCATTTCCAGAACATAAAAATTACAATTTCAAGTTTTACTATAGTATCCTTCCATAACTTGTGAGTCTATTTACTTATTTAGTTGTCAATGTTATGTTATTGTAGTGTGTTATGATATGTTGTATATTTTTTGCTGTTTACTGCTTCAGAAAGGCAATATATTTGGCCAGCTGAAATAAAAAGTGGATGGGATATCTGGGTCTAAATATTTATGTAAATCCTCAAGGAAAATGAATTAATAGATAAAATAAATATTCATTTTGAGTATTGAAAATATTTTAGATATGAAATGAAAACAAATGATTGATCTTAACACTCCAGTTTAAATGCTTCAGTAAGCAGGTGAAGATTACTACCTGATTTTTCCATTTTATGAAACAATGGTTTTAAAGTTATGTGCTGTGCATGTAGGTATATTTAAGTATACCATGCATGTATATCCAAATAAAAGTGTGTAGTTGTATAGTTCAATCTGTGTAATACTTTTAAAGGCACCCTATTAAGGCATTGAATTCCTATTGAAAAATACCTTCTTCATGTCAGTTTTGTGAACACCTTTTTGTCAGAGTTCAGAGAAGGAAAGGGAGAGAAAATATTGGAAACAACTTGAAGAATTACTTTATTGGTGACACACAGGCATATTTTTCTCTCAATTTCAAACTTTCTATAGGAGAAGTAGCACAAGTAGGAGCTTAATAGGCTGGAAGAGAGCATACCACTTACCAACTGTCATATTGTTTCCAGCACATCTGCAGTTATAGCAAGGATGCTTAAATGTTGTTTAATTGCAGCGATCCTCATAGGTGTTGATGTGCATTCAATGTGTCCAGATTATTTTCCGGTCTCTCTTCTGTTTATTGCTAATTTTACATCATTGTGATGCATTGTAGGTTATTTTTGTTCTATTGTTTTTTTTGCTTTCAACTTAATTTTTTTTTCATTTAGTTTTCTCCTATGTTATGTTTGCGTATTTGTGTTTTGTGTTTGCCTTCTCTTTTCCAAGTCTACAAGGATTGATTAAATGGGCAAGTTGGAGCTTGTGTGTGTGCCTGAGACACCTATGCCAGAAGATGGCATGGAATAAGAGGGGGACATTCAGAACAGCTAAGGGCTGCCTGTGCATTTGCTCTGTATTTCTAAGATTCTTTGTAGCTTGTTTATAAAATATATTGAGTGACAGAGTGAAATAGCAGTGATTTTCAAGGGCCTTCATGATGCATCTCTTTGGGAAAGCAGAAATGTGTATCTGTCGTACTAATATGTTTCCTGAACTATTTTGAGCTAAGGGAAGGGAGGTTCTCTTTAGTAACTATTCAGTGCTCGGCTCATTCCAAAGGTATAATGCTACAAAGATTAGAGAGCATAGGGTAATTGTTTGTTTGTTATGGTCTTATGATTTAACAAAGAGTTTACTTTGAGGCTCAGTAAGATTTAAAAGAAAAAAAAAAAAAAGAAAAAAAAAAGAAAATGGATGAATAAAAGAAAACGAAGATGAAGTGAGCAAATAAAAACAAACTTTTTTTTTTTTAAATGAATAGGTTTACCACCTACCTAGTTGGAATATTTCATTTTTAAAAATCCTTATATATTTTTTTTTTAATGTGTTTTATTTATATGTGGTTGATGTTGTAATCAAAATCATTCACCTTAAGGACAGTATGGTTTTTTTTTTTTCCCTAAAATATCTAATGATTTTAGTAGTCTATAGCAGTTGCTAATATGCATTTTAGGTATTTTAGTGCATTTACAAAGAGTTTGGATGAAAGGGTGTTTTTTATGTGATAAACTGTTACTTCTGACTTGCTGATAACTACATTTTCTGAATTTATATATGAAATGAAGGTAAATGCAATTTTTATATTAAGTTATGAAAGGCAAAATGAATTTAGTCCTGTATAAATGGAATTATTCGGTCTGTGTGAAGATATGCATACACATATGTAAAAAAAAAAAAAAAAAAAAAAAAAAAAAACAAAAAACTTCTATTTATTTAACTTCAGTAACCCTTTACCTTTTACCATCTACTGCTGCCATATCACAGCTGACAAGTTTTTGTAAGTAGCATCCCTTAGCTTTTACTGTTACTGCTAAGAAGTAAAACAATTTGGAGGTGTATAGAGGGAAGAAACCCTAGAGTTTAAACTGTTTAACTCCATACAAACATTGACCATGGTATGACTGGGGGAGTTGTGGAGGAACATTCTGACAAACCTTGTTTTCTCACTTCAGATAAATTGTATTCTAAACTATGATGCTCCTTGTGTCACTTCTATCCTTTGAACTTCTCAGAAACATGCATCTCATAATTTTAGATAATAATTAAGAATTCATTAGAGAGATGCATGCAAGCAGAATTCAGTAGGAGCAGTTGGAAGCACAAGTTGTGAATATGTAATGAAATTGTATATCACATCAACTGTGCTGCCTGTGATTGTTGGAGGATTTATTTAGTTGTTTGAATGGTAAATATTTCATATACAGGTGTAAAATGTATGTACAGTTATCTGAATGTGTTTTAGATACTTTGAATTTAAAATTAAAAAAAATTAAAAATAAAATTTGTACCAAAGGAAATAAGAACAAAAAATATACTTGTGTTCATGTGGTACACAGAATGAATTTGCCAGTAGATTCTGAAGCTAGTTTTCTAAATAAGTTGTGTTCTCAGATTGTCAAATGCTATGTTAAGTAGGTTAGCAAATCATTTATATGGGAAGTGCAATTTTAGCCATAGTGATAATGAAGGTACCACGCAAAGGCAATGAAGCTGCAAGCAGAGGTATATGTATTACAAAATTACATAAAATGTTATGCAGATACGTGAAGTTGTGAAAATATATGAGGGTTGAGGGAGACACAAAAACCTTCTTTATACACTTATTTACTTTAAAAACTGGGAAACTGTCTAAGATGGAAGTAATCCAAACCATTCATCTAATTACCATTCAACTATGAATAAATGATAGAAGAAGTTGACACTTAAAGAAAAAATTCTTTAGCTTTGTGATTATAATTCTTCTCAACCTAGATGATAATTCTTCTCAACTTCAACCTAGACATATGGTGAAGATGTATTTGTTGGAATAGTTTAAGTGCTTTAAAATTTGCTGAACACTCTATTTAAGGAATACTGGATGCTAAATGAAGATTAATGTTTTGTTTGTGCTTATGAAGTGCTACTCAAATATCCATTTGAGTAACAATGTATACATAACAATAACTTCTCTGAATTACAGTAAAGATCCATCTAGTCCAGTACCTTGGCTCTTAGTTTCTTTAGGGAAGAAACAAAAGAAGAAAAGGGCTATTAAGATTCTTGTAATATACCTCCTTATTTCTAGTGATTTTTGTCTTGGAGACTGATTATCTTTAATGGCTCTTGATGAATGCTTTGCTTATAAATTTGATTGCTTTTTGGAGCCATGTGAAATTAACATCTACATCGTTGCTTCAGAATTTTTCACACTTTAATGATACCATGCTAGAATAAGTAGGATTTTTAAATGTTGTGTATGCTTTCTTTTTAGTTTATAATGTATGATAAAATACTGTGAACAACTTCTCTGTATTCTCAGTCTCCCATATCCTGAGATTTTTTTGAAGCTCCTGACTAATCTCTGCAGTCATCTCTTTTCCATTCTGAAAAATGTCATGTAATAGCTGCTACCACGAAGAGCTCACCACACGTTTGATTGTTCTTGTGATGCTTTTTTTCTTCCTGACTTTCACTGTTTATTTTTTTTTTTTCCCCAGAGGAAAGGACTATAAGCAGAGTCGTTGTGGATTTAGACAGTGGTGTAGTAATACTCTGCCTAATTTCTTTTATTAACACATTGTCAAGACTGAGTACTTTATGAATATATATTCATATATTCATAAAGCTACCAATTATATTCTAAAGGTCTTTTACCCATGCAAAAATAACTTGTTTAGAGAACAAGTAATTCTCTTTGTAGACAAGCTTGGTCCACTTTTTTCACCTGCATTCAGTACTTTGAATACCCTACTGAATATACTAAACTTGGCAAACTAGTATCATAAATAATGTCTTTATGCAAATTTGTTTCATATCTAAATTATCTTATAACATGTTCTCAGAGAAATGTATCGCCTCATTCTTTTCTCTCCTGTTGGTTCAACATGAGTTCCAGTGGCAATCCAGATGGAATTCCACCAGTGACTTTTCTTCATATGATACCTAAAAACAGAACTCTTCAGTGGAGAAATGAAAGATCATTTCTGAGACCAAGAGTAGATCTGATGCATGTTGTTTGTTACAAGGTAGATCTCTTAACAAGAACAAAAGTCTACTTGAGTAAGAACCAAAATTAAGGGCCTCTGTACAGACAAGTGATCAGCCTACTTTGAGGTCTGGTTTGTTTTATTTTTTTCCCTCTACATGTAAATCACAGTAGTCAATTGATTTATTTTTCAGAATAACTTTCAGTCTACTCCCATCTGTGCTTTTTCCACATTATAGACTTCTGTGAGTAACTGACTCATAACTCTACTCTTCAGATTGAAAAAAACTATTGAATAACAGCTGCCTGGCCTTTCTTTTCTTGTAAAGAAAGTATAGTAGTGCTGCTATGCTTCAGGCTTTCTAACTCCCATTTATATGTCAGGTAATTTGATCATGAATTACTACCTAGAATTTTGTCCTGACAGAGAGAGAACTATTTTCGAAGTTGGGTTATTATAAAACTCTGAATACATCCAGAGGTCTTAAATACTTGGAAATTCTATAATCGCTCTGAGGGGGAAAAAAAAAAAAGCTTTGAAATTTCAAAATAAAATGGAGCTCTACGTTAAATAAAATTGGCAAATTATTATATTGATAGGCAGAAATCTCTGTGCATAAAACTGTGAGTTACCAGGATTGTCCTCTCTTGACTTATAATTCCCGTTTCATTATGAATTAGTTCCAGAAATATTTTGTAGATTGAACTGCTGCATTTTAAATGTTTCATTTGAGGTAACTGCTGCAAGTATGCAGTATTGATGTTCAGCATCTGTGTTTGCAGAGAACAGAAGGAGCATTAAAGTTGGATCTATACTACTAGTAAAATGACTTGAAAATATTCATGCTAACAGTTAGCATTTAAATAAAATGTTTTTACTTGTGCTAGTCATATGCAAACACAAGCATGTTGAAATTGTTTTTTGTGTAAATTACCTTCTTTGGTTAGATAAATGCACCAACATATTCTACAATAAATAAAACCCAAACCAATTATCACTACTTTAGCAAATTAGCCCTTCCATGTTACCTAGGTAAGACAGCTATATTTAACAGAAACGTCAGTTCTTTTGAAATCTTTTGAAATTCAAGAGGAAAATAGAACTTGTTACAAATAATAATGAACTAGTATACATTTAAAATTTATGCATTATTCCTAATGTCCTTTCTCATTCAAATTTGGCTCTTACTAATTTAGAGTAACATATGCAGTTTTCAGTATACCTGTACAAGTGAGCTCATAGCAAGCTTTGGTTTCAAACCTGATTTCAAATGATATAATGTTATGATGTTTCTTCTGTTCATCATCAAGGCTCCATTACAGATTTGTGGGCTGGATTCCAGGAAGTTTTGAGACTAGTGTTTACTATTTAGTGGTTAACCTGAAAAACTGAATAAGGAAGTAGTCTGTATGATCACATTTATCTTAAGATACTTTGGAATATATCGTAAAGATGAAAAAGGTTGGACATCCATTTTCACTGAGACCCAAGGCTGTATTATTCTTTTTATTATTTGTAAGGTTGCTGATTGAGAATTTCAGATTTGGTACTCAGTTATGTTTTATATTAAATAGCACCGAGAAATATTAACCTGTGAACACTGAAATTATAAATCAGAATTGATTGTAGTTGTTTATGACCTATGTGCTGCTGTGATCTACGCTTGTTTCTCATTGAGTGCCTAAAGTGTGTTCAGGGTTTACAAGCTTATGTGGTGTAAACACAGTGAACACTTCAGCTGTACTTTGTATATTGACAGAGTTGGTGTATTTGAACACGGTTTCACTCAGTTTGCTGAAAAAGAACATTTCATAATATTTTAGGCACTATGTCCTCTGCTTCCCAATGATTTAAAACATCCTGTGGTCATAAAGAGTTTTAAAAATACATTGCACCTTGGGCAACATATCAACAGAAGCTTTGGATATTTATGCTGCCAGGTACTAGACTAATGAAAAATAACCAAGTTTAAATCTATTTCAAATAAAAGTAGAGATCTGGATAGTGCGACATGTAGCTTGTATGGTGTTATGCATAGCAATCTGCAGCAGAAAGGCTGCTATTTCCAACTAAGCAAGGTATTGTAGATAGTTTAATAGCCCACAGAGGAACCCTTTTTAGAATCTGGTTAGTAAGTTTGTCTGAGATCATAGTTACTTAGGTAAGACTGTTGATTATGTCAGTTGATTTAAATTACAGTAACTAGAATTCAGGTAAATGATAGCACTGTGATGGCAGCTGAAGAGTAAAAGCTCAAAAGAGTCAACTTAATGAAATGATAGCCATAAGGAGAACTAATTCTATTAAGCAAAAAAAAAAAAAAAAAAGATGCTGAAGAATGTAATTAGCGAATACACCCTCAGAACCTGGAAGTTAGAGCCTTAAATTCATCTTTTATTTTCACTGCCACCAACTAAATTTTTCAGTGTTAAGGATGCATAGTATGAACTTAAGTCCATACAAATTGTTGGACAAGAAAGATGTCTTAACTATATTTGCTTAGCTATAGGTGTTATATCAGATATCATGACAAGTACAATTGGAATAAATCATTACTTAGCATTTTGAAGGAGATATTTTGTTAACAATGTGGCATTGTAAATGAGTGTTGCTCATATTTTTCTGCTGTGGTTTCTGCTGTTTTTACGTTTTGGTTTTTTGGTTTTTTTTTAGTATACAGCTATTTTAATTATATCTTGCCCATCTTAAGTATGGCCTTTAAAGTAATGTTGAAGTCTGAAAATGACAATAAATTATGTTTCATCTACTCTGAGATTTTCTTCCCAGCAAACCCTAAGGTTTTCATTTGTTACAGCTTTATTAGGTTGAAAAAGATTATTGTGTAATTTTCAGTGTACAATCTATAAAAGCTCTATGTTTCTGTCAGCACTTAAACCTAAGATCCGACTACTTTCATATCAAGAATTTGTGTAACATGTATGAAATAAAATTCTAGCCCATTTTACTAACTTGGAAATTTCCCTTAGGAAATTCATTCAATGATGCAGAAAATCTGTTACAGAACATATTGAGAGAGATGTTAAGGTTGAAGAAGCAGTTTCAGTCTGGTGAGATGATAGAAACGGGAGGGAGATTTATTTTTTTACCAGTTCATTCACTGTCTCTATGAGAAGATGGAAATGCATAAAAGTTTGAATTTCATCCTTCTTCTTATGGTGAATGGCCAGTCTGTCAATCAGGACAGGCAAATCATTTTCTTCATCCCTAATAAATAAACCATGATAAACAGGCTGTAGGTGCTATGTCTGGATTAGTGGTTTCCCTTGCAGCAGAAAAGTTGAAGCCAAACATTTCATGAGCTGGCTTCCGTGGCCAGTGTTTTCTTTGAGGCTAAAAAAATTCTCCTACAGTTTGTATGGCCTCTGTAAGATTTGTGGACTCTCATGACTAGCCATTCTGTAGGATGAACCCTTTATCTGTGCTGTTGTCACTGTTCTCACAGTGAAGTGATGATAGCATTTCAAAACATGCTCCTACTAACTTAACATTCCAATTGTATAAGAATATCAGACAAAGCCTGGTATGTATACGTGTGTGTGTACAGTTTTTAGTGCAGCTTTAGGTAGACTTGAATGGTTTATCTTTGCAAGTTTAATATATTTGTTGTCCACAAAGTAATTCTCTGACTTTGGTATGGAAACTGAGTGTGATTTTTTGTATCTATTTATAGTTTAAAAAAAATTGAAGCAAATTCCAGTTAGATTGATACTACTCTGCCAGAAGATCAGATTACTTTTCATTTCTTCACTTAATGTTAAAATAGCAAAAGTAGTACATTATTTCTCATAGTTCTTCCATTAAGTTCTTTATTAGCTAAAAAATAATCATGATCTTGTTGGAGTAAGGGAAAATTTCCATCCCCTCGCTTTCTCCACAGTCAATAAATTTTGCTGGAATCAATACCTCTGTGGGTTATTTTAATGACTGTGGTTTCATATCTAACTTTACAGACAAAAAAACTATGCATTAGTTTTAATTCAGAACTAAAAGACAACTGTGGTATTTGTACTCTGTATATTTGTGTCTGTATTTTTATTTTTAGTTATACTAGAGGCCTTTGATCTATCACATACTCATTTAAGAGTGGCTGTGGATTTAGGAGATGAGATTTCCTTCCCAGCTTAATTTTATAGGAAACGATAGTGCAACATTCTGAAAAACAAGCTTACAAAATGCTGTTGAAAGGTGAGGGGAGGATGTTAAAATAATATTTAAGAAAATATCTTAACGTGAAAAACATTCAGGTCTCAATCTGATTAACTTAATCACAAAGAAGAGGATGTAAGTTGTGTGTAATTATGTACTTAGAGGATTCTTCACAGAGAGTACAATGGCAGTAAAAATGAATTTGTGGCAGATGAAAAAAGTCTCATTCAAACCATAGGACACAACCGTTTAAATGCTACAAGTAGTTAATAAACGAACAAGCTAAGGTTCTGTATTTGGTCATTTATTTTACCTCTCATTTTTAATATATGCTACAAAAAGTGTCATTTATCTGTTATTTTTAATTTACCACACTATGTTCATATGAAATATTACTCTTTCAATTGTGATGAAAACAACCCGTGAAGAGAATAAAATGCTTTTTGTTGCATTCTTTTTTTAGTTCATTGAATTTAGTGCTTTCTTTGTTTTTCGATATGTATATTCCAGTTCTGTGCCAGGAAGATCTGGTGTTAACACCAAAATAGGGAAAAAAAAAGAAATACATACGTACATATATATAAACATATATATATATGTGTATATATATATAAGATTTTATTATTGCATACATCTATAAACTTAAGGTATTAACTTCTATATTTTATTTATTCCTTTTGCTTACTTTGGTGGGCTTAAAAAAAAAAAAAATTACATGTAGTCTTTTTTCTCTGATACAATCAGCAAATGGAAGCTGTTCGAATAATCCAAGTGTTAGATGCTAAATTCATTAAACCAGGCAATCGGGGGAAATATTCTACTTTATTCTGAATTCTGAAATCTTGAAATGTTCTTAATGTTTCTAAGTATTCGAATAATGAATGATACACGTTTATCTCTGAGAGAAGCTTTAATTTCTTCCACAATAAATGTTGCACGACCTATCAGTTGCTCTCTATTAAATGTTGCTGACTAGTATAAAAAATAAAATTGAAGACAAGCTTTTGCATTCTTTCTATTAGTTTTCTTTATGGAATTAGTTTCTACAGGACTTCCTACAAATATAAGCTATTATAATATTACTTATAATTTCCATTCAAAATATTTTCAAATTCCTTGTTAAAGAAAGGAAAAGTTGAATGAATATTAATTAAAAGAAATCTCTTAAGAGCCTTTCTTTTTGAATAATAACAGAATTTTGAAAATACAAAAATAGAAATCTCTGCTATGCTAATGAAATTCCAGCCTTTATTTCCAGAAGGCTGGAAATAAAACTTCTTGAATTTTGATATAAGCTCTGGTGCTGCATTAAATAGCAGTGACAGTTATTTATGCTTGTGCATCTGTGGCTGATAGAATTATAAAATCAGGTATTTTGATGTTTTTAATAGATCTTTGAGATTTATAAGTATTAACATGTCGGTTATGAAGTAGTGCATCAGATTTTCCTTATTCTGACTTCCGGTAAGAAAAAATTGCCTTCCCCTCTCCCACCCCATCCCCCACTCAAAAGCTGGGATAAAGAATTTTAAATCTAATTTAAGAAGAAACTTTGGATTTTGTAAAAGACTTCTTTGCTAGCATAAAACCTGGAGGATATCTACTCTTGAACCATGTGCTATTTCTTGCACTGTAACATTCGACTAAATACATGAATTAAGTTGTTGACAACAAATTTGTAGCTGAAAATAGATCTGCTAATGGAATTTGTCTGTGTGTGAGATTGTGAACTCCCCTTTATTTGGCTTCAATTGCTTTGCCATGGAAAACCACTCCATTTTTATGAAATAATTCAGTGATTGCATAGAAAAATCGATATGGAACAGTACATATTCACTGCTGCCCTTTGGAAAAATTAAGAAAAGTAATTCTATGTCTATGCGTAAGATTTGAGATAATCATTAATACAAAATTAATTATGTTTTTATAATTCTATCACATGGATACAGAATGGGCTGCCCAGGGTGGTGCTGGGGTCACTGTCCCTGGAGGCATTCAAGAAATGTTTAGATGTTGTACTGAGGGACATGGTTTAAGTGAGAAATAATGGTGACAGCTGAGCAGTTGGATTGGCTGATCTTAGAGTTCTTTCCATCCTTGGTGATTCTATGATTCTATAACATGGGTTGATTTGAGCTGATCACTGTGAACTCTTGCAGTGTGAGCAGGAATTCAGGCTCATCAGCACCCTGTTCTAAGTCATCTCTGTGCTACATTATTTTTGTGACAAATGGATGGACAAAGAAGGCTATTGTTATATGGAAATCATTTTGTATCAGAAAAAAAATACTTTTTTCAAGTTTTAATTAGGGGCGTTCCACTTGTTGAAGTGACTTTAAAAATATTCTCTCCCTGTGATAAATCAATTAAGGTGATGGAACTGTTCGGGTTCAATGTTTGGAAAGCTTTAATTCTGGCCTCTTGGTCCTTGTTTATTTTATTTTTTTTATTGTTGGTGTTTTGTGGTTTTTTTTGGTTTTTTGTTTTTTAATTTGAAAAGCCAATCAAAATGCTTATTTCTAGATGAACTATGTTTCACTCTATGTTTACAGAAAATAAAATTTGTTTACAGCAAAGATGATTCTTTCTTTCAATAGTTTTTTTAATTACACTGCAAAGTGAAATTCTGTATTTCTTCAGCCTAGCATACCAAGATTATTTTGGGCTCTATCAGAAGAGAAAAACTTTTTGTCATTTACTTTTTGAACTGACAAAGTTAGACATGCTAATTGTAACGCATGCTGATTTTAAAGTTGCTTTTAAGAACAGCAAAATGACACTGATGAAAAGGCTTGTGTTATTTCATTTTGAGAAAGGTGGGATCAGTGCCAGAAGAGAGAAAAGACATTGTGTAGTTGTATTCCAGATATTACAAGACATAGAACAATATCTTAGTAAGATTTGCCACAACCAAATAGTAGCATTCCCATTTTTTTCACTGTTAAGTGAAAGAATTAGCACATCCTGATGTTCACTGATTTTTTTTTTCATTTAGTGTTTTCTATTGGTAGTTTTTATCTTGCTATTGATTATCTGCAGAGCCTTAGAATTTGTTGATTTTTTAAAAAATAAAAACTGCTATTTATAAAATTCCTTGTAGCAAGAATTATGAGTCTCAGATTATTTTACATTCTGTTTTATTCTCTTCAGTTTTGGGAAGAATTTGAAGAACTTATCAACCTATATATACGTTGTGTCTAGACTAGGAGGTTTTAGGGCTAATTTGTGTTAATTTTGCTAAGGTTATATACGGTTATTGCTCTAAGGTGTTATAGGTTTTTAGGACCTCTAAAACCTGAGCCATAGATAAGGAGAACCTTTTTTATCTCTTAAAAAGCAGTGACTTTTGCATATACTAAGTAGCTACAGGCTACATTGTAATTTCAAAAACTTTGTTGTTAACTACAGTAAATCAAAAGGCCATAGCTAATGCCCTATGACCATTCATTTGAAGTTAAGCTACATTTTATACACTTTCCATTAAGCTCAGAGCTTACAATAGTCCATGGACATGAACCATAAATGAACAATTAATCTCATAAAATAGTACTGTCATTTTGTAGTTTGATTTCAGAATACAATTTTCACTAAGGTAGCAAATGCTAAACTTTGCATTTAATATGTCTCCTTATCCACAGTTGCATTCTAATTAAAAATGAGAAACATTTCTACAATAAGAACTGGACTTTTGTATAAAGGCATCCATAGTAACACTGGAACTAATTGGAAACAGGCTTTGGAATTTTGTAGAATTTAAATTAGATAACTCATTTATCATGTGAAGGTTAGCGTTTTTCATAGTCATTTTATGATAATCATTTAATGACTATGCTAAATTAAGTATTGGCTTTGGAAAACACAGAATTACTCATATAGATCATCATGTTTATCTATCTTTTAAGGTTTTTATGTACAGAATTCTGTATGAAAACAAAGTATTTGTATGCTGTTTCTGTCTATCAGAAGTTTTGAATCATTCAGTAGTCATTCAGATGTGTTTCAAGAAGTCTGGATAGCAGCATTATTGAAGAACCATATCCTATAACGTGCAAGCTGAAATGCTTCAGATGAATGAAATAAATTTTAAAAACAACAGTAGATAGCTCAATATTCAACTTAATTTATATATTCCCTTTCCGATGGTTTAACAAATTGTGTCAGGCCATGCATTTAGGGGGAAAAAAAAAATCAGTCACATTGACTGGTGGGCAGCATTACGTTCCTATTGGAAGAGAGAAATAAGGGTGTTTTTGTTTTTTGTCTAAATAGAAAATTAATATTTTTAATCCCATAAAAATTGTCCTTCTGAAACAACAAATCTTTCTTCCCTGAAGCTGCTGAAATGCCTTTCTTCTTGCAATTTGAAAAGGAAGAAAAAAAACTATTAGACTTAACAATCTTCTTAATTGTGTTAATTAAAAATTGTTTCATAAAGCTAACAGGAATCAATAATAGATCTTAGCTTGCTTATAGGTTGTTGCTTTGCTATAATGGGAAGATTAATGTCACTTTTTTTTTTTTTTTTTTCATTTAAGAGTCCAAATGTCTTATGGGGCATCAAAGTCAAGTGTCCTTCTCTTGAATAAATCAAAAGTGGCTTACCTAATATTGTGAAATAGCTTGTTAACACTAGCAATTTCTAATGTGTGATGCACTGGAAATGTTAAAAGTAGATGATGAGTATTTGTGGATTGAGATGACTCATAATGCTTCAGTAGAAATACTGTATTTAATTCATGTTTGCCAACCATTACATGATGTTATATTCTTTACAGCTTGGTGCTGTATTCCAACCTCGTTGTTGTTGCTGCTGCGTGGCAGACTCAACAGTTACAGAATAGATGCTATGAAATGCTCTGTTGTGGGGTTTGTTTGTTTGTTTTTGTTTTGTTTCATTTTCCTCCCTGTACTTAGGAGAGATTTATTCAAGTACACAGCTGTTTGCTGTTCTGGCTCTAGATTTCTACAGCTATTGTAAAAGAAATCATGTCTGACCAGGGAAGCATAGTGCAAATTCTTTTTACGCTGTTTTTTTAAAACTGATATAAACTAATGTGTTTTGACTATGATTAATGCATATTTTGAGACTGAAATGGAAGAGAAAAGTATCTTCAGTTTAATCAGTAACTTGTGCTTTCACAATCAATGGTAATCCTCCATAAAAACTGGAATATCAGAAAAGAAAGCTCATACCTTAATTCTATATTCTGAAAACAGAATTCATATTTGTCCATTCCCACTTCAGTCTTGTATCTTTTGCACACTGTGTGCCATTAATATTTTTCTTTTCTGAAAATGAATAACTCTTATCAGCAGTACTGTCATGTTAGTTAAATGAAGATGCTAGCTACTGTACTGCATTGGCCTAACTGTTAAATAACTTATGGAGTTTGATTGTAGATACGTTCTGTTATGTTTGTGGTATTCTTACCTCTGGAATTTGTTTTCATATTAAATGCTTCTCTTTATAGAATCATGCCTGTCAGTCAATTTAATTGAAATGTCATGGTGACCTTTATTTGAATACTCTGAACTTCCTGTGGTTTTTGGAAGTTCTTTTTACTTTGATTCCAATTAAAATTTTTTAAATTATCAGTGTACAAAATCTGCATACTAATTAACCTTATGAAACTGCTAGCAAATTAACCTTACAAACAATATATCTTTTGCAGAGGTAGTTCAGCTGAGTTTGCCAGAAGATCAAAAACTAAGCACCACTGCAGCAACAGTAGGACAAAGTGCTGTCTTAAGCTGTGCCATCCAGGGCGCTCTGAGACCTCCCATCATCTGGAAGAGGAACGATGTCATTCTGAATAGCTTAGATTTGGAAGATATCAATGTAAGTAAGAGAGTTCTATTTAACAGCTTGTTACAAAACTTTTGCTCAAAGATCATCGCTCATTGAGAAGTGATGTTTAACAAATTACTTACTCAATATGTTTTAGTCACATGGCTGTATAAAAGGAAAGCAAAACAAAATAATAGGAATAAAATGCCTACCAAACTCTGTTTTTCTTTTGAAGTGTTTGCAAACTCTTGGTGTTAAAAATAATGAAAGCATTTCACAGACCGAACATTTAAATGAGTAAGTATGACAGCATAAACGTATGAAGACAAAATTGCAACTTGGTATTCTATGTCCAGCATTATATGGGCTTCAAATATTGAAGAGACTTTAACATTTTTAGAAATGAATTATTATTTAGCACAAGTAGGACATTGTAATAAAGCACAGTTCATTGTAATAAAGTGTAAATAGATCATTGTAATAAACTTATCTTCTCATATTTGAATGAAAATGTATTTTTACCTTAGTACAACTCCTACTACAAAATTGGTTGTTTTGTTCATTCCTCTGTCTATCCAGCAGACTGAATGAATTGCTACTGAATGTCAGCACAACTTACAAATCCACTTTTAGGAAATATCTGCTACCTAACTTGCCCATGAGCTCCAAATATGGAGGAAAAGAAATAGATTTTATGATACAGCTCTCAAAACAAGTCTTCAGCTGTATTTTATTTCCTTATGTGTTCAGTTTGCTTTGGTCATCATCTTATAGTACAAGAATTGCAAAATGTGGACAAACATAGGATTACACTTGCTCGGACCAGTGTCTGAGATCACTGCAGCTCTTCTATGTGTGGAGTTTCATCACAATCAAATATTTCATTTATGTATTTTTTTAGTCAGTGCTTTTATTTCTGAGGTGGCATTTGTACTCACATGTAACCTTTGTTTTGTTTTACTTGCTGATTTTATATCAGATTTGTTCGTAAATTTTACATTCTGTAGATTAATGCTTTATAAAATAAGGGATGGTTTCAAACCTCAGCTCAGCTTGAATGGTAGCATTTAGCCATTTCAGAGGCTTAGAATAAAACTAGTATCCTCTGAAAAATTTCTTTTATATAATCATTAGTTTAATTACTTTAATTAGTATAATCACAGATGGTATCCTGGAGTGCATTAATAAAGCGTGGGGGCTCCTAGGATTCCAGTTAAAGGCCACAAAGGTAATAAAGGGTGTAGAGTATCTCCGGTATAAGGAAAGGCTGAGTAAGCTGGGTCTGTTCAGCTTGGGGAAAAGACTGAGGGGATTGTATCAACGTTTATAAATATCTAAAGGGAGGTTGGAAGCAAATAGATGGGACCAGGCTCTTTTCGGTGGTGTGCAGTGATAGGACAAGGATTAATGGCCTAAAACTTAAATGTAGGAAATTCCATGCAAAGATGCAGAAGGACTTCTTTATGGTGAAGATGACAGAGCCCTGGAACAGGTTTCCCAGAGAGGTTGTGGAGTCTCCTTCTATGGAGATATTCAATACCTGTCTGGATGCTTACCTGTTGAAGGGAACTTGCTTTAGCAGGTGGGTTGGTTTCAATCTCTTGAGGTCCCTTCCAAACCCTGCAGTTCTGTGACTGGTCTTCAAACATGTCTTACCCTTACTCAGAAGTTTCCTTTGTGCCGAATTTTTTAGCATTCTGTAAATATTCGTGATGGTCATAAATAATGATTTTGGAGTTCTTTGCTCATCACTTATAATTAGAATATGTGCAATGAGTTGTAGAAACAGGAACACGTACCTATATACAGAGAAATAAAAGGGAAATGAGTGGAAATGATGAATCTAACAACCTCATTTCAGGCTGAAAGGTTCTATTGACTGTATTTGCAAACAAAAGAGCAAGCGTTTTCAAAGCTTGGTACAAACATTTTGAGTATGAAAATTCAAAAAACAAAACAAGCAAACAAAAAACTACAGAGAATCTTCCTGTAGAGAGTGCACTAGTGACAAAGAGACTTCTCGATACTGACCATAACACCACAACCTCCTATACCACTTGGAAATGAAGTTGTGCCTGAGTTGTGCAGAAGAAAGCTGCTGTTTTAATAAAGTTCATCTTTGTGTTTCCTACAACCCGAGTTACTAATTTTATTTTTTTTATTATTATAATTATTTTAATTGTCTACAAATTAAGTCAGTTTTCCCTAGGTAGTCTAGTTTTCCCATAATGATAGTAAGGAGGCAGTCTTAACCTGCAAACTTTTTCATTCATATTACTCCCCTTTTCTTCCCTTCTTCCACTGAGAGGGGGAATGAGCAAGTGCTGACTGGGAGCTTGCCTATTAGCTAGGGCCAGCCTACCATGCTTCTTTGGTAGTTATAACAGCTGGAATGCAGTCCAATATGGATTTTTTGAAGACTCGTGGTATGCCTAATTTGAAGTCAGTTTGAATTGGTGATCAGAAATCAAAAGCTAAGGAGAAAATTAAATTTGCTAGAATTGGCTGAATTTTTCTACATTTAATAGGAGTGAGAGGCCATGTGACAATGTACTGGCTTAACAGCCATAAGCATAAGCAAATAACTAGACCAAGCAAAGAGGTAATTCCCAAAAGAAGGTCTATAAATTGTGTCTTGAGAGAATTTGAAAGACAGCTAGAAGATGGCGTGGAAGTAAAAGCAGATGAGGGATTGTTCGTATCTGGAAAAAAAAACAACCAACCTTAATATTCATACCTGCGCAGAGTGGAATTATTTAAGAATTCTCTGTTTTGGAATGAGCTCTGTGTGTATATTTTGTGTATGACAACAGTAGGAATGAAACAGTAGATTCTTCTAGGGACAGGAGAATAGTTCTGAAAGTGAATGTATTCATCATTTCTTTATATACCACAAGAAAATCATAGAAAGAATGGAATGCTTGAAAGTGCTTTTTGAAGAAAAAACTTTAGATGTTAGTCCATTAGTATTAACAGTTATGATTCAAAGGGAGTGACAAATCCAATATCCCTGAGGTGAGGCGTTAAAAATACGTAGCACTTGAATTAATGTAGGTGATACTGATCTGATATGCAGATAAACTAACAAGCAGTGGAAGAAAGAGCAGAAAAAAGAAAAAATGATTGGGCATAGAAACATAAACTGGTTCCCAGAGTCTCTTTTCTTCAAAATCTATTTTATGCAGTCCAGTGTTTGTACTGATTTGAACTCACTTTTTTTATTTCCAGATCTTTCCTTTAACAACAACAAAAAATTCTTTTTGTATGTCTTTGGTCATTCAATAATGTTCTGAAATTTGATTATCAGATACTCTTTCAAATTCACATTTACTTCAAGGTTCTTATGTAGTTATCATTCAGTATCCATTCAAGCAATGTAGTAAAAATAAAACCTTGAGGAGAAGAAAAATAATTTGACAAAAATGAATTGTTTTATATTTCAACGTGGGAAATTACGTTAGTACTTAAATATTGACTTGAAAGGAACAAATGCATAGGGAATATAGCATGTTTCAGTTTGTTGCATTTTAACCACCAAAGAATGTGTTGTACTTATTCATACAATTTATAACATTCAAAAGCTTTAAGCCCTTGTATAATTTCAGATGTCCACAGAGGAAATGTGTTCTGTGCTTTGCTGTGACTGTGTTATAATCTAAAATGTTTGGCTAGCGCTGGGAATTGTCAGTTTACTCAGCTATATAACAACCACATATGTGCATCTCAAAAATAATAATCTTGTGTAAGTTGTGGTATTGTTTTGGGGAAAAAGTAAATGACAAGGACCGACCTAGGGAAACAGATAAATACTTTTTTTTCCCAGCAAAATGCATCAGAGATCATGTAATTGGAAGTGAGCATATATGGCACCAATCAGATTTAGTAGTAGTGACAATGTGATTTTGTAAATCAAGGCAAATGCTTATTCTTATGGTGTGGAAATTAAGTTTTTGTACTGTGCAGTTTTCAATGCAAGTTAAATTATTTGTTTTGGGAGTGACAAACTCAGCACAATATAATGTCTTTGACTTTCAAGGATTGAAAACATAAATAGTATAGCTGATTAGCACTTTTAAAAACAACAGAATAATTTAGAGAATTCTATCTGGCCACAAATGTATGGTTAAATATTAAAAATGATATGATAACATCTATCAGCCAATTTTAGGAGTCTTTAGTGCTCTTCAACTCTCCTCATGGTACAAGTGATTACACTTTATGAAAGTTGTGTGCCTTGCTATTGTTTTTTTTGTTTTGTTTTATTTGTGTTTTTTTTTTTAATTTATACTGATAGGAGTCAGAGATGATCAGCACTGACCTGAATGAAGACATGAAAAATTTTGTGCTGCTGCAAATTTTATTTTATTTAAATTGTAATTCATTTGTGCTACGACTCAGTACAGAATTGGTATCGCAAGACTTTTTACTGATATTTTAGTATGCATCTAGAAGGGCTTTCTCCTGTGTAGTGGAATTCCAAGGTCACAGCCTGGACCAGTGGGTGAGCTACATGGGTGATGGGGGGGGGGGGGTGGAGGTTCTGGACCCACCCGTTCTGTCTCCGCGATACTTCCCATGCAATCAGAGTCTGCGCGGGTCCCCCTTTTCCCCTGCCCTTCTCTCTGGCAGCACGACTGTACGAATGGGAGAGGGCCACATTCCTCAGCTCATCCCTTTCTCCAGACTATTACTGGGAGGAGTGAGTTAATTTCTTTTTCATATCTTTTCCTATAGCACCTATTTCTCAAATAAAGGCTCTGTCATTGCCTTTGTTACTTCTACACTGCTGCCGTGATTGTGAATCTTAAATTTTTGATTTTTCTTTTCACTTTGCTTGAGTTTTATCTAAGCTATTATTCATTACAGAATAAAGTTCATATTTATGGGAAAATTAAAAATAGCAGGTTTTTTTTTTGTTTCCAAATACTGTGCAGAGTATGTTTTTCTCATATAAGCTGATTTGCTTTTTATATTTCATTTCACTTTACGCCTTTTTTGAATTTTTCCTTTAGTTTTGCCTCCAGCTGTTCTCCTATACATGTTAGGAATAGCACTTCTCTTACAAGCTGTTTGCCCTTTGTTTTTACAAGCAGATCTTATACAAGATCTACTTAAATGACTTGCTCACCTATGAAGTTTAACATCTGCTAACATACTTAAATTAGTAGATTTTTAAAGGAGCGTAGGTTAATCAATACTTTTTAATGAAAACTAATGATTTGTTTCTTTAAACTACCTTAATTGAAAACATGTAATATTTCTATAATATTTTTATTTGACCTGCAAAGCTTGTGGTTTTGAAGTTACATATAGGGTTATCTTTCTCTCAAAACATCTCATTTGTTCATTGTATTAAAATTAATTTCCAAATTACAACTTTCACTGCTTTGATACATATTCAAGTCTGTATCCTAAGGTGTCCAACAGGGCAAGGGAGGTTATTGTCCACGTCTGCTCTGCCCTTGTGTCATGGTTCTGGCCCAGCTCAGTTTAGTTCTGTGACTAAAGGGGTGGAGAGAGGGACCCATGGTCCTGTTCCATGTGAAAAGTGGGAGGGAGTAGATAGGGAAATGGGCTCAGAGGAGGAGAGCAGTGGCAACAAGCTAAGGGAGAAAACCAATTAACTAAATATGATAGCGGAATGCAAGATAGCACAGTATAATAGAATATGATTATAACTGAAGCTAATAAATGAATGAGTGTGTCCAAAAACTGAAGGCATTACTCCAGTGCTGTAGGAGAGATGGCTAGGGATTACACACAGTGGAGACTAGTAGAAAGACAGTCCCATAACTCCCAGACAGTTTAATCTTTCCCTCTGAATGGAAAGGAAATAATGAAGTCTTCTGGAAATTGTAGTTTTTTCTTCTATTCTGGGACTGGGTACCCAGAACCATCAACATTCCATGGAACTGCAGAATCAATTCTTTAACTCCCAGTGAACTACATGATATTATGATGTGGAATAGATAACAAAAATCATAAAACTATGACACCTTGTAAGATCTCATCTGCATTTCTGCGTCCAGGTCTGGGGCCCCCAGCAGAAGAAAGATGTAGAGCTGTTGAAGCATGTTCAGAAGAGGGATACAAAGTCGATCAGATGGCTGGAGCATCTCTCCTATGAGGAAAGGCTGAGGGAACAGGGCTTGTTAAGACTGGAGAAGGCTTCCGGGAGCATTTGTTGTGACCTTCCAGTTCTTAAAACAAACTTATTATCGGGAGGTAGAAAGAATTTTTACATGGTCTGATAGTGATAGCACAAGTGGGAACAGTTTTAAACTACAAGAGAGGAGTTTTAGGTTAGATCATTGAGCAGTTTTTCACTCGGAGAGTGGAGAGAAACTGGAACAAGCTGTCCAGAGAAGCTGTGGATGCCCCATCACTGAAGATGTTCAATTCCGGGTTGGGTAGGACCCTGAGTAACCTGATCTAGTACCAGATGCAGTGGGTGGCAATCCTGCCGCCATGGCAAGATGCTTGGAATTAGATTTTTAAGGTCCCTTCCAGCCCAATCCATTCTATGATACTGCAATCCTTTTCTTGATTATTATTTTTTTTCCTAAAATGTAGTTTATTTGCCATTAAAACTTAACGTCCTCTGAAAGAATGTATTCCCTTCCACTCTAGAGAGTTCCTCTCAGCAGCTGATGAAATAAATATTTTCATATTGGCCAAAATGTTAAACTTAGTTCTTATAAAGGGCTTCTGACATCTTCTCTGTTACTTCCAGCTTCCCATCCTTCTTTATCCCTTTTCTATTCCTAACAAAATCGTCAGGAGGACCTCAAGAAAAATATCTCCCTTTGATGTTGTCTTCTCCAATGAGATAGTAAGGTCCTACATACAAACTTGGTTAAATTGTTATTACAACATTTTTATTTTATTTTTATTTTGTTATTTGATGTCAAATACCAACTTCATCTGCTTGATTTTAAAAGTTTACTGAAAATGCTGTCAAAGCCGCTGATCAGATTCTCTAATGTTTCTTTAATTCATTTATAAATATGCCAAAAGCGTATATCTTTTCTCACCAGTATAGTTATTTCATTTGGGAGTTTGCTTTCACTCTTTTCTATTTTGGAATCTGATCTGAAGTCATAATCACTTCTTTAGTAGCGGAATAAATTGCAGCAAGAGAAAGCATTGAGTGTGTATAAGACTTGCAAGATCTGGCATTTTTTTTCTCTGAATATTGAAGAGTTCTTATTTCGTTAATCATCTAATGAATGCTACTTCAGACTGTGGATCATAACGATGTAATGTGTACGTCATAACACTTACATAACGTTGTAAAGATGCATTTAAATGAGTTACCACTATGGATCTTTAATCTTCTTAATGAAGATTAATGAAGATTAATAAAGGGTTAATGAAGTAAGGTGAAAAGTTGCAATGAGGTTTCATTCAAAGGTGCTGATTCCTGTTAAGATAATCTAGACATACGAGTTCTATAACTCTAGCTTACTCAGAGCTGTAATACTGCAGAAGTTTAAGGTTTATCTACATCTTTTTATGGTGGTGACTATCTTAATTTTGAGCCAGCTGATGGTTCTTACTTTTTGAAAAAGTATTAAGGTTTTTCTGATTTGTTCAATTCATTCTGCAGCACACTGCTATTGTGTGAAAGAGGTGTAAAGAATGCAGGAAATGTATCAGGTTTTAAAATAAAAAATTTTAAAATGAAGTCCCAAAAGTCAGAGAGCAGCCTGGCCTCAAGTGCTGTTAGTAGGTAAGGTCAGTCTTCCTTAAAGTATGATGAAGGTGCTTTGTTAATAATGGCCTCCTGTGGCTTGTACTCCTCACCTTTAAAGTCTTTTTATGCAGCATTAAATAGGAAGGCCACATCACCCATATAAAAGTGCTTGGATATCTGAGAGGCACAAATGCTTAAAGATAAAAACAACAACAAAAACAAACACAAAAAAAAACCCGTCTTTGCTTGTTCCTCCTAAGCATCCCAGGAGGTAGAAAGATGGCAGGTTGGGCATAATTACCTACTTGGAATTTTGCTTAACTGTCTTATGTAATATTTACTGCCAAAAGAAAAAAAAAAAAAAAAAAGTAATCTTCTGGAAGTGTTTCATTACTGTACCTAGACAAGGAGTAAATACTCAAAAAAAAAAAAAATCTGATAGGATTCCAATAGATGATGCTATGTGTGATACACTTTTCAAATGATGGCATTTAACTTTTCTCTGAATTAAAATGCTCAGTGATCTATCTACTCAATCTTAGTACCATATTTCATTCATTTCTAAATTCTATTGATGATCTACTTCTCTTTCATCATCCAAAATTCTGTACCATATTTAAATGTAATCAATCTTGTCATTTCTATGCCAGGTTTGTATACCCACCGTAAAAATCTAGAACTTATTTTTTGAAAGTTTGTGTTTAGAACTTTTTCTGTTTGAATATGAATCACCTTTGTCTCAATGGCTAGAATCTTTTCATTACTCTATTAGAGAACAGGTAAAACTAGAGATTTTCCTAAATTTAGTGTGAATTTTTGTAATGTCTATCTGTAAGTACTTTGCATAGATCCTATGGTTTTTCTTAATTTGGCATTTCTATTACTGGCTCACATGTGTATAACTGAAATGCTGTGGGGTTTTTTACTTCAGTATATTTGGCAAGTTTAAAATTATTTTTTGGCACTACATTGAATTTAGGTACTTCCACCCTATGCATCTTCCCTGTACTTGGTGGAAAAACCTCTAATGCCTATGGGCTATTGTGCCACGTGCCAAGGAGAGTTCAGGACTGAGAGCCATCCTGCCTGACTTTTTCTTGCACTCAGCAGGGATCATTGCTGTACATTTATAAGAAAACTTTCCTTCATGGTCCTTCTGCTTGATGCCCAAACTATCTGAGTACTGTCTATGTGATAGATAACTAGATAGATATAACTGCATGGCTTAACAAACATTGTGCTGGCACAGCAAAATATCAATGCCATTACTACTTTTTCCTACGTGTTTTGAATTTTGTATAGTACTTTGGCAAATGTTAGGAATATTGTGAAGTTCCTGTTATTGTCATTTACAGTTAATAAAAGACGATTGAACTCCTGTTTTGCCTTCATGTATTTTACATATTATACATTAGTTTTAACGGCAGGCAAGAAATTCTTTCATAAAGAAGGCTTTGAAGTTTAAGCTTCAAATGTTTTTAAAAAGTAACACTGTAGTTCATAGCAAAAGAAAGGCAGGAAAAAACATCCTTCCTTTCTCCTACTTTAGTCTGAAGATCTGATTTCTGATGTGATTTCTGTGATCATCTAGCTACTGATGATTCTAGATAAAAACAAGAGTTTAAGAAAAACATTAGCTAATGGAGTCTACAGTATGAAAAAAAAACACTTGTGTGCATTTCAGTCTTCCACAGACCAGACTCAGTATACAAAGAATTTGTGTATTGTTATTTTTATAATACGCTTTACGTATGTTGACAGTAGAACACAAGCTTTCCAATGAATTCCATTATATTGTATGAAATATTATGACAAAGATTAAAAAAAAACAAACAAAAAAGCGGATACAACATATAGATTGTTGTGGTTGTACTCATTTCTGGGATTGCCTCGACCCAAGTGCAACACCTCACACTTGGTCTGGTTAAGCCTCATTAGATTCTCATGTATGTACTTTTTGAGCCTGTCCATGTCCCCCTGGATGGTGTCCCTTCCTTCCGTTGTGTCAGTTGTACCACTCAGCTTAGTGTCATCAGCAAACTTGCTGAGGGTACACTTCAGTCTTTCTGTTTTATGTTCTTGATAAACATATGTTCAAGAGCACTCGTCTCAAGACAGATCCCTGCAGGACACCCCTCATGACTGGCCTCCAGCTGGTCACAGAGCCACTGACAGCAACCCTCTGGATGTGATCATACAGCTGACTCTTTATCCAACGAATAACTAGCCTTCAAATACATATCTTTCCAATTTAGAGACAAGGATGCGATGCAGGGCCATGTCAAAGACCTTAAATTATGATTGATGTAGTGGTAAAATTGAAGCAGTGGATTTCACACAGAAGAGATAACCTTTTAGTATCAATTCAGAGAGTACAAGAATATGGTTATGGTTATTGCAATATTCTGATTTAAATTGCTTAGGTTTTTTTTGGAGTTCATGGGTTTTGTTTTTGACTGTGCAATAGAAAGTACTTATTTTTGCTTTTAAAAAAAATCAACTGTTCTTATATATTGTAAATATATATCGAAGTTAAGTACTTTGCATCAAAGTAATACATAGTTCATGAAGAATTTTGCAAGCAGTAGTATATGACAAACTTTACATGCATAACAAATGATGAGAGTATTTAGTAAGAACAAAATAGCTAAATATAATCAAAGTTTACTTTGTTAGTAATAGGAAATATTAGAAAATGTTAATATGGATTAATAAAATTAAGAAAACATTTATTTTAGTAAATGTTAATAGTTACTTTGTTACTATCAGAAATACAACATTATTCTCATTCCCTGTAGGAAATAGGGAATTTCCATCCTTCTTTCTATAACTTGGAGGCAGACTAGATGAAACAAAATGACATGTACTGTAAAGAAGAAACATAAATATCTCACTACCCATAACGTGTAGAAGATATAAGACTCTTGCATGTACTCTATTTTCATGTTTCATGTTCTGAAACTTCATTTTACAGACTCTCTGAACACTGTAAGATCCGTCTTGTATTGTATCAGTGTCCCAGGTAAACAAAGACTTGCTAAAAATTGTTATCATGGTCGATCACCATAGAGAGGAACAAAAGTAATTGTTCCAACATAACTCGTTTCAGTTAGTGTGAAAGTCTGAATAGCCCTTTGTTTCACTGACTCCTTACCTATGGAAGCTTTCTTGTGATAAAAGCTTTGATTGATGGACATGGAACATTGTATTAATGGTTTGAGCAAAGGCAAGATGTGTGATGTTTTTTAAAAATAACCAAGATTGGTATTAAAACTGCAGCAGGTTTCAACTTTTTGTGTAATACAGCCTTTGCCATATACTCCAGCTCATTCTGAGTTCAGATTTGTTGGTATTTACTGTTTACCTAAAGGCTCTATGTAAGGTTATTTTTATTATTTATTTTTTTTTAGTGTTGTGTTTGGCAAGCTGGGCTAGCCTCTTTTTAAATGAAGCTGCTACGCTAGCATGCAAGCTTTCAGTATTTTTCTTTCTGCAAATGAGCAAAGTACACCATTGGACATAGACTACTCCCCTTGTTGTGTGTCTTTAGGTCTGTAGTTTTAAAAATCTTTTGTATAGGAACTCCATTCAAAATCTTTCTAAGCATATATGTACTGTTTTCATACATGTGAGAACTGCTCCAAAAGTAATGCCTCTGTCACAGAGTTATCTAGATCTATCTGAGCCCATGACTGGGGAACAGCAGGCCCACAGACAGGGGAAAGGAGGATGGGTAGGGAGATGGGATCTGGGCCTAAAAACAGAACAGCAGCAACAATCTGAGGAGGAAATTTAATTTACTAAATATGACATCAGAATACAAGATAACACAATATAATACAATACAGAATTGGAACTGAGGCTAATAGATCAAATAAAAGGAGAGTGTCCGAAACCAAAGGACTTACTCTGAGTTGTCAGTGAAACAGCTGGGGAGCACACCAACACACTGCCAGGCAGTGAGAGAGAGAGCAAATCCTGTGACTTGCCAAGACCTCTGTCTTCCCCTCTGAACACAAAATCCTCTGGGGTACGTAGTTCTTTTCTTATGAGAGCCAGGTATTCAGAAAATTGGCTGTCCACAGAAGTGGGGCATTAATTCTTTAACTCTGAGTGCTTTACATGATGTTATGATGTGGAGTACCAATAACAAAAATCATAAAACCATGACAGCCTCCTATTTATTTCCATGGAAACTACAGTTGATACAAAGAGGACGATGGTGCTATTGGATATTTAATAGATATAATAGCACAATAATAAGTACAATAATAATATAATCATAATAGCACAATAATGCTATTTCTCAGCAACAAAACACTATTTTACAACACAGTCATCATCGTTAGCTATGCATTTTTGCCAGCAGTGAACAAGAGCTTTCATGCCTTTCTTTTGAAAATCTGCACTAGCAGAGCAGACTTGCTTTTTCCCAGCTGCTATTATGGCATTGTTTCTGAGAAAATGTTGCCCACACAGTGCATCTTTAATTGGCCCAAACAGATGGAAGTCAGAAGACATTAATTCTGGACTATGTGGTAGGTGTGGCAGGAAAGTTCAGACAACATTGGAAATATGTTCAATGATATTCAAACTGGTATAGGGCCTGGCATTATCCTGTTGCAAGAGAAAGGTTGTTGTCATGGTTTTATGCCTGTAAACCGTTGACAGTTGTCTTCTTCTCTGACCTGGTTCTGTACGTTTGAGCCTTCAGCTTAGTCGGTGTCGTGACTGCTGTCAGTGTTGATGTTTTATCCAGGTACCAGGAAATCCTGGAGGATCACCTCCTTCCTATCCTAAAAGACAGCACACATCACTTTACCTTTTCTTCGATGGGGAATTCACATGTTGTTACTCCATGGACTGCTATTTTGACTCCAGCTAGTAGAGGTGACACCATGTCTTGTCATCGGTAATGATGAGATCCAGGAAAATGTCCCCTTCAGCCTTTTATTGGTACAGTAGATTCTGACAAACTTGCCAGTGATCTTCCTTCTGTTCCTTTGTGAACAGTGTTCACAAATGTTCCAATGTTGCTACCAACAATGTTGCCTCCAATGCACTGAAGCAAATATTTAACTCTATACGCAGTTCCCTGGTCATAATCCACTGATTTACGCGGATAAGCTAATTGAGCTGCTCTTCATTTCGTAGTGTGACAGCTGTATGTGGCTGTCCAAAACATGATTTGTGTTTCACGTTGCTGTTGTCACTGCTGAAGTGCACTGCCCACTGCCTCACTGCAGTAATATCCACTGTTTGGTCTTCATAAGACCTGAGCGAGAGATTTAGTTTAGTGTTCTGAATTACTGCATGATCGCCTTTTTTCCGTATTGATAGAATGATACTGCAGCTTTCTACTGTATATTACAATTATGCGATATGTTATACTTTGTTTTTTTTTCTTTAAGTTTTTGATTTACTGTTTTCTTTTGGGCTGGTCCATCAATTAGGCAATTTTGACCAGATTTATGGTTTGTCCTTATTACATCTCTAATATATGACAGTGAAAGTGTAAGAAATTCAGGTTTTGTTTTCCCTCTTGAGACAGAAAGAAAAGCTTAAAATATCTTGGATTAATTCCTTATATACTCATTCTCAAATTTCTTCATAGTATTTATTTTCCTACTGACACTCAATAGCAAAGCGTGGAATTGCAGTGCTCTGCCAACATAAACAGAGAAACTGATTATTTGGAAAGTTGTTGTAACATTGGCATTAACGGGTAAAATGTAACTCTGAACTGAATTCTCAGTTTACATTATGCAAATAAGGTTTGAGCAGGAATGTTCAGATGCAGAGTAAAAAGAAAAATATATGATGCTTTTCATTAGGGGGCAGAATGTTTTGTGGTTTTTTCTTTTAGTGGAAGGATGTTGGGATCTCTAGATGAGAGGAAAATCAGTATATAAAAAGCAAAATTTATTGAAGAGATCAATGTTAACAGTAAATTGGTGTAAAAAAAAAAAAAAAGCAAATGAAAGACCTCAACTTTCTGTAATATTAAACAAGTTCAAGCAGTCTACCACTATACATTCTTCTGCAGGGAGAAAGCTGGCAATGTTCTTTCTAGAGCTGATAAAGAAGAATAGCAGGGAAATGATCAAAGAATTAGTGTACACAAACAATTTACATAACCAAAGGAAATAATTATTGTTTATTGTTTTATAGAGAAAAGCCACCTTTAGGTTTCTGTTGTACTACACACTAAGGTGACTAAGTAAAAAATCATTGCCAAATTAATGTTTTCTTTCCATATTCTTGTTATTCATGACACACATCCTGATTCTTAAATGTCAGGCTCCTCAACAGAGCAGAGCTGTAGTGGAATCACTGTTAAAAGAATTGTTCAATTCTATCTTTTTTATTTCTGGATGACAAGAATGATTGGTTTCTTGATTTGATTTCAGAAGAATCATGTCACATATGTTTGAACATTTATACTTACCTATTTATCATAAACATAACTTTTATCCCTCTTTTTAGGGTCATCGAATATTTTTTCCAAAGGCAAAATAACTTTTTTTTTTCCCCTATATAAATTTATGTTAATGTTTGAAGCCTCGGGTTCAGTGGTGTTCATCTGTGTGCCTGTGTGGAGACAGATTCTGTGGGTGACTCTAGCTTGTGAGTTATTCTGTTAAGCACTTAAGTATGTGTCACAGTTTGATCTCAGAGAACTCTCTCTAAGCTTCATCATCATGTTCCAGACACTGCTTACAGTATTTTGTTTTCACTGTGTTGACTTGTTTGCTTTAATTAACAAAACAAATACTGAACTCATTATTCTAATAATAAGTGCACATCTAGTTTGTAGTTCTGAAACAAAAGCAAAAGCCCTCCCTAAAACCAAATTGCTTTGAGTAAAGAAATCACAATGTCATAGGGTGAATCCTGTTGAAAACTGATATCTTTGAGTAAAATATCCAGAGAGATGTTTTATCAGTGGTATCTTTGAAAAATAATGAAAGATCATAACGTAGACATCCATTGAATTAGAAAAGAGCTATGATAACCCTTTACTACTTAAGCCTGGACTTGCAAAACCTAGATGAGTTAAATTTTCTTATAGCTCATTTCTATTTTACAAGCATGTAGATGTCACAGCTTAGACTTTTCAAAGAATACTTTTAGGAAGTTCATTTTTGTAAACTTTTGTGAGTTTAGGATTTTAATCTAGTCAGATTAAAGCCAAAAATAGCTTCTCTTTTACAAGTAACTATCATAGCTAAATAAACAAATATATTCGTAGTACTTCCAAATTTGAAACTGAAGTAGTATTTTCTTTTACTGACCCAGTACAAACCTCTGCCATTTCCAAAACATAAAAATATCAGGATTTCAGATTACTGTCAGATATTCTGGCTGAATATTTGATATTAGCATCACAGCTTTGTTGCCAAAGTGAAGAGCATAATTACTGTAGAGATACAGACATAATTATAATAACCTTGTTTTTTATTTCCTTGTAGGATTTTGGAGATGATGGGTCCTTGTACATTACTAAGGTTACTACAACTCATATGGGAAATTACACCTGTTATGCTGATGGCTATGATAAACTGTATCAAACTCATATTCTTCAAGTGAATGGTAAGGAAAAATGCACTAATTACTAAGTCATAAGAGAATTTGGATTTTGTTAAGCAGATCTGCTGTTGCCTATTTTAAAAATCTTTTTAATACACCTTTGGCAGAAAAAGAAAGATATTTTTCTTTATTGCTCTATAAACTGCCTTCCAAAATACATTCATTTAGTACTTCTCTAAGAGTAACATTTATTAAAAAGAGTATGTTGGTGCAGTAGCCTTCCTCTGCACAATGAACACATGAGCATGTTACCAGGAGAAAAATGCATGTAGGTCGTTCTGAAAGTAATGCCTCCTTTTTTATTCCAATGGCAATACATGGACAGATATGAAGAGAACGGTAATCCTATTTGATAAAGGAAACTCTCAGTGACAAAACATTATGTTTCAATATAGTCAACACCATCAGCTCTACATTTTCACCGGTAATGAACAAGAGCCTGCATGCCACACTTGTAAACATCTATACCAGTGGAGGGAACCCACTTTTGCTGTCACTACTGCTGAAACTCACCACCCACTGCCTCACTGTGCTCACGTCCACTGTTTAGTTTCCATAAACGTTCTGCAAATATTGATAAATGTCAGTGAATGCCATTTTTTTCCGCATCGAGGAAATCAATTCTGCTCCTTTTCTTCATCCACACTTCCATGTCAGATGTCCTTTTGTCAGACTGCCACTCTGCTACCAACTGTTGTATGGCAACAACATGTAACAGAACGTTAGTGGGAAGGTTCAACCCCCACTGCCATACCGCCAACATCTGCCTCATACATCGTGGGCTATTATAATAAATGGAAAGCATTACTTTTAGCCCCCATATTTATATACTGGTGCATTTAGCAAAATAATTTAAAAAATGCTCTATTTTAAATTTGATTGTAAATTTGACTTGTATTTTGCTTTTATAATTTTTATATCTAAACGTGATTTATAATTTGGGGCATCTGAATTTAAAATGTTGATCTGTTCAAGTTCTAAAGATTGCTTTCCTGGCCTCAGTATCACAAAATCACAGAATAGCTTAGCTTGGAAGCAACCTATGGATCTGATCCAACCTTACTGCTCAAATGGTCACCTTTAATGAGGTTGCTCAGGTTAATGTGAAGAAATTTGAATATCTCAAAGGAGGGAGGCAACTAGTGATCTGTCTTAGGCAAAATTTAACTACAGTTCTTTATGGTACTCCTAGCTCTTTTTTCCTACATCTCTTTCTTTTTTCTTCTAAATTATATTAAACAATTGTTAATCTCCATTGGCGTACCACTATTTCCACTGTACTTTATCTCCAGTGAAATTTAATACCTTTTTTGTGTGTGTGTGTTTCAGATGACCTTCTATTTTCCTATTTCTTCATCCTTCATATTTATCTTTCTGGCTTTTAAGTCTATCTTCCCACATTAAACTAAAAGCATTTGTCATTTCATGTTGATACCTAATCCTGTCCAGAATCATGTTGAGCTCAATTTTTTCCTGCATGTTTACTATGCTCTTTTAGTCTTTCCTGAATGTAGACACTACTATCATTCTTGGTTTTGGTATTATTGGACAGTTGCATTAACCCATATCATACTTCACTTTTCCTGACATCTTTTATCAGAAAATGGTGGAATCTTTCCTGATATTCACATCTTTTATTGACAGTCACACCAAATGCAGTTGCTTAGATCATTCTACTTGCATTTTCATATTGTTCAGTCTTAACAGCTTCTTGTTTTTTTTTCCCCACTTTGTACTTGTTAATATCCTTCACACTTTAAATGACTTGGATATTCAGTGCTTGTTTGTTGTTTCCTTAATGCCAATTTCGAAATTGTATTTTTCCAGGAAACCAATTTGGAATATCTTTTGACTCATCTCTCTTTTTTTTTCCAATTTTCAACTTTATGAATTATTTTCAACATTTTGTAAATAGGCTGTTCTCACTGAGCTAATACATGGCATCCACATTTTTTACTCCTTTCTTATTATCTGGAGGAATTTTCTGTCATCTAAAAAGAGAGATAGCAAATGCTGGCTTGACTGGTGGAAAGACTGAAATACAGTTGACTCACATTTTAATTCTTGCAAATATAATAGGATTTTTAATGAACTGGGTGTATTAGAAGGTCCTTGGACAACCTTATCCTCTTTTGTGTGACCTGCTTCACCCTAATTTATTAATAAACTTATGTTTCTGTTAGCTCCTATCCCAATGTGTTAGTAATTCTGCAAAATTTATAACACTTGTGTTCTATATGTTTTACTTCTTGGCTAAATTCAGTCCTCAGTGAGGCAAAACTCAAAGAAGTTTTTCTGTAAAGGTAGGATGTTAAGGATCATACTATGGGAGAGGTGAAAGAGGACAGCTGTAGGTATGTCTGGTGAAAAGTATCTGTCACAAAATGATATTTTTCTTTTGGAGAAAGATAACACTTTAAGTTCCAAAAGCTGATTTTTGGGGGAGTAAGGGAGAAAAGAAAGGAATCCTGTAGGACAGTTGCATCATTTGCTGTTAACATTATGGATAAATTGAATTAAAACCACAAAGATTTAAAGCTTTGGTCAGATGCACTGCTCTTTCATACTTTAGATCTGTACTTCTGAGACGTAATCTTCCTAAGAACAGGCATGGCAGTCATTACTTGTAGCTGTGATAATGACTAATAATATAATGATACTTGTATTAACAGGAGAGTCAGGCAAAGGTTAATGAGATAATGAAGCTCTGATCTCAAAGATCTAATGTGAGCATTCACAGAAAACAGCGTAATTAGATTTGAAGTTTTTTATTCCATTAGTATCAAAAATGCAGGTTTTACTGTATTGTATTTCTGTATTTTTAAAGAAATAATATATAATTTGTATTGAGTAATGCAAACCTTATACATGTATGAGTAATGAACTTTCACTAAAGTATTTTAAGAAGATACAGATAATTAGCACTGTAGGACACATGGGTTTTTTTGAGTGAAATTTCAGTATAGTATTTTTTAAATAATACAGTAGGTAAACATAGTAAGCAATATTATATGTAGGTAGCTAACTTTTTTTTTCCTATAAATTGGATGAAAAAATAACAGCAAAGCTATAATTCAGGTGTGTTTCATTAAATAACACTAATGAATAGCCTTTACATTATACTTAAAACTTTCAGACTGTGTAGTTTTGTGACTGCATTATTGATCTATTTTATTAAGTCTTCTATGTGATTTTTTTTTCTTCTGTTCTGGGGAGATAGAGGAGATGCTGATAAGATTAGTTTGAATTATACTACCTACCTACAAAAACTATTTTTCCTACTATACATTGAAGACTAAATAGCGAAGCCAACTCATAATGGACATTCCTATGTAAGAAACACATCTGCAGTATTGAATTAAATAATAAATTGAAATAATCTGCTTTAAATTCATGATGCATTTCTGCATAATTCTGCATGCAGAATATAAGTTCCATAATTGTATCACTATGGGATTCATTTGTATAATCTAAGTGACCGACACTGCTGACATATTTAAGAGAAGCAGCCTGGTGTTGCTTGACTGAACACTGAAAAAGTAATTCAACGGGAAAAGTTTTCAGAATGCCCTTTCTGAAAACTAAAATGATTTGGTCTTATTAATTCATTAAATTGCTGAGTCTTCAGCTCCACCAAAAGCCAGTTCTTTTCTCACAGTCTTTCTAACTGGTTACAATAATGAGAGTCTGAGCCTGTCATTTTGATTTTTTTCCTCCTTTGTATATTTGTGGTAATGAAATTCATGCCATCAAGTATTTTTCCTTCAGTGTTGTTGACATCATATGTCATAAAACCCATGAATTTGGAAGTCTGTTTTCCAATAATGATAGATGGATATGTTTTGGTCTTAATATCACTGAAGTCAAAGAGGAGCTATCTAATTACATCTCCGCAAAAATATCTATTGTATCATCTCCATAATTTGTCATTAAAATCTCTCTTTTCTCTAAAAAGAATCTTCTGTAAATAGAACATAAATACAGAGGTGAAACATTTGTACTTCAAAAATGTTTCTGTAATTTCCTTTGTGATTGTTAGCCTTTTTTTTTTTTTTTTTTTTTTTTTTTCCACAGCAACTTTTAAAAAGTTTATAGGGGAATGCTGGTAGAGTTTTTCAAACAAAGTAGCGAACCCAGATTACAAAACCCTTGTAAATAACTCAGATTTTCTTGTAATGAAGGTTATTTTAATAGGCAGGGAGACACCTGTTTCTAAAATGCTCTTTAACATATTTTCAGTTGCTTTATATGCTAATATTCAGCTATTTAAGTCAAAATAAAGAGTACACATCAGTTAAATGGAAAATCAGAATTTAAGTGATAAAATGTGGTATTTTGCTTATAGCAAAAGGCAAGGAAATAAAATGTCATTAGACATTACAAACAAAAAGGAAGTCCGCCTTGAAATTCAGAGCTACTCTAAAAACATACATAGCACTAAAGTAATGTTTATCTTTCTGTGTATTGCTCATGATGGTATCCTACTTCCTGAGCTTTCTCAAGGCAAGTTATTTGCAGAAAGGGGACAAGAATTTTTCCCCAATTTAGTGCTAAGACAGAGGCCTACTGGAAAGAAAAGTTTTAGTACCTTAAGGTAACGAAAGAGTCTAGATCCTCAGCCAGATATATATCAGTGATTTATAGTGGTCTGAGGAATTGTTTATCATCTGTTTTTCAAAGCAAAATATCAGTCCAGTCAAAGAGAAGAGTTGTCATACTGAGCAATAGAAGAATATGGTGAACAAAGTATATTATGTTATATACTTAAACAGATGCATTCTCTCTGGATTCCAGACAACTCTAACAGTCTATTTTCTTCCATATTTTTTTTTTTTCCTATTATTCCTGGCTGAAATAGTCTTCGGTGGTTTTTATAACAATTGAAAGAAGTACTGAATGGTTGTACATTCATCATATTTGGAGCCAACAATGTCCATGTGTCTTGTTGAAATGAATTCAGGATTCATCGAATTTTGTGTTATTCATGATTCTGCTAAAGACAAGCATGCAATGTCTTCCCCCGCAACACAATTTTTTACCTAAGGGCTTCTCCCTTGTAAAGGAAGCTTCTTTATGCTAAGGCATTAGAATATACCCCTTGAAAAGTCAACATGAATGATTAAATTGTTTGTATACCAAAAATTTTCTTTATGTAAATACATGTGCTCAGTTACGTAACAAAAATGTGACTGAAATGAGCCCAAAGAGTTTATATCACCCTTGTCAAATCAAGACTGTGCCCACACTATGTTAATGTTTCAATTGCCTGCATGCCTCAGTTGCACATATTACAGGTAGGCTCTAGGGTAATAGGAAATACAAAAATTAATTGCAGAACAAATATTAAGAAACTTCTTTGTTGTGTAGATAACCTGTTATTCCCAAATTTGCTGAGAAAACTGGAAAACGGCAGCAAATAGAGGGAAAAGACAGTAAGAAACGAATTCTCTCCTGTCATGAAGTATCTCTCTGTCTGGTAAAAGGGAACAAACCCTATTCCAGAAATACAGGACAATAAAAAAATTCAGACCTGTTTTCACTTAAGTACATCTTCAGCCTCACATATTTGGGCCTTTGAGTTGTTAATTTAGCAACAATACCATTGTGATGCAGGTTGTGCTTTTATTTCTTTCTTTATTTTGGACTCATTTTATTTCGGTTTTAATATTTTCTAAAAATCTGTGAAGAATGAAATTCCCACAGAAATATGATTTGCCTTTTATCATTAGATATCATAGAATCATAGTATCACCAAGGTTGGAAAAGACCTACAAGATCATCCAGTCCAACCTTCCACCCATCACTAATAGTTCTCACTAAACCACGTCCCTCAACACAATGTCTAAATTTTCCTTGAACACCTCCATCTGATGACATATGCTAGTTCTACACTTCAGTCCCCTGCAGTCTGATTTAGCTGATACAAAGAAGGTTGTTTAACTCATGCTTCATTGACAGGAATATACATTTTATGGGCAATATATAACTAATAGCTTCTTTCAAGAGGTTTTTTGAGCCTAGAAGTTCAGGTTTATGTTTCCAGGTGATATGCATTCCCAGTGGTATGTGAGGTCTTGTAAAATAACAATTTTTTTTCCAAAATCACATAATTATTAAACCTATAATAAGGTGGTGTATTTAACATAGAAAATCTGTTTCTGGAAGAAAACAAAAGGAGGAGCCAACTGCTGGATTTATGTCAGGCTGATTCTTTTCAAAAACAAATACTGATCTCAAATGCTAATAACTTAATTTCAGGGTGTTCTGAGAGTGTAATTGAGGGGGGACTATCACCCTTTTGCCCAAGCTAAACTAATAATTTCTTTTCCCTATTCATTGGAAAAAAAAAAATAATCCAAAATTAGATGAATAGAAGACTTCTCTTCACATTCATTCAAGTAGAAGTTTGTTGGAACGTGGTGGTGAAGTTCCCGCTAGTTTTTATATGCAATAGTAATATTCCACTGGCACAAAACAAACAAACAAACAGTGTCTTGCACTAGATATTTGGTATGCAGTGACATGTAATCAGTGGTTTGAACTATGAGGTTGCTTGTGAATCTTCAGGGATGGCAGTACCCTCTCTAAGGCGATGGAGCTCCTTGCTCTTCATGTAAAACGGAGAAATAAACCACTTGGCTTTGATGTGGAAATCTGCAACGTAGACGTAGGTCATTAAAGAACCTCTTGTCAAGAAATGCTGAAGAGGGCAAAGATTAAAATCATACCCTTGGAAGAGAGGCAGAATTAGTCTGGGAGATAAGGTACTGAAAAAGCCAGTCAATCATACAGTTGAGAGGATCTTGAAATTGGGAACACAGTGGGAAAGTCAATGTCTCTCACAGATCCCACAGGAGAGGGGTGACAGGGAATATTTGGAGGGGGAACATGCATTACAAATTTAGGTTTGAGCTGAAAATAGAGAGATTTGTGTACACTCCCTGCCAGAAACTCAATGGAAATCTTAAATCACTATTTTCAGATATGCTGCTCATATCAGGTATTCTAAGCAATTAGCAGCCACAGCTTTCAAATTTTTAATTTTCTTCCATGTTTTTAATATATTTTTGTACTTCTCTTCTGGAGTTATATGTAATTTTCTGTATGTATTATTTGAATGGACTCTAATCTCTAATTGGGTTTAAAATATCCCTGAAACCTTCTGAGTTTTATGTCTTAATTGAGATGCTGTACATATGTGTATTTCTTGCAGTCTAGAAATCTGAGGCATTTCTATGCTCTAATAAGACAGCATGCTGGGACATTTCTTGTAAACAGTTGGATAGCATTTGAAAATATTTAATCTCTTGCCAAAATAGACACAGTTAATTTTTGATCTTGTTATCTTCTTTCATTATCAACTGATATTTCATCCTCTATCCAGCTGTGTTTTTTGACACTAGCTAAGTATTCCATGTTTTTAAAGCTGCATTAAACAAATCTTTAGATAATAGGAAACATACTTCTTTAACGTTCATTAAAAGTAGTTGCTCTTTTATTTGTTTGGTTTTGGGGGTTTTTTTAGAAAAAACTTCAAGATAGTTTTCTCTATGTGTAATTAAAGACAATATCACCATTAGTCATATAAAAATTCCACACAGGAATACTGCTAAATCTTTGTTAATCAACGTTTGCCAATACGAATATGTCCTCTTTGAGGTCATACGGCAGTACTGATGCACTATGCACAGTTTTTTGTCATAGTTGTTGTTGTTGTTAGTAAGTGTACACTGCAGCAAGTTTCCAGTCCTTCTAAAAGTGAGATCAAAAGTTCCTACGTTTACCTGGTAATGGAGCTCAGAAGATTAGTCTGAGCTCTACTCCTCTAGAGTTAAAAAATAAGCCATTCAAACCAAATGCTTTAGTATCCGCACTTAAATACAATTAGATGATCTGATTAAGCCTCAGATTCAGATATGTGAGATGCTCTATGGTAAAATTCACAGTTATCTAGTTACTGTATAAAGCATGTACAATATGAATTTAATTTATACCCCAAATTGCTACATATACCGTTCTGTACATGGTTAATAATATATTGTTTTGCTGATCTGCCTAATAAGGAATGCAATACCAAATAATCTGTATGACATAGTATATTTACCATTTTCATGTGTGTAAATTTAAAATAAACAATCTTTCATTCTAGGAATGTAGTATTAAATAATGTACAAAGAAAAATAGGAAGCTCCAGATCAGATCTAGAAGTTCCTGCAGTCCTGTAGCATATATCAAATGCAGTGCCATACATTTTATTAAGTGAGCTGGAAGTTTTCTGAAAGCATAAAAGTTTCCAGTGTTAATACCTACTATATGAGACTTGGAATTTTCACATTAATTCAGAATGTTGTAATTAAGTATAAACTAAAGGTAATGTTAGGTATCATAAACATGGTTATCTGTTTTTTACAAGAAAGATAGATTACTGTTAGGTGTTTTAGAGAGAGTATAAAGATAGGATTGAAAGTGTTAAATAAAAGGTTTGTGGAATAGGACGATGACCATCTCTGTACACTGTACACTGCTTACTGGCTCTAAGTTATCCATATTTTCTAAAGAAATTTAAGGGAAAAAGTCTTATTACTCAACTCCCAAATACTGAATTCAGGCTTTTCAGGGATTTTTCTCACAGAACATTTTCTGCTTCATAAATTTACTGTGACAGAGCTCAGCGTTGAATGTGAGTGAATATATGACTAATGCCATATCTGAATTTTGCACTGTCATTGTATATAGCTGCAGGAGTCTTTAGAATTGCTTGTAATGATTTTTTAAAATGAAGGTAATACTTTTCTCCCCAAAATAATAACTGTTTTCTAACTTCAGTTCCACCAGTTATCCGAGTGTACCCAGAGAGTCAGGCAAGGGAGCCAGGAGTTACAGCTAGCCTTCGGTGCCATGCTGAAGGTATCCCTAACCCACAACTTGGCTGGCTGAAGAATGGAATTGATATCACCCCAAAGTTATCTAAACAGCTAACTCTTCAAGGTAAATGGGAATATTTATTGTTTTCTACAGATCGCAAAAGCTTTATGAGGGTATCATTTCTCTACTTGGTATCCTTATTTCCTGGCTTTAAACAAGGGTTGAAGTCTAAGTTAAAATGTTTTAGGTGATACCTTGAAATTTCTTCCTAAGGCATGTATGTACTCTGCTTTCTCTTCATCAAAATAAGAGGTTTACATTATAACAGTCATCAGTAAATTCCAGTGGCTTTTTTCAGGTAAAAGATATGTAGCTGCTGAGTACAAGAAACAGCCCCAAACCCAGTTCTAATTACAATATTAAAACTTGTCACAGCAAGTATATTAATGCCATTCAATATGAATTCAAAATTTCTACTTAAATTAGGAAGCAATGTTTTTGTGAATATTTTGTTCACAATAATGTATTTTATTCATAACTATGCATTGATGATAATCTAATTATTTTTCATAAGCCCAGATTTAAATTTATATTGGAGCATGGACTAAACATTACTTTTACTGCGGCTCAATTGAAAACAGAATTTTTTTTGACTGGTAAGAATCTCAGTGAGAATTAGGCAACTGATGGCTAAAACGACAGAAGAAGAAATATATGAAATGGATTTGCTCTTATATGAGCGGTCTCAGCAGACCTCAAAGGTCATGCAAAGGTACTCCATAACAATTAAAAAAAAAAGCAAACCACAATAAATCAAAAACAACCAAGCAACACAAAAACCTACACAACTGAAGGGAAATCTAACTTTTAAACAGTGGTAAAGGCCAGTCTTTGTCATCTTTAGGGCTTGCAGATTTCAATGAAACTGTCCAGAATGGCAATCGTCTGTAGTCCTTCTGATATTTGGTCCTTCTGAACTTTGATCAGCCATGGAAGAAAAAATCTTGTGCTATCAGCATTATCTTCAAAATCTCATCTCATTCTTCTGCGAAAAAAACAGGACAGAAGTGAGGCTGCAGTGTGATAGAGAGGCACAGATAGATGGCAACTGCTTCTGTAGAATCTTACCTTCTGCACAGGTGATGGAGGCTTCTGAGCTTTCACAGCTCTCTGTCCTGAATACGTGTGAACAACTTCCTTAACAGAAGGATTTTCCACTATGAGTAGAATGAGCTAGACTCTTCATGTTGGTCTCATCTTTCATGGAAGCATTCTGTTCATTTCCCCTTTAGCGATCTGAGTGGAAAGGTTGTGGGTTGCTTTTTTTTTCCTTGCCTCCATATTACATATTTATGATGAATTAATTAGAATGTTTCTTCTTTAAGCCAACCAACAAACAAACAAACCAACAAACAAACCAACAAAGCACAATTTAATTCAATTTCCCTGGATGTACTCATATAAAATAAAGTTTTATAGTTTCTCTGAGCTTTTCCCATCCCAGAGTTAAACTGTTTTAGACACAGCATGTTATCCATAGGTGCATTACCATGACCTAGTGTTGCTCCCAGTCCATATTGTAGAATTTATAGAAAGCTGTTTTAGAAATCTTACAGCTGAACAAGTATGCTACACTTACAATGCAGTGAGTGATTGTTCACATCATTATTCACATTACAATATTTAAGAAAACCTTTGCTTGAGAAATTTGGATTCTGCTGATATTCCCACTCAAGCTGGTGCACAACTCCTCATTTGTGTGCTAATGCTTATTTTGCATGTACAAAACTCATTTGTGTTTACTTTGTCCAAGATTTGTCTGAAAATACTCCTGAAACTATTGTAGAAGGTAGTTTCCCATAGATCCCTATGCTGATGTGGGTATAAAATTCCAAAGTGCCTAATTTTTCTGTTATACTTCAGTCACAAGAAAGCAATCATAGGGGCTTCTGGTAGCTAGAAACAATTTTGTATTATTTATCTTGAAAATTTAGTTCATTATATTCCATGGAAACCTGCATTATTGTTTGTAAAGATTGTAATAGAGTGTTAAGTGATGAAACACAACGTAATTAAAACATAACTGATTTTAAATATGACCATAGTCACTTAAATCTATACAAAATATAAGATAGATATTTAACTCCAAACTGCAAAATCAACTGAGGTATATTACATGTATCTATAAGATGAATAATCATTCACTACCCAGTTGAATACCTTTTGATTAGTTTGGCACGTTTCCAAATTATGAAGTCAGAAATGAAAACAGTTTAATTAGCATGAAGAGAGAAGGCCTTTGGAGTATTTAATCTGAAAGCATTTTAGCACACCAGTATGTTGAATTTTTCCTCTCCTTTCAGCAAATGGCAGTGAGGTACACATTAGTAATGTGCGCTATGAAGATACAGGAGCATATACTTGTATTGCAAAGAATGATGCAGGAGTAGATGAAGACATTTCTTCTCTTTTTGTAGAAGATTCTGCTCGAAAGACCCGTAAGTACTATGGGAAGTATAAAAAAAAAAAACATGCAGCCCGCACTGAAACATGAAATTAGTATTAAAAAATATTTAAATAGTACCTAAAAGGCAGAGTGTGAAGGCAGAGTGTGAACCTCATTTAGATATGAAATTAAATCTCTGAATCCTTTTGTGAATTGACATATTTTTTTAAATTACTGTTACAGTTTGAGTGGTTTCTTCATGATATGTTTGTTGCATATGAAGGAAAAGATGTCTAAATTAGGAAAACAGACATTCTGTTGTGGGTTCAAGGTTGAATTTGGAGAAAAAAAAAATGTATGTGTTCTTGACACATATCAAGAGTCAGACTTTGCCCTCATGATATCTTGCTGTTGCTGGACTTGATCTCTACTGCTGAGAGTACTCAGCAGGTCTAAATCAGGTCCAGATCAGTCCCAGTTTGCCAATTCTGTCTTGTGCCCTTTTAACTGTGGCTCTCCAAAAACGTGGAGCAGCAGTTGACTGCATTTGCTTACAAACTTAGGATTTCACTGTGCCATAGAAATCTCTCCTACAAATGTAAACTGTTTTTCTTTATCCTTCATGTGATGGTAGCAGCACTTATAAACCCATTTTATCTGTTCTTTGTCTACATATTCTCTTCCCTCTCTTTCCCTCAACTCATCTTCATGATCTTCATTCCTGATTTCATGTGCTTTTGACTTTTTTTTTAAACCAGTTATTTTCATCAGTAACACTCATTTTCTGGAAATACATATAATAAAGATAATTCAACAGTGATGAGTACTCAACAGAATATACTGCAGGCAGGATTAGTAGCACTTCAAATCTATCTGATGCTTCCTTTTGTAAGATGCTGAGTTTGGTTCCATATGCTCAGTTCCAGAGCTTTATTAAACTTTAAATGTTTTGAGGAAATCCTTCATGGAGGGAAATTTTATAGCTACAGTGTTAATATCTTTATTTAGCTGATTTCAGTAATGCTAATTATAACTGTTGTTTCAAGATTCTTAACAGTTGTTTTTAAGTATCACAAAAATGACTGCTCAGACAGTTTTGAGAAGACAGCTGAGAATAAAGAAGTTGTTCCATCATGTTAAATTTCTAATAATCTGGTGATATGAAGTGGTTCAGTCACCTTCATTTGCCTTTTGCAATCTGTGAAATGAACTATGAATGTTGCCAAATTACAAAACCTTGACAAATGAGAATTTGTTTATGGTTGCTTAAGACTTGTTTGACCATTACAATAAAACGTTTATATTCAGCTGTCCAAGTTCCAAGCACTGTGGTTATCTAAACTATTGTGTTCCCTAAAGACCTGATCTGAGATAATTATGCAAAATACCGTTTTCAGGAGTTGTAATAGGATGTAATGATTTCAGATCAACTACCTTTACTTGATTTGTAAAATTACGTACTATGCAATGAGTACCTCTGGCAAAACATGCTCTAACATCCTCTAGCAGTGAATTGGTAGCTGTTGGAAGCTGTTCTGATGAAGTACCAGGGCTTCATTATTAACGTTTTTCTCTTTGTTTTTATATTTATCTTAAAACATTGGTTCATGGAGAGAAGTAGGGATTATTAAAGAAGAGAATTACATAGGTAAAACTCCTTGGATGGGACTTTGGGCTTTTCATACCCCCATTTTACCTTTATCCTTCTTTAAGGAATATAGCTGACATTTATTTTTATAATTAAGTTTAATCAAGTTGTGGGTGGTTTTTTGTTGTTTTTGTTTTTTCTTTTGTTGTTGTTGTTTTTTAATTGTTAATTTTATATTCTGGGTGGCTTTTATTTGTTTATGTTTTCCCTTACTGGAAATCTTATAGTAGGATATTGCTTTGGAACAAAAGCAGAACAGATTCTCACTAACTTGTCAGTTAATCTGAGGTTCTCTATTTCTTAAATTTGATGCAAGGTAAAGCTCAATTCAAAAATTCAAAACATTGATTTGATTGGCTATTGAAAGGGTAGAGAGAATTTTTACAGTGGTGTTCTAAAATATAAGCTATCATTACATTGCATTGAACATGACTAATTTTATATGCAACATTATGAACATAAGTGTAGTTCCATTTTTACCAGTATATATCTTTTTATTTTCTAGATAGTTAATAATAAAAAGAAACATTAATTCTTGAACTTATCCAATCAACTGCTTCCATGTATCTTGAACATTTTTTGTCACAAATGCTACTTTGCATAATAAGCTAAATTTTTGGATGTCATCAAGAATCTCTTGCTTCTTTACTGGATGAGGCTGGGAATGTGACCACTGAGGATAAGGAAAAGGCAGAGCTTCTGAATGCCTTCTTTACGTCTGTCATTAAAAGTCAGACCATTTATCCTCAGGGAGAGGATAACTCTCTGACCTACTACTCCAACTGGACTGCCACAAATCCATGGTCTAGATGAGATTTACCCGAGAGTGCTGAGGGAACTGGTGGAGGTGATAGCCAAGCCGCTTTCCATCATCTATCAGTGCTCCTTGTTGACTGGTGAGGTCCCAGAAGACTGGAGGCTTGCCAGCATGACTTCCATCTACAAGAAGGGTTGTAAGGAGCATCCAGGGAACTACAGGCTGTCTACCTAGACTTCAGCAAAGCCTTTGACACTGTCTGCCACAGTATTCTCCTGCAGAAGCTAGCTGCCCGTGGCTTGGACAGGTACAATCTTGGCTGGGTAAAGGAACTGGCTGGAGGGCCAGGCCCAGAGAGTGGTGGTGAAAGGAGTTAAATCCAGCTGCCGACTGGTCACTGATGGTGTTCCCCAGGGGTCGGTGCTGGGGCCTGTCCTCTTCAATATCTTTATTGATGACCTGGATGAGGGCAATGAGTGCACCCTCAGCAAGTTGCAGATGACACCAAGTTGGCTGGAAGGGTCAATCTGCCTGGGGGTAGCAAGGCCCTACAGAGGGATCTGGACAGGCTGAATAGCTGAGCTGAAGCCAATGGGATGTGGTTCAACAAGTCCAAATGCTGGGTCCTGCACTTTGGCGACAACAACCCCAGGTGATGCTTCAGGTTTGGGGCAGAGTGGCTAGAAGACTGTGTAGAGGAAATGGACCTGGGGGTATTGATTGATGCTCAGCTGAACATGAGCCAGCAGTGTGCCCAGGTGGCCAAGAAGGCCAATGGCATCCTGGCTTGCATCAGAAACAGTGTTGCCAGCAGGAACAGGGAGGTAATTGTCCCCCTGTACTCAGCTCTGGTGAGGCTGCACCTCAAGTACTGTGTCCAGTTTTGGGCCCTTCACTGCAAGAAAGACATTGAGGCCCTGGAACGTATTCAAAGAAGGACAACAAAGCTGGTGAGGGGTCTGGAGCACAGGCCTTATGAGGAGCAGCTGAAGGAGATTGTTCAGTCTGGAGAACAGGAGGCTCAGGGGAGACCTCATTGCTGTCTGTAACTACCTGAAGGCAGGTTGTTGTGAGCTGGGTCTTGACCTCTTCTCTCGTGTAACCACTGATAGGACTAGAGGGAATAGCTTCAAGCTGTGCCAGGAGAGGTTCAGGCTGGACTTTAGGAAATACTGCTTCTCTGAAAGCGTGGTCAGGCGCTGGAATGGGCTACTCATGGAGCTGGTGGAGTCACCAACCCTGGAGGTGTTTGAGGAACGTTTGGATGTTGTGTTGAGGGACATGGTTTAGTGAGAACTATTGGTAATAGGTAGATGGTTGGACTTGCCTTTTCCAACCTTGGTGATTCTATGATTCTATGATCTGTGAAATCTGATTTGTAACACATCGCCAATTTTTTATGTGGAAAACTCAGTACTCAGTTTTTTGAGAGTCGAATATTTACAGCAGAAGTGACATAGCTAGGTCATTTCTTTGGGAATAGATAAATCTTGCTAGTGTAAACAAGTCCTAAAAGAAAATCTTAAATATGCCAGTACCTTTATTTTAATTAAAGCCAGTGTCATTATAGATAAGTAAACATGTTAAATAATAAACCAACATATTTTTCATCTGTATGTCTGAAAATGTTAGGATTTCAATTTTATAGCATTAGTTACATATACATTTAATGCATGCGTGTATCTTATATATTATAAAGAAACAAAGCAAAGCTGCCTGTTGGGAAGGGACCTTGGCGTACTGATGTCAGCTGAATATGAGCCAGCAGTGTGCCCAGGTGGCCAAGAAAGCCAGTGGCATCCTGACTTGTATCGGGAATGGTGTGGTGAGTAGGACTACGGAAGTCATCCTGCCCCTGTACTCGGCACTGGTGAGGCCTCACCTTGAGTACTGTATTCAGTTTTGGGCACCTCAGTTCAGAAAGGAAATGGAGGTGCTGGAGCAGGTCCAAAGAAGGGCAAAAAGGTTTGTGAAAGGCTTGGAGAATATGCCCTACGAGGAGTGACTGAAGGAACTGGGGCTGTTTAGTCTGCAAAAGAGGCGGCTGAGGGGAGACCTTATTGGTCTCTTCCAATACCTGAAAGGTGCTTACAGCGTGAACGGGGTTGGTCTCTTCTCACTGGTGGCAGGTGACAGGACAAGGGGAAATGCCCTCGAGTTGCGCCAGGGTAAGTTTAGGTTGGATATCAGGAAACAGTTCTTTACAGAAAGGGTGGTTGATCACTGGAATAGGCTCCCCAGGGAGGTGGTTGAGTCACCATCCCTGGATGTGTTTAGAAACTGTTTGGATGTGGTGCTCAGGGACATGACTTAGCAGAGGGTTGTTAGAGTTAGGGTAGAATGGTTAGGTCATGGTTGGACTCGATGATCTGTAAGATCTTTTCCAACCTGAGGAGTTCTATGTAAGGACAAACCTTTACTCTACTGTGGAAAAAAATGATGATAGTAGCAAAATAAAAAGACATAATCAATTCAAAGGAAGGGTTGTATATCGTAACAGTATATATTCTGAAATAATTTAGAATAGATCTTTGTGGTTCTCCTATCATTCTTGCCATTTCTAGAAGTAGTTAGTCGATTTCTCAAGTCCCAGTGTGTAAATGCCATGACTCCCAGTAGTCATCATTTCAGGCTTTGAAACCAGAAGAAGGACCTGTGTGTTTGAAAGCCTGTTTTTTCCAATGATGCCAATCTGTGCAGAACCTGTTACAAAGAGTCTGGTTCAGTTGCTTTGCAGATGTTTGCACCTGCTTTGCAGGTGTTGAATGGCTGCTGTTAGGTTCCATTAAGCCTTCTCCTTTCAGAGATGTTCAATTCTCTCATTATCCTTCTTCCTGGTGTGCATATGTTTTATCATGTGATCTTAGCTCTTCCTTCCTCTTCCCTGAGAAATGTTAGGATTTTGTTATCTCTCTTGAAGATGATATTTTAACCTGTGAAAACTTGACCTTAAGCTGAAAGTAAATGTTTCATGAAAATGCTTTACTGTAGCTAGAAACTTTATTATCATTACAGCATTTTATAAAAACGTAAAGCAGTCTGTCAGATTTTACCACTAGATATTCGTATTTTTATAGTAATTTGCAAATTGGTTTCATAAAGAAAATAATTACTTCTATTTTTCTGGGGTCTTCTTTATTGATTCTCTAAACTCCTTTTCACAATGTGTATCATGAATTTTATAGTCAACAAGAACAATACTGCATACATCATAAATTGATCTGTACATCCCATTCCTACAACAGAAGCATCTAAAAATTTAGTAAATGCATGATCTATTCTGTTTTAATTCTCTAATGACTGGAAATTATTTTCATTTTTTTTAATTCCATTTTAACTCAAATCTGCAGTAAAAGCCACTAAGAATGATCTAATTGAGCTGGGTGAGAGCAGGATGACCATTGATGTGTCTGGTAAAAATATTCTAGGAGTTACTAACCTGGTCTAAATCTCACTGAAGACAACAGTGTTCTCAGTTGTCAAGCTCCTCTACAAACACCTGAGAGAACTCATCTGTGTTGAAAGGAGTTTCTGGTATAATTACATTTGTTATACAAATAACAGTTTAAAATCTGGTTTTGGTTTCATTGTTCTTGTTTCTTTCTGCTGTAGTTCAGTTTTTCAGAACAGATATTTCATGGATTCATAACAGAACCATTTTATCTAAGCAATCTATCTTCTCCATTTAAAAAGACATTAAATTGCAAATTGTTACTCCTAAATACATGATTAACCCTTTGTTTGCCTAAAGTGTGTCCTCCCAGAAGTGCAATTAGACCTGAGTTAAAGATTCAGAGATGGGAAATCTCCTATTTCTCTTAGTAATTTGCTCTACTAACCAATCAGTTTCACTACTGCAGAAGTGTGTTTAGTTTCCCTTTTGAATGCGGTTCTTCCTTTTGTTTCTTTCTTTTTGTCCCAGTTAATTAATGACTGTTTAAGTATTCTTGCCCTGTGATTGTAACATCATTAAATATTGATTAATGTTTCCTTCATGCAAAAAGTAGAAGTTGTTCTTGAAAAAAAGTTATCATAGGACTTGGAGTGTCTTTTTGGCTTGTAGATGTTAATTGGTTTTGTTAAAATTTTCTTAAAAGTAGGGAAGGCTGTTTGCAAAACCAAATGGATTTTTTTTAAATTTATTTATTGTTGTAGATGAAGTAATACATACATTGTAATGCTTGGATTCTACATCCAGTCACCCCTTCTCTAACTTTTTTCTTAGTGTCATCAGCAGAAGTTAATGTTCATATGCATAACTACTGTAAGACTCCCAGGCATCACTTTTGAGAGTGTCCTTCTTCCCATCCATCTCTGCCCCAAAATTTAGTCTTCATTACTTTTCTTTGGATGTCTACATTTGTATTTGAGTATAACCAAATATAATTTATTTTAGTGATGTACTTTACAAAATACTTCAAGCTACTTTGTAGAACTCCTTTGTTTGTCGTAAGGAGCAATACACCGACTTAATGGGAAATGACTTTATTTTTGTTTACAGGTCATTGAAGAGAATTGTTAAGATAAGACTTACAGGCAGTTGCTCTGGACACATCATAGCAGTTTTTTTCTCTAACATTTGCTAATAATTTAACAGTAAAAACTAATTTTTCAGATGAATCAGATTGCCAGTTTTTAATTCAGTTGGTGTGTACATTACTGCCATTGTTTAACTCTGATATATAATCAGAAAATTATGTGGTAACAAATTAGATGTTTAGCAAAATCCTGATTTACATCTATGTGAACTTTGATGTTGCTAAAATTGTAATTGCATCATAGAATATAATCATATTTGTTTGACAAGACCTGGTTTCCATTAGAACATAGTAGCTTGCCTGTAATTATATTCTCGTCCTTTAATTTCTGTCTGAATTGAATTCTGTGGGAGTGTGATTCTTTTGTCTAGGACATATACTCCAGTCTAACTGTGCTTTAGCTATGTGAATCATGATGTTTCAGAGAGTTGGGAGGAGGGGAAGGAGAACAGTATAGGCACATGTAGTTGTGCTCTGCTTGACCTTAATAATATACTTCAAAATTTGTTCAAAATTCCTAGCAGCAGGCCAAACACGTCTTGGAAACTAATTTAGGAATTATTCTTATGCCAGTTTTAAAATACTCTTTATCTTGAGTATATGTGATTTACCCTCTCTTGTTGCTTTGTAGGGTATAAAGTATTTAATCAACCTTCTGTTTTCAATTACCATCCTGCTTCTATGAAAATATAAGACAAAAACATTTATGGAATAATACTGCCAAGAGAATGTTAACAAAATCTGGTTTATAACAGTACAATAGAAACCTAAGTAGCTCTGGAATCAGGATTGTTTTCTTCTACCTCTAGAACCAATTTGTGATAATTATCCAGGGCGTTTGCTGCTGCATTGGTGTAAAGGTGGCTACGGGAACAGTTTTTGCTAGGAAAATCAGAAGTTAAGTGTAACTAAGGCTGCTTTTTTATTATCATTATTTAAAAAATATTTCTTTCCTTTTGTAAGTGGGATCTTTATTCTAATACTAAGCACCTATGCATTAACGGATAAAGGTAGCTTTTCATTTTCTAGCTTGCAGTGTATGCAAGTGCACTTTAAAGAACCCTCAGTTCTTTTATTAATGGACAGCTTTCTTCACCATACAACTGAATTCAGTAGTTTAAAGTGAGAATGCACAAATTCTTGACAGCTCCAGTGCTGATTTATGCCAGTGCCTTACTTTGATAGTCACAAATGCTGGTTGGATCTACCCAATTCATTGAAGCCACAAGGCAAATAAAAGTTTTCAACTTACTCTTACTGAAACACTCTGGGGATACTAAAGAATGAAAATATAGAACAGATAATTTGACAGTGTAACTTAATAATATATTGAAGAAGGTGGGCTGGGCAGTTTGTTACAGCCTTTTTTGTTGATGCAGATTACAACAATAACCATGAAGAGAGGAGGAAGAAAGTGCAATGATAGCAGCTTCCGTCTGGTTTTTTTTGTTTGTTTGTTTGTTTCTGTTTGCTTGTTTTTGTATTTAGGCTGTATTTGGACAATTAGAATGGATTTCATATTTTTTTCAAAGTAATAGCTGAATAGGGAATATAATGCATGGCTACAGAGTATAAATGTACGTACCATTTCCTGAGCTTGGAATGTGATAGGGAGAAAAAATGATCCTCACTTGGGATTAATTCAGATTAATTGCATTACTGGAATAGAGTACATCAATTTAATCTAGTGTTCTAAAGGAAAAAAAAAAAAAATGATAGTACAGAGAAGAAAGAAAGAAACAAACAAAAACAGATCATTCAAGGGAAGGGAATGCTTCCAAGAGTAATTTTCAGGCACATAAAATTTTTATCTAAATGTAAAATATTTTTAACTGGAGTAACTTTAAAAATCCATTTGTTTATTTTCTTTCTCCCTGAGTTTGACAGGTGCATTAGATTGGTTTAGATTTCTTCTCCGCTTTATTTTAGCGTAATCCTATCAAACTAGAATCATGGATCATGAAAATATTCTATTCCCTTTAAAGCTAAAAAAAAAATTTTTATCATTCTTTTTTACTTTGTTAGTTGGACTATTTTCATTTATCTTGATGTCTTCCAGAATCTTGTTTTCCAAAATCTAGTTTAGCTTGCTCCTTAAGATTTATTGTAAATTTTACTGAGACAAACACATGCACCTTGAGATAGCTGTCATAATAAAAGTCTTGTCAAGTAATGTTGTTAAGGCATTTTCAGTAATTTGATATTACTTGATGATGCTTTAATATTCATGAAGTTTTACTCTTGGTCATCAATCACAGGGTCTTGTATTATTCAATTAGGCCACTATGTCATTGTCCCCACTAAATTGCAAAGCAAGTTCTGCAAATTCTTTCACCAAGTCATGCAGACCAGTGTAAAACTTATTCGTATCATGCACTATGTCTTGGTCCTGTATTTACAAAATAATATATTTTTGCCATGCCATTAAGTAGATCTGCTTTTATCACAGTGCCTTTTCTGTGTAGTGTCATTGTCCTAACACCTAGCAAGAGTTTATGTGATGTGAATGCTATTGTCTTATTGTTTTATGGCCATCATAAGTACCTAAGCATCTCCACTTTCTAAAACTCAGAATGAGACTAAAAGCCTTTTGACTGTGATTTATGGCCTAAATTCTCTCTGAAAGGCTTTATGCAACTTTAATAGAATTTTCCTGTCACATCTTGTACTGAATGATACCTATTTACCTAGTTTTCTCAGAGATAATTTATGCTGGCATTTTATTTTGTGGCAGTGCTAAACAAGTTTATACTTGTTGAATGCGTCGTAGACAAAGACCTTATTTCAAGCTTGCAAGTATGGGGCAGAAATTCAGCTCATGAGCCATTTTTTCTTCCTTTTATTGTAGTCTCTATTGAGTTAATGTGCTACCAGAAAGGAATTCTGTTAGAAAATAAATTAGAGAAAAATTAACATTGAAGGTAAGGAGCAGATTCCTGCTAATCATACCAATACATACGATATCCTTAATTGAAAGATTTGGATATTTACTCTCCTATAAGAGTGTGTATTAAAATGGAGATGTATGAACAAATAAATAGTTTGTCTTATATGAGTGCCATTTTAAAATTACATATATCAGCTGAATGTCAAAAAGTTCCTCTGAGACTGAAGTTCACATTTGACCAAAAGTAAAGTGTCCATCATTGAATTTGAACTGACACATAATAGTCATAAAAATGTTTGGTTATTATATTCACCCAGCCTGAGTTGAAATTTAAATGAATGTTCAGGAGAACAGAATAGAATTTTAAATAATTTTTGCTGACATATTAACATTAGTAATAGTTGATGCAATCAGTAGATAACTCTGAAAAAATGTGTTAATTTACATTTCACACTTTTGTTTATAAACCCATCAAATCTGAATTAAACATAGAATAAGAATACAATTAAAAGCAAATTAGTAATAAATGTTTTCATTCTGCTTGATAGTTTATGCTGAAAAAAAGGTGGGTCACCTTAACCTCATCTTCATTTTTAGCACTATTATTTTAAAAATGAAATTAGTAATAAATTTGTGTGGTTTAGCCATCAGACAGCTATGTCTTTACTATATAACATAGGTTAAAGTAAGGGAATAAGATAATGGGGGATATAACAGGTTAGTTCTTCTTATGATGAATCTGGGATTAAGCAGGTTTGTTGTCATTGCCATTAGTACTGGCAGTCAGTGAGGTAAGCAAAGCACACTCCTCCAAACATCTTGAAATTACTTTTTTAAACATTTAAAGGTACAACAGTATTTTAAATGTAAAGCTTGTATTTGGATGAGACAAAATCTGGAATAAAAATAAATGACTTGGAATCCATATTTTGGAAGATGAGTTTATTTTTTTCTGTTTATCTCAATAATATATGACATATAATGCTGTCTTTGCCCATTCCAAAGGCCATTTTGAACTGCATTGCTTATTTAGTACAACAAGCTAGGAACTATGTCTTAACTATGTTAAGGTTTAGTTATCCATTTTGCTTAAGTGACAATGCAGCAACTTAACATTTAATGAAAATTTTTTTACTTAGGTTTCAGAATATGTAATGCTGGGAGAAGAAAAATGAAGACCAAGTTGTTTAACTGTGGATCATAAAGTAAATACAAAAGAATGGCAATTTTTAATTTAAAAAAAAAAATTCATAGATTTAAAAGATCATTGAGCATTTTCTCAGGTAGTGACCATTGAAGCAACTGATGCTAGAGTATAAAAAAGTAATTAAAAAAAAGTACTAAATATAATTACTAATATGAAGGGCGTGTGAATGGTGTATTAAAATAGCTACATCAGTAAGATAGAATAAAAACATATATATGTGTATGTATATATATATATACACATGTATATATTTAAAAGTGGTGTAAATATAGATATAGGTGTATAGTATGCCTTACATTCACAGATCACAGAATCACAGAATGACCTGGTTTAAAAAGGACCTCAAGGATCATGCAGTTCCAACCCCCCTGCCTGGCAGGGCCACCAAACTTCCACATTTACTAGATCAGGTTGCCCAGGGCCCCATCCAACCTGGCCTTGAACATCTTGAGGGACGGGGCATCCACAGCCTCCCTGGGCAGCCTGTTCCAGGACCTCACCACTCTCCTTTAATTCCTTTAATTGATGGCCACCCTGCATTCTTCTAGCATCAGACGTACCCCACAGTAAGTTGCACAGAACTTGTCTATGTAGACGTCCTCTCTCTCACACGCTGTGTTGGCTTTTATCTTGCTTCACAAAGAAAACCAAATATCTTTTCCTGGGAGACTGAAAATAACCTTCTCTGTCATAACACTCACCAGTGCCTGTCACAGGGTGCTGCAGCATATTCTGGTTCAGCTGCTACTGGTGCTAACAAATGAGCTTCTCAAGGCTTTAAATACTAGGCCCAACACAGAAGCTATGGCCTGTTCGAAGTCTTCAAATGCAGTGTCTTCTGCAAGGCTGCAAATATGTCCTTGATAATATTTAATAGTTGCGTGTTGTTTGAATATGTTTCTTTTAATAAATTAGGGTAATAGGGCAAAGGAACAGCTGGTGGTGTTATGTCTTAAATGGAAAGTTTTACAGGGATATGTAAATTTTGAAGTTTATAAGTATGTGTGATAATTGAGTATAGGATGTGGCTGAAGATGCTGATTTTTGTTTAACCTAAAAGAAAGCAAAACAATATGTTCCTTAACATAATTTGCATCTACAGGGGTTGTGCCTGGACCAGCATTGCAGTCTTTGTCTCAAGGCTGGAGGTCATTCATGAGTATAAGTAATAGGCACAGTTTAAAAACTAAGTGAGGTTTCTTGACCTTTATTAGGTAAAGTGATAGTAGGCTTTTGTAATTTTATATTGTACTCTGAAATGTCTTATTTTTCTTCTGGCTAATTTGTTTATTTTAAAATGTATAAGCCAGGCTTTTTAAGCACCCCTTAAATCCCCTTTATTTATTGCTATTTCATCATCTAACTCAAAACCTCATACATATAATTTTGCATTAACATGAATGTATTCTCTACTTCAAATCTTAAATCAGTTGATTTGATCGCATGTAGTTCCTCGGAGTTGAATAGTTGCAATTATAAATTATATTTTATTTTCTTTCCTATGTCACTTTCAGGAGAAAAAAAAAAAACAAAAAAAAAACGGAAAAAGACTGATAAAAGGTAGATGTTAATGGCTAAATTTACAGGACATCAAATGACATAAATTACATGAATTACATGATTCTTTCCTCACACTGTGAAGAGAAAACTAATTTTAAGGAAAATCCTCCTGCTTTCACTGGGGAAATGAATTTGCTTTATTTCAGAAACAGCAACAACAACAAGATATATGTAAGATTTCCAATAAAAAAAATGGAACTGTCATCTGAATGTAGACACTGGCAAACAGGGAATAAGACTGGGGGTTCCAAAACACGTGTGCAGCTTAATATGTTGAATGATGTAAATTTGGCAGCTAAACTAGTGTTAGTAAGTTAGTCGCCATGAAGTTTCATTTGGAGAAGCTGGATTTGTAGAGGATACATACTCAGCTTGTGTAGTCATTTCTTTAACCAAAGTTATGACCTTTTGGAATCTACAGACTGAAATCAAAAGTACAAGTATAAATGTAGGTGACTGAGAAATAAATTTTAAATATGTTGTCTCATTTTTACTATAGCAGCAATTCAACCAACAGAAATTCTACCTCATGATGTAAAGGGGTACTACTCAGCCTGAATTGGAGACAAGATGGCGTGCAGCATTAATGTTGGCCTTCAGTAGTTTATTGGATCCTAGTGACTCAAGGCAACAATTACATTTGAAAATAATGTACACCTAGCTCTATTAAGTCAGATAATTAAGTGATTTAAAGATAATAAACAGAACTCAGACTAAACATTTTGAAAGAGGTACTTAAGTTCTTTGTTGGAAATGTGAAAAATTTTATTCTAGCATTTCATTTCATTGCTGCTTTGTACTTATACAGGGATCTCTCATTTGTACACTTAATGCATTAAGGTTAAAAAGTAATCATCATCTTAACTATATTAAGGCGTAACTGAGGGACACAGTTTAAATACTATGTCTAGGGTCGCATAATGAAGTAGTTCTGCTGAGACAATTAATGAAACAAAATCATCAGTAAATAGAAAAACGGAAGAGGAGAAGAAAATGTGCTTTTAAGAAAGTAGACTGAAACTTTCTCCAAGGGCCTTTCCATCCATTTGATGATCTGTCTATTCTGGCAGAGCATGAGAATGAGAGAAATACTGCACTGCACAAGGCAAAAAGCCTGTCAAGGATACAGTCCTGACTTTAGCAGCACCCAGTAAAAGATGCTTGGGAAAAATCACAGCATTTGGGGCTTGTCAGAAATAATTATGGTTCTTGTTTTTATTCTCTGGCTTAAGCAACCAACATTGATTCTAATAATATCTCTTCCAATAATTTTTCCAACCTTTTTCTTTTAATATGCATTAATTAGTTTTGCAACATTGTGTTTCAGTGAACATCACAATTTTCTTGCCTATTAAGTGATGAGTTCACTGTGTTGTATTTCGGTCCTTTAAAATTTTCTTTATTTCTTGAGACGACTGTATTATAAAACACTGTGTGTGTGTGTGTGTGTCATTTCAAGCAATGTGCTCCATGTCATGGTGAACTATAGAGATTTAAAATTTTCACAGTTTAATCCTTCTTATTCTCCCCAGACAGAAAAAGCTACAGAATAGTAAATCAACATAATTAGTTTTTGTTGATCTCAAAGGTCTAAAATCTGAACGCAGTAAACAAGATGATAAAATACAATTCACATTTTCATGGAAACCAATTATTAAACACATAATTGCCATACCAGCTTGTATTCCTCCTCCTTCCTCCCCCCCTCAACCCTCCCACCCCCAAAATGATCTTTTGTAGATGAAGTCAAATATCATACACCATGTCATCTTCAGTGGCATAGATAGCTACAGCAGTACAGAAAAACATTTTATATGCATTTTAGTTTTGCATGTTTCTCTCATAACCATGTTCTGAAATAAATCTCAACATTCAGTTATGCTTAAAGGAAATGACAAAAATTATATCACCTCTAATTAGTCTGCATAATGCATGTATATGCATATTCAATGTTTTGGTTTTTTTTTTTCTTTTTTAATAATGAATCATGAAACACATAATTGAAGGCTAATTGGGTTAATTTGCATGGCAGGGGGGAGGATGGGGAGGGAAGAGATTTGTTTTAACCTCAGTCATTTTGTTGTTTTTTACTTTAGTGCTAGACACAGAAAACTTTATTTCATCTTATTGTTAATCCACTGTTTCCATTGATTTGCAGATTTTAGTGAATCAGAGGTCAAAGCATCCTAATTATTTCAGAAGTGATTTATCATTTATGTGTTAGTTGTTTTTTTGGTTTTTTTTTCTTGTTCATTTGTGTTTTCTGCTCTTTGTTTCTCTTTCATGCTGCAGTTGCAAATATATTGTGGAGAGAGCAAGGTACTAATATAATTTTTTCATATTTTTCTGTATTGCAATGAAGTGATCTTCTAGTGTTCCTTGTGTATTTTTTGTTGTTGTTCATAGACTACAGTTACAGTAATCACCTTCTTTGCTAAGCAGTAGTTGAGGGGATTTGGTTTTAAGAAAAAAATGTAGTGGAAAATAATCCTTTGAATGTACGTGTGCCTTTGTGAATTGCCTCTCCATTTGAGGAAGGAGGAGAAAATAAAGTGAATAAAGATTTTAGAGACTTGCTCAAAGAGTGATAACAAAAAAATCAGATTTAAAATATAGGCTTTTGTTTGCTAATGTGATAAATCTTCCAACAAATCTGACTATATGTTGTTGAGTTTGGTTTTCTTGTCTGAATCATTCTTATTTCTTCAAATCATAATTTTAAATATTTTTGCTAAAATCAAGGCTTCTGCTGTTTCTTAATTATACAAAGCATGCTTTTCTTTATATATATACTCAGGAAGGATTTCTGAGTGTTTAAGTGGAGAATTAAGGTTTGTGATTTGTTTTGTGACAGACCAGAGGATAAATAGACAGTATAAAGTCTTAATAGCATAGAAAGCATGGAAAACAAAAATAGGTATTAATTTTTATGTGTGTATGTATATATGTATGTATATATATATATATATATATATGAAATCTTTTCATGACATATATTGAGAAAAATGTATCGCCATGGAAAAATATAAAAATGTAACTGTTGTCATGAACTGTCATATCTTTTCTCCAAGCAACCAAGTCTCAATTCAGGGCTTCATGTATTTCAGGAATAGGAAATGTTTCAAGTATTTTCAGTGGAATATTGGTAATATTTTAAGTGGCCCAGGCTTTGCTATGAACTAGTGCTAAAAATGACATTTCTAAGTGTTTCTTAAATACATATTTTAAATTAATTTAAAGATTCCAAATAATTATATTTCTTTTGCATAATTGTATACTGAACTTCAGTGTTTATCAATGTGTTTAAAAATGTAAAGAAGGGGATTTTTTAGTATATGATAGTGTTTTACCAGTTTTTTACAGTTCTTCAGAGTTGCCTGATTACACTGGAGTTCAGCTATGACCCTCTTGCTCTGTTGGCCTTGCAGAGTGCAAATGATATATTCAGTTTCAGTCAATTCCACTGATAAACAAAGAGATGCAATTATCAAGTTTTCAAATGTGTGGTATTCTCTCTGCATATTTGGCAGGTATCCATCAAAGAGTTCTCTTGAACATAACCAGAAGAGTGTACATAAGAAAATCTGAAAGGAACTTCAACATTAGGATGCAATGCAATAATACACAGGCATGATTATATTAGTATATTAACACATATACAAACAAATCCAAAGCCACTATATATAAATATATAAATATATATATATATATATATATATATATATATATAGTATATATAATTTATTTATTTATTCCCAAAAAAAACTTCTAGGCAGTTTTAAATGTAGATTCAAATTTGTCTAATTGTAGAAAATTCACTCAAATTTATTGTTGTTGCTTCTGGCACAGAAACTGTAATATAAAAGTGTTTGGTTTTGCTGGGGAAGAAGGGAGGAAGGGCTGCAAAATTGCATCAGATGTCCTTAGAGGAGCAGCTCATTTAGTTATAATGAAGATATATTTATATATTTATGTATTTATAAAGATACTTGCAGACAGAAGCTTCAAGGAAATGTTTAGGGTCATAACAAGTGTGGGGATTATTTCATTGGATCCACAGGTAAAAGTTCCTTATTTCTGCCCTAACGCAGGTGAGAGAACATTACTTATTGTATCTCCATCTCCGACTTTGAATAAAAGTTTGGTGAATGTTGTTACCTGGATATAAAAATAAAATAAAGCCATAAAAATTTGGGTTGTGTTATTTTGCCTGACTTGTAGACTGGCAACTGATGTAGAACTTCCCAGGGTCAGTTTATTAAATTTCTATCATTCTGGACTTTAGCTCCTCACATTCCGGTATTGCTTGTTATACTAATAACTATAAACATACTTTAGGCAATGCAGCCAGAGAGAAGGGAAGACCTTATTTTGTCCCTGACTAGCTACACGTGTTTATTTATCATAAAGATACAGTAAGCTATTGATCTTTACTATTCACTAGGAAAGATAGCCTAACTTCAGACGTATCTACAAATTCTAGTTGTTCTTTTATGACACAATGTCAGGCATTTTCTAAAGAAAGATTTTGACAAGTTTTATCACATAGACTATATGTTTTACCTGCAAAGGCATACAGAATTATCTCATAAACCAAACTGAGTACATTGCACCAAGTGCAGTATTCTCAAAATATTGTCTATGCTCAAGAATAAAAACATGAGGTCAAGTTTTCTTTGACCTTGAGCGTGCTTCTGTGCTACACCTTATGCAGTATAGGCAACCGCCTCTCCTGCTTCTTGCTGTCCTATTAATAGACATATTTGATGGAAAGTTAGGAGAACTGCTTGGAGACTGTCCCTCTATTTTAGAAAAAGTTGGCTAGAATTGGGAATGATTCTGTAAGATTTTTCAAAGATAATCAAACTTGCTGTGCCTAGGCATAGCCTGAATGCCTTATTCATCATCTTGACTTTTAAATGACTTCAGTATCTGTCTGATTTCTAAAGTGGCTGTGAATCTGTGTGAATGTACTTACATATCATAAATGAACATGTTTACAAACTTTTACCTCCCTTCACATTCTCATTATTTTAATTGATATTGAGATATTTTCCTTTCCTATTAACATAATTTTCCATTTGGAATTCAGAATAAGCGAAGAATCAGGCTCAAATATATTTTTTCCTGTGTTTTGTTTTCATGATCTTACATCAAGTAGTGTTAAGCCAAAAGGAAGATTAGGTCCTGCACCCAGGAGACATCTACATTTATATCACTGTAGCCCACAGTTTAAGCTGGCAGAGTTTATTATAATGTAATTTTATATGTATAGTGATTTTCTTCTTAGAATTCTGCAAATATCAACTGATCATCTATCATTAGGTCCACATAGCAAATCAACAACAATCATCTCAATTAGCACATGGTAAACTAAAAAGAAAGCTTTTATTTGTGGTCATGTGCATGATCTGCTTTCAACCTTCTCTGCAAAACATGACATCATGCCTCTCATTCCACAACACTGCAGTAGGATTAAATAATTCTTTGTGTCACTTCAAACTTTGACTGAGTTTCTGCTAAAATAAAAATAATAATAATAATAATAATAGTTGTTGTAGTAGGCGACAGTGAGGATTCGGGATGTGATGTGGTAGGACTCTCCCCTTGCTCGGTGTCAAAGGGTTAATAGATGCATAAGGGGCGTAGACGAAGTAGGATAGGTATATAGGTAAATCGCACGACGCAATAAACCCCATTTTTCTGCTTGCCATATTGGTATTCACGTGCAGTTCTTTGGCCCGGCTAGATTTTACCCAATAGTCCAGCACAGGCACAGAGCTAAAAGAACATGGGTTGCCAGGTGCACGGCAACAAATAGTAATAATAATGAATCATTTTCTAATTGAAAAAAAAAACTGTCAAATATTGCAAAGATTTATAAGAAAGTTTCAGAACTTACTTCCATTGTGACACTGGAATTATTTTAACTCTTCCTTCCCTCAGAAAAGGAAAAATACAAATACATGGTGAATCTGATTTCAGTGTAAATTATTTCACAGGATGATTTTCATTACTGCAGTTGTCAAACTATAGCTTGTGTTTCTACCTCTGCATTCATAAAGATGCCTTCTTGCCAGTTGAGGAAATTATGTAAAATACTGAATAACATAAGAGGGATTTTTCAGTTCTACAGAAGAAGATCCCAGAGGACCGGTTGTGTTTGCACTATATGTATTAACAAACTGATCTTACGCCAATAATATGATGAGAATTGTACTTCAATGCCAGGACTTTCTTTTTTGTTATTATTTAATTTTGTACATTTCGATGTTTTTATTCCTAAGGTCTGGGAATTGGGAACATGTTTTATGTTTTTTATGAAGATGGAATCAAAGTAATACAACCAGTGGAATGTGAATTTCAGAGACATATTAAGCCTAGTGAAAAACTCCTCGGTTTTCAGGCAAGTTGTTGGTTTTTTTTTAAATTTGTTTTTAAGTTACTGGTAGTATTTTTTCAAATGTAGTTTTCTTTTAATTAAGAAATGCTAGTTTCATGCTACCTGTTTAATAAATTCAGACATATCTTCCCAATTAATACATAGCTTAGAATGTTGGACTCAAAATTTTCTATGTCTGTGGTCATTTTGTTTATATCATTCCACCAAGTATTTTGTTTGTCTGTATTAAACTGCCAGTTAGCATAAGGCAACTCCCTATCCTAATGAACATGCCTACAGCTCTACTGGAGTTAGTAGGGACGATTGATACTTTGACTCCCACTTACAGTTTGTATAAATAGTGTCAGTAATTTTAATGTCAACAGATTTATGTCTGATTTCATCAAACTGTGCATTTATGAAGTGTTTCCATGTGTATTACTACATAGAAGCATTTTCAATTTCTGTTTGTTTTTTTGCTGTTTATTCTTTTCCTGCTAATCAAATCATTAGCTGACATGATACATATTCTCACAGGAACTTGGGGGCAGTCAATATATTCACTTTTTCTCATCATTTGAATTTGAATGAATGAACTTGAAATGAGAAAAAAAAAAGAAGTGAGTAATAACCCATGAGCTGTACAGTTCTTTCGCTAATACCTAAAACACTGAAGTAGCAGCAGAACTGTCTCAATGGCTTTTGCCTCTTCAGTTATCATTATTGATGTCAAAGACTGCTGTATTCAACAGCAAGATTTATTTTAGTGTGAATAATTACACTTTGAACTGCTAATCATACCTAAGTTTGTGCAGTTGAAGTGAAATCAGGCTGACATAACAAAAAAATAATAATAATAATAATAATAATAAAATTAATTCAAAAGCTGATTATTTAAGAAGTCTGTTAAGATTTTATTGGTCAGAAGTGCAGTCTAGAGTGTAAGTGTATTTTTATTGAAATGTGGTAATAATCAGGATGGATAGTAAGGTTTCTTTCCGTTTTTGTTATTTTCAAACGTAAGTTAACATAGCAATTGTTTCCCCCTTCCACTACTATGAAAAAGACCAGTAAAGCAGACTACTAGACAGCTTGCATTTTTAAGTAGATGTAGATTTGGATTTTGAATGTCTGGTTTGTAGGTATCTATGGTAAATGTATAGCCAGAAGTTAAATCTTGTTTGCATGCATACATTGTGCCCATTAATTTAAATAATATTTCCACTTATTCTTCTGAACACCAAAAACTTCTTCCTTCTCTTCACTGCAATGAATGTTGCAGGATCTTTATTCTTGCAGAAATGTTTGAAATATATATTCTTAGATTCTTCTGTTCATAGATCTGCATAATGTAAAAGAAAAAGGATAAATATTGTTTTCCATGGAAAGTGAAAAAAAAAAAAAGGAGATGAAAATCTAAATTTAAAAGAATTGCGTGCACGTGTTGCTGATAATACTATATATAATGTTATATCACTGAAAACCTCTTTGACTCTGAAGATTTAGATAACTATTGCCTCCTTTGCTGAATATCTTCTCTTCACCCTCTTTGGAAAATCTGTTGTTTTTTTTTCTAAGGAAGGATAACAAAATAGTTCAGTTTTATCCCAAGGTCAGATTTTTATCAAGTTCATTTAATTGTAAGAACCCACGTCGTAAATTGTTCACTATTAATTCTCTTTGACTGTCATACAACTTCACTAATTAGATGTACTAGTGTATTTTTAAATCACTTTATTTAGCCTTTCACATCTATTCTGTCTGTTGCTAATAAAATCTCCGTTGCTTACCTCTTAAGAAATACCCACAGGAAATCATTTCATGCTTGCTTAAAATTTTTCCATTTCTTCACAGTTTTCTCAATTACGTGTTCAAGTTATTAGTAAAACCCCAGTAAAACCCTGTTTCGTTGACAAATATTTGCTGAAGTCTAGGACCATATATAAATTCTGCAGTGCAGTTTAGGTTCAACAGGTGATATACACATAATACTACAATATTCTTCCTCGTCTTTCCTGTTTACTTGTCAACAAAATAAAGTTACACTTAACTGAGCTCCTGTAAAATAATTTGGTGTTTCTGCTTAGCTTCACATTTTGTTGTGACTGAATGGTGTAGTAGTTAACCAAGCACTTATTTAGGTATGCAAATTTTGTTAAAAGTAAATATAATTTCTCAATAATAATATACTTGAGAGCTCTTACCTAAATATTTAATTGCCTCTTGTCCAACTGAGTGTCAGTACAGTGAAGTGCTTTAGTGTGTGTCTAACATGGGAATAAGTTAGACTTTTATTGTGTTTAAAGTGAAGGAAAAGATTTAGTGCCTTGTAGGACCATCATAGTTCTCAGGAAGTTCTAAAGAACTTCCTTCATTCCTGCCCGGAATTACTTAAATTATTGGAATTTTCTCAAAAAGTACCAAATAGAAGTTGACTTTTATTGTGCTAATATTGACAATATTGTTTGCATAGGGATGGAAATAAACATATTTCCATTTTCTTATACAGGTTATTGCTTAATTATATCAGCCTTGACAGCTGTTTGTTTAATCTGTTATCAAATAAATCCCCCCAACCATGCTCCAAATACAATCTTTCAGCAGTTAAGTGTCTTGTCATTGTGTTGTGCATGGGTCATTATCCTCATTAATATACAAGCTCTATTTATCTTCTGCAAATTAATATTATCTAAAGCCTTTAAATTCTAATTTTATGGAAGAATGTTTCCCTTCTCTCAGTGAATCCCTATTTCTGGGGAGGAGGGTAAAGAAACTGAAAACTGTCTTTGAAATCAATTGGAAAATATCCTGATTTCTTCTTTATCCAGAGAAATAGAACATAAAGAAAATATTTCAATAAACTGAAACTTTTAATGTCTAAAGTTGAATATGTGTGAAAGGTGGGACCAAAACTGCATAATAATTAATTTTGAAAATGTAACAACATAGCAGAATAAAGTCTGAGTATTTATTTACCTCCATCTTCTAGCTTGATACTGGGCGAGTAACATTTTGATTAAAAAGTCTGGGGGAAAAGAAAAACAGAAAACAACAACAACAACAACAAAACAAAAAAAACAATGAAATAAATTAATATTTTATCAGATTTTAGTTTTTTTCAGAGAGAAAAAATTAGGAACATGTAAACTGCTCATACTTTAATTAGAAGAAGAGAATGTTGGTTTTATGCTTAGATTTTAAGGAGAAATTATTTTAACTCAACCGCTGGGGAAATTAATATAGAGACTTAGAGTTATTGCCTCTAATGTAAAAGAAATCTGAACTGTCTAATCAGATAACTGTTAACTTTTCAAAAGCAAGATTTCAGTTCCATTGATTGAAGCTATTTCTGGAGTACCCAGATAAATGTCAGTTTGAATAACAAGGGAAAAATTAATTCCTAAACCAATTAATGCTGGGAAGAACACTCATTTCAGATGTGAAAATTTAGGTGCATATTTTTCACTGTCACTTTGGATAAACACAGTTTTGTTTTTACTTTAATTTTTTCCAGTTTGGGTGTAAAGTGAGAATTGGCATTGAATTATAGGAATTGATAACAACATAAACAATATTCTAGAACCAGTAAGTATGATTAAGCTTTTATGCTGGTGTATATGATGCTGTGAGAGAAACCCGGATTTCTCCAGCAAGTTAGCGCTATTTGGCAGATACATTGAACTGATCTCTGTAGAAATCATAACATTAAAAAATGGGTTAAACTAAGGTGAGTTCCTGAGAAAGAAGACATAAAAATATGATGCATGATAGAGTTAGGAATATCTAAAGACACATTATTTGAAGGAATTGTTCTTCAAAGAAGCAAGAGTACTGTGCCATACAATATTGAATTAGGTATGTGTTTAGATAAAAATTGAGAATTGACAAGGTATATTTAGAGTAAATATAAAGCACAATTTGAGATCAGTGAAACAGACTTCCAACTGAAATGACAATTTCACAGAAGGCAAACTAAAATATATCTGATGATTGGACAGAATACTAGAAACATACTTGTTTATGCTGACACCTCACTTTATGCAATGAAAAGCATTTAGCAATGTTTAAGAATAAAAGTTTGCTTTGTAACCATACCTATCACTCATTAGAAACAGATAATTAAACATTTTCCTTAAAAGTATGTGACATTTTAGCAGTGCAAGATAAATCGTACTCTTTTTATTTATGACTGAGTTCTGCTGAAGTTCCTGATTATCTGCCATCCCATGGAACCTGAGCTTAGTAACCTTTCCTTATCAATGTGATTTCTGAAAGACCTTCCATTAGTTGAAGTTTAAGAACAACATAAGAACAAGCAGAGGCTATTGATCTCCTGTTAAGAAACTCCTTCAGTTAAAGCTGGAAATTGATTTATTTTTAATTTTGACTTACAAAGATAGAGTGTATTTTCCCAAATGCACAGAGGCACAGCAGGCAAAGGAGTGTTGATGAAACAAAAGAGTTAGCAATGAAATTCATTATCTACTTCTGGAAAACATTTTTCCATAACATATGCATATATAACATAAAATATGCAGTCACTGGTCACAGCCAACATGGATTCAAGAGGGAAAAGTCATCTTTAATGAATGTAATTTCCTTTCATGGCAAGGTTTTCCACCTCGCTGACCAAGGAAAGCTACTTAATGGAATTTTTTTGTATTTCAGCAATGCTTCTGATACCATATCTCGCACTATCCTTCTGAACAAAATGCCCAGTATGTCTAGACAAAAAAGAGAAGTGTAATTTGTCTTTCTGTTGCACTGTTACCTGTTTTGATTCTTACATTTTTGCTGTTCTTCTTGAAATGCAGGATGAAGTTTGTCCCAAAGCTGATGGAGATTCTGTTCAGCGGTGTGTTTGGGCTACTGCTGTTAATGTAAAAGACAAGTTCATTTATGTGACTCAGCCTACACTGGACAGAGTGCTTATTATTGATGTACAGTCTCAGAAAGTTGTACAGGTATTTATTTGTAATTTTTCAGGTAGTGTCTAATTTGTGCACAAGTTTCTTTATTACATTTTGGAAAAAAACAAAAGCCAGTATCTTGGGAGATTCTAAATAAGCTCAGTTGCTCCAGGAGATCCTGAGCGTCAGTAGTCTCATTGAGTTGAAAGAGAACTGATGTTTAGTTGACACTATGGAAATCAAATACTATGACCACTGTGCTTTAGCCTTCTCTTACATTCTCTCTTTAATGTTTTTCTTTTTGATGGCATCCGTGCATTATCAGTGATATCATTGTACTATGAGTTTAAATCAGATTTATATTGAACTCACAGAATCACAGAATCATAGGGGTTGGAAGGGACCTCCAGACATCATCGAGTCCAACCCCCCTGCCAAAGCAGGTTCCCTACACCAGGTCACACAGGTAGGAGTCCAGGCGGGTCTTGAATATCTCTAGAGAAAGAGACTCCACAACCCCCCTGGGCAGCTTGTTCCAGTGCTCTGTCACCCTCACTGTAAAGAAGTTCTTGCATACATTCGTGCAGAACTCCAGTTCCAGTTTCTGTCCATTTCCCCTTGTCCTGTCTCCACACACTGCTGAAAAGAGTCTGGCCTCGCCACTTTGCCCCCCACACCTTAGATATTTATAGACCTGGATCAGGTCCCTTCTTAGTCTTCTTTTCTCAAGGCTAAACAGACCCAGTTCACTTAGCCTTTCTTCATAGGGGAGATGCTCCAGGCCCTTCACCATCTTTGTGGCCCTCCACTGGACTCTTTCCAAGAGATCCCTGTCTTTTTTATACTGGGGAGCCCAGAACTGGACACAGTACTCCAGATGAGGCCTTACCAGAGCAGAGTAGAGGGGGAGGATCACCTCCCTCAATCTGCTAGCCACGCACTTTTTAACGCACCCCAGAATACCATTGGCCGTTTTGGCCACGAGGGCAAAGATTGTCAAAGATGTGTAAGAATGCATCTAGCAAATAATAGCCATAAACCCAGTATATTTTAAAAGATTTCCTGAATATGAAGAGATTATTTAAAGCTCAAAATACTTGTGTTTTGAGGTAAAATCAAGCTATTTTTACTATTTGGTTTCTGCCTACACTTCTAACCATGTTACACTATTTTTTCTTTATATACAGTAAACAGCATTTCACTGTATAGTCTTCAGCCCTTCTGGTCAAATGACATCTGCCTGAAGGATTAGTTCTCTTTCACTTTCAGTGGCAAAAAAAAAAAACAAAAAAAAAACCCAAACAAAAACAAGGCTTTCAGGTCAGGGCTGTCAACAGTCTTTTGAGACTTGTTTGTTTTTCATTTCATTTGTTTTTTATTTTGCTTTTTAGTACACTGAGGGTAACTTCTTGAAATGTGCTTAAATAGCAGGACTCTGCTTGTTCTTAATTAAAATTATTTCCTGTGCAAGGAAGTCTGAAGCTAGTTAATAACTTGTTCTCTGAAAAAAAGGGACATTTACATGCGGTTTTCTGACATAGTAATTTTGGCACCATGTTAAGTTTTCTGATTCAAATTTTAATCTTATAAATGATTACAAATAATCGCATCTGCAGAATTACTTGCAGTATCATCACATTCATAAGAAACAGATGTTCTTTAGCTAAATATAACAGGGATTTGTATTAGAATTCTAATCTGAATTTTTAATAAAAATATTTAGAGATTTTCTTCACATCTCTTGCCTTTTTTGTCCATAAATGAATGAAAATCTTTCATGTAAAGATTATGTATATTTATGCACATATATAATATTGTAGTGTAAAATTTTAAAAGAATTCACAGTGAAGTGTGATTTTAAAATTAAATTAACTGGACAAAAATAAATTTAATGTTTATAATTTTGTACTTCGGTGTTCATACTTTTTATGTCATTTCATTCAGTAGCCTTCATGATAGTACGGGGAAAAAAAAGACAAAAAACAAACAAAAAAAACACCAAACAAATTACTTTCTACTTTTACACTTTCAAAAATAAAATAAATTTTATCTCTAAAGATAAAATAGCATTGTTTTAAAACTACTTTTAAAATGTCCAGGCATTCACAGGATATTTATACCATCTGTGGAAACCTTTTATAGAAATGGAATTCTCTGTTTTATGGTTCTGGGATACTCAGATATTAATGAGAAATTCTCTTGTCATTTTACACGTTAAAAATACTTACAACAGACATTTGGTGAGACGTTAATAAGGAATGACAGATTAACAACAAAACCAAGTTGAAAAACGTGTGTTTTTATACTTCTATGTAGTGGAGCAGAATTTCCACTATTCATTACTAAACTGAAAATAATTTCCTAGGATATATTTTGTGAAAGATGTTTGAAAAGTGTTGTGGGACTTGATTGGTGCTATGCTTAACGATGCTGATATTCAGAATAAACTCACTTAAAAAAAAAATAAAGTTTGTTGCAAATAAAATGAATAAATCATGAAAACACAAAACCTGTACAATCTTTTATATGTAGAATAAGAGTATAAAAAATAAAACTGCTGATTCACAGTTTGCTTTCAGAATTGAAGTACGAAAATTTGGAATCTGCTGACAAGTCAAGTAATGCTTTGCTCACCATTTTTTATTATATAGCAGGCATGGCCCTGTCTTCCTTTTATTTAATTATTGAATATTCATTTTTTGTTTTGTTTTCTGTAGGCAGCAAGAATTTTTCCAGGTATTAAATTTGCTGGACTGCCGTTTATTTTTTTTAATACATGACGTTAACATAGAGGAGATAGTATATATATTTTTTTCTACCATGTCTCTTAAAGAAGAAACCACTTTTCTATGCAACAATACATTTTCAAAAATATGATAAAAGCAAACATGGGGAAAAATTCATATTTTGAATCTGAGCAGGATGAAATGATAACAGCTCCATTGAGGTGCAAAAAGAAAAGAAAAAAAAAAAATAAAAATAAACAACCAAACCCAAGGACAGCTAAAAGCATAATTGAAAAGGCAACAAGTTCTGGAACTGTGTTCTCTTCTGTGTAAAACTGAAGTTGATTTGGTTTTGATTACTACGGTTTCTTGTCTGATTTAGCCATATATTATCTTTCATTTGTAAATTCTTGAAACTAAACAGAGGAACCTGTAATTGCGCAGTACAAAATAAAGTGGGATGATTGCAAGGCATGTTGATGTAACCAGAGCTCATCACTATTTAGTACAGAGTGTGCTGGTGGCAGTTTAGCCTGGATAGTCAGGAACAGCTGTGAAGACATGCCTCTGAAATTCCAAGAATCTTTCTGCTGCCAGCATGCTCTTGGGAGTTGCATTATCCATGCTTGACTACACAGGCAATTTCTTCTCCTCCAGGCAGTACCATGGCCCAATTCCTGAGCACAACTAATGCTCATTCAGCAGTGATGCATAGGTCAGACCTTGCATTTGAGGAAGCCAAATGGAAATTTGATACACATCAACAAATTAACTAGACAACGGCCCAAGTATTGTTTTAGACAACTTGTCTTCTAACTTGAAGCAGAAAGTGTTATCAAACAAAAATGGCCTTTTCAAGGGGCATCTTTGTTTTTAAATAAGCTGGTGAGCAACCTGACTTCATTTACCACTTTCAAAAGGTAAAAATGGTAGGGTTTTTTTTTCTTTTCTTTTCTTTTTTTTTTCCAGATGAATCTGTGGCTTGCAACACCTCAAGAGTATGGTTAAGTATCAGCAGCAGCCTCAGCCAGCCATTAGAGCATTATCTTGAGGATCTACATCATTACTTTAAATTACCTTCACTTAATTAGCCAGCTGGTATTCTCCTTGACAAACTGATAAACAAGCTGTGCTTTACAGCTCCATAATGGTGAGAGTAAAAAGCAATTTCCACTTATTTTTGCTGCCTTAATGGTGAAGATAGAAAAGTAATCCCCACAATTGTTTGCCTCATGCAGAATGTCTCTTAATCAAATAATGTCCTCCCTTTTCATTTCGCTGGATTCTTCAGTGCTTCTCCTGAAAAAGAAAGTAAATCTCAAATGCCTAAAAGGCCTGTAGTCTTTGGATACAAAACTCAAGGAAGGAAAACATCTTGGTACTGATCACTTCTGCCAAAAGTAGAAACTGTAAGGAAAACATTTATGTGTTAATAATATTGCCAGCTTCAAGAGAATATATCCAGTTAAAAAGAGTGCAATAACTTTGTTTGGGTAGGGGTGCGTAGGAATACCTTGCGTTGACTTTAGTATGTGGATTGAGAATATTCTTCCCTTTTTAGCCATTTTCCAATATTTTTTGTAGATTTTAAATCGATATGAGAGACTTGTAGGGAAGGAAGGTTAGCATTTTAAAATTTGATTTAAAACATTTTTTTTTTTTCATTTTCCTAATAGCCTCAATGTAACATGGTAGTTGTTTTTTTGTTTGTTTTTTTTTTGTGCCAAATATTAAGCACGTAATGGATAAAAATCACAGTTTCGGCAATTCAGTGACTTTGAATCAATCGGAGGTCTGTTTCAACATCTGACAACGTAATTTTTAAATATAATCTGAAAACATCAGGATATGCATGTCTACTCATAGGCATTCAATCATATCTATTATTTTTATTTTCAACATGTGATGAAGAGTAAGGATTTCTCATTTTATTATACTTGCAGGCAGTAAGTACAGACCCTGTTCCAGTGAAACTGCACTATGATAAATCACATGATCAAGTCTGGGTGCAGAGCTGGGGAAACATGGAAAAGAATTCACCAACTTTGCAAGTGAGTATATCGATCAGACTGATTATATTCCAGGAAATCCAAATAGATTGAATATTTATATAGTTGCACCATTCATGTATTTCTCTTTAAACATCATTATGATGATGCAACAGGGGTAGGAAAATCTTTTCAGGAGACCTGAAACAACTGAACTTGCTAGAAAAGTGTTAAGAGATTTTCTACACTCTTACGTAGAAATGTAAATACTGATTTGATGGAGGGTTATAGAGTACAGCTGAAAACAATGGCATGTTTTGCTAGTCTGCCAGTCTTCTGAGAGCAGATGTGCTGCTTATGATGTTTTTGCTTCTAATCAGAGGATACCATGGATTTTAGGCATATTCCTATTTCACTAAAACTATATTGATGTTGTGTAGTTGACAAGCTAAGAGTTCCAACATTATTTATTATTGCTTTGAGTTTGGGGTTTTTTTAGATATAAAATAATAAAAATCCTTATTTTTCCCATGCTTTCTCATCAGCAGCAAGCCTAGGGACAGTCACCAAAGAAACATTTCAAGAAGCTTTACTTCTGTCCTGCTTTTTCACTCCTTTCTTCTCCTAATTTAAAGTAATCCTATGAGAATACAGTAATACTCTTTGTGTCATTATTTCAAAATTACTTTTTATTTCAACTTATTTTCTTTAGAAGTCAGTAGTGTTCTTGTTTGTCACTTATTTGTCAAATGCATAAGGAATAAGAAAAGAAATAATACATAGGTTGGACTTGATGATCTTTGAGGTCCCTTCCAACCTGAGTGATTCTATGATAGGGCTCAAACAGAAAAATGAGTAATGTTTGAAAACAATTTTTTATACTCTTCGTAACTGTGAGTGAGTAAGGTAATTTGTGGGAGTTCAGCTGTCACTCCTCCCAAAAAAATGACTAATAATTGAATCAGGTATATCCTGCTTTAGAGCAAGCTTTCATTTTCAATCTTGTTTTCCCTTGCATGATGCATGATCAATTCTTTTTTTTCTTAATCCAGTCTTAAGTGCACAAAAATGAACATCACAGCAGCTATTAATATAAAATTGTCTTTTACTCGCCGGTAAAATTCTAGCTCAGATGACATTCAAGATTTGAGAATTCAAAGAAAATTTATTCGTAACAACTGAAGGTATTCGTAAACTGCAACCAATTCAATATATTCAATATATGCTATATTGGATTTCTTTATGATTGACAGGACTTAGGAGCATGTGTAGCCATAGCTTTCTGTGGATCAGTTGATAACATTTTCTCTTTTCACGTGGGCTGGAGTGCTTAAGAAACTTCTTCCCACTCTAGAGCTGAGTATGAAAAAAGACAAAAATCAGTGTGCAGTAAAGACTGCTATGGAATGTAAATGAATAAATATGGTAGAAAAAAAAAAAAATGAGATGAAAAAAAAGTATATCTGAGGAATAGCTTGTCCAGTATGCAACAATTCTTTGAAATCTGTAATGCTGATCAGCTTTTTTCACTATCATTTGCATTCCTTCTCATGGCTGAAGAAAAAAACAAGAGATGGAATAAAGAGGCAATATTCTATGAATCTATTTAGATACAGATTAAACTTTGAAGGTATATTTCTATAGTTTGTAATAATGTTACTTTATGTAGGTCATAACACAAGCCAGTGGAAGTGTTTCTCATCACACAATCCATACTCAGCCAGTGGGAAAGCAGTTTGACAGAGTGGACGACTTTTTCATTCCTGCTACAACCCTCATCATTACTCATATAAGGTAAGTTTTGGCTGAGTTATATTTAACTTTCAAATGAACTGTAACGTTTTCTCCAATGAAAATATAATTTAAATACAATCTTGAAAATATTAGACCATGCACATTCAGTGTTGCTTTGGAAGACCCTTTTTCATATACAATACTAATAGCTTAAATGAAAGCTCTTTAATTTATCAGAATGAACGCATTTATTAAAGTAATCTACTGTGGTTTTTTTTTTTTTTTCTTATCTCACCAAAAGTTCAAAAATTTCCTTTCTCTATATACTAAAGTTGAGATGTAATACCATCTGAGGTGTACTTGAGGAATTAATAACCATAACGTTCAGATAATTCTCTAAGTTAGAAGTATAGATCTTACTTTGGAAATGATACCAATGTCTTCTACTGCTGAAAGCATTTGCTGTATATATCAGCTGCTATATTGCATTAAATACATCCTGTATTCAAGGTATTCTTTTGAGAACTGGATCAAAAAATATGCTTTTGGAGTTTTAAAAGGAATTGTAATGCAACATGATTTAAATCTTTGTGAACTAGCTTCTCTTAACTCATTCTGTCCTTTATACTTTTTTTCTTTTTCTTTTTTTTAAATCATGATGTTTGTTCTTAAAACAAACCATGACTGAGCATGCAGTGGAAAATCTATTTAGATGTGTGAATAAAATTAGCCTGATCTATGAGATGAGAAGATGAAATTAAGGTATTAAAAGTGTTTTTGTATAATCCATGCCTGTTAGTAGTGCAAATTGAGATCTTAATTATTTCTCTTAGTGAGTGTAACACTGTCTATATGACCAAAGCATAGACAAAGTCTGACTGTGATAGAAACAGTATATCAGTTATGGAAGAATGGAAGGGTGTGACAAGTTAGGTCGTAGGACAGAGAAAGAATCATAGAATCATAGAATTACTCAGGTTGGAAAAGACCTTAAAGATCATCGAGTCCAACCGCAGCCTAACCATAGTACCCTAACTCTTGCTAAATCATATCTTCGAATACCACATTGAAACGGCTCTTAAATACATCCAGGGACGGTGACTCAACCACCTCCCTGGGGAGCCTATTCCAATGTTTAACCACACTTTCTGTAAAGAAGTTTTTCCTGATACCCAGCCTAAACTTACCTTGGTGCAACTTGAGGCCATTTCCCCACATCCTGTCTCCTGTCACCAGTGAGAAGAGACCTGCACCGCTCTCACTGTAAGCACCTTTCAGGTACTGGAAGAGAGTAATAAGGTCTCCCCTCAGCCTCCTTTTCCCCAGACTAATCAGCTGCGGCTCCCTCAGCCTCTCCTCATAGGGCTGATTTTCCAAGCCCTTCACAAGCCTCGTTGCCCTTCTCTGGACATGCTTCAGTACCTCCATGTCCTTTTTGTACTGAGGTGCCCAAAACTGAATACAGTACTCGAGGTGAGGCCTCACCAGTGCCAAGTACAGGGGCAGGATTACTTCCCTAGTCCTGCTCACCACCCCATTCCTGATAAAAGCCAGGATGCCATTGGCCTTCTTGGCCACCTGGGCACACTGCTGGCTCATATTCAGCTGACTGTCCATCAGTACACCAAAGTCCCTTTCCTTTAGGCAGCTTTCCAGCCACACCTCCCCAAGCCTGTAGGGTTGCCTTGGGTTGTTGTGACCAAAATGTAGGACCCAACACTTGGCCCTATTGAAACTCATGCCGTTAACCTTGGCCCATTGATCCAGTCTATCCAGGTCCCTCTGTAGTGCCCTTCTCCCTTCTGGCAGATCAACACTCCCTCCCAACTTGGTGTCATCTGCAAGAGTGTGAGAAGAGATATATGTTTCAACCAGGTGTAAAGCAGATATCTTTCAACAGTTTTACTAGTACCTCTTAAATGAAAATCTCTTTTTCTTCTGCAAAACACATTAGTAGGAATGCAAAATTTCATTTGCATTTGGTATATTTTCTCTAACACTTCTACTGGTTAAAATAGAAAAATTCTGCCATCTGTACATCTGAATCTTGCATTGATATTCATTAACACTCTGTATGCTTTGGACTGTTAGGCTCCTTGCGAAGTGGCACAGACCTACTTCAGTTCAGAAGGCCTCATCAAACAATTAACATGTGTTTATTCCACCCTGTCAAGTTCAACATTCTGTAGAAACACTTCTATTAGGATGATCTCACTTTTTCTACTGTTATAAGAAGACATCATGCACATTTAGCTAAATTCTCAAGTCACATATGTAAATGTGTGTCTCCATCTGTAAAGATACAGTTAGTCATTTCAGTCACTGGTAGTCCTTTAAAAGTAAAAACCTGAAATTTAAGGTGATTCTACAACTGGTTCCAGAATTTAGGAATATTTTTCTGTAATTGATCTATTTTTCGGTATCAGAAAAACATTCTGTTTTTCCTAAAGAGGTTGCTGGTGAAAGAAAATATTTTTAATTTTCTACAAAACTTAGCTAACAAGGAATTAGCAATCAGCCATGTGCAATTTAAAAAGGAACGTGTAAATTTATGTAGCTAGATAGAAAGTGCCAATACTGCCACGTTACTTTAACTGAATAGACAAATGCATATTGTATCCCTGAACTAATCTGCAGCCCCTACTCTCAACCTCATAGAAAACCCACTCTGCTATATTTGGAGCAGGTATGATTTGAGGGAACAGAACCTACTGCTTCATAAACTACCAAGTATTGGATTGACTAGCCTTCTTACTATTTGAATTTGATGTTTATTATTATATCATTGCCCTGGGGAAGACAAAGTTGTTGAGTTTTATCGTGAAAGGAATGTACAGTTGGTGATTCCTACTCGCATAGCTCCCTATGGATTCTTTACCCATCGCCAAAAACTGCACTGACAGTTGAGGCAAGTAGTCCTCTACAGTGAAAATCATTCCAGTGTATTCTTCAACAACTTCAAATCTAGGGGATCCTGTTGGACACTTTCACATAATCTTAAAAGAATTTAATTAAAGTTATATTAATGTATGCAAGTCTTTGAGAGTCAAAGACATGACTGCTAGGGAAAAAAATTGTCTTGAATTATTAAAAATGATTCTTTTGTTTAATTGAACAATTCTATATGTGTCAACATTTTTACAAGCTAGTTTGACCTGGTTCCGGGACTAGCGGGACAGAGGGATCTGCAGATCTGTGCCTCCAGAAAAGGGAAACGGGACCTCGAATAATTAAAAACAGCAGGAATGATCTGAGGAGAAACAAACTAATTTACTAAATACGGTATTGGAATGTAAGATAACACGGTATAATACAATATAATTAGAATTGAAGATAATAAATCAAATATGATGAGAGAGAAAGTGTCCGAGAACTGAAGGCCTCACCATTATGCTGAGGTGAGATGCACAGTCAGGTCAAGCAGCAGGGAGGAGAGCCGAAGGAAAAAGGGGACATCCAGTGACTTTGCCAGTGGTTACATCTCCTCTCTGAAGGCAAAGCCCCCTGGGATATGTAGTTCTTCTCTTCCAGACAGGTGCCCAGAACTGGAGCATTAACTTGTTAACTCCTGGTGCATTACATGATGTCATGATGTGGAATACCAATAACAAAAATCATAACAACATAACAATATGGTATGGGCAAATACATTTATTTACGAGACATGTATTCTATCATACAGTAATGTTCTATCATACAAGTATTCTATCATAAGTATTCTTGCTATATATAGAGTAATGAGCAGATTCTTGGTATAAAAAGATCAGTACAACAAAACTGATATTTAGACACGTTAATTTTCATGTAATTAGGACAGACATGGATAGTGGCAAACATTATTTAGGGAAGAGGACCAGGAAGAATAGGCCTAGTCCAAAGACAGTGAAGAAATCATTTTGGCAATTGGTATTCTTTCTAAGTAGGTCAATTGGTTGCTTTCATCTGCGCACGGTGAGTCACAGCTACCTTTAGCTGAAGAGTCATGGTGATAGATTCTGTATCCTCTTAGCTGAGGGGAGGATTGATGGATTGATAGTGTGAAGAGTGTCTCCCTTTGTTTTAAGATCCAGTCAAACTTTCCCTTCACTGCTGAGATAAGGGAAAAATAATTTCTAGCAAACACCATTAGAAATCAAGCCAGTTTTTGGCTATAATCCTTTTGCAATGGTTTACTATTGATATATAAAACAAACAACACATAGTACTAGTTTTAGTAAAACCAACCAAGTTACCACTAACCTCCCTAATAATGTGTAGACTACCCCACTGATGTTTACAGACAGCAAATCCCTGTTTATTCAGAGTCTCAGCTGCAGAAAGATTAGCTTGACACCCCATGATGAGGCTTTAAAAACATAGATTGCCTAATTCTAGAATTAAATATATATATTTTTTCAACTAAGAGTAGGCCATATGCTGGCTCTGAGGGGGTGCTCTGGAGTATTAATGAGGGGCATAAAAATCCTTCTCTTCCTCACAAAACTAATAAAATGCAAACTTGGCTTGTAGTCAGTTTCCCAAAGCTTTTCTTGAATTTCCTATTCCAGCCACAAACAGTGAACCAAAAATCTTGGTAGATCAGTAAAGAAAAGGACGCTATGATACAAACCAATAATGAATAATAAGAACACTGAAAGGAGTTTGTTCAGACTTGCTGTTGGAAGTCTGGAGATTTCAAAGGGAGGAAATTTATATTTAAATTTATAATTTGCATTTAAATTTATAATCTACATTTATAATTTCATTGTTTGCTTATGTAGATATTATGTATATTATTACAACCTGTCCTTCTGTCTTCATCTGCTTTGTTTTGCCTCTGACATGTGAACTCACAGCCAATTTATGAAAAATTACACCACAAGAATTAATGAATGTAAAGCTTGCTATTTTTCATGCATGCTGTCATGTTTATGTTTTCAAACACACACTGTGTGAAAAAAATTCCCAACTCCCCACTCGGTTGTGTTGAAAAGTAATCAGATACTGTGGCTACAAGAGTGGACAGAGTGGAATCTGTTAATCTGCAATAGATGATACAAGATGTTTTTTTCTGAGTTATTTTTGGGGAATATATATACCACTGTTATTCCCATTGTAGATGGATGTTTTAAAAATTGAGACTAGATATTTTTTTTTTCCTTTTTTGCCCTATTCGCTTACTGAGAACAAAATTTTAATCAGTGAAGTACTCTTTGTGCCAAAGCAGTTCAGTGCAACCGATGATCTTGTCCCTAGCTGTCTGCTAACACCCATTTCTTATCATAAAAATAGACATTTGCAATTAGTGTGTGGGATGGCTGTAAAAAGATGACTTGTACAATGCTCATGAAAATATATTCTTAGAAGCCTAAGGAGCAAAAGTGCTGATTATTTCAGCTTCACTGTTCATAAATTGAAGTGAACAAAAGATAATTGGAATAAATTAAGGTCTATCATTACACTGCTGTAAAATGTTTCAAAAGCAATATTAAATGAACTCACTGTAATGGAGTCAGTCTAACTTTTTAGATGGTTTAATCTTTTAGCAAGTATTTTAAATGTAATACAGTTATCTGACTTAACAAGTAGAAGAGTGAACAATCAACTCACTGGTGAGATGGCTCAGGGTCTGAATATTCACAGTTTGAATTTTTCTCTTTCTTATTTCTCTGTTATGTAGGATAATAAGGGAAGCAGTCTTTCTAAAATTATACTTATTCATTTGCACAACACATTCCAAAAACTAAGCTTTTCTTTGAGAGGTAATTGGAGTATGCTGCCAATGTGAAACTTAAATACCCTTGTGGGGTGGTGACCCAACACATTCAGAAGTTTGGATGGAGAAATTCACATTTAATTCCAGAATTTAAACCTGTACAGAGATGTGAAATAGCTGAAGGACTGTGAGAGAATTTTCAATATTTGTATGAAAATATGCATTAAAAAATATTATTTCAAAGGTCTAGTGTAATCAGAAAGGACTTCCTATTCAAGTGTTTCACAAGTCAAAAAAAAAAAAAAAAGAAAAAAGAAAAAAAAAAGAAAAAATGAAAGCAATAAATGTGAAGCCAATTAGAGATGAAGCATAGACAAAAGAGGTTGAATATTTCATGTAGCAAGTGTAATTTAGCTCAAAGATATGAGATAATTTAATATTTTAGAAATTAAATTAAGAAGATGCAATTTTACAGGAGTAGAGAGTTTGCAAACTGCTCTTAGTCATTAAACTATAAATGTAGGTACTTCTACAGGGGAGAAAACTTGAAAGCTTGAGGATTTGGAGAAAGAAGCTCAGCAGCACCAGGGCAATCAGCAAAGATGTAGCAATTAACTTCAATGTCTAATGATGACTGCAGAATCTTTCAGTAAATCCTCCATGGTAGCAGTGCACGCGCAGAGGTTCAGGGGCTCACGCTGTACTGTCTCCCATCTCTGTAAACTGTGTCTTTGTGATGGTAGTGTTAAATGGGAAACTTGTAGCCATTCCTTCCCTCTCTGTATTCACCCACATAAAGAGGGTCTGTTTTGGTCCTTATGTGTGTTCTTTTTAAAGAATAAGCTCATAGGAACTTCTCAGGAAGGAGATAAGACAGAAAAGGAGAAGTCCTTTTCTGCAAACTTCTGCTTTAAATAGTAAATTTTACTGCATCTTTGTTCTAAAGATACTATGAAGGACATACAGATTGAGAGATTCGGTTCAGAAAGTACTCTGAAATTTGCTCAGCTACTATTGGCAATAGAAAGAAAATTCCCTATGTTTTACTTTAAATACTCATTGGTATTCCAACTAAATCAATCTATAAGGGTTAATTTAACTTTAAGATGATCTTAAAATTATGCAATTAACAAAGATTTTGTATGTTCACTGATTAACTTCCAGAACTCAATTATTTTAAAAGTTATGCCATGTATGCCTGATGTGAAGTTTATTTTTCTTCATAGCAGCCATTATGATTTTGTATTTTTCACTCGTGACATTGGAATAGTGAAAATTCATTTGCAAATTTTTATTTGTACATTCATAGTTTTAAGAATTTAGAAAAAAAGTTATTCAGGACATTCTTTTCTATGTGATATTGTGATAAATTATATCTTCTAATATTTATTAAAGTAGAGATGCTTATGTATTTATATGAATCAAAGAAAACTTCAAAATTTGCAGTGATAGACTATTTTGACTGTGTTCATTCCATGTGTTCCCAACTGTCAACGTGCAATATTTCCTTGTAGATAAACTGTGCTAACTTCCATCTTAACAGCAACAATAGCAAAAATAATACCCCTAAACATTAATAATTTAACACAGCAACTTTGCCACAATGCGCCTCAGTTCTTCCCTTGCTGATCTTACATTTGCAATAGAAATGTCATCTCTTATGCTTTTATGTTCCAAAAAATCAATCACATTTGTAAAACAGAATAAATATCTGCTTTGGTACAGTCTAGTATTCTTTTAATTTGGGTCATTAATTTAAAATAAAAAAAAAAAAAAAAGTACGGGGAAAAAAAAGATTTTAAAGTTTAGTGTTTGTGGTTATTTTCAATGTTCTTATGTCCCCTGATATCGCACTAGGTGAGCTTCATTTTGAAAATGAAGATCTTTGGGGAATGTTTTGACATACATAATTTATCACCTTTACGTTCCTTATCTCTACCTCATTATTCATTTTCTATGAGAATTGACTATTTATTTTGGCATGTACAAATTTTCCTGTGCATTCTCTATGACATCTGCCCACCATGCTGTTACTGTGCTTTTTGGTGTGCCCGATCTTAATTCCATCATTCCTTGCACTAACATTCAAGACTATCTTTAGGAATGTCTTTTTTTCACTGTGTCAGTGCAGCTAGCCCTTTCCTTGACTTTCATTCTTTATATAGTGAAGTGATTTTTTTTGTTGTTGTTAAATTGCTTGCTCACCTTTTCTAAAATATACAAGAAAAAAACACGTTTCCTATGCTTTTTTTTCCTTTTTATTTTTTTTTCCTTTTTTATTTTTTTATTGTTTGCTGAGAATTAGTTCCGTTAAGGCACAAAGAATTTCATATGTTCCTGGATTCTAAACATATACTTTCTTTGTCATAAAATGTCTTGGATTATTTTCTTGTGAATACCGTAATCAATTTGCAGTAGTGAAAATGTACTTCATATACATCTGTTGTAACAGAAGCCTCAGACAATTCATGGACTCTGGCATCATTACTACCCTGAAATATCAGGACAATCCATACACTGTGCAAATGTATATATGTGATTCAAAATCCCAGACTGTTTGGGCCGTGTTACAAGAAGTGAGCTCTTCCAGTGAAGCCTGAAAAACTGTCTGAAGAATCCACCATAGCAGGAGGGCAACTACTGAGAAATTTCTTAATAGTTCCTTGGCATAGTTTGTTTGGAGATACTCTTCAACATACACTTAATTTCATTTCTATAGATCTCTAGTGAGATACAATTTATATACTCTGCAGGTACAATCTAAAACTGAAAAAATAAAAAGTAGTAAAAGAGACCTGACATCAAATTTTATTCTATATCTGAACTGACCTTTTCATTCATTTGACAAAAATGGAAGTGATGATGTTTTTATAGGCAAAAATTGCTCATTTTCCATCAGGGTGACCTCGCAACCTTCTGTTCTGTTTTTAATTTTCGTATTCTGGCTCTGTTATCTTCTCATTCCTATTCCTTAGAACTACTGTGTTAAGATTTCAAAGGTACATTATCATAGTCACGTTACTGCTGAAAATATTATTTATACCTTTTTCTGACAGGGTTTTAAATATTTCATTTACAGCGATAGGAAGATTCTCTGTGCTTAACAAAGTTATATACAGGTACAGTCTTTTCTGCTGCGAAACAGAAATATGAAGCATAATGTCATAATGAACAACTGGAACAAATTTAGGGAAGGAAATTTCAAAGGTCAAAACTGTTGCATTACCCAAAAGTAAAACAACTTTTATGCTGATGAGCAATGGCCGACAGACAAAATCCACTTAGCCTTTTGTTATCATCAAACAACCATTTCTGAACTGCAGAAATTAAAGATGTTTTCTCAGCAACACGTCATTAATGAACTATTCTGGGAACAATCATTTTCTAAGTCCTGAGGGGAGGACTTGTGTGCCCTTGCAATGCTGATAGTTTTCATTTTGGAAGTTGTTCTGATTTCTAAATGACTAATCTGAATCTAAATTTCTGGATAAAATATTTAGAGATAAGTATTTTATTTGTGCAATATAGCTCAGTAGTTATATAGAAAATAAGAATAAAAATCTTGTATATTAAAATTTATTTAAAAGATTTATTGCAAAGTGAAAAATAAATCAACTTTGTGCTGATTTCAGTGATATGAATGCAAGGCCTCTATGAAGTAAAAAAAAAAAAAAAAAAAGTAAATGAAAACAGTCTTCCTGAGAATCATCTGTTTATGCATATAAAGTGAAGAATAATTTTAATAAAGAAAAGTAATGGCAGTGTTGAATAATTTTCTTTTCTTGCTGATGTCTTCTTCTTCAGAACTACAGTGGATAATTTACTCATAATTTCATCAGAAGAAAAAAAAAAAAAGAGGTTTGATATTTAACACATTTTTATTTTAGAATTTTGTTTAAATAGTACTTTCCCACATTGCCAGATTAAATCTTTATAGAATCAGAGTCTACCATAATCATCTAACAGACTGTTCATGAGCAGATAATGGCATTTACTTGGGGCAAATTTGATAAAGATTTTAGAAGCAGAACTATATTGACTCTATATTGATTTTATTATTTTTTTTTGCATAAGTTTTGAGTAATGGTCCCTAATGCGTAGAATGTTGAATGGTTTTAAACATCAATGTTGTTCACTTGAGGTAGAGCGTATAATGTTTCTCATCATTTTATTGAACTGAGTTGTACAAGTTAAAAACTTCTACTTTGTACCAAAGTACTATTTTTTTTGTTTTTTTCTTCTTGGTACAAATAATTTTCACTGTAGTTCATCTAGTTCTCTTTGCCTTTTACTTGCTTTCTGGTATGAGAATATAATTTTACTTAAGTGTTTGATCTCAGATCTTTTCACAAAATGGCTATTGACTTAAGGGGAATAATCTGTGGAGGTAGGGCCAGAAACAAAAAGGAGGATATCAGTGTTTATGTAACTTTCTACTCTGTCAATTTTTCTGAACTCAACCGTAGATACAGTTTTATCTTAAAGTATTCAGAAATAACAATAATAATAATCTCATTTCTAGCAGTATTTTCCTCAGGCTTTCCTTGTGTTGTCATTACCTTTTAACCAGTGTTTAGACATTTCCTGTTTTATGATGAATACAGTTGGGCTCATAAATAGTGTATGTGGTTTGTCTAAAGAAAATAACATTTGGGAAACTAAGTTGTGAATTTACTTCTTGTTGACAGCTCCACACTAGCTTCTTGCTCAGCTATTCTTTGGGTATAGGAGATGGAATCTTACTTGTGTAGTAGGAAAGTTGGAAAAAACAGTACCTGGCAAAAAACTGTTTTGAAAAGGTGATGTCAGAATTCACGTGATTTTGGAACTTTGTATGGAATATCTATTCCACTATTAATTCATATTTTATTTGACTAGATCTTCCTGTTAAAAAAAAAAAAAAAAAAAAAGATAGCATCTTCCCTAATTCTATAGCTAAACGTCTCAGTATTGTCTGACACATCTAAGTTTTGTCACTTACAATTTCCTAGTTCATGTATCATTTTTTAATAAACTGATGAAAAGACCAGATTATAGAAAATACAATACTAAATTACACTGGCCGTTGTGGCACTGTAATCATTTTGCAAATGTGCTTAGTCTGAAGCACCTTTTTTTTTTTTTTTTTTTTTTAAGGTGTATTACTTGAAATCTATCAGAACTACACAAAATTCTGTCACTGCCATTCTAGATGGAAGTCTAAGCATGCTGCCTCCCCTTAGGATTAAGCATAAACATTTTCCTGACAGCTGATGAACGGGTTAGTTGAATGTTTGTTTAAGTTAACTGCTCACTGCTTTTGCATTACATACTGGCTTACAGTTACCTAAATCTGAGTACTAAATTCCATTCTTAAACTACATTCTAGTAATTGTCAAGACTTTTTTTTTTCCCCTAGCAATAGTATTAAAATAATTCATTTGTTCGCACAGTACATTTTTCTACTAAACAGAAATGTCACTACTGTTTAAGAAAGTGAATGCATTTCATGTGAATTTTCATAAGAAGTTCACCTGGAAGCAATTTTTTCTGATATTTTATGTTGCATAACACTGAAATTTCTCCTTTACCAAAATAAATAAATAAATAAATAAGTAAAAATGTAGACGCGTGTCTAAACAGAAAGAAGAAAACAGAAAAAAAAAAACTTATTTACTTTGAGGGTGACACAGCACTGGAATGAGCTGTCCAGAGAGGCTGTGAAGTCTCCTCTGGAGATATTCAAGACCCTTCTGGACACTTTCCTGTGTGATCTATTGTACAGAACTTGCTTTGTCAGTGGGGTTGGACTAAATGATCTCCAGAGGTCCCTTACATTGCTTATGAATCTGTGATTCTTTAGTCATTTATAACATGCTATTAAGTTTATTCATTTTAATTATTCCACTCAAAATTATGAGGGTAGGTTTTTTATTGCTTCCTCACACCTGCCCCCAATGCCTCCAAGAAGCAGGAAAATAGGGCACTCATCCATATAGATTTCACTGTTGAAAAAATGCATTTTGCAGTTAACACCTTTTAGGATATCATTCCTGTCTCCATTCAGTTAGTTTGGACAAGTTACATAATTTATTTCTCTCCATTTCCCTTCATCTTGGTATTGCAAAGCTCTTTAGTTTTCACAGACAGCTAATGACTCCTTGTGGTGGGCTGGCCCTGGCTGGCAGCCGAACCATCACACACCTCACTTTTATTTACTGAGATGAGGGAGAGAATGAGGGATGATAGAGATGAGAAGATGAGGGAGATAGCTGAAAGTGAGAAAACTCATGGTTTGCCATGAAGGCAGTTTAATAAGTGAAGGAATAAAAAAAAATGAGTGATGCAAAAGCATGAGTCACAACCAGCAGACCAGTGCTCAGCCAGTTTTTCAAGCAATGGCTGTTCAGAAAGAGTTTTATTGCTGAGCATGAAGTTATGTGGCACAGAATGTCTTTGGTCAACTGGAAAAAACTGTCCTGGCTGTGTCCCAGACTCTTCCACCCTCAGCCTATTTGTTGAGGGGAAGAAGAAATAGAAAAGGCCTTGTTGCTGTATAAGCACTGTTTAGCAATAGCTAAAACATCAGTATTCTATCAACACTGTTTTGGTCACAAATCATAGAATCATAGAACCACCAAGGTTGGAAAAGACCTACAAGATCATCCAGTCCAACCAAATCTAGAACATGACACCATATGAGCTGTTATGAAGAAAATTAACTCCATCCCAGCCAAACCCAGTGCACTCCTCAGATGGAAATTGCTACAGAATTGCTAAGCATAATTATTCAGATTTCTCTTTTTTAACAGTTTGTCATGATGTGATTGAAAATTTTTGATGTGATGGAAATTGTTAAAAGTCTGGTATTAAAATCTTTATTATTCATGCATATAGAGTAAGTAAAGAAAGAAACAATCTCAGATTTCTGAGTTCTAGTATTTACTCCAATTGGAGTGTTATGCCCACAGGCTACAGATTCCCATATGCATAAACTGTAAAATGAAGAATTGGAAATGTGAAGATTTGCTCTCATGTCTTGCAGGCTTGAATTGCACAAGTTCACAATATGCACTCTGACAAATGCCTTTATAGGCTGTCGGATATTGTGTATGATTTCACTGCATAGAAGAGACATGAGGGTTGAGATTCTCATAAATATTGATCAGGGTTTAATGAACAGTGGGAGACTTCTGAAGATCAATCTATACAAGAGGAAATTTTGCATTAAACACACCGCCATCTGTCTATAAATCATTTGGGAAAAGTGAAGTTACTCTAAAGTATCACTTGTTCTCCAGCAGGCTAGTAATAAAAAACAGGCTAACAGTGCAAAGGCGACAGGCACAATTTCATTGCATGATTATGAGTGGCTGTATTTTTTTAATCCTTCTGGAAAACTAAGTGCTTCTGAAAAGTTATTAGATTATGGTAGCTTTGGGGGTTGAATTCAGCTAGCCACAAGACAGGATGAAACATAGAGTTCTAGTGCCAACTTCTTTACCCTGTCAAAATAGCCTGGCTTTACTTTAAGTGAAACAAACAAAAAGATAAATGACAACCAGACAATGGAATAGTGGAAGCTCAGCTCATTCATTTGCTGTTTGTACTAAATTCTCAATAAAACTCCACTAATATCAGTTTTGTGAAATTTCCCTACTGAGTTGGGGTTATAGACACCACTGGAAAGCAGTGCTTTAGTATTGATAATTCATTGTTTAAAGATCTGGTAAATTATACTTTTTTATTATATATGGGTTGGTTATTTTTTTGTTTGTTTGTTTGTTTTTCAATTCCAGCTAATTCTTTGTACTTCAAAGCTTCCTTTAGAATCCATGGAATCATAGAATATTTTGAGTTGGAAGGGACCCTTAAAGGTCATCTAGTCCAACTCCCCTGCTATGAACAGAGATATTACAACTACATCAGGTGTTCAGAGCCCCGTCCAACCTCACCTTGAATGTCTCCAGGGACGGGGCATCCAGCACCTCTCTGGGCACCTTGTTCCTATGCTTCATTACCCTTATCATAGGAAACTTTTTTCTTATATCCAGTCTAAATCTCCCCTCTTTTAGTTTGAAAGCATTTCCCTTTGTCCTATCACCACAGACCCTGCTGAAGAATCTGTTCCCTTCTTTCTTATAGCCCCTCTTTAAATACTGAAATGTTGCTATCAGGTGTCCCTGTAGTGTTCTGCTCTCCACAGCCCTAGCTCCCTCAGTCTGTCCTCACAGGGGAGGTATTCCACCCCAGGATCATTTTTGTGGCCCTCCTCTGGACATGTCCCACAGGTCCACATTTTTCCTGTACTGAGGACTCCACATCTGGATGCAGTAGTCCAGGTGAGGCCTCACCAACACAGAGCAGAGGGTCAGGATCGCTTCCCTGTGCCTGCTGGCCACGCTTCTTTTGATAAAGCCCAGGATACTGTTTGCTTTCTGGGCTGTGAGGGCATATTGCTGGCTCATGTCCCGCTTGCCATCCACCAGTACTCCCAAGACCTTTTCGGCAGGGTTGTGCTCCAGTTTTACATACCCCAGCTTGTACTGATAGTGGGCATTGCCACAACCTTGGTGCAAGACCTTGCGCTTGGATTTGTCGAATCTCATGAGTTTCATCTGGGCCCACTGCTTGAGCCTGTCTAGGTCTCTCTGGATGGCATTCATGTGTGTCAGCCACACTACACAGTGTGGGGCCATCCACAAACTTGTTAAGAGTGAACTCAATCCCATTGTCAGTGTCATTGTTGAAGATACTAAAGATCATTCATCCCAGTACTGCCTACTGATGGACACCTCTCATCATGTTTCTCCATCCAGACATTGAGCCATTGACCACCACTCTCTGGATACAGTTTTACAACCCGTACCTTATCCATCAAACTGTCCACTCATCAAATCCATAGCTTTCCAATTTGGAGGGAAGGAGGTTGTGGGAGATTGTGTCAAAGGCCTTACTGAAGTCCATAGAGCCTTGGTGTCTTCCAATACTATTTATTTTTTGACAAATCTAGGAAGTACTATTTTAGTACAGCTACTCTGGCCTCCTCATCAGAAAGACAAAGGACAAGTTGACAGTGAAAGTGTGAGAAACATGCTCAACATCAAAAATTTCTAATCAGGCAGAGATCTTTTTGAAGAGCAGTTTATTCATTATTGCAGGAATGGGTGCACACACCCTAATGACAAGGGAGAAATTGCTTACCTAGTCAGTGACATCCACTCCATTACATACACTGGGTCTAACGCAGGTAATGCCTCTCCTGGCACTCACTGGTTGAGCATCTCAGGCTCACAATCTTCCCAATGCTGTTGCTACAATACATTTCCATACAATGTCTGTTACCAACCTGTTGTTTTTAGGTATGTTCTGTGCTTTTCTATGGCGATAGGAGGAGAATGTTTCCAAAACTTAGCACATTCCTTCTGTCCTGTGCTAGGCTCTCCCCCACCCTACATAATTACCTTACCTAGTGCCTGTGCCAATTCTACCCAGGTCAGAAAGCCCCAGTCTCAACTTTGTTCTGTTCAGCAGTTTTCTTTGTGAAAAACAACTTATCTTACTCTACATACAGAAGTACTGAAAATTTCCACTGCAGAAACACAATCTACCTCTCACAAAAGTACTAGTAACAATCTGGCACTGGCACACCAAGATGTTCATAATGCTGGAAAGAAGGAAAGTACAGACAGATGCACATGATTGTTAGAAGACAGCAATTAGGTTATTGGACAGTGGGCTACAATTTATTTGCAACTGATCCTTGCTGTATGCAGCCAAGCAAATTTTGAAGCAGGATTTCATGATCTATGACGATCTACTTAAAAAGATGTATTTTAGTTATCTGCACTTATTCCCATCTGTTTCTTTTAAGATCTCAGTTGCACTGGCTTGGGTAGCCTGTATCATGATCAGTAAAAAAATATGTTGTACATTGTATCATCACCCTGGCTTTGCCAGTGGATCATGATAGAGCCATAGGGAAGTCACTCAGCTTTTTGCTTCACTTACCATGATATTTGTAAAATGCTTTGTAAGTTAAAAACTTCTTAAGTTCACCATATTAATATTCTGCTAGCATAGCTGATCTTCTAATGTACTTACCTCTAGGCTAAAGTTTTCCACATTATATCAGTGTCTAAAATTGTGAGTTTTTTAAAGTTTGAACAAGAAAATTCTTTGGAGTGTTAACATTATAAGAAAATAATATTAATAACCAATACTGATAACCAGACCTGATTTAATACTCATCCAGGAAAAAAAAAAAAAAAAAAACACAAATTATTATATTCTGCAGTACTATGGTCCTATGATATTGAAGCAGGATGCAAGGATTTTGGAAAGTAGGGCTGAAATTAAAAATGTTCTTGAAAATTGTACCAATTTGGTAAGAAGAACAAATGTAATTAATCCAGTCTTATGTCTGAGGAACTGACTGAGCAGTGTCCTGAAATCTTTCTGCATGTTTTTTCCTTAATCAGAGATCACTGAATGTATTGGGCTTGCAAAGTATAATGTGAAATTTTGTACTATTTTGAACAACTCAGTTGCTGAAACACTGTGGTTCTCATAGAGCTTCATATGGATAGGATCTGAAAGGTATTTTTAGATTATATGTATGTCATTACACAGCAGCAAGAAACCTTCATTCTTGGGATCAAAGATTCAGAGTAAAATGTTAAGAAATCTGCCAAAGGAAAACAGCTGTTTCAGAGGAGTGCTGTGAAGGGTCCTTAGATTATAAACAAAACTAATAAAATTTGACATAACTTTATAGTATCTAGAGCACTGGCTTTTGCATACCTACAATCAAAATATTGTGCAGTCAGAATTTACAGGTTAACACAGAACAGTCATATAGCATATATTTAAAATGTTACAAACATTAAGCTCTAGAATTTTAAGGTTTAATCATATTATTCGTGTTCAGTGAGAATTCCTTGAATATATGGAAATGCATAAAGATTGATTTAAAAATGTAAGAAATGTGGGGCTTGGGTAGTTGGGAAGCATCAACTTAAATCCTTTTACGATATTCATTTCTGCTGAATTAGAATGAGAAAGATTAGGATAATTATCTGAATAACAATGAGCACTGGATAAAACTGATGTTCCCGAGAAAGTTGAAGAAGAATGTGAAGTGAATAAAAGCTTGTGGGATGTACTATCTATTGCTATTTAATATTTTTCTTCCTCCTAGCTTTTGTAAAAGTATAGATATTCAAAGTAATGTTTACTTTCCCCCCAGTGTCTATAGAAATAAAACACTGCCAATTAATCAGAGAAATGATTTTTAGACATTTTATTTGGAGCAATTTAAAATATAATTGCAAGAACACTGAAAATTAAATAATATGAAATACTTCATCTCCAATACATCTGAAACTAAAATATGTATTTGTACACTGCTGCAAGTATTAACTCATGTACTTTGTTACATTGCCTTTCCATATTTGTATATGATGCATACAATAACTCTGACTTTATGCTTTTCCTTCCAGGTTTGGATTTATTCTTCATAAAGATGAACCTATGCTCCAGAAAATTGATCTTGAAACTATGTCGTACATCAAGACAATTAGTTTAAAGGATTATAATTGCATCCCCCAGTCACTGGCTTATACACATCTTGGAGGATTTTATTTTATCTGCTGTAAACCTGATACCACTGGTGCTGTTCTACCACAACTTATAGTGGATAGTGTTACTGATTCTGTGATTGGATACAATGGTGATGTAACAGGCAGACCGCATGTCTCTCCAGATGGACACTACCTTGTCAGTATTGATGATGCAAAGGGTCTCATGAGGATCCAGACCATAACAATGAGAGGAGAAATACAGGATGCATTTGACATTCACACAAATTTGCACATATCTGATGTAGCTTTTCAGCCATCATTCACTGAAGCTCATCAATACAACATCTACTGTAGCTCCAGTACACAAACTGATGTTCTCTTTGTGGAGCTCTCCTCTGGCAAGGTTAAGATGGTGAAGAGTCTTAAGGAGCCTGTCAGGGCAGGCGAATGGCCTTGGAACAGTAAGAACCGTCTTATAAAAGACAGTGGCCTTTTTGGTCAGTATCTCATGACCCCTTCCAAGGAATCTCTGTTTATCCTGGATGGACGGCTCAATAAGTTAAATTGTGAAATCACTGAAGTTGAGAGAGGCAACACAGTAATTTGGGTGGGGGAAGCATAAGGATCTATGTTGAATATTTGCTGAATTAATAGTTTTACAGTATGTTGCACTTAAATTATAGCATTCTTTAAATTTACACCAATTTCATTTGAAATTGTTAAACCTTTCTATGCCTGATATTTCTTCGACTTGAATGCAATTTGAGTCAATTTCCACATGAAAATTACTAAAAAAGCAGCTATTTGCTAATGGTAGCCTTATTAACTATCAGCCAAGATTGTATTGGTTGACTGGAATTACTACATATTGAAATGATGACAAATGCCACGCATTACTTTAAAGAAAATGGGAAAAACCATAAAGCTTCAGGGAATTTAACATGGTACTTTGCATTTGTAAGTGGAAGAATTGAATATGATTCAAATATTGGTTTGCTTCGCTTCAGACACAAAATAAGAGATGTACAACTTTTCACTCCTTAAACTGAAATAGTATGTCCTGTTTTGTCCAGTTCACTGTTTAATATTTTTGTGCCTTGAAGTGAAAGTCTCACAAGAAAGGTAAAGCATAGAAATTGTATAACTTATTCCCATTGTGGCTACAGGATTGCTTGTCATTGGAGAGAAACATTTACTATCAAATTTTAGTCTCAAGCTTTGGGACATAGAAAGAGAAAAAAAGAGAAATTATGTTTGCAATGCACAGTTTTCTGATCAGTGCAATTCAAGAAGCTTATTCTTATGGTGAGTCTTATTTGAGAGAGCTGCTTTTTTTTTTTTTTTCTTTTTTCTTTTTTTCTTTTTTTCTTTTAAAGAAAAAGAATAGATGTTAGGTTTTTCAGCTGTCACGGGGTTCCATCAGGAAGGAGTCTGAGTTCTACTACAGAGAAGCACTGCATTTCCCTATTCAGAGTAACCAAATTCTGAATATCTGACTACACAAAGCTTTAGTTTTACTGAGAAGAAAACTGGTATTTTAAAAATATGTATACATTTTAGGAAGCTGGAAACTCGGAGAATTAAGGTTAACAAGTAGATAACATTTTTGCTTATTCATTATACCATTGACGCATATTTATTAAACCATTTGAATATCTCAACACATTTTCTATTTCATGCATCAAGTTGGACTAGTGAAAAAAACACACACAAAAAAAACCACCACCAACAATAACAACAGAAACTTTGTGGGTTGTTTTTTTTTACAGTTTATTAACTTTGAATTCTAATTTTAATGATGAGTAAACATCTAAATGGGAAAAATGAGATTCTCAGAAATAAAATAACAATAGTCAGTAGGATAAGAAAGCCAGCAGTAAGCAACTATCCAGACTTAGAGCAATGACTTAAAAGTTTGGGAGTGTTTTTATTTTTATTGTGTTTTTGCTAAGGAATACTTAAAAGCTCTTAAACTGACCTCCTTTTACTGAAGGCAATCAAAAAATACTTTTTTTAAACAAAATTTTACCCTGATTTAGATTGTGTAAATTTAGAAATCTGGAATTTTCTAGCATTGTAATCTTGTGTACATTTAGCATCCTGCCCTTTGTGATACAGTAAGTCTCTCTTTAGCTTGAGCAAATCTCCTGGTTGGTAGATTTAACTAAATTAAGAGTCTGCTTACATTTCTAGTTACTGAATCTGTTTTCCTTTTTAACAACTTTTCTTCATTGTGAACAAACAAGAACCGTGTAAACTGTCCGTAATTCACTTATTTGCAGAAGTCTGTCTCATGCATTTTTCTTCTGTACCTTACACCACGTGGATGTTCTGTATGTAGAAAATGCTTGATAAAAGAAGAATAAACCCCATAAATTTTAAACAGTTCTGATTTTGGTGAATGCTCCAATGTAGCCACATTGGAGTGGCATTTAACATGTATTCTATGTGACAGCAAAGTAGAAGGAAGTGAATCTGCCTTTTGCATGTATAAAACAAGTATCTGTAAAATACGTGATACTAATATGGAAAGAAAATTTTCTAGAAGAGTTTAACTAACTGGAAATTTTATTTGGCTGCTACAGAGAAAAGCTTATCAATTAATCAAGTAGACACAAAATAATTAGAGTGTAGATAGATGTCTATTCTGATGCCTAGATCCTGAAGCCAAAGACATTTAGTCTAGAAGCTGTACAAACATATAAGCCTAAACCAAGAATCCTGAGACTCATGCAGCACAGCTAAATAGCTCTTTATCCAGTCTTCTTGGTGTAGATAGAATGTATATGTGCTTTGGCCTCTCTTTATCTAAGCATTAACAATTAAAGATAAGAACTGGATCTCATTACAATAATGAAATTCGAAAATTCCTTTCATAGAATCAGAGTCTCAGAATGGTTTGAGTTGGAAGAGACCTTAAACATCAGCAAGTTCCAACCCTCCCCCCACTCCTGCCATGTGCAGGGACATCTCCTAGACCAGGCTGTCCAAAGCCTTGAACACTTCTAAGCATCCACACCTTCTCCGGGCAACCTGTTGCAATGTCTCACCACTCACACTGTGAAGAATTTTTTCCTAATGGTTAGTCTAAACATACCTTCTTTTAGTTTAAAACGATTACACTTTGCCCTCTCATTACACTCCCTGATAAAGTGTCCCTCTCCAGGTTTCGTGCAGACCACGTTTAGGTTCAGGAAGGCTGCTGTAAGCTCTGCCTGGAGCCTTCCCTTCCCTTCCTTTCCTTTCTCTTCCCTTCCCCCACGTTGCATGATCCCTTAGAATCAATCTCAAAATCCAAGGCTGTCGTCAGTTTTGCCAGTGACTTATTCTTTTGTTTTAACAACTTAGGACAATCAGAAGAGCTTTAAAATGCAGATAAAATATATTACTTAATGAAACAGGAAGCCAGAATGTCTGCTAATGTTCCTAACAGATTTGGTTATGTCAGTAATATTACAGTCATCTGTCTAATAAACAATTTCTCCCAATCACTACAGAATTCTTGTTTAAAATCAATTTCTCTTGTCCCTCCCTGAGAGTATCTCTGAGTTTAGCCAAGGTAGTTTGGTAAAGAACAACTGACAGTTTCTTGGTTTTCCAGTGTAATAGCCCAAAGACCGTGGTTTGTTTCTTTCCCATTTGTTACAGAATTGAAATAGGTTTCTGTGGTCCAGGAGTTCTTCTGACCCCACTGATAAATGAGAAATCACACACTGTCTTCAATATTTCAGATCTCTCTTAAAACAAAACCAGGTATAGCAATAGTTTAAATTCCTGTCTTTTCTGATTGATACTGTAAGCAGAGGTGATGAATGCCCTCTGCTAATTTGTAGTAAACACCTACGTTTTATTTCACAAGCTGTTATAAACCTTTGAGATTTAGGATTTCCTGGCAGAAAAATGTTAAAGAAGTTGAAATTAATGGAGATGAAATGGATGAAGCCAAGTTCTGTTGTAGCTGCCCAGTTTCCCATGTGTTTCTTCATGCTAATGAATTTGAGAAATATGCAGTGCAAGGATATGACAGTGCTCTTCAGCAGGGATTGTGATAAAGGAATTTCCTTTGCTAAGGTAGAGTACGTAAAAAATACATTTGTATCAGCGTGCCTTTAAGAAATTCAATAGCAAAAATGATGAACCAAGTTTCAAAGTACTCTATCTATTGTTATGAATTATATAAATAAGGTTAAAAGTGTATGATTTTTTACTGAGCTTCTTGCTCATACTATGTCACGAAGTAAGACAGTCTTGAATAGAGATAGAGAGCATCTGAATATTTAAGTGTCATTGTATGATTTCAATTTTAAATAGTGACTCTGCATGAAAAGATTCAACTTCTTTGAAAAAAACATATCTGAGTTTGACTATGTTATTCCTTTCTGTTCTTGAACAGTTTTGTTACGTCTACGTAGTATCAAAATTCCAGCAAGGAATCAAAGATTGCACAATAGCAGCTTTACAAATTATAAAGGTTGTATTGATATAAAAACGTATTTTTACTGAGTTAACTGAAGATACTCAGTTTGATTTAAACTGAAACTGTGGCTATGTGGTGAAGTCCCCAGTGACTGGAAAAGGGGAAACATTACTTCCATTTTTAAGAAAGGGAGAAAGAAAGACTCGGGGAACTGCAGGACAGTGAGCCTCACCTCTGTGCCTGGGAAGATCATGGAGCAGATCCTCCTAGAAGCTATGTTAAGACACATACAAGACAAAGAGATGATCCAAGACTATCAACGTGGCTTCACCAAGGGCAGATCTTGCCTGACCTTCTATGATGGAGTGACAGCATTGGTGGACGGTGGAATAGATGTCATCTAACGGGACTTCTGCAAAGACTTTGACATTGTCCCTCACCACATCCTTTCCTCTAAATGGGAGAGGTATGAATTTGAAGGATGGACTGTTTGGTTGATTAAGAATTGGTTGGCTGGACGCAGCCTAAGGGTTGTGATCAATGGTTCCTTGCCAGGGTGGAGTCCGGTCACAAGCGGTGTACCTCAGCGGTCAGTCTTGGTACTGGTGCTCTTCAACATCTTCATCAATGACATAGACAATGGAGTCAAGTGCACCCTCAGCAAGTTTGCAGATGATACCAAGCTGAGCGGTGCAATTGATACATTGGAGGGAAGGGAAGCCGTCCAGAGGGACCTGGACAGGCTGGAGGAGTGGGCCCATGTGAACCTAATGAGGTTCAACAAGGCCAAGTGCAATGTGTTGCACTTGGTCCAGGGCAATCCCAGGTATTTATACAAACAGGGAGAAGAACTCCTTGAGAGCAGCCCTGTGGAGAAGGACTTGGGGATCCTGGTGGACGAGAAGCTGGATAAGGGTCAGCAATTTGCTAACTGTGTTCTGGGCTGCATCAACAGAAGGGTGGCCAGCAGGGAGAGGGAGGTGATTGTCCCCATCTACTCGGCTCTTGTGAGGCCCCATCTGGGGTACTGCATCCAGGCCTGGGGCCCCCAGTGCAAGAAGGATGCAGAGCTCTTGGAACAAGTCCACAGGAGGACCACTAAGATGATCAGAGGGCTGGAGCACCTCTCCTATGAGGAAAGATTGAGGGAACTGGGCTTGTTTAGTTTAGAGAAGAGAAGGCTCCAGGGAGACCTCGCTGTGGCCTTCCAGTACTTGAAAGGAGCATATAAACAGGAGTGGAACGGCTGTTTTACTAGGGTGGATAGTGATAGGACAAGGTGGAATAGTTTGAAACTGAGACAGGAGAGGTTTAGGTTAGATGTTTGAAGGAATTTTTTCACTCAGGGAGTGGTGACACACTGGAACAGGTTGCCCAAGGAGGTTGCAGATGTCCCATCTGTGGGGGCATTCGAGGCCAGGCTGGATGTGGCTTTGGGCAAGCCTGGTCTAGTGGTTGGCGACCCTGCCCATGGCAGGGGGGTTGAAACTAGATGATTGCTGAGGTCCTTTTCAACCCAGGCCATTCTATGATTCTATGATTCTATGAAAGAGTATTTTCAGCCTAATTTTGGACATTTGTTTTTACCTTATAAAAGAACAGTAACAGGATACCATGCAGGATATTTGGTAAATAATTTGATAGGTCTTAATTCTGGAAAAAAGTTATTACCAATCATTCGTACTTTATGTTTTCCCCTTCTTAAGATATTTTGAAGAGAACATCTGTAATGAATTTCAAGGTTTTTTTTTGTTTTTTTTTTTATTTTTTAAATGAATCAGTTAGTTGCTATGGTAACTTCCTAGTGAATATTTTAAGAATTTTATTTAGTAGCATTTTCAATTTTTCTTATTCTAGCAATCGTTGACTCTAACAACTTTAAGGAAAACCAGTACAGGTGGATAAGCTTTGTAGGCTATTTTATAGGTCAACAAATACTAGTTTTGTCTGCTTTAATTTTATTACATAAATGTGTGGATTTGAATTTGGCTGTATCTTGGACAAGTGCTATCAGTACTGAATTAGGCTACAAGAAGGAGGAAACCTTTCCCTGCTCTTTCTGCATCAACAGTTTAAGAGAAAATTAAGACCACATCTTTTTGTCTTCAAAAGACTGTATATGGCAATTTTTGGTTTTCTGAACTCAAATTCAGAACTGTGTAAGGCTCATTCCAGCTGAGAAGTAACAACCTGAAGTCATAGCAGGGGCTCACACCGTGTCTGTTCCCTTAGCTACCTCTAGACCGTATTTTTCATTCTCTGCTTCTCTGAGCATGAGTTTAGTTACCTAGTGTTTTCCATTGACAGAAAGGGCACTTAACAATGCACTCCACAGCTACTTAGCAGCAATACCTAAGCCTGAGGCACTTCCGACTAACTTAGCACTAAGCATTCAAGCACCACGTACCAACGTAGTCTGATGGTACCCCGTTTCTGATAGATTGTGGCCAAATCCGGTGTTTTAATGGAAGTAAAAAGCCCAGTATAAAGAAATTTATGGACAAGGTGAACATTTTTTAAAAGTAAACAAAAAACCCATACCTTCCTTCTTCACACAAATAACTAGAAAAGTGCTTAAATCTGGGATCAATATACAAACAATAGCTTTATTTCCTTTACAATTTACTATCTGAAGGAAAGCATGTGACAAAATATTAGAGTTTATAGAATTGCTATTGCAGAATTATTTTCCCAATGTTTTCATTTATTTATAAAAACCTTTATAATCCTCCCAGCTCTGTTGAAACACTGAAACCTACATTTATTTCTGACCATGCCATTTGTTGTAATACTATTCTTTGTCTTCAAAAATAATACTGCTTCCTTGATGATATTTTCCGGACTGTAAGTGTAACCGTCACACTTTTCACCATTATTTTGGTGAAGTTAGACAAACGCTTCATCACCATGATCATCACCATGCCTGCTCCAGGTGAAGGCTTTCTTAAATATTCAGACTGAATAATATTTCTTAAATGTTCAGACTGAAAGCACTGCTCTGAGTGAGGGGAAGAACTGGAACCCTAGTTTCTAATTTTTTTCCTCACAGTCCTACGAGTAGAAGCTGAGGCTAAGGGCTTTTTAAGCCTCAAGGGGAGACATCTTCGGGGAGACCTATTAGCAGTCTGCCAGTATTATGGAGACGTTACCAAAAAGATGGAAACAGATTCTTCACTGCAGTTTATGTAAGGATGACAAGACACAGCTGCATAAAGTGAAATGAGTGTCAGGCTGGATATAAGGAAAAAGCTTTTTCATGTGAGGACAGCCAACCACTGGGTTGTTGTGCTGTCTCTGCCCATGGAGGTTTTCAAGACAGCTGGATTACAACTGGAGCAGCCTCGTCAGACTTTTAGCTGAGTTGGCTTTGAGTTGGGCATTGTACTAGGGATCTAAAAGTCCAATTATTAGTTTTCAGCTTGAATTGTCTCATAATTCTATTATTCTGACTTGGGAATGGAAATAATGCCAGTCATTTATTTCAGTTGTTTATGTTTCTGACTAAACTTGTACAACAGGTACTCAAATGCATGTTAGTAAATGAAAAGCCCTAGTGTCAAGGCTAAAATGAAATATAGCATCACAAAACCTGGAAAAGAAATTTGTTTTGTCACTTGCAATCCTTACCTCTGAACATCTCGTTTTAAACCAAGGATATTGTCATTCTGAATTCTGAAATACATTTCTTGCTTCCGGGAAATCCCAAGCTGATAATAGGTCTTATCCAAGATGAAATACATGAAGGTAAGTGCTCCTTTCTAAACATTTGAAAAATAGCTTGAAAGAAGGAGGTACAGCCTTGTAGATAAGGTCTCAAATGCTCTGAGGCAGCATATGTCCAAATATGAATGCATTCACTCAAGTGTGTCCTTGGTAACAGCTCTCCAAGTGCAGCTGTTCAAATTATATGTGTATTATATGCATGCTAAAGAAAAAAAAAAAAAAAGAAGAAGAAAAAAAAAAAAAAGCAACGACAACAAAAAAAACCACTAATCTGAACATCACAGGCTCGATAAATAAATAAATAAATAAATAAATAAATTTAGATTAAATGGTCAAACTCATAGTTATGATAGCACCAGGAACTGCTTCAGAGAGAGCATCATATTTGTCAGAACATAGTAGTAGAATCAAAGAATTTAGTAATCTATGTCATTCTTGTAGTGGGGAAAGAAGAGTATGGTGGGTCTGTAATCCAAGAGTAAAACTGGTGTTTTACACTTTAAAGGCAGAGGTTTTACGTTCCTTGACACGGATCCTTAAAACGAGCTTCTAGATTTCTCTTTTTTTTTTTTTTTTTTAATGTAATGTGAAGATAACTCCTTAAAGAAGTCTAACAAGTCTATATGCTCAACAGGAAAATCTATTGACATTCATTTTATAAAGAATCATAACCAGTATTTCACTTGAATCTCTCCTATCTGTCACCATTTAATGGGTTAAATGCCATGTTTGGTGTTCCAGTACTTTAAAAATGATGTTCAAGCTGTCTTCAGTAAACTATATACTTCACAAAGTTTGACAAATTCAGTTACTGGTAAAAGATTGAACGATACTGAAATTGCCTTTTTCTCTTTAGAAGTAATGTATGAAAAATCACTGCTTCTAGCTTATGAATATTAACATCCTTCTTATTTTAATCTACTAGAAGAAAAAATAGATTCTTGCTATTAGTCATAATATTCATATTTTTAATCTTTATGAGGTTGTATGTCCTTTACCTTTTCAGAAGAACAGACAGTGGTTCTTTGACTTTGTTATTTTATATATATATATTTCTATATATTTGTACAATAATTTAAACTTAGGTATATGCTTTCCCTTTAATTGAATGTATATTAAACCTGTAGGAAAAACAAAACAAAAACAAAAACAAACAAACAAAAAGAATACCTGAAAGGTTTTCCCGCTGATACTTTTGAATTCTTTTTCCTTTTGAGAAAAAAAGATACAAACCACAACTCACCATCTCCCAGAACCTCCTTCTAATCTAAAACAAGATTTCCTTTCCCAGCTGGCTCTGTACATGCCTTACTCATGCACTTCTCCATTTTGCCTACTTCAAATTTTCTGTATTGTCTTATTAAAGTTTGCCTACGAACCATGTTATAACAGGTTGACAGGACAAGGGGAAACGACCAGAAACTGGAGCATAGGAAGTTCCGCACGAATGCGCTCAAAAGCTTCTTTACAAAGAGGGTGAAGGAGCACTGGAACAGGCTGCCCAGGGGAGTTGTGGAGTCTCCTTCTCTGAAGATATTCAAGACCCGCCTGAACGCCTACCTGTGCGATCTGCTGTAGGGAACCTGCTTTGGCAGGGGGCTTGGACTCAATGATCTCTGGAGGTCCCTTCCAACCCCTATGATTCTGTGATAACTAGGAAAATACGTTAAAGTCAAGCATCAACAGAGTACTTTGTGCACAAATTTTTCACAGTATTCATCATGTTACAACAGTGAAAGATATACTTACTTTCTGTAAAATTATGTCACTTTTTTTAAAGGATTTTTTCCTAGCTTCCTGTGCAAGCTGTGCATTTCAGATTTTTAACATGAACAGTCCCTTTGAGAGATAGTACAAGCTGTAAGTGTAATAATACAAAATGAAAAGAATAATCATCATGCTATTTTCATCAAATTACTGCTCACGATGCAGGCATACACAATGAGGAAGTAGAAAAGACCATGTATTTATATTGAGCATTGCTCAGGGAGAAATTACTGCATAAATAACGGAGAGAAGAGCTAAGTCTCCAGGTTAGTGCAAAATTGCTTTTGAGGTGCTTTTAAATTAACATTTTAAATAACTGTTTCTTCTGTAGTTACTGTAAAGATTAGCTAATCAGATACACTTACAAACTGTACTTCAATGCAGTTTGCAAGTGTATTTTCAGGAAACCCTTTCCAAGCAAAGAAGAAAAAAATTTCTTCTGGTATTTCTTTGAGAGCAGAACTACATCAGTTACCCTGTCCTGCCCGGACTGTCATATCACCGTGTTCTCTCCTCCACTGCTTGGTTCTGGTTTGGTATTCTGGCTGTCTTGCCCTCTTTTTACCTGCAAACCTAAAGACAATCTCCAACACTGCTATGGCAGCAATGAACCTCTTTCCCATTGGATCAGCATGTCTGTTTTGTTTGTATCTGTTGCTCAAAGTAGTTTTAGCTGAAAGGACGTATTACTTTCTCTCAAATATTATTAAAATGTTATACCCCAATTTCTTCCATAATGGTACTTCCACAAATTACTTTTACTTTCCTTGACTTGTTAAGCTATGCTTGCTTTGGCTAACCTCAGTCTTGTACTGAAGAGACATTTTCCTACCTAAGTGAGATATCAGCACATCAAGCAAGATCTGTGTAGCAGCAAACAAGTAACAAGCACTGCTGTACTTCCATCCTGTGTTTGTCTCCTTCTATTTTGTGTACTCAGGATTCTAAGAATTACAGGAAAACAGAGTAACGCATGTTGCTCAGTGACTGAGGTTAGAGGTATGCAGTTGCAACACTAACTTCAGTTCAACGTAGGAAACTTCAGTGTTTTGATGCTCAGTTAAGTGGTGAAAGCAAACATCTGGTTCAGATCTCAAACCAAATGTCATATACAATACTTCCAACCATGGGGTCTAACTGAATTCCAATTCATGTAAGGGCAGTGATGTTTGAGCTGAGGAAATTTTCTCAAAGGAGCTAAAAATCCTTATGTTTGCTTTACCTACTGGTAAAATCACAGGGAAATTTGAATCACAGGAAGACTTTTACCTTTACTTTGTTTTTCAAGTGTATTTGATCCAAGATAGACTTTTAATTGAAAGATTGAAAACACCTGAAAACATGTCTCAGTGGAGCTCAGCCACATGTTGCTGAGGCAATACAAAGAAGAAACATGGTGTCTTCGTCCAAAGTAGATACGACTAGAGAATGCCTGTTCGGCTACTTTGGAGAGTTATCTCCAAATAAACTGAAACAGGTGCATATATGTCCTAGCTTGCTAAAAGGTAAAATTCATTAGCAGGTTTATCTATCATCTCAGTATTTGCATGTGCATAACACAGTTCAAGCATTTCTCTAACGAAGCACAGATGATGAGAGGCTATACTGAAACAAAACTTACTGTCCCAACACTAAACTGGGAGGAGAAGTGGCATTCCCAGCTAAAAGCATGGTTCCTCTAACACAGTATGGGGAGAACTGGTGTCTCAAGGAAGAGACATAGAGGCCATCAGCTGGATGGTCTTTCTCGTTTTACCCTCCCAACATATTATATATTAAAAAAGAATAATAATTAAAAAAAAAAAAATTCTGAGCTTCCAGGAGGTATTTTTGGATTTGCAGTGGATGTTTTGGACAGATGTTTGTTCATTTGATCTGTGTGTCAGACTGGAAAACTTCTAATTACTTATTAGGATGGTGTCAAGCCAGGGTAAGAACACTGAAGAATTGGACCCCCCCCCCCCCCCTCTGACAGAAAGGGCCTGCTCTCTGCTGACACTTTAAGACTGAAATAAATCCTCAAATTGCTTAGCACTGTTAAAATATAGTGAGATCTTGATATGCCCCGAAACAGGCACTTTATCTTCCAGAAGATATACTGGAGGAAGCCAACATGCACAGGATGATTTAGGGGCTGAAACTCTGGTGGTAAATAAACACAGGTTTTATGGATCCAAATTTTGGACTTGGGATTTTTATATTTTGTACATCTAGCACATAAGACACCGTGTGGAACTGACTGCACAAAAATGGGAGTTTTCTGAGAAAATGTAAGTGCTTTAAGCACTGAAGTCTCTTGTGCCCCACTAACCCAGGATCCAGTCACACAAACGTTTTTCAAAGAAAACGTGTACAATGTCTAGACAACATCACTCATACATCACTAGAATACGTACAGTCTAGGCAGCCATTTTACTGCAGAGGAAAGGGATATATGTTTAGGGGAGGATCTCCTTTGGAATCACAGCTATCCCCAGCCACTGCCTGCAGATGGCAGGGATGGCAATCAGGGCTGGTCTAAGGACAGCTTGAGCAAATTCTGTCCACTTCAGACCCATGAGGTTTAAAACATCAAATGAAAAAAGAAGTATGGATAGAAACAAACCTATACCACAAAATGGTCTCACTTCTTGTTCTCCTCTTTTTAAGCAATATAAATAAATGACAATGCAAAAATTGGAGGGATATTTGCACTCTTTCATTGCAACAGCAGCCACACTCATGGAGATAATTAGCAAGTGCTAAAATTTCTCCTTTGCTGCATAAAGGAACTCTTGTGACTTGTCTCTTTTCTCTGGAAAAACAGACAAAAGGCCCTGCAGGCAGGGGAAATGGGGCTTCCTTGATTTGGCACATTCCTACTGTTAGACTCCAGTTAAAACTTTGGTATTACTAGGACAAAAAAAAAAAAAAAAAAAAAAAAAAGGCTTTAATCAGCTTATTGGAAGCCTCAGTCGCAGTCGTGGCAATGTACTCCCTGTTAGCTTTCCTTTGTTTTATAACATCTGAAAGATAAAGTATTTCCCCCTTAATACTCTCTAACCCTAATGTCCTAATGCTGTCTACCATAGGATCATGTTTTTATGTTAAGCAGAAACAATGTGACATTTTGAAGAAAGCATCTTTACCCTGGAACCTTCCAAAGACTCAGTGGGATCTATGGGCTCACTCAGCACAAGATACTGAAGAGCATCTGCATTTGGCAGCAGCATTACTGTCTCAGGCAAGTGGTCACCTTCAAGTAAGGTGACGCCCATCAGCAGGATGTATTCAGGTTTTTTTTCCCTATTTTTTTCCTCTTTTCTCCACACTCCCCCACTGAGTGGAAGGTATTGCCTCATTGGAAACTAAGTCTCATGCTGATGCAGGGGACTGTCTATGTGCAGAATTTGTCAAGAACCAGGAATTCTGCCTGCACAGACACTGCCAAACATCTGCTACCCTGCTTCTGTAGAGGCACATGCTCTCAGCTCCTGCAGAATTTGAAATCATATCCCTATTTTCTTACTTTGCTCAGTGCATCTGAGAATGCCAGATTATGCCTAATTTCCACAAGGACTAAAATATATTTTATTTGCCAGGTCTGTCTGCTAGCTCATCTACTACCACAAACTTAATTTAAACAAAATTTAAGTTATATGGACATTTCCTCCTTTGATCATTCTTTGCAGAATTCCTTCCTTGAATCTGAAACTCTGAACATAAGTGCAAAGCTGGAGCTCAGTACCAGCTACTCTGGGGAGTGCAGGCAGTAAATAACAATTAGTACCTACACATTTCTGTTCCAGGACCAGAGAGGGAATATACTTTTCACTTTGAAAGGCTCACCAAAGGAAGAAGGGAGAGTTTAACAGCTGATCTCTTTCCCTTGTCAAGGAGGCAATCACCTGTGAGGTGGGACTGTCAGGTTCATTCCCCATCCTCTGTCAAAAAGCATTCAAAAAGGCCCTGCTGAAGGCTTTCTAAGCACTGTACCTGAACTGTACGCTATTAAACTCCACCCTGTTTGTGTTTCTTCTGTCACTGTACTATCCGTGTCTTTTCTATACAGATCTTTAATCAAGAATTCTACTGGATAGAGCTTTTCAGGAAAAATGAGATAAGAATTTGCTGTTTTCTTGACCTGGTTGGTATTGTCATGAGTGAAACGCTAAAAACTCTTCATCACTACCAAAGCTGAGGTACTCATGCACAAAAACAGAGCACTGGGCCCCTCAGGATGGGAATTCTGATCTTGACCGAAGGTGTTAAAACAAATTTCTTAGCTATATGTGTAGAATTAAAGCACTTTTAAAAACAACAACAACAACAAACTTTAAGCTTGCATACAATGTAACGATCAGTATGTGAATTTCCAGTGTAATTTGCTTTTTTATTAGAAATATCAAAAATGCATTCAACTGCAGCCCAGCTTCTGATTTCATATCCAATCTGACATCATATAGAAATTTCAGCTTTATCATAGTAAGTTAAATCCTTTTTTTTTTTTTTCCCCTTTTTTTCACCAGGTGTTCATTTCCATTTAGCCATGAACACAGATGTGCTACTGCTAAGTAAGAGAGAAATTTATTTCTGTAGAAGCTTTTCCGCAGAAAATCTCTAAGACGATATGCTCTAATAAACAACACAGCCATCTAGTGGTGAAGCTGTAACTTGACCTTTTTTTCTGGCTGGGCATTACATAATGTAGCAGAAAATCTTCCAGTTTGGGATATTGGAAGTGACTATTTTGAAAGCAAATTTCATATCTATCTAAGTTTCATGTACAGCGATCCATAAATTCTTCATCTTCTTTCACCTACAAAGTGCTTTAAGTGCCATAATATATTTTTGCCTGTCTCTTTGACATCACAGTTTTCTTCTCCTGACCATTATTGCAATACTTTCCCTACCTGTAGCCCATCAATTATGACCATAGACATTACCAGTAAAAGGCTACAGGTTTCATATTGACCTGATAAGTACAGTATCTCCAATCTTGTCTAAACTTGCCTCAGCCTCAGCTGATTTTTGTTCATTTTAATAACTCTTTGGTGCTCTAGCAATTATTGCCTAGCTTCTTTTAGTATAGGTGCTGTGACTATGCTTTGCTGTAAAGGCCTGGTAGACTTGGGTACTCATACGTTGCCTAAAGAGCAATCAACTTTCACAGCAAATAAAGCTGAGAAAGGCTACGGTGCAACTTTCAAACTTGGGTTGTGAACCACAGGAAAAAGCAGACTACAGTAAGAAAGCATGCAAAAACAACCTGAAGTGAACACCAGTATCAAGGCAGGAGAACCTCCACACACCTAAACTGAAATCCCAAAGGATAAAAAAAGACCTCAGGATGCTGATGACTTACTGCAACTCTGCACCTACTTCTGCTTGATGGAAATTAGTACATCAACCTTGTGACCCAAAGATATATGTGATTGGTAAGTATAAGATGAAAGAAAAGCAGAAGAGATTAGTAGGTTTGTTGCATAACAAATTTAGTGACATTACCTGTGAGGCTTTTCAGTAAGAATTTGGACTATGTGTTAATATTACTGTGACTATGCTAATCAGTTGACTGTATTATAATTAGACAGTTAACATCATGTTTAAAATAAATTCCTGGCTCTGTATATCATGCTTTGTTCCACTTTTGCAGTAACGTTTCTTCAACTGGTTGCAACATACCTATCTCTTTTTCAAACTATCACCACAAGATCAGAATTGAGATGACCTATTTCACTTTTTATCCTTTCCTTCCACTGCATTCTTTCAATTCCTCACAAAAAAATGGATCGTAAATACTATATTTCACCCTTCAAAATAATTACAATTTATGATACAATACACCTACATTAAAGCACGAAAGATTGGAGAAAATTTTAGAAGCACTCATTGTCTTTGGTTTTTGAACTCCTAGAACAAAGCTCCTAACATCTTGTTTGAGATCTGTAATGCCACCTATCTTTTATCTGATACTTACAATGAAAAACAGCAGAAGATTAGAACGACGTGTAAACTTTTAAGACTGCTTCAGCATAAGCAAATTAGAAATGAGGACTATTACTAGACTGTTATTCTACTGTTGGTTGAGGGGAGTTTTCTTCTAATATGGTATCAGCAGCTACTACCTGCTAGAGAAAAACATATATTCAAGCCAGAAAGTAGATTCATTTGGACAAATGTCAAGTAGGAAATTTGTTTAACAGAAGCTGCCTACATTCTAAAAAACCCTCTGGGACTTGAAAAGTATTAAAGGGATGAATTAAGTCAGAGCATTTGGACCATGCTGCAAATTCTGGCTGTAATGACAACCTGGAAGTCTGTCCATCAGATTCCTGTAGAAAAAAAAGAATAAAATGTATGTATTAGAGTTACACTTGTAACAGCCTTATTCTTAATAATCATTTATTTCTTCCCCAGCTGCCTTCAGAGGCTTCTATTTCCCTAGGAATTTTCCAGAGTATTTTCTCTAAAATAAATGCATTGAAAAATGTGACTTGCCTAAAAAATACCCCAGGAGTTGGCTGTATTTGTTAATTTTCCTTTCAGGACGCTGATAATAGATAACTTCAGAACCAGAAGGCTTTTTATGGAAACAGCAAAATGTTCCTTTTTATTCTTATTCAGATGTTAAGTATATATTATTTCTTGGGCCCTGTTTTTCTCAATTACTATTAAAAGTAAAGATCTGGTTAGAACCTAAAATTCAGAACCCCCCTAAATCCTTATCAGAACACGGAAAAGATTATTCTCTACTTTCCCACTTTCTAATATTTTTCTTAATGTACAAGTCCTGGCTTCTACTAAATCACTGCTTAAGATCAGATGAATCTTTAGTATGACTGTAGAAGTTTTTACTATTACTAGAACAAAAATCAACTGATTACTGACTTTTAACATTAGTTTGGAAAGTCAAAATTGATTTCTACTCCAAATGTACTATATCTATCATATCAGCAGTGAGAATATCCTATCTTTCTGTTACCGGGAGCATTGCGTATTGGAGCACGCAAAAATGTGAATTTTTGCTAACAAAGTGTTATGTAAGAAAAACATTCAGTAGTCTTTGCTTACTCTTCTTGGTCAGACCAGCAGGAAGAGAAAGCATCAGCCCTGATTGCTTATGAGACACACATTTCTTAGGCTATCATCACCTAGAAATTACGTCAAGACAGTAAGGCTCATGTTGCAGCCCTATTCAGCATGACTGAAATATCAAGAACGACTGTATCATTAACCACAACAAATCAGAGCAAAGTTATACCATTTCAGTTACTGACTACTGCTATTTAGTAAAAGCCTTGTTGCCCTATTGCACTGACAGTGAGAGTCTTCAGAAATATCCTTAATGATTTTGCTTCCCATCATTATGATTAGTATTGCCAATTGTTAACGGCATTTTCTTCCTTTAAGGCAAATACAAATGATATTATCCTGAGAAGCAATTTCCTTAATAATGTTCCTAGGGCACAACACAGCTAAAAATATCTCCTACAACACCTGAAAAAACTCTCTCTATTACAGCTTCATGTGTTTGTGCTTGTGGATTGAGAGCACACATTTTTATCCTTGACTCAGGTGTGTTCTGACCACACAGGTCATTCTTCTCTTTCGTTTAGCTGACTACTGAATGGAGCAGCTGGTAAGGTGGTAGATGAGAACAGGGACTGCCTGGGACAACAGGTCTTAACTCTACTCAGAACGAAAGAAAAGCAAAAATTTGAACTATGGTCTTTTCCAGCTGAACTGAACCCCCTGCCTATTTCATTTATTTTTATTGGGCATGATTCTGCTCTCCAGAAAAAAAGTATATATTTGTTATGCAGAAACCAATCAATTTTCTTTGAAAGTTTGATTCTGAAAGTACCTTGGTTTCTTTTTTTTAGTAAAAAATTTTCTTCATTGTAGCCATTTCCCAGCAGATACTGTATTTTCATACAACTATAGAACTTGCTTGTTACTGACATGTATGGCAAGCTTTATATCCGTTATGTTTGATGATTACCTAGATATTTGGATTAGGTAATTAATTTATCTTTTATTTTCCCCTTCATAGAACAAATAATTTTTATGGAAAACTTTAAAAGGAAATAAGGATCACCTGAGACTACAATCCACTCTTTGCATATCTCCATCACCTGTGATATGAGTTTCCTGAAAGGGAGTGTCTGCACAGCTGAGGCAATTTAGGTGGTGTGTGCGTGTGTCTGTCTCTGAGATTTTAAAATAAAGAAAGAAAGGAGGGCTACTTTTTCTCTTCTTTTAAGTTTGACATGTCTTGAAGCAAGGTGGACTATTCTTCTGTTTGGTATTAGACAAGGAACAAAGTATTTAGTTCCAGATGTGCCACAAAGGTGCACTGTATCACAGGAGGGTACCAAAGCAGTTGTGTAATGGATCTAAACTCTTTACTTTTAAAAGATAATTTCATTATTTAGCTAGAATTTAAAATTTTTAGAGTCTGTAAAATGTACTCAGAGGTCTGTTGTGTAGGATAGATCTTAATGTATGCTTGATATGAGCTGATGATTTAAAGGATGTAAAGGATTATAGTTCTGAAAAGTCAGTAGAATCAAGGTAGTGTTAAGAGGAGTTATAAAGGGTTTATGCTAACTTTTTGCCTTTGAATTTATGTGTCTCTCAGGAATTTCAGTGTGTTTTTTCTTACTTTATTTATAACTTGAACTGGTGCAGTGTGTTCTGAATAGTCTGTGGTTAGCAGTCTCCGTTTCTGGGTACTCTAAGCGTACAACAACCTCTTAAAAATAGTGCGCTACCTTCAATGACAACTTGATTCTTCAGGGCAGACCCTCAGAATGGAGCTGACAATCCTCCTGCAAGCAATCAGAGAGGAAAGAAAGGACTAAATCATAGCAGTATAGATGGTTTGGGGTGCAAAGAATCTCAGGGAATTCTCCATCAAATGTGTCCTTGGGAGTTTGTCTCCAAAGTCCCTAGTTTAGTGAGGGCCTTTTATCCCCCATTTCTGTGGGTTGTTTTTTTTCCTTCTTCTTTTCTCTCAGTTGGTGTGACATATCTGGCCCAACTGATAAGCCAGCAGGGAGTGGTGCCTTTGTTGCCATGCACAAGCATTATCACCTTTTGCAGTGGTCAGCTCCTTCAAGCCGCACCCCTGAAAAAGACTGCTTGTCCTGCTTCTGCTTATCTTTGCAATCATAAGCAGAGGTACAGTGGCATTGTGACACCCACCATTCACCCCCCTAGATAATTAGCATTTGTCAGTTAGAGTCTTATCACCAGAAAGGCCTCACGAAGCAAGCTTTGAGACAAAAAACAGTTTTGTCTTTCACAGTCTGACAGACAGTACTGAAGAGACTTGTAATGATTTAAGCTGGTAGATACTGCTGATTTAGCATAGATTTAACAATATCATTTAAAAATATTTGTTTGAATATTACTGAATGCTTTGAAAGTTTTTAGTATGAGAAAACCATGTACATTCCTCTGACATTGCTGTGTTTCAAAGTAATATTTCAGTTGAAGGTGAAAAAAAACAGTTCCCCAAAACAACAGCAACAAAAATTGGAACAGAAAGTAGATGGTAAGGTTGAAAGATCAATGTGTATTTGTGTGCATTTTTTTCACTGGCAAAAACCGAATTATGTCAGCTTTTACGTTAAAATACCCTTTGCTTAAAACAGATACTTAAAAATCTTAAGTTCTTCAATTATTCTTTGAATATACATACAAAAGAACTTGTTAAACATCACAAAGCATTCTCTGTCATAGGCAGTATTTGTCAAATGCCTTCAACAGTAGCAACCAGCATAAAGCTTCTCAAATTTAAAGCTGAAGGACAGCATTCAGGTAGCTATCATCGATGAAATAGGGTGGGCCAAAGCTGTACTTGCTAATTGGTGAGTAAGTAGCTGCACTGAAAGTCTTTCCCTATCAGGAAAATAATCAATTTTGTTGAAATGCATTGTATTTTATAAAAACTGTTGCTTGTTGGAGGCTGTAGTGCAATGGAATATGGGGTGCAGAAGTCAGCAGTAAGAAAACTGGTCCGAACTCTCATTCTGTCTGACATTTCAGCAAGAATATGCTCCAGCTGGGTGTTCAAACCCATTGTGTTGGTGACACCGTGGGTTTATAACTATTTTTCTTTTCTTGTGTCTTCTCCTGAGGTCTTTTTGTTCTGATATGGGATGAAAACTTCAGTATTTTCTCATGAAACTGTGTTCCTGTCCTCTAGGCAGCCCTGGAGGACAGTGAATGATAGATACCTTCAGAACACTCCACGTTGTTACTGACAGCTCTGACAAACAGAATGCTATCAGCAGAGTCCCAAAGGACAGGTTAGCAGGCCAACTGATCCCCTACTGTGAACTTATTAATCATCTTCACTGTTTTCAAGATCACAAAATGGACAGTTCCAGAGACCATGGGCTCTGCTGCTGTGAGACTGAAGTTCCAGCAGTAATGCAGCTCTAGTTGCCCATTTATACAAAAAGTAAACAAAAATTTCTTGTAAAACCTCAGACCAGTCAATGGAGTTTTCTTGCGTCTTTCTTGTTCCCCCAGCTTTATCTTAGTCACTCTTGCACAATCACTTGATTCGAGAACAGTTGAATTTCGTGAGTCTTCTTTTCAACTTTTGTCTGCTAATAAATACTTATTTGGTTGCTATTAGTGGGTCAAAATCTGCTCAGTTCAAGTTTTGACACTTCTTTTTCTTCATCAGGGTGAAGGATTTAATATAAGATTCCAGTCTTTCATTCTAATTGTAATGTATGTTGGAGAGAGCATGTTTCTGAATAACAAAAATCTTTTTATCCCATGGCTTTAGTAGGAAATGCTACAAGAGTGCTTTAGGTCAATAGATGAGCAGAGATTACTATGCTTATTTGCAATATATCAGTAGTTTCATTCTGTTGCAGAAACGGTGAATGGCAATTCAAGCCTAAATGGACACCCTGGGAAGAAGAAGGGAAAACAAATAAGTAAAACAGACTTGAATAATTTTTTAAATAGAACAACACCACACACTGAGAAATTTGCTAAGGATTTATAAAAATATTTATCCTTTCAATCTAATCCAATTGTTCAAGATCTAAGTATTAACAGGTATTTTCCTTTCAGGACGTTACCTGAACTGTGCCTCAGAAACTGTATCACAGTTTAATACTGAGGTAGTTGTGCTATGGCTGAAAGCAAGCCACAAAATATTTGCATTTCAGGCATGCTCATTGTATTTGCCAGCCTTGGACTGTTCATGAACTTAGCAATAACAAACATCAGACTGAGCAACTTCTAAAGACTTATTTCTGTGGAACTGTATCCTTTTTTTTCCCCCTTTTGATTTTCTTCTGTTTTGTATGAGAAATAGATACACGAGAGTTGCTAATATATATTTAACTTTTTCCCCCCTCAGCCACTGGGGAACTAAGCAACCTCTATGACAATATTTTCTAATACATGTTTCATACAAATGCCATGGAGGTGACTTTGGAGGAGGTTGGTATGGTCAGTTTGCAACTTTATGAAGTACTATTTCGTTTTTCCAATGTTTTTCTGAATTAATTGTAACTGGGTAATAATTACTGAGCATATTTAATAGTAAAATATCATTATATAATGAAATTGACTTATTTTAATGAACATGTATTGTGCCGCTGTAGAGGGGAAGAAAATTTGAAGCTTAACATAAGAGACATCCCCTAGGGGATAATAAGCATCATTCAGCATAAAGAAGCTCCTCCACATTGCCCTATTTTCATCATTCTGCCTTTGAATCTTGGGATCAGAGATGCCTTCCTTTTAGCTGAGTAAGAACAGATGGAACTCCCATTGGAATCTGTCTCTCTTATCCAGGCAGAAGGCTCACTTTTAAGTTGCATGAGGCAAGGGGTAGTCTTTCTGTCTGTAAAGTTAAGTCAGTTCCCAGTTTCAGGAACAGAGATCACAACGATGGGAGGAAGCTGCACTTCTGATGTTAGGAAGAAATTCATTAGATCTAAAATGCTGTTCTTAAAAGCTCTACCTTCAGGGAGCAGTCATTTTTGTTCTCTGCTGGCCTTGTGCCACTGCTCCTTGGGATAGCTGGGCCACATATCCAACAGCAAAAAGCACTTAGCCTTTGTATGTAGACTAGAGAGGCCTTGCAAGGATAGATCATGAAAACTGGTGGAACGATAAAACTGTGGCATCTCTCTACCTGAGTGAGGTCAGAACTGATGCTGACACTCATTGGTAAATCAGCTGTGGTGGGCTTAATAGATTCTCAGTTTGCTTGAGCACTGTTTTTCTTTGATAATTAAATTAGAGATATAATAAAGATCCTTTTTCTCATTTTTTTCCACTGTTCAAGTGCTTGATTAAAATAAAAAATCTAGCTTTTAAACTTCGTTCATGCTGTTGAAAAATGATAACAAATTAAAGTATAGCAGTTGTTTTGAGAACACAGGTAAATTGTGTTTGATGGCTCTTCACTTCCAAAGGAATTAAAATACGATAGGTTTCCATACTGAAACTTGAGATTGTTCTCCTATGAGCTAAAATGAAGCAACTTCACCACAGAGAAAACTCTGTAGTAGTTTTATACTTATCGGGTAGTTCTGTGGAGCTGTGAGGAACCTTTTAATACTGTTTAAACCAGTAAATTTTTCCTTTGTTTAAGAAACAGTTATTCAAGTAACGGTTGTATAATCTACATTCAGGACTCTAATTTCCCATGTTGCACTCTATAAAATCAGGATAATAGTCTTTCACAGAGATGGCATAAAGGTAGGTACCTTATTGATTGCGCAGTTTGGTAATGGGCATTTATAAGCACCTAAAATGGATTAATAATTTCTGTGGTAAACTCCAAACTTTTCACTACAGTTGGGAACAGTTTGTAGTTGAGGAAAATTCAGACTGCAAATAGGATACCTTCATACATACCAGGGAACTGCTGATTCTGCTACCTCTGCTGCAGCCAAAAAGGAATACATTAAACAAGGTTGTGATTGTGCCTGAGCGCAAAGAGCCTCTACTTTACTTGTAAAGAGAGTAGAACAAGCTTGCAGCAGTTTTGGGAACAGTGTCTTGGGAAAAGCAGGAGTATGAGGAGCTGTTTGCTGGCAGGCTGAAGCTGTTCAAACACAGCTGCCTTTGCTGGAGATCTGAAAGGGGCATTACACCTGTGAGTTGTAAAACTTGCTGCTGATGTTGCTGTCAAGACACCTGCTCAGGCATACAAATAATTGTGAATAAATCAGCCTTAGAATTTGGTATTCTCTACTGTTATTTGCTTATTTCAATGAACTAATTGCAACACCTGGAATCAATTCTTTCTCAGCCACTGGGAAATTACTGCAATATCTTTCCCCAGAGTTTACTACTTTTATGCTGTGAGTATTGTTCAATAACTTTTTTCTTATCACCATGATTATTATTTCCACTTTTCATGCACGTGGGCATCTAAGTTCTACAGAACTAGAGGAACATACTGGGTATTCTTTGCCAGCGAAGTAATCCACTGACATCTAATGGAAACATCTAATGGAACATGGTAAGAATTCTAGGAAGGAACACAATAGTGTAATATTTTGAGGGGTTTTCAGTAGCTAATTTCAACACTACCCCAAGAGGTCCTTTTCCTGTCCTTCTGTTTAAGCCTTTTTTTTCCCTTTTTTTTTTTTTTTTTTCCTGTGGATTATCTAAACTGCTCTGCGGAGGCAGCTACTTGACTTTATAACTGTAATCCTTTACTTTAGGGCTTACACTTGGCATAGATGTTTTAATGCTTTTTCATCTGGAAGACACTGGAATGTCACAGTAGTCAGAACAAACTACCACAGAAACTGGAGCTCTTCTCTTAAACTGAAATTCCTCTGAATACCTGCATATATCAGTGGGATTTATGTACGTTCTGTTTTCATGACGATATCTTATAATACCTAGAATTCTCAGATGACATAATAAACCTTAACTACTTGGTTTGATAGTAATTTGTTTTAACTGCAAATTATTCTTATTACAGTGATCAGTTGAAATTCAGACCATACTCAAGTGAGTTTGTTGAAGATGGATATCTTTTAATAGAGTAATTTCAGAACTATAAGTTAAAAGTATACTGTTACAGCTCAGTAAGGTAGGGCTTTTTTTTTTCCCTTGAACAAGTTGTAACATTCAATGGTTAGTATTCTTTCAGAGATTTTTTTTTTTTTAAATTTCTTTCATGTTTGCTATCATTAAACTCAAGTGACATCAGTTATATCACTGTGAGTGATCACATCAGGTACATCAGTACAAAAGACACTGCAGCTATGTCATTATTGCAAGAAGTGATATCATGTCAATGTTTTCATGAAACAACTAACCTCTGTCCAGATGGCTCTGGAAGGCTGTTTCAGAATCTTATGTGGCTTTAGAATGTCTGTCTTAAATCTAAAATATTTATGACTAGTTTATACTGAGTAGTATAAGTTTTTTCTCTAATTGCTTTCTCTTGAGAAGTTTTATCTTGAGAAGCAGTAAAGTAACTGGGGAATACATGCATGACCTGATTTTTGTCATCTGCACTGAGAAAATTTTTCAGACAATGTTTATATTACCTTTTTCCAGTTAAAAAAAAACTGTCACCTATAGATTAGTTTTAAAGATCACTGAAGTATAAGTAAGGATAAATGTTTTGATTTAACAATGAAGGTACTGTAACCTTAACAAATAATGTTTACCCAGTTAAAGGTGTAGGATTTCCTTAGGTTGTAATAATGTACTTTAAAAATATGATAGTTTTCAAACTTTATGAGCTTTTGAAGCAAATAAATTCAACTTCTGGCCATTATGTTATAATAATACATACCACAGCTAAGGTCATGATTTTTCTTTTAGCTAGGGAAGTAGATAAATTCTATGATTTTCAGTGTTCAGAAAAATATTCTATAGTGGAAAGATTAAATGACCTGAAACTTTGAAATGTGGTTAATCAGCTGGAACACTTTGAACAGCCAGCATAATGCTTCCTGTTTAAAAAAAATATGCCTAAAATCAGAGCATGAATGTAATATTTGAGTCTCACCTCAGCACCTACTGGAACAACAGCACAGCTTTACTAATTACTCTGGAGAAATAGATAGAAATGTTACAAAGCTTTTAAGTACGGTAGTAGAAAGTTTCACCAATTATGAAAGTTATATATTTGCAAATTGGAAACTAAAGGTAACAAGTTATTTCACTGATGGTTTTGGAGGCATACCATAGATTTAATTCTGTAAAATAATATTATCTGTAAGATATGCATCACTTCTTGTCCCAGGTAGGAGTGACAACCTTTGTGTGATTTGTTGAGTCTATTAGAGTAGCTGTGGCATTTCACTGCATAATAACACAAATGCACTTGTGGTTGCACTACAGAACAAAGCAGCCCTTTACAGTCCTGCAGACAGCTCACCCTGTGACACTTCTGCATTGATTAGCACCATTCCCCGAGATTTATTTCACTCTGATGAGACTCTGGAGAGAGATTTATAAATCTCTGAGGCATGCTTTGACAGCAGAGAACTGTCTAAAACTATACTGAACTTAGAAGTTTCAATTACTTATTATGAGAAAAAAATCTAACTCTTTTCCAAAACACTTATTTTCGATTTAGGAATACCAATGATTTAAATTCTCCCTTCTATCTGTAGATATCCCGGTTCATTGCAGGGAAGTTGGATGAGATACCCCTTAAGGGTACCTTCCCACTCAAACTATTCTGTGTACTGCTACAGGATCTTTATGCCAGGAAGTTTTCAGCTTTGTTTTTTTTTTTTTTGTCTCAGACATTGCTTTGAAGAACAGATTTGAGCTCTGAAGGAAGAGAAGAAGTTCTTCCCCATTGGTTTCATCACCATTTTGTCTAAATCTTCCAGCAAACATTACAGTTTATGCACTGACTTAAGCATCACTCAGTTGCTGTTTGACCAAGTGTATGGGAAACTGTTAATCACAGCCTGAACCTCTGATTAACCATCGGAAGCAAGTGATGGGTCAGCTGCGGGAGCACAGGAGAAGGTAATTCAGCTGTGCTCCTGGAAGGCGTGGAGCTTGACTCCACCTCTCCTAGATCCCATTTAAGGACTGACCACCACTAAGGCAGCATCTCTTTTGGAGATTGCTCCTGTGTGGAGTTCCTTGTGGTGAGCATCCATCCTAGCCATTGAGCCTCAGTGTTGGTGAGTTGTTCCTCTATGACCTCTGGCTATCCATCTATTACAACCTTGTATAATAGCAACTATACACCAAGGCATGAATACTAAGTATTGCGTTTACACTCAAGTCTACTTTATGGCACCAAGCGTGCATTATCAGTGGTTACACAGAACTACATATCAAGAGAGATTATGATAATTTTGAATTTTGGCTAGGAGCAAATCAATAAAAATGTGTTGTGACTTAAAAGGAAGGAAAAAAACAGCATTTAAATCAGTCTTTTGATTAGCCAAGAATTTTGAATTTCTTAAAATGTGTAAAGGACATATAAATAAAAAAGAAAATTCTTGTCTGGCTCTTTCTATGTCTGTCAAAACATTTACAGGCACCAGAGTAGTTCTGCTATGCAGAAAATATTCTCTTCTGCTAAAAGCATATGACTGAAAAACAGCTACTGATTGCTGTTAAGGGATCTCCATAAATGGTTGTGATGAATGATAGAATTTCTGTGGAGAGCAGGTTAACTAGGGATATGATAGATTACCATTAAGGATGACAGCAACAAAAAAAAAAAAAAAAAACAGATGTAAGACTAACTGAGAAACAAGATTTCCCAGGATTTGTTCTTGCTCAGATTCGTGTGAAAGTAATAAGCAATGCTATTTTTCTCTGGAGTTTTCATTCATTTAAAATGAAAATTCTATCTGAGCTGGCTCTCTTCAAATGAGCTAAAGTGTGCTCAGCTACTGACCTTTTGTAATCTTATACTCCTAGTGTTCCCCAGTGCAATTCTAGCATTAGATTCCAGCTTCTTACAGGTTGATTTTGTTGTTGGCTTCTTTCACTGGTGTTAATTGTCATACTTCATGTTATTTTTTTTCCTGTTGGTAGTTTTGCTGGTGCCATGCAGGACAGCACCAGGGTTTTGCAATGCATTGAGGTGGGTACTCTTTGCATCCTGAATGCACGGAAGATGAAAGACAGATAAAACAAAGCATTTCTAAAAACAAAGATGAAAAGAGATTAAAAAATAGAGAGTTACCTAGAGTATTGCAGTACGTGAGTTAATTTAGGATCTTTTCCAGTACAACCTCAAAACCAGGCTTTGATACCCTTAGCTCCTCTCAGAGTGGGGTAAGAACAACTTCATACAATACCTATCCATCTAAAACAAGGATTTTTCTGTACTAATGTGGAGTGTTCACATGCTCTTCAGATCACCATAAAAGTCAAATGCAACACAATTAAATGTATTCCTCCTTAGTGCAAATGAAACACATCTTGAAAACATGTCAGTAATTGACACTATCAAATTGCGTAAAAAACATTGTTTTTTAATAACTAGAATATATAAGATAATTTTCTTTAGGTAAGAATTCTCTCCTGTCATATCATAAGCCTTGGAAAAGTGCTTATATTGTGAAATACAACAGACAGGGAGAAAAATTTGTGGGTTTGCACACTTTGTAGATTTGATGAAAAGCTCTTCCAGGTAAGCCAAATCCTCCTGGGGTGGTTGTGGAGGTTACTGCACCTAGAATAGCAGAAGTAAATGTGTCACAGAGTTAACAGACAGCATAATACCTTAATCTACTAAGTCTTGCCTTCTCTGCTTCTTTCCTTGGAAGTTCAGCAAAATACCTAGTTCTTCTTACAGATTTGTTTTGCAAATCTTTAAAATTGTCAATACTTTTCAAACACCATGGTCTCTGGTGACTACTTTTCCTGTGACTGGGGGTCATGTCTAGCTCTGTTTATTTGGGATTTTAAGCAGTTAGCCTATAAAGGATCTTTTTACATCACAAGAAAATTGCAGTATATAATTCGGTGGAAAGGGAAAGAGTCTTGTTCCAGATATCCAGAAGAACTGTAATTTAAGGAACGTGAAGGTATTTCTTATTTCCAAACATCTATATGCAAATGTCAAAATGCTAACTTCACCACGCCACTTTCTGTTAACTAGGGAGGGTTGACATCACATGATTTTCTTGCCTGTGTGTTCTGCTGTATGACTGCAAAGTGGAATAAGGAATCTTTTTCATGTTTGGTCAGTCTGAAAAACCAAAAAAAAAAACCCAAGAGTCAGTAAGACTCTTTGCTATGATAGACACCATCCTTTTATTCAACAGTCCATCAAATAGGCCTTTTAAAACATAGGTCTAAAGTTATGTGTTTCACTTGAAATATTCAAGGAGTTGCATTATTTGTGAACATGTAGAATAATTTTGGAGATCGAACACCACTCATTTTTTCTCTTTTTTTATTATTCTTGCAACATCTAAGTATCTAAACATCTAAAGGATTACTGTTGATATAAATTTAGTTTCTTGTTACTCTGTAAGAGCTGCACAGAGCATACATGAAGGTTTGTGTGATCAGAACAAGCTGTTGCACTATGCTTCCTTCACCAACCATTTGTAAGTTAACATTTCCCAGAAACTGTAAAGTACTTCCTTGTAGCTGACTTCTAATGTGTTCTGAAAATACTTTTTAGAATGTGCCTTTCAACTGTGGATTTTTCTGAGCTCTTAGCTTATACTACGTCCTCTGAGCCCTTTGAGATATATTTTGATTTTTGATGTCATAATATCAAGAATATACCAAATTCCTAATGCTTAAGTTTGTAGTGACTACTGCTAGGCATTAACCAATTTTGTTGCATTGTTGATGAATAGCCAGCTAGAATTTTTATTCTTCACCTTGAATCACTTTATACTTATGTTCATTTTCATTTGCCAATTTATTATCCAGTTTTGTAAAACTTCAGCTCTTCTATTTTGAACAATATAATTTCATCTGCCACATTATTTTTTTCCTTTTCCAATTAATCTGTCTTTAATGTTGAACAGCGTGTAATAACCTAGCACATGTGAAAACCTGTTCACAGCCTATCTCTGTTATGAAAGTTCACCTTATCCAATCGTCGAACAAATTGCATGCTTGTGTTAGTACCTTCATTTTATCCTATGACTGCCTAGTTTCTTTAAGAGGCTTTTGGAACTAATCTTGTTGAGAGACTTGTAGCTGACTCTATCAGCTAGATCTCTCTTATCCATGACCTTGAAAACTATTTTAAGTGCCACTTCCCAAACCTAACTGTGCTCTTTCACCCTTGTAAAGATGGCTTGTCTTTGTCTTATGTCATACTTAACAATGTTCCTTTTAATGCAGTTCGGGGATCTCTATTGTTTTTCCCCACTTTCCTGTTTATGGTAGTTTCTGCTACCTGTCCTGGTGCATGTCAATCTTACAGGTAGTAATTTTATAGGACTTTTATCTTTTTAAAAAGTTAATGTTTTATTATGTATTTTTTTTTCTCTCCAAATAGGGTGAATGCAGTTAAAACTTATTTGTGTGTACACCAAGTCATTTACAATTGGCCACCTGTGTACTGCCAAGCAACTTCCAGCAGTATGTAACTCAGCATTTTGAAACCCAGTAGTACTGGGATAAGTACTGCGTAGTTACACTGCTACAGTGATTACCTCTGTGCTTTTAAAATTGGCTTGTAGATCTAAATAAGTGAGCTACTGTTAAATCTTGATTGTAGTGTAGAAATACCTGGGAGCTTTCCTGGAGAAATAATCGTAGTCTCATCTTCAACTCTTTAGAGAAGTATTTTAGTTATGAGCATAGGGGAGAAACCATTCCAGGCACAGCTTGCCTTTGGTGAATACGTGTAGCTTAAGAGTATACTGAGAGTGCTTATAATAAGGCCTAGAAACACTGTTAAGGGAAAGCTTTTTGATGCTACTGATCCATGATTTCTCTTCTTGTCATATGAAGGGTGAGAAAAGGAGTTGTACTCTCAATCAGCAAAAGGATTTCCTTCAGGTTTAGGCAGAGTTGAAAATACTGATTTCTGCTTGGGTGATGGCTAAGCTCATAAATATCCATGAAAGTGGGACTATACTTTATACATTTGAAGAGTAGTATGAAGCTCATGTGTATTTTCGCAATACTTGTATAAATGAAAGTCAGAGTGCTTGTTCAGGTTTGTCAGCAGGGTGGCAACTATTTCATCAAACAAAATGAACAACATGTCTGTATGATGTACAATAAACTCTTTCTTCTGTTAGGAGGTCATAGTCAGTTGCTCAGCTGTTTCAGCAGTGATCTACGCTGCAAGGCTTCCTTTGGATGATAAAGTAGAAAGCTATGGAAGGCAGGCTTCTCTGAGAGTCAGCAATGAGCAAAAATACTTTTCTGAAACATACCACACATTCTTGCGTCTGTCAGTGCATAAGAACTTGATTATTATTCTATTTATTAGATTTAATGCCCTCCATTGCATATTAAGGGACACGCTGGATGTAGTTCCAGCTTAAAAAACTTGGAGGAGTTTAAATGGAGGGCCACAGTTCTTTTTAGGCTGCCTTTTAGAAAAAGAAACTATTCTGATCTCTTTAGATGTTAGTTTGACTGAAAGATAATGTCATAATTCCTTTTTCTCCTGTCATGGTAGGTCAGTGAAAACTAGAATTAACCTGTCTCAGAAGTTTTTACCTTACAAAGATTGGAAAACAGCCATTCAAAATAGAAGTATGATCTCTTCCATGATAATCATAATAATTTTTATTTTCTGAAATAAATGAATTCTTAAGTTCTTTGCTTTTTATTTACCGGAAAAAAGTCAAGATATCATTTTTGGTTGTGATGAACATTATGCTGAGGATTTGATTCGTCAAAGCTTCATGCTTTACAAATCAATCACGGTTATTTTGTTCAGGATTTCAATGGAAGTTCAAAATTCTGCAACAAGATCCTTAGTCCTTTTTTAATGATAAATTAGTATGCTTGTTCTGTTTGTTAGCTGAATGACCTCTATCGCCTGTTCATCCTCTTGGAGCTTTTTTTTGAAATGAAAGAAAGGATTTAGACACCTAAATCCTGAAGAGGATTCAGGGATGTGAGTCCCTAGTTAAGAGTGACATTGCTCTACAGCCTAGCTTAATATGTCTAGACACCAGAGAATAATCAAATTAAGACTCTCCTTTCCTGAAAGGTGGTTCAAGGCTTCTCAATGGAGTAAGCCAAATTTGAAATTCACTGTTCCCACCTACCTCCCCACACCAAAATTTGGGGGAGGATGGGGAGCAGAGATTACTTTTTGGCTTTGTTATTTGAGGGATCTGGGAAGTTTTGGTAATTTGGCAGTGGAATTAACAGCTCCCCTTGCACACACCCCTCCTGAATTATTCACTTAGCTCCTGACAGTTCCTCTCTCATAGTGCTTCTTAGTTCGCTATTTCATTAAAATCTCACCCAGAGGTAAACTTGTTACAGAAATGAGAAAAGTGTTTTGGTGCATGGTGGGGGACCAAATCTGGGCGGACACTATGGTTTATTGCTGTTGCAAAAGGGAGGATTGAGTAACATTGCTTATGGCTGGCAGAGCTGTGAAGGAATCATGTGCAGAACTCTGAACAAGTAAATTTTATGCATGCTATGAAATGGTTCTATGCATGTTTGCTGTAAAATCTTGTTAATCAAGAAATGTATTTTTTACTACTGTTCTGAAAAATGTAAGAATCTATCTTAGCAGTGCATTGTCTAATGGAAACAGACTTTTTTTTAATACCCCTATTGAAAAGAAGAGGTATATTTCAATTTTGTACTAGGCTGATGAAAAGGGAATTCAGCAGGTGAGTGGGCCGATCTGTTTAAAACTTCTGTACAGGTGCTTGGTGGGATAAATACTTCATTGGTGGCACACCACAACCACTTAGATGGACTTTAACACCAGAATCCTGAGCATGGTGGCATACTGTCCAAGAACAACTGAATGCTGTTCTGGTATCTCCATGCTATAATGTCTCAGTTCCTGCCTAGATTTGTTCTTCATGTTTTAGTGATTTGGTTTATTTTTAAATTGTCATGAAAAATAAAGATCTAGGAGTAGAGAAGGACTAATATTTCCAGAACAAACAGAATCCATCAGAAAAGCACAACCTAATAACTAATTACAGAATAATCTTCCTTACAAATAACATATTTGTCTGATGGGGGCTGTCTGTATGTGACATAACAGTCCTTGAGGAAAACTGTTGCTGAGAATCTGAAATGAAATCTGATCTCAACAAGTCTGTGTTCCCTTTGATTTATCAGCTCCATGCAGTAGAATTTACCTGTTTTGAATAAATATGATCCAAGATGATTTCCAAGCAGATTAGCTAATGAGGTGAAGGTAGGCAGTGATGAAAGCATGACCATAGAAAGGAGGAAACAAAGTAAACACAATGCAAATAGAATCTTCTTGTCAGCAAGTAACTAAATCTAGATCCTGTGAAAGAAAATGGAGTTCTTTATGTGGCTGGTGTCACTAGGGCTTAGTAACTAATTTCTGATCCTGAATTCACAGAGACTAAGTAAAATATGAAACTTCATAGTTTCTTCTTTAAAAGGGATAGATAAATTAAAGATACAGCCACACTGATGTAGGTTAGGATCAAAAGCTTTAAAAATAATAAGCCTATGCTAATTGTTTTGTTATAGGAACAGTAGAGAAGTATGCAGTTCTTCACAGAGAGAACTCATTCATAAAGTCTGTGGGCGGGAGAAAGATTCTAAAAACCAAATTTTGTGGCAGGAGAAAGGTTTTCCCAATTTGTTTACTGTGGTAATTTTCATTCTATGAATATTTGGAGGAGAATGTATTGGCAAGAGATAGGGTGAAGTTTCAGTAGTTAAAGGAGGTCACTACCTTCTCTGGGAAGAGCATGCTGTTTTAGCATGGCATAGTGGAAGCCTGGCACTGAAGGTTTTAAACATTAGCAATATGGCCCATCTGTTTCTGAGCAACACTTTTTTTAACTTCAAAGTTAATAGCATATTTCTCTTCACCTTTGTCTGCAGCTCCAGTATAATCCTTTTCTTTATCGGTGATTTGTCATTTGCATTCTTTACATCTTATTCATTCTACTACCCTTTGATATCAGCCAACTGTTTATTCCTGAGAAGAATAGAAGATGTAAAATGAGGGCAAAAATAAGTCTCTAACCAAAGCTGTATCAGCTCAAACTTTTCAAATGCTATTAATATTTTAGGGTCAAACTGCTAATCAGGTGGATCTTATAAGTCTTCATGTGGGACCTCTTGGTCAGAATGCTCTGTAAAACTGGCTGTGTAGGTTAATCCACTAGGAAGGATTTGTAAGTTGTAAGAGGAAACATTTTCCACTAAATCACCTGTTGTTCAAAGGGCACTCAAGTACAATAATCAGCTAATATATCATATGTCATGACCTAAATAATTTCACGTGTGGGAAAAATATACCTTAGTAAAGATAAAATGCCAAACTGGAATTACATCTGCATTACAATGAAAGATACACAATTTCATTTCCTGGATGCTAAGGATATTCTTTGAGTCTAGCAGCAAGTACAATAGCTAAACTTGGAGGAAAGAAGTTGAGATTCAAATCTAAGTAACTCTATTTCACCAATAAGGTGTTGTTATTATTATTACTTTTAGTTTTTATGAGCTTTTGAGGTAAAAATTTAATCATGATCACATTAGTTTTGAGTATGATTGTGACTTTAACAAATTCAAGGAAAACTTATATAGCTTGCAGTTCTAAGAATATGATTTGAAAAGCTTTGAGTGAATATTTATTCATAAGCACCTAAATGGCAAGTGTCAAGAGGATGGAGGCAGGCTCTTTTCAGTGATGTCCAGTGACATAACAAGGGGCAGCAAGCATAAAATGGAGCACAGGAAGTTCCATCTGAACATGATAAAGAACTTTGTTGATGGTGACAGAGCATGGGAGCAGCCCACCCACAGAAGCTGTGGAGTCTCCTTCTCTGGAGATATTCAAACTCCATCTGGATGCTTTCCTGTGCAACCTATTCTAGGGAACCTGCTTTAGCAGTGGGGTTGGACTAGGTGATCTCCAGAGGCTTCTTCCATACCCTACAATTCTGTGATTTTATTTATGTTTTAGGAAATTTGTGTTTTCACTTCAACTGTCACTTCAGTTGTCTGAAGAGAGGGTCTTTGTGAACTTCTATAGACAAATATACTGAGATGTTAACAGTAAAAATTGGAATTCAGTGTTCACTCCATTTCGTATACTGACTCATTAAGGATAAGATATCTCCAAAGGGTTTTATCACTAAAACCTTGAAGAATGTTTGACAGATCAGATCGTATTACACACTTTTCAATTAGCCCTGTTTTAAGTTATGTGATAAGAAGTGCATGCATAGGACTCCTGAGTGTTTCTGCTCAACAATGCATTGAATGCTTCCTGCTGTTTTCCCTTCCATTGTGACAAGTTATCATACCACATTTAGTACCTGGGGAACTCAGGACTGGAACTATGATTTTAAGATTTGTATTTTGGCACTACCATTTAATTAAAATACTCAGGTGAAACCCGAGAATTCGCTCATTTTAAAGAATTTCAGTACTTCAACAGAATGAATCTTTGTCAGAAACAAATTTTTGTTTATCTGTTTACTTTCTCCGGGGTTTTTCATGTTGCTTTGCTATCTTGCATGTTGCACACATACACACACATATTTATATATTGTCCATTTCATTGGTTGCAGGAGACACTGAATATATCCTAAACATTTTCTGAAGGAGTTAGCAGGCAAGGCAACAGAAAGATCTTTATGCAAGTTGCATGGAGAAAAAGTTGGAGAGGGAGAAACCCTCCTCTTATTTCTACAGTGCTCTGAAAAAGCAGTTTTTAACAAAGAACCGAGACTGAAGGTGTTTGAGAGATGAAACCATGCTGATTAAAAATACAGTTGTGCATTTTCTTTCCCACAAAGCTGTATCAAGTTCAGGTGTAATGGCTTCAGGAATGCCCTCTATCACTCAGTGCCTTATTTTTCCCACCTGATGAATCAAGATAATTGAGTCTTTGTCTTTTCAAGCATGCTGCTCTTCAGTGCTGGGAAGTGTTATATTACTCCAAAATGCTAACAAAAACAGCAAATTATGTGAAGTGTGAAGGAACAAACAGATGTCATTAGTTTTTCAATTTTTATTATTTTTTAAATAATTATTTCAAAAATATACATCTCCAAGGGAAAAAATCAAGCTGGGAATAGTAATGCTAGTTTCTTTCTTTTTCCACACTTGATACAGTTCTTATCTTAATGGTAGCCTGTTATCAAGCATCTTTTTTTCTTAGGGGATTAGACTGAGTTGTATATATCCCAGTGGATATCTGACTACACAATTGTTTTCTTTTACCCTGGAATGACTAGCTGAATCTCTTAGTGCATGTGGTTATTTGCTTATTATTTTTTTAATCAGAAGAATTTAAACAATGTGTTCATTATGCAGCTCAGTTGACCATAAATTTTATAAATGTCATTCTTTTTCCCCCGTGTATTCAATTTGTATCATGCATGCATGATGTAGTCTACTATTTTCATTTTCTACTTATTTTTCATGAGAATGGATCACTGGAAATTACTTACTTTACATATTCCATTTTATTCTGAAAAAGTTATCTGAAGCTATAGTTTCCCAGAGCTGTGCAAGTTCATATTTTTTTTCCAGTGTTTAACTTATTATATATATACTGATGTTTTTTCCTAATTTTTCAAAATATATTCTGACATTTTCCATGAAACAAGCAAACCTTTGTTTTACTCAGTTGCTCTCTGCAAAGTATGCTGTTAATAAACTTAATTTGTATATGAAGAGGGAAAACAAGTATGCTGGTGTGGAAAAACAATGTAAGGGGAAGAGGAATTTAAGGAAATTGAGGAAAATTACCTGAGAGAAGACCTCTGAGAAATAAACACTTATAAAACATGGAAGTGTGTCACACCTGACAGATTCCTCTTTCTGCATCCATTTCACCTCTTGTCAGATTTGCCTTAATATAAGCTAATTAAAACATTTTCTGGAATCTCTGTCAAGCTTGAAATTCTAAGAAGATTTAGGGATGATTATTTTCTAAAAATGGTCTGTTTAGAAAATTTTCACTAGGAAACAATAATTTCATGATACATGTTGACTAATAAGAGCCTAAAATTATAAATTGTGTGTAGTTGCTTATTATAACAGAAGAACACATAGAGAGCTGTGACTACTGACAGTTCCAAATGTCTGTAAAGTGTTTCAGTGTGATTTAAAAATTATCAGGCATTAAACACTGTCTTATGACTTATAATAGACTTTAATTTTTTTTAATTTTTTTTTTCTTTCCCCTATGGATGTCTTTAAGTCACGATTAAAGAGGAAAAAGAGTAATTTCATGGTTGTTTTTATAACTATAGGTTATCCATGTGATTATTTCTTTATGCATTTCTGTATATTTTTCTGTCACTTCATTTGTGTTATCACCACTGGCTTGAATGGTGCTCAGTAACACTGTGATGTTGAATTGTCATAGGAGGAATTTCTTGCAACTTCAACAAAAATAATTTAAAATATTTATTTCATAGAATCATAGAATGGTTTGGGCTGAGAGGGACCTTTAAGATCATCTAGTTCCAACACCCCTGCTATAGAGAGGGACACCTACCTCTAGACTAGGTTGCTCACAGCCCCATCCAGCATGGCCTTGAATGCCTCCAGGGTGGGGGCATCCCTGGTCTCACTGGCAACCTGTTCCAGTGCCTCACCATACTCAAAGGAAAGTATTTCTACCTAATATCTAGTATAAATCTGCCCTCTTCCAGTTTAAAGTAATTTCCCCTTGTCCTGTCACTACATGCCCTTATAAAATGTCCCTCCCCAGCTTTCTTGTAGGCCTCCTTGAGGTACTGGAAGGCTGGTCCCTCTGAGCCTTCTCTTCTCCAGGCTGAAGTGCTCCAGCTCTCTCAGCCTGTCCTCACAGGGGATAGGTGGAGCACAGGGGAGGTGCTCCAGTATTCTGATCATCTTCATTGCCCTCGTCTGAATCCAATCCAACATCTCCATGTCCTTCCTGTGTTGGGGGCCACAGAACTGAAACACTGCTCCATGCGGAGTCTCATGAGAGCAGATCAGGGGGGCAGAATCACCTCCCTTGACCTGCTAGTCACACTTTAACCCTGGATACATTGGTCTTCTGGGCTGCGAGTGCACATTTGAATAAAGTAAGCAAACACAAATAATTAAATGTGTTCTTTAGTAGAAGTTAATATTGCTACACCTTCTTCTCAGTTTGGATGGTTTAAAATTGAAAAGGAAAATCTGGGTCTTAATTTCTCTTCTTCACCTGAACATTGGTACATAGGATTCTTTTCCCACATATGCTTGGTTGGTGTTCCGTATGATTAACAAACAAACAAAAGCCACCAAGAATATGTTCATTGTTTCCAACAAAATGCATTTAGTAAAGTAAAGTCCTTTAGTAACCAAAGGCCAGATGGCTATCAAGAAGAAGTTTGTGTAGTAGTTCAGTCTATTGATCAGGGAAAGGAACTGAAGAGTCAGTGAACAGGTGTTTAACAATCATGATGTAGTATAATTTTTTCCACTGCACTACATCATAATCTATGGCTACACTATTTATTTCAGACTGAAGAAATGTGTGTACTAGGGACTAAATATTTGCTGATTTCTTTGTTTGAATGCATGCCAGTCTTACTGGAACACATTTTTTACGCAGTTTATACGGAAAAAAAAAAATTCTTGAGTGGTAGTTAGGGGGAAAGTGTCACAAACTAAAGTAATCATCTGTGTATTCTGGAAAGTAGGGATGTTGATTAGCCCATAAGTTAAGAGTTTCTCGAAAGTAAAATACTTGACTTTAAGCAGTCAAATATTGGAAACTGAAAAATTTTAAGGGATTAGAGGTTCATATTACTATGTGTGCTCCATCTTACCCTAACAGTGTACGTTTGAATTATTAGTTGTTTAACATCACTGTAACACCTTTGCTTAAACACATATGTTTACAGATGGAGCAAAAAGTTTGATTTCTTTTCTAGCTTTCTCGGAAGATTTGCAAAAAATCTTATTTTTTAAAATCCAGGTGTGAGAGAAAAAAGAACATTGCAATACAACTGCAAAAGTAGTTTGGTTCACATAAATATATGAACCAGTGTACAGAAATTGAGTTTATGTTGTAAACTATAATTATTTATGTGGCTTTACAATCAAAATGCTTTCAGTTTTTAATGAAAAATGGAGACCACCTTGACTGTAGAGTAAATGGGATGGAGAGCACACATAGAAAGTAAGAGAAATGGCCTGTAATTTAAGTTAGACTGAAGACTAATAAGATTTGTAGAAAAGCTGGTAAGAGAAATAGAATAAGATCTAGAAATAAGCTTAATGCACAGTTACTAAGTAAATATTAATGTGCATGATGTAAAACTAACAAGCTAGACGCAGTATAGCTTGTATGAAAATGTGTTCAGAAGTTATTCTATTTAACTCCTCTGTTAAATAGGCAAATGTTAGAATCTAGAGCTACTTTCTCAGTGTAACTGTTGATGCTGGATAGGTGCATGAGTTTTATTAATTTTAACTACTCTTCTTTGGATAAAAACAAGTGAAGTAATAAATGCAACAATGTATTGTTATCTCCATTAAAGCAGATAAATTCTGAGACTTCTCATGGTGTCACATGTGAACTGCAAATTGTCTTGCAATAGGGTATGCTGCTGGACGTTAGCAAGTAGATCTAGTTTACCAACAACATAAAACACTATCAGTTGTGAGTTCCCATTAGAGTGTGTGTGAGAGGGTGAAGCTACAGGTTAGCTACTGAAAGCTAAAAGGTACTTGCAATACAAACAGAATACAGAATTGGATATAATAATTTAATTTCTGATCTGCTGAACATGTTCAGGGAGCTGGCTGACTTGTTCTTGCAGTTCAAGAGGACACTGCCTGTGCTATAGAATTGCAAACTCCTGGCTCAACTGACTTCTGTGGAACTCACTTTATTCAGTGTTTCAAGTATCAGACTACTGAAGCAAAAAAGTACTTGAAATGCTTGAGAGACTCTCAGAAATTTGAGTGATGTATGGGGAGTTAGAGAGAGATACTAGCTCAATTGGCCTACTGTAGGGTAAGTTAGAAAGCAGAGCAAGTAAAGTCTGAAGAATATTTTGAACAGCTATACTTTTTCTCCAATCTCCTTTTCCAAGTGCATTAGATAATCTAATGTTTTACATTTTGTACGTCTTCAATTGCTGTTTGGACCCAGTCTGAAAAGCCTACTTTGCTGCCAGTAACCTACTACCATCTTTGCATTAAAAAAATATATTTCATACTGCTTCTGTATCTTTTCCATGTAATGAAGAAAAAAATGTACTTAGATACTGTATGTGTGAAAAGCTGCACACCAGCTTGTCTCTTGTCAGTGTTTCAGTATTTATAGGGATTTTGATGTAAATCAGTTCTTTAAATGTTCAGTATAATTTCCTTATTCATCTGTAGTGATAACCTGGGAAAACAAAGTCAAAGGGGAATGGAGAAATAAAACCTTCAAGTACAATAAAATTGGTTGGGACTGGAGGGTTTTTGACAGGCAAGAGCAAAATGTAGGAACTACTGCAGAAAATGATAATTCCTGATAAATACCTTCCTGTCAGAGCTCAGTCGAGTTAGAGAGCTCTCTTGGTTTCTTGTAGCATCAGAACAGTTCTCTTTATTGTGTTCAACATACATCTTATATACAATTCACTTACATGCAAGACATTCCTGTTCCTCTAACGGTTCCTCTAATCAGTTAATTGATATTACAACATACAACAATGATAAAGGATAAAAGGTTTCTTAAGAGTAACAGGATTAATAATGCACATCAAAAGAACCTCTTGTCTACCCTTAGACACAAACAGACACTGATTGCTCTTTGTCTCACACTCTGGTCTTCCAGGGTTTCACAGTGTTAAGGTCTATCAAAGAGTCTGATAAGTTCTTTGGTGACTTGCTCACAGTTACCTCTTCCCCACACCTTCCATATACATTGAATTGTGGTTTGATATTACTACTAAAATGTTAATTAAATTTTAACAGTGAACAATCATAGAGTCATAGAATCACAAGGTTGGAAAGGACCTACAAGATCATCTAGTCCAACCATCCTTTTACCACCATTGCTACCCACAAAGCTACTAAACCATTAGCGTCATCCATGCCTTTCCCTTGCTATGCATCCAAAGTGTTTTTCCCAAGAATATTTACAGTTCTCTATGAAAAGACAGTTCTGAAACAAGTCTCGAAACCATCAGTGCTGAATTTCATTTTATTTCCAACATTTAGCTATTACAGTATCTGAAACAGTGTCCAAAATAAATAGCTGAAGATGAAGCATCAGAATACTACTGTCTTTGCTACTGCTGTGGCCCCCTTAACTTTTTGTGATTTTCAACCTTTACTCTTCAGATTCTCCAGGCCTACAGATATCATCAGTCTTCAGAATTGTTTTAACAACCTGAGTTGCAAGAGACATCTGTTGTTTCTTACCAATCAAGGTTTCTATAACATGTTGTTGTTTCACATCATTTGTTCCTTTCTGCAAACAATCAGTGCCAAGAGCGGGATTGTTTCCCTACACTTGCCTAGCCATAAAAATGTTGTATAGACCTTTTTTAAAATATAATTGATGTTTTATATTTTACCTCAGTGTCCACCACTACTCACAGTGGTTACTCTTCCAGTTGCAGATTGTTGTGTTGTTCTTTGCAGATTATTCTTACAATGGTTTTTTGGTTGGTTTTTTTTTTTTTTTTTTCAGTAGCATTTTCTTCATTGCTATAAACCAAGGTGTTTTCATAAACTTTGGTCATACACATGACATGCAGTTACTCCTCCAAAGAGACTGTCATTGACACATAAAAAAAAAAATATATATAAGACAGTAGGATTAAAGGGAAAGGCTGACATATATTATTTAATATCATAGCTAGTGTTTACATGTACCAGCAGCTCACTATTGTACATTTAGGCAAGTGTATATCTCAGTGAAAATAAGGTCCTAAAATTTTTCTTCAAGCTTCTGTGCTGTTTAGTGCGATTTTAACTGTAAAACATCTTTTGGAACTGAACAAATGGAATCAATATCCCTCTGCAGTAAGATTTTTCAAAACGAATATAATAACGCTTCATGTGCCCTGCTGCAAAAGCTTTGGCAAGAAAGAATAAAAGACAGCCATGTGTAAGTTGATCACAAACAAGGGAATGTTACTTGGAAGAAATCCTAGTAGTCACTGGAACGTTTTTTCCTGACGTGCTTGTAACTGGACGCAAATCTTGTGTGGTTGCAAAGATGCTACTCTGTACACATCCATAAGTAACTTCAAGTTATAATTTGTTATGCTCAAAAATACTACTTCTGAAATTCCTTCCAAAGTAGGCTGTTTGTTTGTTTACTTAATTGTTTTTGATTTGGCTTTTAAGTATCTCAAAAAGGCAAATATTATTCAAATGCTAATTTTTGCATTACACTGCACGTGGTCCTGAAGTCAGTAAGAATGCATTTCTAAAGGAAATCTTCAGTATTCCTTAAAAGGAGGACAGACTTGTGATACCTTTCTGAGGGAAAATATTCACTGAAACAGAATAGTCTTATTTCTTCAGTGAGATAAGGAGATATGTGCACTTAAGCAACATTCCTGTAATGTGTCAGATATAGAAAGAAAAATTAACTCCTTTCTAGAAAATTCAGTGAGTTATTACCTTGTTTAATCAAGAATGATAATAAAAAGATTAAAAAGCCAAAATACAGACTGAACTCTGGTTGATCTTGTTTAAAAAGATTGAGCAGGTTTAAAAAGAAGAAATACAAGATATAGTATACAAGCACTGGGGATGCAAGGGGGGTGGGAAACAAGGGAGAGGACCTATGCAATAGGATAAGTAAGAGAGAAAATAATGTATACTCTCTGGCTGTATACTACAATGAATATGCAAAAAGTAATTTGAGGATTTGGTTGGCTGTTTACCTTCTCACAAGCAGACCCCTCTAGAAATTTAAGTCAACTATCTTCAGGTCTATGGAAATCATAAAATTCTAAAATTACATGTTATCTGTACTCCCATACAGAATATTTATTTACTTGATGGCCTCTTAATCATCTGTTGAAACTAGAAAATACTTTGCATTTTATCTAATGAAGAACACTTCTTTTGTTATGTGGTTCTAGACTTTTTAAAGATTGTTTTCTTTCTTAATTTCTTCCATGAGGTGTAGATAGATAGATAGAAATAAATAATTACTGATATCGATAAGATAGTAAGTGAAAAATTGTACACTAAGATATTGAAAGACTACCAGAAAAAGACTATCTATACTGTCATGATAATTTAAACTTCAGTGAAAATAGCTGAAGGTAAAAACCATAAATCTCATTAAAATTATGCTTCTGAGTAAGAAAAAGCAGCTAAATGAGTGGATAAAGAATGTTAGCAATAAGAATACGGATAACAGACCAGGGATGTAAGTCTGGCAGAATTGATGCATTGTTAGATGTATAAAAATCATTAAATCCCTGCCAATCTTCCCACTGCTTATAATGATAGTTTTTAACACATAATCTACAGCCTTAATTTGAAAGTGGAAAACAAAATATATATATATATATATATATATATATATATATATATATATATATATATAAATACCAACTTGACAAGTGCTTTAGTAGTTTATTTTTTAGTGCTGTGCTGATAAATTGCTGGCAAATAGAAAGTTTTGATCTTAAAGATGAGTACTTGCATTCAGCGAAGTAAACAGAAAACTCCTTGTCCAAATCCCCTTACCAATTGTTGTCAATCAGTACTATCAAGTGTGGATAGTTGCAGGATAGTTTTGTGACACAAAAATCACCACATTTGGCAGAATCTCATTTTCTTCTATTTTTGTAGAAAAATATTTCTTTTTGTCCCTTCTTTCAATGTTTCTGATATTGTCACTTTCCTATCCCCAGTAAAATGGTCTAAGATGGTTCTCAATAACCTTGTGTAACTTTAGGGAAAGGAAGTGGAAAGTGAAGTGGATAACCAGTGCTGCCATAGTGACAGATTAGTTCCGGTCTTTTCTCATAAACTTTTGTGGTATTCCGTCTTTCCCATGCATGCCTCTTGCAACTTCATTATATTTGCTTACCATGAAAGCCACAACACTGCAGAGTTCGTTTCAGTGATCTTGGACCATGACATGACCAGAATTCTAACAGTGGCAACTCTTGTATAGCAATAGTAAAAAAATTAAAAAAAATTAAAAAAAAAATGAAGAAATGAAGGTCTGCATGCATTTACCAAGTGTGTTCCAGGACTGCTGGCCAATTGCTTTACAAGCTATTCCACTCTTTAAGAGGCTGATCTCATGGGCTGTTGAGTTTATTCATTTGCTTAGATTCAACAGCTTTCAGTCAATTGCATAATTAAAGCTACTAAAACAAACTGGTGAAACTTTATATTAAATTAAAATCAGAAATTTTGTTAAAAGTGATGTAAAGATTAAAAAGGAAGATAAGAAAAAAATATATAATGCTTTAACACACAAAATACCTTTAAGATGCTTTTTCTTTTTTTTTTTTTTTGATTCATTACATTTTATGCTTTAAGTAAACATCTGAAAAATATAAGCATTAGCTATATAATATTAAATTTTTGAGTGTCAGAGATTACTCTTTTTTTAATGAAATGGAGAATTAATTTCTATCGGATTTCATTTCAAAAGTCAAGTCAAGAAATAAATTTTACAACTTGGTCATTGTGTGTATTCCCCCTGCCCCCAGATCTTTGGCAGAGCCAAAAATCCCATTGTTCTTGTGAAGAATAGACCTGCCTCAGGTTTCATGTAGCACAGAGAGGAGAGAACCCTGATGTGATGCAAATTGACCCAACAGCTGCAGAATGTTGAATTCTAACAATACTTTAAACAGCTGAAATTGACTGCTTTCTTCTGGGACGTTAATATTAAAACTGTATATAGAATAAGATCTGATAGGACTTGGCCACTGAAAATTTATAGGGAATTTAAGATAGCTTAGAATTACATATTAAATTGTAGTTTTTAGAGAGGTACACATAACTAATGACAGTTCTCATAATAATGCCAGGCCATTGTGAAACTTAGCAGTAGAGCATATGTAAAGGATGAACTTATCTTTGCAATGCTGTTATTTTTTCTTTAGAAGCACAGTTGCTAGTTTTATTACTTAGATTCTTTACCTTTTTTTATCTCAATATATTAACTGATGAGAATGTGCTGAGTGGAACTCTACTTGATGCTCAAAAATGCAGAAACTTGCCCTATTTAAATTAATGTAAAATTATCCAACTAAAATGTTCTCAAGTTTGAAAGATGTGTGATACTAATAAATAAAAAAAAAAGTAGACTAGAAGTTTCTACCAAAAAAAAAGAAAAAAAAAATCAATTCTACTTGTTTCACTTGAAATACCCTGTATTTGAAGACAGATTATGAAATATTTCATTGAGACAATAAAATTGAAGGCAAAAAAATAATATTGGGGAGAAATCTGGTTTTCAGAAAGTTCTTCTTGGCATGCTGGCTACAATTCTCTGTATACAGTGAATGAACTGAAAAAATTCTGGCACTTTTAATACTGTTAATAATTGAATCACATATAGACTGAATGGATAGTGAATCAGGGGCTCTGTTAGCTGTTGGTACCTTTTTTAAAATTATTATTTATTTATTTATAAAAGATATCAAACAAAAGTGTTTTTGGAGAGGTGGGAGAAACAACAGGCAACAGTACTTGGAAGCAACTTTCCTACATTAGACAATAAATAACAAGTGTTTGTGGTACAGTGCTCCATGGCAGAAAAAACTTTGATGGACAAAGTAGTGATGCAACTGCAGGGATTTTAAAGCTGTTTCTTAAGGCTAGATCTAATTAAATCTCCAGCATCTGTGAATGCCTTCCAGCTTTTCTTATTTATAATCATTTGAAATTAAATGTAGATATGCTTAGTTGATATTTTCTTGGTAAAAAAGCATAAAATTATAACTTACTATTAAGACATCTCTCTTTTCTCAGGGGAAGTATGGACCTTTTAAATGTCTGATTTCCTCAACAAAAGGATTGGTTTATTAAATTGGTTGAAATTCATATGAAGATGAAATTTCAAATGTAAAAATACCATCAGATACAGATATTTTAGTTAATGAAACCCTCTTTTAAGACCAACTAATTATAATTTTACGTTTGTACGACCATCTTGATCTCCTTATCAGGGAAGACAAAGATCCACATAGAAAATAAAAAAATCTGGAAGTGCAACAGGAGTACTGACATAGTAAATGAATCAGAGGATTCCTTCAGCCCTGCCATATGCACCTTTGTAGGTATGACATATCTATTTATTTACTTCAACTTTTTTATTTTTTTTTTTGGCTTTATGAACACAACTCCAGCTACCACTGGAGTTCCATAGTACAACAACAGTTGTGATGATATATACTTAATGACATTACAAACTGAATGAGGAAATAGATTCTACTCTTTGAGATACAGTTCCCACAGTTCCCAGTATTACTATATCCAAGTAAATTGCCAGATCTTTTAGGGCTTCGATTAAACATTTGTCATAGGACAGTCCTATTTGTTGTTTACTAACTGCATCTTGAAAGATAGTAGATTTATGAAACTGTATATAATTGTTAAAAGTGACCACATCTCCTGACTGTCTTTCAAATCTTCTATCTTGTTCTTATTTTACCACACATGAGGCCTGCTCAGTGCAGCCACACAGCCAGTAAGGTAGAATGACTGTAAAATTATGTGCAAGTTGACGTTTAAAAACAAAAAAATAACAAGAGAGTTGGAGATACAATGAATAAAAAATAATTAGTAATTTTAGTTCATGGACAGTTTATAACTGGAAGTACTTAACTGGATTTTCATTCTTTGTAATTATGGGTGCAGAGGGGTCCATTTTAAGTTTACATCCTGCATAGAATAATTTGCTAGACTGGTAGTGTGCAAATAGTTAAAATTCACAACTGTACTCTTGTACATTTCATGGGAATACACAGGATTTGGGTAGAGGAGCTGAAATCACTCAGATGACCTCAGTGGAGTTCAAATTTCAAACCTTATAACAGAGATTCCAGGATTATTCAGACTGAAAATGTATTTCTGCAAATTATCCTATAGCTGATGTAGAGAAATGAGTAAGAAGTGCATGGAATTTCAACTTCATGCAATCTCACATATTATTGCAGATTACGTACAAGGATAAATTGTATTATGAAAGTTGTAATGCTGTTTTTTATTTTATTATTTATTATTTTCATAGAAACTGCAAGCGTTGTTTTCTTCTCTAGCTCATCAGCAGGAAAGCTGAGGCTTACACATACAGATTTTTTCTTCCCTGAAGACCAGAAGCCAGTGCAGAACCTTCATAAATTTACTTCAGTGTTTCATAAAATGAAAGGAGAGCTCTGTGTGGAAGGACTAACTGTAATGATTACATGACTGCAAATGCTTTTTCTCTGCCTGCCTGGAGCAGTCCTGTATCTACCAACAGACTTCTCTTTAATCCTCTAGCTCACTGACTTCTCTCAAATTCCCAAAGTAAAATCCATTTTCTTTTTTTAGATAATTTGAGGCTCCTCTAATTCCTATGTATCTCCTTGTTAGTATTCCCTTCAGCTGTCTATTTTAGGTATAAGAATACCTCGTGTTCTTTCTTTTCTTTACTCTTTTAGAAAGACTGTCTTCTGTATCACTAATGATCAAAAATGTTCCAAGCTTCTTGTTTGTTATTCTGGTCTCTTCTTCACTGAATAGTTTTCTATCAGAGTAGCACAGTTATCTGCCAGTTGTGTGTTTGACCAACACCGTTGTACTACCCACTGATGTAAAACTAAGGCTTGAAACTTCTGAATGAGAGGGAAAGCCAGTTTGCCTATTTCTATTCATCATAGATACTACTTTTTCTTGCACCTGAGCAGAGCATCTGAGATGGCCTTTCAGCAATCTTAACACACCTTCAAAATATCCTAGCTACAAGAAGTCAAGATATTGATATAAAAAAATCAAAAGAAAACAAAAATGTAAGATGTTAAGCAAGTATCACTATGAATTTCAGCACTTGATCTTGCTCAGAGTATTTTAGAGATTTCCTATGAGTTATTAGCTGGTTGTTAATTTCCATTTGATTTCAGAGATTTGCACAGTATCGCGAACAGTGGAAAAAACTGAGGTTTTAGCGATGTGGGTTTTGGTTAAATATAATAGCCTGTCTTTGTCCTGACCGTGACAGCCATCTTGGGTGCAGGTTTCACTGTCCAGGGCACTTTGGACAGTTCTGGCCTTGTGGATGGAAAGAATGAAGTAAGTTATCATGAGTAAAACTGTAAAGCAATTGCTTTCTGATAAATGTGCCTGATTTGATGAAACTAAGCTAGCTACTGATTAAATACTAATACGTTTACTCTGACACCAAATAAAACTTGTTGGTCAAGCTTTAGTTTATAAGAGCTGGAAGAGTTAATTTGTGTTGTTGATTAGAACTGACTGATCATGCAATTGACTGTTGCTGGATTGCCATTCTCAAAATCTTTGTATTTTCTTTAAAATTCCATATTTGCATATTGGTGGTTTTCTATTGAATTCCTTAGCTGCTGCTACATTTAACTCTGATTGCAATTCTGCCTTTTTCACTCTTGCCTGTTTGGCTGTAGTCTATGTACTTTCTGTACTTTCAGCTGTGTCCTCTAAAAACTAGATAGGTGAGCTGTGGAAGGGGAGAGTGGAGTAGTAGAGAGATTTCATTGTCATGCAGGAATTTCAGTTGTAGGTTTTTGTTTATATGTAGGTAAGTGATTGAAGACATCAGCCCAGGGTTGTTTTTTATCAACTCTATTTTTTGTGGAAATTATGAAGAACATTATTTTTCAGATACTTTCATTTATTATCAGTAAGTTAAATATGTTGTTATGAGATCTTATAATAGAAGAAATATTAACAAGTGTCATGGTTGATACTGCTTCTGTATAAGATACCATTATAGTTTAATTGAACATGTGGTACATATGGCTATGTGCAAAATGTCACAGAAGTTGAATATTATCATTGCAGTACAGATTTGTAACTCATTCATCTAGAAAAACCCAAATCAATGACATTTCACATAGCCAACAGTGGATTTTCATTTTAGTGAGAGAGGTTCTTTATAGTAAACTATAGAACCATTTATCCAAGTATGCTTCCACATGTCCAAGTGATTGAATTCTCATGGTAGTTCCTGTAAGTTTTCTAATAAAAAACAACTTGCCAAAAAATTACAGTAAGAGACTGAAAATGCCATCAGCAATAAAGAACAGTACATAGGACTTGGCATTAAGCAATGAATGTTCTGTATTTAAGAGGACTTCTGAACACAAGCATTTGAATAAAAGTCTTTTAAAGTGATTGATGTTATTGGAAGGTTTATCTAAAAGTCAGCAGCACCAATCTACTTGCCATTCATTTCTCTACAATTTATAAAGTTATTACCTTCTTGGAATATTACCCACTTCATGTAATCATAAAAATTTATGATGTATACCTTTCAAATGCCCAAGTTAAAAAAAAAAAAAAAGTATATATGAATAACAATAAAATATGATTTGTGAAGAGAGTAGAAGTCACATCTTCCTTGTTAATGATCCTTTTTCTTTTCAATGAAGGTTATGATATTGAGGTAAATTGTCTGCCACAGTTTAAGAATACATGCTTTGTCATCTAGCTTTCTGTCTTGGTGTCTGCCTAATGAATGAACCGTAGCAACTATAATTTCCACAGGTATATTGTAAACCAATAAGTTCTGCCAGAAGATATTCATTTCATGATAGTGATTTGTTTGTTTGTTTCTATTTTAATAGTCTATAAATACTTCTAGTAACACCTTTACAGGTATTCTTCTTAATTGGCCATTCTATCTGTTTTTTTTTTCTGTTTTTTTTTCTTTTTTTTTTCCATATATCTTCACTGCGATACTTCCTTTAAAAATAAATAAATAAATAGAAAACACCTGAAATTAAATTTCCTAACTAGAACATTAGGAAGATTATTAACCATCGAAACCCTTGTTATTTTCCATTAAAATAACAAAAGGCGGAACTTATGTTTCTTCACATCCACTCAGCTCTCTTTGGTCTCTTATCTGTTGTGTCAGCTCTTCATACAACTTCTATTACAGCATTCTTAATTAGTTAATCATGTTGGTGTATGTAAGATTTTACTTATACTGTTTGCAGTGAATTCTGTTAACATACTTTCTTCAAAAACCAACGTAAAGAACGGAGTTTTCTTCTCATAGACAACTGTGTTGCAGAATTAAGAAAGATGTATTGAAATAGTATTTATATTGGGACTGGGAACTGTGAACTACTTTTGATTTTCTCTCCTGTGTAACTGAGAGTTTAGAGAAATGTGTAGAAATGAGTAGGAGCTTGGCTTTTGCTTTTATGCCTGGCCTTCTATAGAAAAGATGACTTTGACTAGGGAATACTTTGAGAATAAGCAAAATCTGAGAATTATGGGTATTATGCAACAGCTAGGATATCTAGCTGTTATCTGTTTATCTCTGGATATGCTACATACATAGTCAACAAGTATTCTTGTGTATCTGTACTTGCTTAAGACTCTATCTAGTAGGAATTGTTACAGGTTTTCTCTCAGTACGTAGAAAAAGTGTAACTATTGCTCTTACATGCAAGAATGCCTCACTCTCAGAATTCAGGGGATGATGTTTTTTTTTCCCTCAGGATACAACTTGCATGCAGCTGAGAACTTAGGATGAAAGCATTGACAGTGGTGGTTTAAGGGACAGAGAACTTGTACAAACCTGATGAGTTAATGTGTAACTAAGAAGAAGGGGTCAAAGACACAGAACCTTTCAAAAGTAACAATTGAAAGATCTTCATAAAACACAGCATGTGGCGGCTTCCAGTCTTCTGATACAGATCATTTATCAGACTTCTGTGATATACCAATAGCTTTCAACTTCAACAACCGTCTCTTCAAACACGAGTTATAAAATAAATGAATATTTTTCATGAGGGACCTGTGTGAATAGATTGCTGTCTCTGGAATGTATTAGCTTATCTTTCTCAGTAACTAAGTGAAATAAAATGAAAAATTTAAAGCTGTAGGCTCTCTTGGGATGCAGTAGGATCCTTTCTTTCTTTCTTTCCTTTTTTTTTTTTTTTTTTTTTTCCCCCCACTATTTTGTCTATGAGCTATCATTCTTACTATACATAATGGATCATTTCTTTCCATTCAAATAATGTGCATGGATAGACATGAATGATAACTGCAATTACCATGTGGGAAATGTTAAATGTTCAATATGAATTTTAAATCCTGATAATTAAATTAATATCTAATTGCTTCCAGAAACATGAAGTGTTTTTCAAAAATAGTGTTGATCCCACAAAGGCTTTAATTGTTGTAGAATGTATATATATATATATACTGGGAAGATAACTGGTTTGTTGACATTATTTGTTAATTTCTTTGTCTAAATAAATGACAGTAACTCTAATTTGTGAGGCCTGTGGAGACCCTCTTGTTTAGAACTATTTGAAAAATTATTGGATAAATTAAGTCTTTAATTCTAAATGTCTTTGGTTTTGTACTTACATTGCTAATGGAAGTACTCCTAGTTTCTATCAAAGAAACTAGTTGACTAACTTTCTCAGACATAAAAGGGAGAACATTATTTTGAAACAAACAGCAGTAACTACATGTAATGGTGAAAGTTCTTCAGGGGATAGAGGAAATGCATATGCTTTCTGTCATAATGAGAACAAATAGCTATCTCTGAGATTATAAATACGAAGTACTCAGGAGCTAAGGAAGCTTCATCTCTTAACTTAGAACTGCATATCCTGCATCATCATCTTGTGTAGGCACTGAGAAAGTGACAAATTAAAAATAAATAAATAGATAAAAAGAAAGAAAGAAAGAAAAACATACTATCATGCCACACACCTTTTGTAGTTTCATATGTATTACCTATTATCTCAAAGGCTTCCTTCTGTCAGCTCTTTGTCACTGGAGGTTTTTATGAGGGCTGCTCCAAAAGTAATTTATGTATGTGGTTTTATTATGTTGGTCCACAGTATCAGAGGGAGATGGTGGTGGTATGGCAGTAGAGGTCAAACCTTCCCACCAACATTCCATTACACTTTTGTTGCCATGTAATAGATGGCAGCACAGGGGCAGTCTGGCAGAATGGTGTCTGACATGGTAGTGTGTGTGAAGCAAAAGTGTATGGCTGAATTCCTCCATAGAAGAAAATAATGGCATCCACTGATATTAATTGATTTATCGAGACCAAACAGTGGATGTGAGCACAGTGAGGAGGTGGGTGGTGTGTTTCAGCAGTGTCAGGAAGTGTTTAGGAGGAAGTTTTTCACTCAGAGGGTGCTGAAGCACTGGAACAGGTTGCCCAAGGAGGCTGTGGATGCCCCATCCCTGGAGGCATTAAAGGCCAGGCTGGATGTGGCTGTGGGAAGCCTGGTCTATTGGTTGGTGACCCTGTCCGTGGCAGGGGGATTGAATCTAGATGATCTTTGAGGTTCTTTTCAAAAAGAAAATCTTTTGAATCTTTTGTGAAAAGCAACATGAAACGTGAGCCATATTCTAGATGTTCATGCAGATTTTCACAAGCACAGCACATAGGCTATTGTTCACTGCTTGTGAAAATCCAGAGCTAATAGTGGTGACTATGTTAAAAAATTGTTTTGTAGCTGAGAATTTGCTTTATCAAACAGTGTTACTGTTTGTAGTTTCTGCTGTAGTTTCTTAGTAAACAAATATGAAACATTACATTCACAGCAAATTATGTAGATTGTTCTCATCATGTCAAAACAATAAAATGTTACTGAAGTCAGGAATTCAGTTCAGTGTTTAGTATTAAAGACAACTAGAGTAAATTAAAAAAAAAACAACATGAGATATTTTCCAGATGTAGAGAAAAATCTAGGAAGAAAATTGGAAAAGCACTGAAGGTCAACTGTTTGCAAATCGATATATATCAATGACTCATGGACTATCAACGTGCTTTTTACAAGAGATCACAAGAGAAAATAACTGAGAGCCTAGAGTACGTCACATCACAACCTCCTTTGCTATTTAAATTAAGCAACTTCATCTCACCTTCTCGCAAGTGTTTAAATCACAAATAACAAACGTGTATGCATCTTGACAGGTAATACAGCAAGGAACTGTCTAGGCTGGTGCTGAAAGACCAGTGTGGGAAGTAAAGCAGCTTGTTCTCTCACTTGCCAAGTGCTTAGTTCCCAGTGTAAAAACATTTGGTAAATGGCTGCCTATTGTTCTACAGTAGGAGAAGAAAGTCTGGAGATATCAGAAATCTCTAAGCTATTATTCCTCAATCATTCCGGCTGCACCTGTATTCTAAAAAATGCAGAAGTGTATATCATTTTTTGAATAATACAATGCTTTAGCTCACAATGTCATCATCCTTAATTTTGTTTCATCTGAATTGTGCTCCATCGACCTGTTATTATATTTTTTCTTCCTTGTTGCTATTACAGTAATTTTGAATTGCAATTTGATTCGGGGTAAGCTCTTTCAGAACATTTTTTCTTAAATTGAGGTTATGGCATTTCATTCATGGATAGAAATAGAGTAGTGTATTTAGTTCTTATGTTTGTATTTAAAGGCAAGCTATGGGAAAGTAATTTAGATAAGGTTATTTTAGATTTACATTGAATATTGGCATTGCCAACAGCTCTTTTCTTCAAGCTAGGACTGGAGATAAGCATATATTATTCATTAATGAATTGTTCTAATAGTTCTGGTTTGTTTACATGAGAAGTATAGAGTGTAGTTAATTAGCTTATTACTTTCTATTGAAGATTTTACTTTATGGAAACCTTTTTCCTGAATTTAGTAGAAATCACATATTTGCTCGAGTAAGGATAGGCAACAAGTAATTGCCACATGTATAATTCTAAATAATGAAAATACACCAAATCTAACAAAGTTAATCTTGTTTTGAATATCAGACAGTGATGAAGAGCTATATAACATTATCAAAAATTTATCTCGGTGTTTTTTTGAGCAATTTCAGTGTTTGTTTTCCAAGCAAATTACATGGAACAAACAAGGACGCTATTTTACTAGCTACTAGAAATAAATAAATAAATAAATAAGTTGTTTTCTCAGTTGATTTGGTTTGTTGTTATTAACTTGGCTTAGTTAGTAACACAAATTAAAAATGTAAGTAACAGTTTTACTATCAAATAGGAAGGTGAAATCAATGAAAAACATAAATGTTTTCTAGCAAATATTTAGTACATAAAAAACACATTTTCTTAGTCTTTTCCAGTTTGCCTCATGAAATTGACCATGCTGGATGAAATAGAAATTATAAGGTCTGATTTGGTTAGCAAATAGTTTCAGCTAAATATTAAATATTTGGGGTTTCTTTGTTTGTTTTTTCTTAAAGGGAGAAAATAATGTTTTTGTTTTAAACTTGTGTTCGGTTTCCTTGTTCTGTTCCCTTTAGGTAATTAAACTCATTTTTAGATAACATTAAAGCTAAATTATGTTAGTAATTACAGTACAATGATAAAACCCCAGGCTATTGATCCTGGTGATATTTGTACTTATCTTTTATTCAGTGCACTGTTTGAAAATGATGTATTATTGCTGCAGGCCATAGTTGGTAAAAATGAAATCTCTGAACTTACAGTTTCCATTAAAACTCTTTGGTGATCCGCAAGAGTCTGTCATCTGTCTTTTCCCTGGGACTACAATCACATATGTGAATGAATGTAACAAGAAAGACATTTGCCTTCACTTTTAAGAATTAGGTGCAGTATGGTAATTTCCTTTTCTCACGCAGTCTGAGTGTAAACAAAATCTTCTACTACAGGAGAAAATAAAGGGGTCAGTCACTGAAACATTTTGCAACTTAATTTGTGCTGAACAAGGGAAGCTGAAATATGCAGTGAAAATACAGATTATCTTTAGATTCACCATTGCATGTTTTCATCTTCCCTCACCAAATGTTGTTGGTTTTAGAGTTGGTTTTGTAATTTTTTTTTTTTTTCCCTAAAATGCTCAGCAGATTGTGTCATTACTTAGAAAGACAAACATATACAATGTTATTTTCCCACAGCATTGTTGTTTCTCTTGGTTTCCTTATGTTGAAACCTTTAGTAAGAGAAGAAATCAATCCAGATATAAACAGAAATGTTCACCAGAAGTGCTTAGCTATTTTCAAACTTCATTTTGTTTTCCAAAACTTACATTCTTCTGCCTCTGTGTTTGAGAAAAAAATCACCAAATACACCTTAAAAATCTTTATGTCATTTCCAAGATCCCAGTGTTGCTACACAGTACTATTACATGGGTGACACAAACATTAAGAGTAACAAAAAATTAACAAACTGAAATACTAGGTGAAGGTGATTTAGATTTTTTTTTTTCCAGTTTACTTTTAGATTGAAGTTAACTGGTTATAATTCTTATGGTAGCAAGCCAGATGATATATCATAACAGAACTTTTTGAGAGCTGTGCTAGGCATGAGGATAATTGAGTAAATTCAGCAACAGTAATGAAGCCTGATGGGAACAATAAATTATTACATTATCAGTGCACTGTTCCTAGAGCAAGCCTTCAGTTTATACTTGTGTTCTAAGTTGAACTTTATTAGCTGCTCTGTCATGTTCAGGGAGTTAGTTTGGTTGTTATGAAATAGCAGCCATGCCCATAATCATCTTCTTAATTTCATTATGTATTAATAATTGTGAAAAGTTGATGAAAAATAACTGGCTGAAGAGTACAGATTGTGAAATAAGTTTTTTTCCAGTGAAAGATTTTAATATCTAGAAAGAAAGAATTATTTATTTGCTTATTTATTTATTTTACAGTAGTTAGGAATTAGGAAAGAAATGGCTCCTTCTCAAATTTTCATCCAGTAGGAAGAAAATCTTTAGAAATGTCAACAGATATTTCAGATATCAGATATCAACAGATATGTTGATGCTGATATTTTAGGGATTGAAAAATTAAATTAAGAGAACTTATTTGCTTTTTACCTGAAGTATAAATATAGAGATGATTGGTAGATAGTGGTTGTGTGTGTGTGTAGGTGTTTTTATACACTTTTAAAACAGTTGAGAATATTTATGTGAACATGTCTCAAATACAGCCAGTATGTTCTAGGACCTGGAAGAAATCTGTGACTGGTTAGCAGATGTGTAGTCTGTTACAATAGCATATGCATTTGATTAGAAGGGTGTCAAAATAGGTAGCCTTCAGGCTCTGATTCTACAAAAGTTAGGCTTTGTGGAGAGGAAAGTGCTGTGTTCTTTGCCACAGTGACAACTCTGATGTTCAAAGTTCATCGCCTTAGCAGGCAGCAGCGACTTTCCTTCAATATTTCCTTTTGTTCAGGGAAATGAACAGGATTTCCCAGCCCTTGTTCTGTTCTACACTGTTTTTCTAGTCTATATAAACATTCTTGAAACCTGCATTATCCTGTAATCCAGAAAAAGCACGGATGTGCTTTCATCCTCATGAAGGGTGTACTAGAAAGATGTGATGGAGTGACCTGATGACAGAACATGCAACAGACTTCAGCTACAGCTGTCTTCATTTCTCAGCTGCTTCTTGACTGACACTGCAGAATTTTTTTCATGACACGAAGTCTGAAACAAATTAACACTGGGAAATGTCCACTGCAATTGATTTAACAGAGCTCAGAATTTGTGTTCTATATCAACAGCCTTGCCTTAGCACACAAGATTATCTGTTTTTTTTCCCCCAGTATTCTGCACTCAAGTCTCAGTTGAAGAAATCGAAGAAATCTGATATAACTTGATATGAGTTTTCACAAAGTTTTCTTGTTGTTGTTTTGGTTTTGTTTGTTTGTTTATTTTTTCCTTCTCTGATACTCTTTCTTTACCTCTTGGAAGTAGCAAGGGAACGAATCATAGAATCATAGAATTGCTCAGGTTGGAGAAGACCTTAAAGATCATCGAGTCCAACCACAATCTAACCATACTACCCTAACTCTAACAACCCTCCACTAAATCATGCCCCTGAGCACCACATCCAAATGGTTTTTAAACACATCCAGGGATGGTGACTCAACCACCTCCCTGGGGAGCCTATTCCAGTGCTTAACCACACTTTCTGTAAAGAAGTTTTTCCTGATACCCAACCTAAACTTACCCTGGTGCAACTTGAGGCCATTTCTCCTTGTCCTGTCACCTGCCACCAGTGAGAAAATGGCCAACCCTGCTCTCGCAGTAATCACCTTTCAGGTATTGGAACAGAGCAATAAGGTCTCCCCTCAACCTCCTTTTCCCCAGACTAAATATTCCCAGTTCCTTCAGTTGCTCCTCATAGGGCACATTTGCCAAGCCTTTCACAAGCCTTGTTGCCCTACTTTGGACCTGCTCCAGCACCTCTATGTCCTTTCTGAACTGAGGTGTCCAAAACTGAACACAGTACTCAAGGTGAAGCCTCACCAGTGCTGAGTACAGGGGCAGGATTACTTCCCTAGTCCTGTTCATCACACCATTCCTGATACAAGCCAGGGTGTTATTGGCCTTCTAGGTCACTTGGGCACACTGCTGGCTCATATTCAGTCAGCTTACTAGTTACGTTCAGTGCAACTTACAATATCCTTTCTTTCTAATATTTTATTGCTATCTTGCTTTATTCCTCCTACATCCTTACACTATCAACAACTGTAGAACTTTGGAAATCATTTTGGCAATTACAAGTAATCTTAAGTATTTCTCAAAAAAATTCTTAGAACTATGTTAGGAGATAGATAGATAATCATAGGAATGGTATTCCCCAGCTTGCTTGTACTCCAGAGCATGTCCTGCATGACATCCTGGTCACTAAATTGGAGAAAAATGAATTTGATGTATGGACCATGTGCTGGATAAGGAATTGGCTTGGATGGTTTCACTCAGAGAGTTGCAGTCAACGGCTCAGTGTCCAAGTGGAGACCAGTGATGTGTGACATTCCTTGGGGATCAATGATAGGACCCCTGTTATTTAACATCTTTGTAGATGACATGGACTTTTCATAAGGGCCATTAGAGATAGAATAATGGAAAATGGCTTTAAAAAGGAACAGGGTAGATTTTGACTAGATATCAGGAAGAAATACACTGGTACAAGTTCCCCAGAGAGGTTGTGGATGCCCCCACCCTGGAGCATTCAAGACCACGCTGGATGGGGCTGTGAGAAACCTGATCTAAAGGGAAGTGTCCCTGCCTATAGCAAGGGGCTGGAACTAGGTGATCTTGAATGTCCCTTCCAAGCCAAAACATGATATGATTCTATGATTATTGTCATGTGACAGAGGCTGTATATATGGACTGTAAGGACACTGCTTCAGTAGTATTCTGGGAGAATACATCACATTTAGACTAAACAAAAATAAGGATTTTACATAACTAAGGACATCTAATCATTTACAAAGGTGTGAAATATATTTACATCTTGACTACTAAAAACAATATTATCTCCTTTATTTTTTTGTTGACTCTATTGAATGATTTTCATTTCAGTTAGTGAGAAGCTAATCAATAGTCCCAAACAACTTAAAAATGTTTAATATTGGAGTCTTTCTGTAGTAATTTACTTCTCAGAGTTTAATAAAAATCCATGATGAGCGGCAAAATGCACTTTTAGGACTAAATCCTTGTATTAGCTTAACTGTAATAGTTCTGTCAACTTAACGATTGCTGCAGAATCACAGCCACAAAATGATAACAGTATCTTGGCTAATTTTTTTCAGGTTTCCACTGAACATATAAAAGGTAGCTTCATTTTACAGGAAAAAAATATTGTTTATACTTTTTTTCACAAAGGTTGATTTTTATGAACACTAATCAGTTTCAATGAAATTTTTGTGCTCTACCTGATCTCAAGGAGAGTGAATATTCATTAGGTGTATGTTGTCCATATTGCTTAAGACATGAATGTTGGGAAGAAGGCAAAGAGGTAATGAAACAAAAAAAATAAGATTTCCAGGAATGTGATTTTTATCTTTGCTACACTAAATGAGGTTCTATTCTTGATGTTTACAGTAATCCATGTGATTTTAAAGGGTTTTTTTTGTTTGTTTGTTTTTTATTTTTTGTTTTTTTTGTTTTTTTCCATGGTACGTATGTTACACTATTGTATTAATAAGCCATGGATCATTTTTCTTATTCTTTGAAATCAGTCATCTTTTGAAATCAGTGATCTTTAATTTATTATGTTGCCTGCTACATAGATTAACCGAATACTCAAACATATAAAAGACAAACAGGTGCAACAGGCTTTCAGAGCCTCCAGTTTTCTTCCAACATCAAGGTAGGTAATTACGTAACTCAACATGGGGATAGTCCTTAGGTGGTTATCATGTCATATGTAATGATCTACATTTTACTTTTTTCCTGTTGTATAAACCCAAATTTGGGAAAATTAGCTGTTACTGCACAAAGTGGTTTGTAAAACAGCACCAGAGAAACCTGTGCCTCTCCATGGTTTGTGACCAGTCAGCTCTCAAGACAGAGCTTTGGGAACTGCCTGGATGTGCCTGTTGCCTCACCAGGACAGCCCTGGATATAAGTGTAGCAACAAAAAAAGCTGAAATGTTTGATTCATCTGTCATGTGAAAGCTTAGTGAAGTTCCAACATCTTCCAACAATGTTCAGATGTCAGAAAAGGGCCACTGACATTCTGGAGGATTACTGTTGTCAGTCAACACTACAGGGCTGTGTTTCTGTACCAAACATTGTGCTGCTGGGGATCAGGCCCAGCCAGCACGGGTTCATGAAAGGCAGGTCTTGCTTGATCAACCTCATCTCCTTCTATGACTCGGTGACCAGGCTGGTAGATTAGGGAAAGGCTGTTGATGTAGTCCACCTAGACTACAGCAAAGCTGTTGACATGGTCTCTCACAGTATTCTCCTGGGGAAACTGGCTGCCTGTGGCCTGGACAGGTATGCCCTTCTTTGGGTAAGGAACTGGCTAGAGGGCAATGCCCAAAAAGTAGTGGTCAATGGAGTTAAATCCAGCTGGTAACCAGTTACAAATGATGTCCCCCAGGGGTTGGTACTAGGGCCTCTGTTCCATCTCTAGGAACAGAGAGGTAACCATCCCCCTGTACTCTGGTGAGGCCACACCTCGAGTATTGTGTTCAGTTTTGAGCCCCTCACTACAAGAAAGATGTGGCCCTGGAACGTGTCCAGAGAAGGGACAAAAAACAAAACTGGTGAGGGGTCTGGAGCACAAGTCTTATGAGGTGCGGCTGAGGGAGCTGGGATTGTTCAGTCTGGAAGAGATTCAGTTGCACTTTACAGCTTCCTGAAGGGAGGTTGTGATGAAGGAAGGGTTTGGCCTCTTCTCCCAGGCAACAAACAGGACCTGAGGAAATGGCCGCAAGTTGTACCAGAAGAGGTTCAGAATAGACATAAGGGAAAACTTTTTCTCTCGGAGAGTGGTCAGGCACTGGAGTGGCCTCCCCAGGGAGGTGGTGGAGTCGCCATCCCTGGCAGTGTTCAAGAGGCATCTGCATGAGGAGCTACGAGATATGGTTTAGTGGCTTGTGGTAGCAATGGTAATGGGAGGATGGTTGGACTGGATGATCTGGCAGGTCCTTTCCAACCTTGTGATTCTATGATTCTATGGCTGGAAACATCAAACTAGGCTAAATTTCTTATGAGGTTTTACCAACATCAGTGGAAATACTTAACTGCCATTGTTTCCTGCCCTGGACTTTGCATCTAAATGCTGGCTCTGAAAGAAGTGGTTACTACAATGATACATGAGTTTTATAGAGCTTCCTGACTCCAAGCAGTGGAATTTAATGTGATCAGTAGTAGTCCAGCATCCTGAATGTTAAGGTCTTTCACAGATAGGAAGAATAAGGAAATATCACATCAATGGGGAAGTGCACCATCTTCACAAGTGAGAAAAGAAACCTAAAAAATAAAAGACTTCAAATAACAGATATCCTTAGTGACAATGAGACTGTATTTTTCCATTACTGCATATATTCACAACACCAAGAGGAACAGTTAATAGTGTGAACTTTGCCAGGCATGAAAAGTTCCTCTGACACAGAAATGAATTAGTTCCTTTTCCGTAGTGGCAAAGCTGAATTAGATTGCTACTTTATGAGAAATCTACAGAAGTTTATGTCAAAAACATAACACATTTGATTAATGTTTTTTTGTTTTCTTGTTTTTGTAGCTTTCATTCTTTAATAATTTAAAATGTTAAATGCTCAGTAAATTAAGCCAGTGATTTCTGAGTATGTTATAGTTGAATGGATTTAATTAACAGTTGTTATTGTAGCAAAGTCTGTGAAACATCACTGTCAGGAATTTGCATAGCTGTCTGTTTACTCCAGAGTCATTTTTTGTGTGGCCCAGTAACGATATACAAGTAGTTGTAATTTCCAGGTCTGATACTTGCTTAATCCTGGCTTTCAAGATCAGAAATGCCTAAGCTGATCTTGCAGTTCAATTTCATTAACAGAAAATGTAATCTTAAAACAAAAGATATTAGTTACGGAAGCTGAACAAAACATCTGCATTGTGTGTTAGTCCAGCCTAACTTCTTTACACCAGTCATAAATGTCAGCAGTGATGAGACTTCTGAGGGGAAATGAGTGACCCCATACCTCTGTTCTACCACTTCTGTGAAGCTTTAACTCTGTGAAGAGGAGCTAGGGAGGTTCATCTGCCAGGGTTTTGCTGCATCTGTGAAAGCCTGTCCCCACATGCTTTCGCTTTCACACTTGGGTGGACACAGCTGAAATGGCTGAGATGCAGAAACTCTATCTTTCTGGCCATTTTGACAGAAAACATCTATGGTTTTGTAGTTCAAACCACGGCCTTGTCATGCATCTTAATCAAATTGACAGTGGGACAATTTGTTTACGCACAGTGCATTTTACCCAAAGATTGCTGATTATAAAAGAATTATTATTTGGTGGTTTTGAGTTCTAGTATACTTCTCCAATGGGATTATATTAGCAAGGTGAATTTCATAGAATCCTTTGAGCTGGAAGGGACCTCTGAAAGTTGTTTAGTCCAACCTTCCTGTTGGTTTGGATTCCCCTAGAATAATTAGAGACAGAAGGTCTCACACATTTTTGGATATTCTATTCTATTGCATGTGTATGTGCTTATTTTCCTTTCCATCTCTGAATGAAGGGGAAAAAAAACAAACAAAAAACAATAGGTAAGGTCTTCCGTGAACACGTTTTCTTGGTCATATTTACCTCTTGTAGACCCCGCTGTTCTAGTAATATAGAAAGAATTTGTGCAATCATCTTGCTAAAAGAAAAAAAAAAAAGGGGGGGGGGGGGGGGGGAATAATCTTAATAGTTTTCAAAAACTTGAATGACTTATTGAAATAAGGTGAATAAGAAAAATATGTTCCCAGCAAATTGGCCTACTGTCCTAGAAGCTGTGAACTCTGACTGAGCTGTTACAGTTTTCAGCAAGTGAGATTTCTGTGGTGTAGTTACAGTCACCGTTAGAATTCTGTTCTGTACTATGGCCATGCTACTAAACCATTTTAGACCTTTCAGTCTTTTCTTGCTGATTGTTTTACACCTATGTGATTAGATGAATAAGGCTATGGCCCTAAGAGCCTTATGATTTCACGGGATTTAAAAATTACTGCTATTAGGTCAAAGCGCTATATTTTATACAGGTCCATTTGCCCCATTTGTAAAGTGAGAAAACATTCAGTAAGAAACATGTAGATTGTTTTAAGAAAAATTTATCTAATTGCAGTGTGAGACAAGGCCAAAAATCTTAAGACAAGAAAAATTTTGCACAATTCTTCACTCAGTTAAAAGTCAAATTAGCAGCATAGTCACTTGTTTGCTTATGATTAATAACATTTTCTCTGGGACGTGCCATCACAGAAACATTCATACTGGCAGCCTTTTTATTTGTGGCAGTGACCTCTTTTTAAGTTGTTGGGACTCTGTTCAAATATTTATAGTAGTCTTAGCTTCTGTGCTCTTGGGAGGTAACAGCTTTAGACTTTCCCTGGAGTCTTTATCAAATCAGTTTTTGTACTGAGTATGACATCTGAAAAGTTAAATAAGGATCTGTGACTTCTCTAAATCTCCCAGGCAACATAATCATGACCTTGTTAAATAGAACCTTATGGTAGAATCACAGGAAGAATTGTCTCAAACATCAGATCATGAGGTGAGACACACTACTGCCTGCCCCCGCAAAATACACAAGCCTGCCAACAAAAACCCAGCCCCAGAAAGCCCCAACAAAGTAACAGGAAGCTTGCTGAATGGATGAGATAGTATGACCATGTACCTATTGAAAGTGTCTTTGATTACAAGGGAAAAAAAGGAGTTGGAAGTAATGCTGAAAAGCTGTAGGAAAATAAGATACTTATCAGCATAGTGGCAACTGCACATATCTTGTTCCATGTGTTTGTGTGTATGTACTTTGTTGCAATGTTTTCTTGTCTTCGTTCTTGCCTAACATCAATCTCTGTGTTAATTTATCTGAGAATGCTCCGAAATAGGAGACTTTCTTAAAGCATCTGGGGCAGTCCAGGAAAATGTCACATGAATAGGGTTAATTATGTGAGATGAGTCATTGATGAGTCCTTGTGTAGTTTCTCTTATATTTTTGTTTGTGGGTTGTTTCTATAGGTTTGGTAGGGGCTTTTTTCTGTTTTTTGTTTTTGTTTTTCTAATTTATTTATTTTTTTTTAATAAGAATTTGGCTATATTTTTACCACTAGCCATTGTAGCAGGCCAAGATACTTCATGAATCCTAGAAGCAACTCACTCTGTCCAAGAAACGTTTAGATGTTGTACTGAAGGACATCATAGTTTAAGTGTGGAAATATTGGTGACAGGTTGATAGTTGGACAGGATGATTTTGGAAGTCTTTTCAAAGTTTGGTGATTCCATGATTCAATTTTACAGAAAATACTTTCAAAACATCTGGAGTATAGACATTGGAAGTTAGAGCCTGTGGAACTACAGGGATTCAAGGAGTGTGTCTGTGTGTATAAGGTTGTGTTAAATTCACCTTTCTTTGAAATAACAGCAAATACAAACTGGACATGGTGTGTATGCATGCATTTGGGAAGATGCGGGACACATGGCAAGAGAAGAAAAACGAAGGAGTCTTTCCCTACTTTGACGTCATGAAGAACTTTGTACTAGCCAACGTGGTGTGGCTGTGGCATTGTTTCACATCACTTGACAAGATGTGATTATGTGCATAAACTATGTTTAGTGATTTATGATAAAATAGAGAAAAGACATAGGCATATATCTGGACGAGTCTGTGTAGATAATGAGTGAAAATCTTTAACTCAAGGTCAACTTTTTGGGCAGCTGCCTAAACACATGCTGTTATTGAAGCTCAGATCATGACAAGCTGTACCTACGGTAATTTGCCAGCATGTCACTTAAGATTTCAACATTACAGAATACTACATCTTTAAAAGTCTAAGGCGACTAATCTCATCTTTTGAGGAAGAGAAGTGTTTGCTGCAAACAGGCAGGAGAGCAATAAATCCATCAGAAGCCAAGAAATGCTTGGTGCTAGGAAGAAAACTGAAGGCCTCATTTAGAATAAGTAGCAATAGGGGGATGCTTTTACCTGCAGGAAGATTACGTCCTTTAAATCAACTTTAGCTCTTAGGGGCATTTTCCTGTTCGCAAAGAAGCAGGATTCATTCTAGACCATATGATAGCCCTTCCTGCTGTTTTGATGTAAAGCCTTCTCAAGCTTATAAATCACAAATAACTTCACTGTTTGACTTCATAGCTCCCACATCCGCAGTTCCATGTATTCAGTATGTCATTCAAGGTGGATAGGGTTTCATCAATCTTCAAAATGCGCCATGAGATAAATTTCCAGTGTTTAATTTTTCACTCTGTCTGAAAACTTCAGTCACAGGAGAAGAAAGGTAAACATAAAACAGAAGCATGCTTGCAGAATATTAAAGGAAAATCTTTACACAGTTCCAAAAGTAATAAAATTCTAACGAACAGCAAAATGTGCATCAATCTTGTACCTCACATTATCTCAGTGTTATAAGAGGAAAAGAAGTCTGAATTTTTCTTTTTTAATTATTATTGTTATTATTTTTATACAATAAAGGTAAATCAACAAATCTTTTGAAATTGTTCTGATGCTCCTTGTTGCATTTCCTTTTAGAGGCAAGATGTTTATTTCTTTCTGTTTGCTGTTATGAGTGTGCTTTTTTAAATTATTTTTTATCATTTAAATACTTACCACACTTTGAAAATAGAGGCTATGATCAGTGGTAAAACATGTGTAAAAAGAAAATAGTTTTCTTTAAGCTGAAGTTTGTTAAATGATCAGTAACTAGGAACAGGCCTGCATGCCAGGAAATCTTTTCCAGTTTCCATAGAAATATGTGCTGTGACTATTGACAGGTTTTGTAAAGGCTGGTCATCATAATTTCTTACAGGTTTATATTGTTCATGATAAATTGCTCTGTGCTGCTTAGTAAATTTGCATGCAGCTGTGGAAAGACATGCAATATTTTAGAAAGATATTTAGAAATATATTTTAGGAACATGAAGGGTCTAGCTTTTTTTTTTTTTTTTTTTTTTTTTTTTTTTTTTTTTTTGAGATAATCTCTTCTGCGCTCTTTCGTGAGCTTCAAGAATGAAAAAACCGTATAAAAGCTTATGCAGATATTTGTCATATCATACTGATAGATACCCATACATATTAAAATGCTTGTAAGAACTGAAATCTCATTACAAGGTTCAGAACAAGTTTTGAACGCAGACTGTTAAAAAAGAAAAAAAAAAAATTTAAAAAATGACTCTAGCCATGAGCAGACTTGTAGTGCCATTAGTTCTTCAAATACAAGTTGAATATCTTGAAAAAATATGTATACATTCTCAGAACAAAACTTTTTTACTGAAATGTATTGATGAAAGAGGAGCAAAACAGGCTAAAGTATGTTCTTTAAGTGCTCAGCCTTGCTCTAGAGTCACCAGGAACAGCATCCAGAGCAAGACCCAGACCTGGGTAGGACCCCAGGTGCTACTCCAGCACTGGCAATGTTCTGATTCTCTGACAGAGATTAGATTACTTGGCTTCAGATTTTTTTTCCTGAATTTCATGTTAAAATTTCAGAGAAATTCATTCTGTAGACTGTGAAAGATAGTTCATACTTTTCATTAGTTAGTTTTTAAATGTGCATCAAAATATTTATCATAAGAAAAGAATTTTTAACTCACTTTTTTTTAACTCGTGTTCTGGGAACTTTGTAATGTAGCATTACTGATATTTATAATGATTCTTGGTTTTGAATTCACTTCTTTTCAGATTAATCTTTGTTTATTTCTACTTCGTGCTAGACGCTTCCTGGTGGATGATAACAAAAGCTAATAGTCTGTGGTACAGAAAAACAACTTTAATTATTGTTCTTTTTTTAATAAACTGCATACTCCTTTTTTTGTAGCAATAGCATCCGTTTGTCTTGAGTTAAAAAAATACAGGCACTAATAAATAGCAATGAATGCATCTTCTCTTGTAATTCAAATTTTTTCAATTTTTTTTTTTTTAAGAAGTAAATACTGAGTTATTTGTCTGATTTCACATGCACCAGAAATGACTGCTGTTCTTTTTCAATTGATTCAAATAGTCTGTGAAAATGTAGACAGAAACAAAAGGTCAGATACTTTTCTGTAAAAAGTACACTTTGCACTATAATTTCCATAAAAGCAATTAAATTTTGAAAGGCACCTAATCTAACATTCTTTTTTTTTTCTGATAATTTGCACTAGTTGTGAGCCAAGTTTAATTTCCTTATTCTAGCTGAGGTAGGAGCCTGAATTTAATTTACCTAATTTGGGGCTGTTTTGTGAAAGAAGAAAAATGCACTCCAGTCTGAAAACTGGCCTTTCCCTCAGAAAATGATTTGTGCGCACTTCAAGTCTTGGAAACATTCTGTTATTTGTGGTGCTTGCAGCTGTTTGCAGAAGTTGTCCACATCAGCTGAGAATCAGGTGATGTCAGTAAAATTCAGTTTTACAATGATAAATAATTTATTATCCATACTCTGTTATTCTCCTACTTATATACCTATTTGAAGGTACTGATTTCCAAGTATGTGGTTAGTCAATACTGAAGCTGAGCACAATTTCTACAACGTTTGAAAACAGGTACATTAAACAATTAGAAAATTTCCAGTCTTGTACCTGATAGCTTGAGATTGTACATCTCCCAAAAAGAAGTTGCCATCACTGCTCCAAAATCTGCATGTTATTTAGAAATAGTTGCAAAATAACATTTTCTCTGCATGTGTTTTGGTAGTCTTCAAGACGCGTCATCTACTTTAGAGGGAAGGGAAGAAATGCAGGGGGACCTGGACAGGCTGGAGAAGTGGCCCCATGTAAACCTAATTAGGTTCAACAAAGCCAAGTGCAAGGTGTTGCACTTGGGCCAGGGCAATCCCGGGTATTTATAAAAAACTCGGAGAAGATCTTCCTGAGAGCAGCCCTGTGGAGAAGGACTTCAGGGTCCTGATGGATGAGAAGCTGGACACAAGTGTGCGCTTTCAGCCCAGAAGGCCAAATGTGCTCTGTGCTGCATTAAAAAAGGATAGCCATCAGGGAGAGGGAGATGATTGTCCCCCTCTACTCTGCTTTTGTGAGGCCCCATCTAGAGTCCGGGTGTGCAGCCCCCAGTACAAGAAAGACACAGAGCTCTTGGAACAAGTCCAGAGGGCCACTACGATGATCAGAGGGCTGGAACACCTCTCCTATGAGGAAAGATTGAGGAAACTGGGCTTATTTAGCTTGGGAAGGCTCCGGAGAGACCTTCCAATACTTGAAAGGAATGTATAAACAGGAGGGGGAATGACTGCTTACATGGATGGAGAGCAATAGGACAAGGGAGAATGGTTTTAAACTGAGACAGGGAGATTTAGATTAGATATTAATAGGAAGTTTTTCACTCAGAGGGTGGTGACGCACTGGAACAGGTTGCCCATGGAGATTGTGGATGTCCCATCTGTGGAGGCATTCAAGGCCAGCCTGGATGTGGCTCTGGGCAGCCTGGTCTAGTGGCTGGAAACCCTGCACACAGCAGGGGGTTTGAAACTAGATAATTTTTGAGGTCCTTTTCAACCCAGGCTATTCTCTGTTCTTCTCTGCTTATACTGGTTACCATAGCCAGTCTTCATTAAAGATTCTTCACACACATGTTTTCTGTAACTTTATTACTGCCAACACACAGTTACTTTCTACCTCTTTTACTCCTTTTTTTTTTTTTTTTTTTTTTAAACTCAGAAAGCTACTTAGTTGTGATTTAATCTTTGTTCTGCAAGTTATTTATCCTGGTTCAAGTACCAGCAATCAAAGATTGAACCTGCACTCAGCCTTTGATCATGTTTATTTCTTGTTGCCTGTAACCCATTATCCCACTACTGGTATTTTTGAACTAAAACCGAATCCCTTCAAATCCCTGCTATTCTGTAACTCTGTGATTATGGAAAAACATTGAAATATTTGAGTTGGTAACCACATGACATACAAGTGTTATTTTGAGGAAAAAAAATTGTTTTATGAGAGGGGGCTCCTGGGACATGATCTTGAGGGGGGAAAAAAAAAAAGTGAAAATTCCTCTTGATCCAATTCAAAAACATTTAGAAAAACTGTCTCAGATTTTTCCTCAGACATGCAGCTTTTATGAACACTTTGCTTCAAGGAGTTAAAGGAAAAATCATGTTGGGTAATGAATGTTTCTTATGGATCATGATAATGAAATAAGTTGCGTTGTTAAATTGCACCTGTACTCTAACATGTGGTACAGGTAAAACTCAACATTTTCAAAGATTTCTCGTTTTCCAGACCATTTAGTTCCTCTGTGCAATGTGTAATGTAATTAGGTTCCTTGTAAAGGTCTGTTTCTTAATATACAAAAGCCTGACTTTATTCTATGCTATACTCCAGGTTGCCTGCTGGTTCTTAGCCTAGAGAATTCTGTGAGCCATCAACAAATCTATTTGGCTGCTGAAGTAAATCATAAACCCTGAGTACAGTACTTAGAGCTACTAAAAAATGTAATGTATTTATTTTTGAAAAAAATCTTCAGTGGTGCTGCTTTAAAGAAACATGCAATAAGACAAACACTTCAAATACTAGAATATGTTGTTTAAACTACTATACTGTATTCTTGGAATGTCTGTGAATATTTTTGTTTTCTATCTATCTGTTAAATAGTATTTGTAAAGTGTTTGCATATTTTTTGTTCTTTATGAACATTATGTAATATTTATTTTTGAATGAATACAAAAGGAATATATGCATATCCCCAATATATGTGCAAATACTTTATGTACAAGTGTTCACACATTCCCATAAAAATGTTTCTTGTAGTTTTGTTACTTATACCTCAAGAAAGGACCTGTGAAAGCACATAGCTATAATTTGCATTTTCATATATTATAGAGATGCATTTTATCTAAAACAATGGTTGTAATAACTGTGCAGATCACAGTACTGCAATTACAGTTTCCGAAGCTTGCATATAGAATTCAGTTACTACACAATCATTTCTGATACACTATAGATTCTGATCATGCTGTCATCTGATTTTTTTGGACCTTGGAAATAACATCTCCTTCTTGTCACTACTCATTCCCCAGTATTAGTGCACAGCAGTCTGTGTGTATTTGCATGTACACACACATATCTGTAGTCATGAAAAGATAGAGGAAACTTTCTATTTCAGAGTAGGTTATTTATTTCTCATATGCTCAACTTCATTGACTAACAAAATCTGTGCCTTCCATCCTTTTAAAGGGAGAAAATCCTTGCTTTAAGACTTCTAAATCTACTATCTACTGTTCTTTTTCTATTTATCTATTTGCACATTGCTGTAAGAAAATTGAAGTCCAAACATAAAAATGTTCTAGGCTGAAATAGTCAAGAGCGCACGTTCACTTTATAGAGTAGAAGTCAACCTAGCCACTGACTGTCTCTAGGAGCTGTAAAAACTGGGTATCTCAGAAAGCATGTGAGACCCAGACAATCATGTCATTCACTGATTCTATCAACTTTCTTGAAGAAAATCCTGGACCACTTCACTTATTTCTGACCAAGAAAATACTTGAGATGAACACTAGAGCTCTGAAAACTGAAACACTGAACACCTTTCTAATGTTACTTTACCATGATGTGGCTAACCTGGCTAAAAACAATGCAATCCACCAGCAGACAGTCTTCATTCAGTGTTTCACAAGCACTAATATTTAGCTGGAAAAATGTAAAGAAGGTTAGGGTGTTTTCTGGCCCTGGCTTTGCCTGACCTGATCTTGTATTAAGATAGGAGGGTGTGCTTTAATTTCTCATCCCTGGGATCCTGTAAGGGGAAAATATCAAGTACAAATCAAGGCAGATGTTCTAGTAAGGTTTGCAATCAGGGTGAACAGTGAGCTGAAGCAGTAGAGACCCAATTACCCCCTTCAGCATCCAGTTCAGATTGGTTGTTGCCAGACTTCCTCATTAACTCCCATCTGGGTCAGTTCAAGTAGCCTCTTACTATACTAGATTGCTCAGCTCCAGCTGCAGAAGATCACGGGGCCCCATTCCATCAAAAAACATCTCCACAGTCTGACCAGTTTATTACAAATCTTAATCAGGGAGACGGGGAAGGGGAGAATGGACACTATTATGATTTAGGGTGATGGGGAAGGGAAGGCAGGCGATAGAAAAGATAGGAAAGAGGCAAGAATTGTATAAAGCAGGGATAGTTACCACCAGGATCCAACAGGGTCCTGCCGTTCTGATGGTCCGAGGCAAAAGCGCAGAGGGAGAGCAGCAGCAGCATGGCTGGTCTTAGGTAGCAAGAAGGTGCAGGAAGGTCAAGGAATAAGACACAGGGTAAGTCTGGGAAGAAGCAGCAGGTCTCTAGTAGCAGGCCCAGGAGAGTCCATAAGCATGCAGGTATTCCGTAGTGAGGAATCTGATGGCAGACACCTCTTCTTCAGCGTGCAGGAGTCACGTCGTGGGAGAGCAGCAGCAGAGTGGTCTGCCTTAGGCAGCAAGCAGGTAGAGTGCAGAGTAAGTCCAGGAGGGGGAGGCTTCTCATGTCAGAAACCTTTCTCCTTCAGCATGCAGGTCTCAGCTCATGAGGAATCTGTTGTTGGAAAACCTCAAAAAAACCTGGTTGTTGGTCCCTTTTTTTTTTATCCTTCTTCTTCTGCCAACATGGCATTCCTGGGTGCTTGAGTAAGAGTCATGTATGGCACACCCTGAGATGGCCATCTTCCTTGAGATAAGCCCACACAAAAGAATGCTTCCCAGCCATTAATCTGTGGCTTATCTCTCTCTAGTAGCCCCGGACTTGTCCATCTGTGTCCTCAGAAAGCTTTGAGGCAATGGAATAAAAGAATAATGTCTTACAATTGTGAAAGCAGTTGAATCTTCATTATTAGATATCAATTAATATGTAATTCATTAACAGTTCAGTCAGTGTATTTTTTCCTGATGTGAAATTCTGACTGTTTTGATCAATGACATAAATAATGAAATATAGTTGCTGTTCACTGGGCAGCTGGATATATCTTAGGATCCAAATTGTGTCTCAGGTGTTCATCACTACAAAAATGAGATTCATTTATCACAAGTATTCTGCAAAGCTCATTTAAACTATGCTGTTTTCATTAATTTTCTTATCCATTATTAGAGTCAGTCCTTCAAATGTCCTTTATGTAGGGGATAAAAATGCTTAAAAGAATTGAACGCTGTTTATACAATTACAAAAAGTTTTATTAGAAAACTGAACTTTTAATCATGAAAACCCAATTGATTTTACTTCTCAGGAAATAATTACAATTGTAAGACTTGCGAAAATTTACATGTAGTAAACCTTGTTTATTTTCCTACTGCCGTTTAGGCAGCAGAAAATTGAAAGGGTAAATCACATTGCCATGTATTTCATTAAGGAATTTTTACATACAAACTTGACCTGACTGAACGTTATGGACTAAAAGTTAGATTTTCAGTTAAATTCTGAGATTTGAAGTTAATAGAATAAACAAAGAAAAGGTTGTGAATAACGGCTACATAAAAACATATTTTACTATTTCTTTCTCTTTTCGTTAAAAAAAAAAAAAAAGAAAAAAAATATCTAATGTGAGATGTTAAATTGCAGTAATTTAAATGATGGGTTATGAGTCTTCTTTTATTTAAAAACTAATGTATTTATGGTGTATTTCAATTTAAGATATCAGTATACCTGCTATTTAATGTAACCAATTATAGTATGAATTATAGTGAAGCAATAAAGGAAATCAGTACATTTCAAGAAATATTCATTAGAGATTTGATTAGATAAGTCATAGACAAACAGTTGTAAATGAGATTGTTCTAGTTAAAAAAAAAAAAATGGTATTTTTTGCATTGGGGATGATTTTATGCTAGCCTTGTGGGCTGGTAGATACAGCTCTACCTTGTGCCTAAGATGCTCAGGTTTATTTTTTAGGGTTTTTTGGGGCGAGGGTGAGGGGAAGGGTAAGGAGGGCAGGGGGATTACACTGTATCAAAGGAGAAAAAAGAAAGAAATGAAAATTAGTAAATAGCAACGAGCACTTAAAGGAGGGAAAAGGAATATGTAGGCCTCTCTGAAAGTAACGTCTTCTATTTATTTCCATGGAAACTACAACATATACAAAGAACACAATAACACTACTGATAGAGCAAATTCTCAGCTACAAAACTCTATTTTTCAACACAGTTACCACTGTTAGCTGTGCAATTTCACTAGCAGTGTGCCACTAGTAAAAAATCTTCACCAGTAGAGGTGACCCACTGCCATTGTTGCCACCGCTGAAATGCACAACCCATCAATTCACTGTGCTCACATCCACTGTCTGGTCTCCATCAATGCTCAACAATGTCAGTGGGTGCCATTATTTTCCCATGGAGCAATTCAATTCCACACCTTTGCTTCATATTCACTTCCATGTCAGATTCCAATTTGTCAGACTGCCCCTCTGCTGCCATATGTCAAATGGCAACAAAATGTAATGGAATATTGGTGGTTATGTTTAATCTCTACTGCTGTGCAACCAACATTTGCCTCTGACATTATGGGCAAACATAATAAAACAGCCCTCTTATTTTCTATGACCTAAGCATGAACTACAATTGATTTTGGTCTTAGTATATGACAAATAACTGTGTTCTTTATCACCTATCTATTACCTAGGTGACAACATCCAATAGTTTCTTTCTTTTTGTTATTTTTTTTTTCTTTTTTTTTTTTTTTTAACTGTTATAAATTAAGCAAATCTCATTTCTCAAATTAATTACATGAATCTGACACAAAATTTCTGAAAGAAAATCTTGGGAAATTTAGAACTGGTTGCAATTCTGAATATTCAAATTCATGCTGTTTTCGCTTTGGGGCCTTCCCATGCTGCCTTTGATTTCATAAACAGTGCAGAGAGGGAATTAAGTTGTCCCATGCAAGCTGAAAAGTGTCTGAGTGCTTGAGGAAGTCTCATGCTGTGGAGAAAAATCTCTCTGAAACTCTCAGGCTGCAGTACTTTCTACTCCATAAAATTGAGAACCTTGAGTACTACAGGTCTGAAAAGTGTAAGAGACTCATCTTGAGAGGTGGTTCTCTGCACATTCAGTTTCCTGGTTACAAAGCCCAAGCATCCATTGTTCTCTGTTTCTACTGCAGGATGCTGCTATTGCTTTTAGTTGTCTAATTTGCTTCACAGTGGGGGAATGATACCTGCTGTTCCAAAAGGCTCATTTCAGTTAAACTGCACATACGTGATGTTCAGCAAGAGTGAAATAGTGCACTTAATTTCATTCCAAACACCTGTCAGCATTGCAGCCCACTTCAAAACATTGTTGTCTTCTTAACTGATAAATACACACAAGCAAATTGTTGGAAGCCCTGATTCTTTGAAGATTCATGCTCACGCATAGCTTCAGACAATTAGTGGTCCTGCTGAAATTGATGGAACTGCACTTAGACTTTAATCTTGGCTCCACTAAAGATATTTTCAAATTTTCCACTGACTTGAATAAGACCAGATTGCTCTCAAAGCATTTCATGTATTCCACGCTGTGTTATAACAAAGAAGGAAGCCAAGTTTGTGAAACCCAATGAGATCTTATCACTGAACTGTTTTGCTGTTGTTGTTTGGTTGTCTTGTCTGTTTGTTTGTTTGTTTATTCAAAGACTGCATTCAAATCAACCTATAGAAAGAAAGGCCCTGGTCCAACTTTCAGACTTTTCATGTTATAATTTACTGCACCTTGTTAGTTTTTTCTTTTTAATAGATTTCTGCTGGCTTTTTGTGAAAGCATTTATTGTGTTTCCTTGTTAAAGATGGTCTCTACCTAGAGAAATGACTGCTCTGACTTGGCATTGTGTCCCAGATGTCATGATGAAATTCTTTTTCCTGCTTGCACTATTTGTACTGTTCACCCTTTCAGTGCCTTCCCTTTCACTATCCTGGTAGGTAAGGCTTTGTCCAAGTTCTTCTAGACGTAGACTATGCAGCATTTGTTGAAGTTCAATCTATTGGTCAGAGTTAGCAAAAAATAAGTGAATAAACAAATCATGATAATAGTCTTGATTATGTGACTGGAAGACAGATTATGAAGAGAGGAAAAAACCCAGCAAAATAATAGTTATTTAACAGGATGCATTATCCTTGGCTCAGATGAATCTCTCCCTTACCTGAGACCTGTCCTAAGCTATTTTTACACATAGAGATATTTGCTGCCCTTCATCAGTCATTGAGCAGATTGCCTTTAACATCAACCTATCTACTTGTGCTTCCCATGGTGTCTACATTCTCTTTGCTTGTCCCCTTTTCAAGAAGGATTTATTCTTCCACTAATTTCATGTTATGTGTCTGTAGCATTCAGGATAGTAGGAATTTATTTCCAGTGGTTTTTCAGAACACTTCTCCTCTCAGCAGCAATGGTACATATGCTGAGCTGCTCTATCAACAGAAATACAGAATTCAGAGCTTATCTGAAAGGTGTTACTTTGCTAGAACATCTTTAAGACAAAAAATGATGTCTTGTATATATAGTTTACATGTAACCATATGTAATAAAATGCATATAAATTAAACCTTTTTAAAACACTTCTCCCCTACTCTCAATTAAAAAAAATAAAAATAAAAAAAAAATCACAGAAAAGTAAAGACTTGTTTTTCTTCAGTTATCTCCTCCAAAATCTATTTTCCAAATTTTAAATACTGCTGCATTAGCCATTCTATTCCCTAAAGTCAATTCAAATAAAGGGCTACTTTTAAATTTATTCCAGAGAGTTGGTTACTGTAGCTGGTCACAGTGGGCAGTATGTGGGATTTTTAAGTGTTTGTCCACGATGGCAAACATTAACAAGCAGATTACTCCATGGTTTAATTGTAAGAGGTTATCCAAATAACATGCCTTCAGAACTATCTTTCCAAGCACAGCCTGCTGTAGAATATCTATTTTGTCCAGTGCATGGGAGGAATTGAAGGCTTCATCTCATTTGTGAAGCTGGGATCAGCCTGTGGTGATCTTGCAACCCTTGCTTAATTAATCCCACTTTGGCTTTAGACTTGCATCTCTGTTTGGCACAGCAAGTGCAGCTGTGCTCTGACTGCTGCTGGAAGCAGACATAACTATCCGCAATGCACTAAGGTTTTCCTACTGAATATTTATTCTTTTGACTCATTTCATAGTTAATATGTGGAGGCATTTGTGACAGGTTACTACTTGCTGACTGATTGGCACAATTAATTTCCATGTTCCAGTTGAGCTACAATCGTGAAATACAATTTGCTCATTCATTATCGGCATATAAGAGAAAAAAAATCTCTCATTTGAAAACTGACCTTTTTGTTAGAGATTGTCAGTCCTCAGGCTGAGATTTTAACATATTCAGGTGGCTTCCTACATATTAGGTAGTACTTTTGAGAAACTGATCTGTATCCTCTATGTACACATCACAATTCAGGTTAACGATTTTGGAGATCCAGACTTGTTAAACATACAGAGAATTCTAATCTACTTTTTTTTTTTTTTTTTTTTGCATCATTCTATACTCTGTTGTGCTACATCATGGCTCCAAGTAGGATTTACTACTGCAAACATGATTTTGTACCTGTGCAGCTATCTGACTTGTACACAAACTTGCTCATTTCTGTTCAACTTAGAACATAGATGGTGCTTATTGAGTCTCTTCTCATATGATCTTCATTTCCAGAGTTTACAAAGGACTATTAATGCTTTCTTGAAACAAGAGGAGTTGTCTGTACTAGACTTTCTTGTTGAGAAGAAGAATGACATACTGAAAGATAGTAGGGAAAATATTTAATCATTTTCTTTGCTTACCTTTTTTGAAATCAAGAATCACTTGAATTTAGAAGAGGTTGGAGTAGATGGCAGACCAAGGAAGTCAAGTAACTATCAAATAATACACCTGCTACCAAACTTCTGAAACATTTACATCATTAACTTTTTCTTTTGTTGACTGTTCTGTATTGTTACTCTATTGGAGACTCAATCAAACAGCACTGTTTTGGGCCAGACAATTCAGTTCAAGGACCAGAATGATTTCTGATGAACTCCGCAAAGAGTGTGATTTATCCATTATGTTATTTACTCATGAAATTGTGTCTACTCCAGCTCACAGGGTGACAGAGACAAACTCAAAGCTATAAGAAGTACAAAACCAAAAAGTTTATTTTCTGTCTTGGCCACAGAAACTGAGATATAGATAATGTTCCATATTTTACTACTAAACTTACTGCATATATTGAGGATTTTTCCTTTTTTGTCACTTGAAAGATTTAATTCACTTTTTACTGAAGGAAAATATTTATATTGCTTTAAATTAACCTACTTTTCTCATGATGTAACATAAATGAGTGTTACAAAGAAAAATTAGTATTTCCTGTGTACAGAAACTTTTAACTCTTAGATGGAAACTAAAAAAGATCAAGTAAAGCATAAGCCAATGTTATTTTTTTTTTTAATTATAATCTTTGTGTACAACAAATGAAACCCCTGCTTTGTGACACAACACACAGAAATGATTAAGCCAGAACTAAATGAAAAATTACTCTACTGTACAAAGCACATATCTTACTACTGAACTTGAATAGAAATAAACAGCTTAAGTTGTTAATGAGCTGCAGGCAACCACTCAGTTTTAAAACAGAAAAAATGAATACGGAGAATTTTATACCTGATAAGAAATAATATTGAGCAAATAAAAAGACATATGCTATCAAATAAGTAATATTTTTTCCCATCTCGCTTAGTAGTAGAACCTGTGTAGAACGTTGATTCAGATAATTTGAGTTAACACTCGTGATTATATCACTGTGTAAACAAACTGGATCTCAGTGCATAACAATGTCTTATATTGATTCAATATACCCATATTGAATCCATATACCCATATCCCACTGAAAATCCCTAAACTTCTTTTTGTTAGAATTTTATATTTAGTTCATAATTGTATATTCTTTAATTACAAGTTATTTACTTTATTGCTAGTTTTTTGTTTGTTTGTTTGTTTTTTATTCGTTTGTTTTTCCTAGTAGAGGTAATATAGAGGTAATTATTGGAACTGAAACTGTTCTACTCATCTGAAAATATATACATCAGTTTCAAGGTAGCTTGATAGTAACTTTAACTATTTGAGATGTTTTTTGGCCTACCCTTCGGCTTCCAGTTCTTTGCCAATTAGTCATACCTCCTCCATTGAACTGGGCTATAGGTTGAAGTTGCAATTGTTACTAAAAGTCATTTTAAATGACAGTGATATCATTTTATTGTCAAGACAAGTACTTAAAAGATGACTGCATTTGATTGAGAGGGAACTAATAAATGTTTTGAAATAAATCAGGTAAAGGATGGGTTGAACTGAGGTAGGATAACAACATGGGAAGGTTGTTAACACAGTTCTTTGTAAATCTTTTCTCCCACTTCTTACCTCAATCAATTGGGTGGGTTTTTTTTGTGTCTTATATGGCTAGAATTCATAATGTACAGATACTTTTTCCACCAGATATTTTCCAAAAGATAAATGTCTTGTCTATTGGGGAAAAAAAGAAAAAAGAAAAAAATGAAAAAAAAAAAAAAGTATTAGACTGCAAAGTGACCAGGAAGTTGAAAGGCTAAAGCTGAGTTAGAAATGGACTGAGAGCTATGCTTAAGGGATACTGAAGAGTGTGAAGTGTAGATTGCCACCTCTTGACAGGTTAATTTTCTCTGGAGAAAACTGAAAACAAGAATTCATGCAATGCTAGAAACTATTGTTACAGTTAGTAGAACAGTAAAAGGTATAATTTGGGGACTTAATATTTGTGATTGGTTATAGGAATCACATTGAATTAATCTATAAAGTGAGTATTGCATAGTTTTCTTTTTCTTGGAAGGTTTCTTATGTGGGAAAGATTCAATGGAAGTGATTTATGTTCAGCACAAGTATTTTCCTGTGTCTCAAAGATACAAACAGCAGTGCTGGTGAGTGAGACAACTCACACTTTGAAAGACAGGGCATGCTGAAAGCTAGTTGGTCAGGTCTCAATGATGTCTTGTAATTTACAGAGTAAATGTGAAATTGTAAATGTGATTATGTTCATAATAATTATCTAAACATTTTAGTATATTTTGGAAAGAAACATGTGAGGATTGCCCCATTTATAAATTTCTAATATGAATTGCTTGGAATTTACTTTTTCTCAGTGACTAATGTTTTTCTTCTAATCAGTTAGAATGTGGATGGTTCTAACCTCTTTTTAACCTCTTCCATGTTGCCAAAGATTATAAACGGTTTCCAACCATACTCTCATTAAAAAGGTTGATTCAGTGTTATGACTATTACATTAAGGTGATAATGTTTACTATGTGAGAACTTCTAAAATTCAGCATTAATTTACTAAACTACCTTTGAATTTAAACACCATATTGAGTCATGGTGTTCTGGAATCTGGAAATGATTCAACATAACATAAAAAAAAAAAAAAAGTACATTGACTCTCTTTTTGGTAGCTTTTTATGAAGCAATGATGGTAGGTCTCCGCTCCATCTAAGTCACCTGCTAGTGAGACTCAGTAGAGATTCCAAACATGGTTCAAGCTAGGCAGGATTAAACATGTCTGTTATCTTAAAAACAAGTACCTACATCAGAGATCAGACAGGACAGCAGACACATATTTGCTCCTTCCTGTTTAAAAGTGTATCTGCTGGTAAGGATACACTGACTCCATTTACAGGAAATAAGTCCACATGGTAAAAAATAATTATTCAAGTAATTGTATGTGATTTTATTTGCAATCTTTTCCTACTACAGCTATGTCCTTTTCTTATGAAAGCAGAGTCTCCTTACCTTTATGGAAAAGAACTTTCAGGCTTGTCTATTGGCTAGCTTCCTGTATTGTTCTGCGAATTTTCTCTCATTTCCAAGAGATGGTTAAACTTCTTCCATCTAGTGTCCATTAGTGCAGATAATATTTGGACTTTCTAAAAATAAGCATTCCCATTGTGATGTGGCTTTGAGGTTTGTGTAGTCCTTCTTGTGGCTTGAGTTTATTGAAAGGCATCTTTCAGAAATCTGAAATCATTTGTAATTTTATTGTACTAGAATGATAGAAGCAAAGGGATTGTTTGCTGCTTTATTAAATTCACTGAAATACTTTCACACTGATATTAAAAATAAATATATTCAGTTCCGTACTATGATTAAATAAAACAATTATGATCTATAGCTGGAGTGGAGGTTTTCACATGTGGCATATTGCAAACATTTGAGTATTTCTACTGGAAATGTACAATTCCTTGGTGTTAGAATGGGTTGGAAGTAAGTCAAATTTTATTTAAATTTAAGACTTTTATATTATTTTTTACATGTGGGGGCTCATGTTTATTGATAAGAAACAGTTAAGAGGTTATTCATCTCTTCCTTATCTTCTGTGCTACATCAGACTATAGCAAGTACTCATTTTCTGCGTAATCTTCACTTTATATTTTTCAGACTAATGACACAATTAAAACAATAAATTGCTTTATTTACTTTTGCTTTCAAAGGCTGTTTAGTGTAGTACAATACTAATGTCAAGTATTGCCCAAATGCACAAAACTTATATTTCAAAGACCAAAATAATAGCTTTTTACAAACTCTTTCATATGTTTGGTAGGATTTTTTTTTTACCATAGAAAATAGGCTTCCTGGTAATTTCTTAAGTTGTTAAATACTTCCAAACCTATAGAGTCTTTCGTATCCTGAAAGGTGTCCTGAAAAGTAGCTGTATTGTATGTTTTTGTTTGGTTGGTTTGATTTGGTTTAATTATTATGTGAGAGAGATGAATGTATTGTTTTCTCCTTTCTTTGGTGATTTAGTTATGATTATCTTCAAGAGATATACAACAAAGATATCAAGTGGATATAAAATAATATGCAATTATTAAAGCAAAATAGCAAGCAGTAGTTAACAAAGATAAGAAAGAAATTAACCTAGGGCTGGAAAACTTCCTTTTAGTCCTTATTAAACTCATTGTGCTCTGTAATCTGTTTTTCATCTTCCTAATAAAAAAATAAATAAATCAATAAGGACTTATAAAAGGGCATATTTTGGTAACATGACATGTAATTAACTGGATAGTTATGTGCTGTATCTCATATTGATATTGTGGAAGCCACTCATTGGCCGATTTTCTGTCCTCTTCTAAAGCTATAGTAGATTATTTTGGGAAGGTTTCATTGAGTTTTCTTCTATAAAAATTAAAATCAAAATAAAATTCTCTAATACAGTTAAGAGAAGACTAAAATTAGGCTAATGTAAAAGTTTCTTTTGTTCTCGAGGGAGAAACATTAATCCTTTACATGACTAAGAAGTTTTGGAGCTGAGGTGAAACTCTGTCCTGCAATTATAACCAAGTTATGTAGCTGGGCTCCAGAATTGTAGAACATTATATTTATGAGACACTTTTTCTTAATGTTACTTTAGATTTTATTATTATTTGCAGACTTCTATTTTAAATAGGATACCCCACCCCAAGATACACAATATTTTTTTTAATATTCTTTTATAATCTATTGTAAATAAGATAATGCTTTTAAATTCTTTTTAACTAGTGTCATAAACAGCCCAGAGCAGAATAAACATTGATCCAGGAAATCCAGCTATAAACAGAAAAATATGAAAATATAGGCAGCAAAATAACCTGCTCAAAAAGAGACAAAATTCTTCATTGACATTTCTGCTTGACTTCTACCTAATTAGACTTGAGCTGTATTGTTTGCTGCATTGTTTTTTATACTTTCCCAAGAGCAAAATCTTACTATTATACAAACATTTCTGAATTTATGATTTTGATAAACATGTTATCAGTCATATGTAAAGGGTCATAAATTCCTATTTTTCCTTCTTTTAAGCTGCGTATAGGAATAAAGCACTTAAGGAATACAATGAAGACATGATAAAGTAGCCAGATGATTTATTTGTTGGCTTTTGTCCTGAGGTTGCCTTTATACATGGAAAACTCTCATTTTAATCATTTTGAGATATATATATGTATATATTTAATTATTTTTTTTTAAAATGAAAACACTTCCTTACCCATGAAATCCTTGCTCTCTTCACTCCAATTACATCAAATCACCATCCCCAGCTTGCACTGGCATTTTCTGTGGTGTGCAATTAACAGAGTAATTATCACACTTACTTAGAAAAGTTAATCCAATTCAAATCACCCCACGTGAACAATTCAGACTTGCATTTGAATTAACAGTGTGATGTTGTCTAGATCATCACATGGTGCAAAGTATTTTTAAAGTTTTGGGATCAGGAGTAGGTTTATATTCAATCAGGCAAACAAGCTGTACCCTGATAACTGTTAGAAGCCACTTGAGCAACATAAATTAAATATATGATAATTCAAGTTTAAGAGAAATCTATTGTTTCTAATCACCTCACTATCATTGTTTATAACAGCTTATTACAGCAACTCTGAAAAAAAGCCTATTGAGTTTATTGTGATATATTTCATGTTTATGAATCACAGTAATGTTTTCTACAGTAATATAGTACATGCTGATTCCTCTGCTGAGTTTAGAGTATCAGGGTTTGTAGGGGTTTGTATAATATGAAATAAGATACTACGGATATTTTTCTCTTTCTCAAGATGTTGTATTTCTCTTTAATTTATGCATCTGTATTTTTGCAAAGCTTTTTTAGAAGTAATTTTTCTTATTCTGTCAAAATTGTTTTTCAGGAGAATGCAAGGGGTGTTTTTTTCCCTGCTTCCATAAAAATTGACTGTCATCTTCAGTACATTTATCTGTACATTACAGAGTGTTTACCCTTGGGATTTGACAGTGCTGCTTGTTACCTTGATACTAATTCCAATTTGAACAGAATAAACACTGAGTTGAATACAATGCTGTATATTATTCCAGTAGATGCATTTATTATTAAATTAACTGGAAGGCTTGTCAGGATTTCTTTGTAAAAGGACCCTATAAAATTCTGTAATCAATAGCCATGGTAGCTTTTTTTCAGTGTGCGTAAAGGCATTTTCTATGTTGCTTTTGTTGTTTGAGTAACTTAAAAATAACAAATGAAATGAGTAGGAGTATGAAATCATATTGATATAGCTGACCTAAAAAGGATGCATTTAATGGAAAACAAGAAATGAAAGAAATGGAATAAAGAAAGAACACTTCAGGTCAAACAATGAAGAAGAGAAGCTCAAAATTCTACTATTAAAAATAATGGAAATAATATTATGTGATTAGAAATAATATTCCACTGTCATTCGCTTGCACTGCGTAATTGTAAGCTTTCCAGAATCACTTGAGAGTAAAAGATTTGGAAACATATTTGCAGACTTCAATCACAGAAAACGTACTATAGAATTTGAAGTACTTTGCTGTCACGTCTAAGAGACATGGTAAAGGTTCTTTGGAGATTATAATAACAGAAACATCATTTTCAAAAGGATATGTGCTACTACAACCTGAAGGAGCACAAGTACATGGGATCTGACGAGACTGATCCACAGGTTCAGAGGGAAATGGCAGATGAAGTTGTCAAGCCACCATCCATCATATTTGAAAGGTCATGGAGTCTGCTGAAGTTCCCACTGATTGGAAAAGGGGAAACATAACCCCCATTTTCAAGAAGGGAAAAAGAAGATCCAGGAACTACAGGCCAGTCAGTCTTGCCTCTGTGCCTGGCAAGATCACGGAGCAGATCCACCTGTAGGCCTTACTAAGGCAATTAGAAAATAAAGACAAGGTGACTGGTAGTAACCAAGGGCAAGTCATACCTGACAAACTTGGTGGCCTTTTATGATGGAATTAGTGTCAGTGGTTAAAGAAAAAATAACTGATGTATTCTGCCTGGACTTGTGCAAAGTGGATGAACCATTCACTTGATAAAGAACTGGCTGAATGGTAGTGCTCAGAGTTGTGGTTAATGGCCCAGTGACTTAGTGGAGACCGGTGATGAGTGGCATTCCTCAGGGATTGGTGTTGGGACCTGGACAGGCTTGAGAAGTAGGCCCATGCCAACCTCATGAAGTTCAATAAGGCCATGTGCAAGGTCCTGCACCTGGGTCAGGGCAATCCCAAGCACAAATATAGGTTGAGCAGAGAATGGCTTGAGAGCAGCCCTGAGGAGAAGGATTTGTTGGTGTTGGTTGATGAAAGATTCAGAGTGAGCTGGCAATATGTGTTTGCAGCCCAGAAGGCCAACCATATCCTGGTCTGCATCAAGAGAAGTGTGATCAGCAGGTTAAGGGAGGTGATTCTGCCCCTCTAATCTGCTCTCATGAGATCCCTCCTGGAGTACTGCTTCCAGTTCTGGACCCCCAACACAAGAAGGACATGGAGCTGTTGGAGCAGGTCCAGAGGAGGGCCGTGAAGATGATCAGAAGGCTGGACCACCACCTGGAGCCTGGAGAAGAGAAGGCTCTGAGGGGACCTTACAGTAGCTTTCCAATACCTCAAGGGGAGGCCTACAAGGAAAGCTGGGGAATGGACATTTTAGAAGGCCATGTAGTGACAGGACAAGGGAAAATGGCTTTAAACTGGAAGAAGGTAGATTTAGACTAGATATCAGGAAGAAATACTTTACTGTGAGAGTGGTGAGACACTGGAACAGGTTGCCCAGCAAGTCTGTGGATGTCCCTCCCTGGAGGCATTCAAGCCCAGGCTGGATGAGGCTGTGGGCAACCTGGTCTAGAGGGAGGTGTCCTATAGCAAGGGGATTTAAACTAGATGATCTTAAAGGTCTCATCCAACCCAAAATGTTCTATATAATACTACAAACTGATATTTTCCAAATAAATTTTATTTCTGAAATTCATATTTGGCTTTTAGTTTAATATTGGCAAAAATACTTTCACATGTTTCACAGAATTTTGAGTGATTGTTTTCTTTTGGTGGGAAATGACAAGCTTGTGTGGGGTTTTTTGTTTGTTTTTTTTGTTGTTGTTGTTGTTGTTTTTTACATTTGTTTTGTGTTCTTTGTATACCTGGAGGACATACATAGTGAAGGTAATGTTGTACTGACTCAGTTTATGGTAAGCTAAAATTGGCTGCATAAAGAATTAATGTGAAATAGTAGTGCATTCTAAAATTACAAACTTAACTGTTCTAACTTTTTCTCAAATAGCTTATAAACTGGAAAAAATGGCATGAAACATTATTTAAAAGCTGCGACTCCTGGAGTGTAATAAAGGAGGTAGTACCTCATTCCATAGATTGAAAATATCAAATATTTGCCTCTGAATAGAATCCAGTACAGTTCAGCTTTCTGAAAAAGTTATCATGAGGCTCTCATCTACATCTCTTGCCCTACATGCAGGAATTGAGGAAATCAAACATTTCCACTCAGTGGTAACAAAACCTCTTACTGAATGGCTGAAATGCAGCAACAGTCACCTGAAAAGCATCTATGGCACAGACCCCTCGACTAATTAATGGGCATTTATTCTCTTGGATTTCTTATTTTTTAATTAGTTATTAGTAGGAGAGACTCCAGTCTTATCTGGAGTAAACACAGCTTCTGCAAGAGTCTTTGGGAAGTAACCTTGACAAAAGTATTCTGGAAATCTGAGTGAATGATATCAATTAATTAATGCTCATCAACTTTTTCTATGTGTAAACTGATAGATTTTGTGGGAATTTTGAGTATAAAAGCCATGTGGAATTTTTCTAAATATTTCACACCAGTGCATTCTGGTGTCTGTCATAATTCCTACCTGTTTTCCTGGTAGGATAGCCAGTATAATAGTCTGTAGCCCTTTTAGTCCTTATAGGTATCCTTTCTCAAGAGTTATATCTTTTCAGTCTTTCAATCCTCTTGTCACAATGTCTGATTCGAGCAGTAGTTTATATATCTCAGTTTGAAACTCAGTAACTTCATACTGGAGTTCCTTTGCTCTTGCACAAATTACCTGATCCTGACAATTGCTACTGCTTGATTTATTAATTTGTGCTAAAACCTCTTCTATTGACATTTTCCTTCTTTTGGAACAGCTTCTCCATCTCATCCCTTGTGAAGAAGGGAACCTTTCTGACCTTCTCCATAGTGAGCACTGATGAAAGGATTCACTTATCTCTTCTGCAGTGCTCTCACCTTTCTTTAGTGATCCTTTTGTATCTTGGTAATTTACTTGATCCACTGACTTTTCAGTCATCCTACTTCTATCCTTGAAAACCATTTTTATTATTAGTTTTTATACTTTCTGCAAGTTTCATACTAAAGTCTTGCTTTGCTTTGGTCTTCTGTTTAACTTGCAAGTTCCTTTTCTCATTTGGCTATAAATTCCATTGTTTACCCTTTTGATATGTTCCATCAATATGCTGCTTTTCTGTTCATTTTGTTTTTTTTTTTTTTTTAATTGTTGAAAAAATATTTATTCAGAGACTTTCAGGTGTAATAAGCACCACCTCTAACAGTCACCTTTACAGTCATCTAAAGATATGTATTTGTCACTCTGTAGAAAGGTGCAAAATATAAATACTAAAAAACCTGGGAATAAGGAATCTGTGACGGGTATACATGAGTTTGCAATCCCATGTCTCACTTCAGGTTCTGGAGAAGTGCGTAATTTGAACTTCTATTTTTTTGTTGATTTCTAAACATCAGATAGTCATTGAGCAAAGTTTATTTTAGGATTTTACTTCCAGGTATTTTTTAATGTACACAATTATTTTTTACTTTTATATCAATTTATCCTCAGTCCTCCAGACTTCCTTGGTAACATTTTCATCCTTATAATGGCATGTCCCTAATTCTTGCCTGGATAGGACTACTTGTTCCTATCATTTTAATAATGAAGTCTGACCTGATTTCTTTTGTCTGATATGTTCTGTGGTATGTAATTTCACTGGCATTCTGAAGTCCAAGTCTTTAGCGCGTGTACTGTAGAGCACATTAGCAAAGATTTAGATAGGAACAGAAACTGTGAGCAGTTTCAAATTTCCAGTGGAGTTTACAGGGATCTTTTCAATACAATTTTTTTTCTGATGATATTTTTGTAATTTTTTTTCATTCATATTCTCAGTTTGCCTACAGATTTTCTTGCATAAGTTATCTTTCTTCCTAAAGCAAATTATCACTTAAAAAACTATAGAACTTGACAATATAAAATGGAAAGCATAATTGCAACTGAAGATGAAAATATTTTAGTGATAGTATAGCTCATTGACACTTGAAAGTGCAAAATTTTAAAATATTTTATTACATAGCTGAGCAAAATTGATTCAGATGCTATGAAAAACTGACTCACATCTTCCTTTTTTAAGTATCAAGACATAACAGCTGTGTCTGAGTGGAAAATACTATCAGTACTACCATTCTTTTTCTTAGATTTATGAAAAGCACCTATCTTGTTTTATAGGCATTGTAAAATTGTATTTCAGGAAATTGAATATCTTAATAATTTCTCCAAATCTAAGGCCAAAGACAGTCAGAGGGAAGTTGCTTGACAGTAACTGATTATAATGATGTTTGCAGGACCATGGACATAAATTACATTTTAAAACACTGATTTCTGTCCTTTGTTTATTGTTGCTGTGTTTCTTAGAGAAGACCTTTAAAATAACCACAGTACTTACCAGTTCTTGAAAATTACCTTCCTCTCTGCTACTGAAATCACTTGTAAACTAGAATGAATGGGTAGCAGATAATGAAGCCTTATCAAATGACATTGGAATCTTAAGCACTAGAGAAAGAATAGAGGAATTATAGTTAAAAAAAGGACAGATAAGTATGAACTGTGGAAAGAAACTCCCTAAGAAATACAGTGCATGCCATAAATTTTAGTTGACATGTATAAATACCTGTGAATGTGATCTGTGGTTACACCACGCATGAATTATTGACTTTCTTCACTTGTGAAATAAAAATCATTTATAGTGTAATGTTTCTTACGTACAGCTAGAGGCTGTCAGGTGACATGTGGAAATCAAACTCTATAACAACAGAGTAGTTATAAAGCAGGTATGTTTAATCAGTGCTGCACACATGCCAGATGCAGAGGGGTATTCCCATCTAGCCTGTATACCAGAGGGCAAGAAAGGCACATACTTAAAGAACAAGCTGCTTACATATGCATTACATTTCCAAGGAAAGGTTGGGTTATTACAATGAGTCCCAAAAATGATTGATATTTTCCCCTGCCCCAAATCTCGGATCTTTTACGCATGCATGGTAACTCTTGATGGTCCCTGGTGGTCTTTTGATGAAGGCTGTATGTCTTGCTGCGTACTATTTGACCTGAGTCAAGTTGGAGGTCAAGTAGCTCTGGCCAGTCATCTTATCAGATACAACTCCATCCACCAATCTGCTGCTTCTTCGTTAATTTGTGGTTTCACTGTCTGAGCCTGCTACCTTGCATTCCAGAGATAGGTTAGCTAATAATGTTATTTTTAGAAACAGGACACCACTGTCTGTACTAACTGTCTAAGTCTGTAGAAAAGCATCTGGTATCAGGGGCCAAAATCTGGTCCTGATCAGCAAGGTCAGAGCTGTAGCTGCCGATTCACCACCCCATTAAGGCACATAACTGTTAACCTAACTTATCTTCCATAATTCACAGGTATACCTGCTTACAGTCCCATGCAAGAATAAAGGAGCAATTAAAAGTAATTTATATTGAAAATATCTTCTGTGTGACTGAAAGAAAAACCTTTTATTTCTGAAGAACATGGTCTAATTCTTGAGCTTAGGCACAGCCTAGTGCACAAGCACAGTCTGCTAGAAATCTCTCATGCTTGATTTTCAGTTCACTCCTTATCCAGCCCCAGACTGCAGTTTTTCTCTAGCCAGTGTTCTTGGGCTAAGATCCACATTGATTTATATTTTCTGTACTTTCATCAACTGTGTGGGGAGTGCTGCAGGAAAAATCTACACTGGATTTCATCATTCAATGACATTTTTCTTATGGGCTAAATACAACACAACCTGTTCTCCCACATCACATTCAAAAAAAAAAAAAAAAGTTATTTTTTTCTCCATTCTAGCCTTGAGATGACAAAGTAATCTTTTCCACCTCTCATGGATATTGCTTCCTATCATTCTGTACATTTTTATTTTCCTAGCTAGAAGAAATTATTTGCTAGGGGTTACCTATTAAATTAAAAGTAGCAATCAAAAAGCCAAAACCCCAAAACCTAGTCAAATTTTTTATTTGACCATTATACAATAAAGTAATGAGAGTTTTCAGACTCTCAAGAGGAATCAGTAATTAGAATGACCTCAGCTGATCACAGCAGATGAACTTACGGCAATTTAGCGTGATGCAAATATTTAAGCCAACCTGAGAAACCTTCTTGAGCACACATAGTTCAAAGAATATTCACTTTTATGTCTTTTTTGTGACAATCAGAAAGAGAAGGGGAGAAATAGTAGTAAAGAGCAAAATACCTTCTGGTGTAAACTTTGAGACGTGCTGAGTCAACAGAAGTTTTAAAACCACTCTGACAATGTGAAGCTTCTAGCTGAGCAAATCTGTTCGAAGGATCACAGTAAAAATCAACATTAACATTTTCTCAATTTTGTCATTCTTTTTGCCATTTATCTTCTTCAAAAATGTGCTTATATGAAATGATGTTCATTCTGAGATTGAAGGCACAATATAAAGGCATACAGTGCTTAGGTAGTGGGATTTAGTTGTCTTTACCTTCATTCTGAAATGCTGCCAAGTAAGAAACTATGATGAACTGAAGCTGAAAGGCACTTGAGTTTTAGCATTGTACTGTTTTGTCAGTGCTGACTTCCCTTGGATAATAACATATTTTGAAGCTCATGGGGGAATTTAAGGATGTAGATGAAGGAGAAAAAAATATGCAATGAGGAAAAATAAGTTATCAATACATAAGGTCTACATATGCAGTGAGTAGATATGGTTCGTATTTGTTGTTTTGTGTCTTCTGCATTGGCATATTATCAGCATGAAAAGAGTGATTAGAGTACTGAATTTCACCTTGCTACTCCCACTTGCAGCTCATAGCTTGCAGCTGGTATATGTGTGAAAGGAGAATCAAGCTCTGCTATTTAAAGTAGCCATTTTATGGAACATTAAATGGTTATGGAATAGCTGTGGGTGGCAAATGGTCAGAAACATGGAATATTTGCTATGGGAAGCACTAGCTGTTTGGTTTTTTGTGTTTGTTTTGCTGTTTGTTTGTTTTTTTTTTTCCATGCCAAGTAGTCCCTGAACAGAAGGAAAGAAAATGAATGTGTGTATAACCTTTATGCCTCTTAGGGGCATATGCTTCTTTCCAAATGATAACCTAATTTCAAGATTTCTGATAATGTTATCGTTCTTTTAAGACAAACAAACTATACCATTGCTTGTACATAAAGCAATAAAATCAGTTTTGTAAATTTCTCTCTTTTTTTTTTTTTTAATGAAAGATCTTAATATGTGTTTTAGTGCTATTCATAAATGATTAAGTAAGAAGGAAAGTGTATGATCGTAGCTTTTCTATAACCCTAAATAGAACTTATGTGTATCCTTGAATGACATCATGTCGTTCTAAGAGAGGGGAGAAAAAGAGAAATCTATCCTATCAATGGCAGAGACAAAGAATCAATTTCAATCACTTTTAAGAAGTTCCTATGATTACTGTAAATAATAGGAAGAAACAAAAACATGGTTACTTTGTTTTTCTGCTCTTACATCTTTGATGTATCTTTCTGTGCTATGCTGGAGAACTCGTTACCAAGTCTTTGTTCCTACTGTAGACACAAACCAAGATTGATTCATTTCTTTATCTTCTACTTGCTGATTTAAATGGCTTCACTTCTCCCTTATTCTTTCTTTGTGCGGCTTATTTTCCAGTTCTTTCTGTGTAGGTCATTATTCATCCCGATGTGGTAACTGCATATTGGTAGAGAGACTAAAAATAAGAAGTCCCATCTACCTCTCCTTTGCCTCTTTTCACTTCTGTGAAAAGTAACCATGAATGTAGTTAATCTGTTTAAGTAAGTCATTATTTTTCACAAATGATTTTAATTATTAACTGATCTGTTGCTGAGCTGTTGTAAGTTTAGACAAAAAAAGTTATAAGGATAAAATGTGCAGTGTTACCAGACTACTCATCTACTCTTATTACAAAACCAATATTTCTGGTATTGACCCTGTTGTTATGGTCACAGTAGTCTTCTTTTGTTGTTTTTGTTGTTTGCTTTTGTTATGAAAAAAAGAGGACTGATCACTACTCATTTTTTTCTTTTAATGAAAGACACTAATTTAAGAAACCATTTCCTGAATGCTGATCCCAAACAGCAAGATGAAATTTTATACTATTCTTATGCAGTTGCTTCAACTCAGACAAACAGTGTTTTCAACATTTGATCCAAGATTCTGCTAACCACCTGAAGATGTAAGGAGCTGCACACCTTAGGATACTGATTATAGATGGCTTCTGGTTCCTGATATTAAGTTCTGTGTTTTGGGTCGCTCATTGTACTGTGGTCCCATTGGGCATCTAGCACAGGTTTCAAAATTTTCACCGCATTTGTCCATAAATCTGAGATTATAAGGCAACAGGTTGCAGTTGCATAGGCTAAAAATTTTAATTGAAAAGTGAAGTTGCAGTCCAAATATCTATATTTTGATGCTATATTGCTCATTTGTTTGGTTGGTTGGTTTTGTTTTGCTTTTTTTTCAGTGCGTAATGATAAGAATGAAAATGTTCAGATTCTGTCTTTTTTTATAAGCGATGAACTAAAATCCAGCCTATTAGTAAAGACTTTTCAACATGTTATTAGCAAGACTAAAGTTAAAACCTGTTTTTTAGTAAGTTTTTTGTTGACAAGTAAAGTTCTCAAACAGAATAAGTGTTACTCCTTCTCTAGGAAAATGCTTTTTTTCTCTTTTTTTTCTCTTTTTTCTCTTCACACTTTTGACAGCAAAAGGCTGCTAGCTGACTCCAAACAAGAAAATGGCGTGACTGTATAGCAGTAAAATGTAATGATTCAGCAAATTTACTCCTAGAGTTTGTTCTACAGAGTTGTGTTGGCAAAGTAAAATTGTTGCTAAGAGAATTAAAGCAATTTTTCCTCTGTATAAACGAGAACACTGCGTTAAAAAGATATCACATATTCTGTGAGAGAGTTATATTGTTAGGATTTCAATACTTTCCTGTTGGCAATTCAACTCATCCTTTCACAGCATGGCGTTGCTACCACTAACAATCTCAAATACAAAGTACATATTTTATCAGATCAGCACTTAAAATCTGTGCCATTTCAAACTCCAAGTTAGGAACTTCACAGATATGTCTTCCTTGAAAGATGATAGTGAATTCCAAACTGGGCTCAATAACCCTAGGAATACTACAGACAGTAAGTTTTCTGTCTTAATAAAATGTGGTTCTTTAAAGATTCTCTTTACTGTAAATGAGTTCAGAATCTTCTAGCATTATATTTTGCTCTCTCTGAGCTTAGTGTTTCTTAACATTTTAGTGCAAAAAATTTGAAACAATGACAGCTAACACCAGATATTAAATAGGAGAGAAACACAAAGACAGCCATCAATCTGCTGTAGTTTCCTTCAGAAAGTAACAAGGGGAAGACTCAAAATGCAAGACGTGACTAGTAAGCAGAATTCTTCGGTGCCCATTAGTCTTTGTATTTTTCTCAGATCTATACCAAAACACTCGAGAAAACAGCTAGGTTTTTCTTACTTTTCTTAGAATTGTAGTATTTTTTTTCCCAATAGGAAATTAATATTAAGCAGTATATATACCAAGTGTGCCTGTATTTTTTCATAATTGTATATTAAAAAGCTAGAAGAAATAGTTTGAAAAGATCTACACTATTAGCATAAAATAAACATGTGAGAGGTTTAAGAAATTTCTGTAATCTTGCATCTCAGGATTCAGTGAATTTACTTATTTGACTTAGCCGTCAAGTGAACAGATTGAATAAGATAAAAAAGGATCATTCTTAGCACCACACGAATATCACACAGTAGATTTGCTTTTGGACATGGATAGGATGACACATTTTTCTACCTCATTTACTATGATTATTACCTGCTTAGATTTAGCTTGGTTGTGCATAAAACTCAGTTATGCTAGGTACTTTATAAGTGAAGAAATTAGCATTTTAAAATAAATGAACAAACAAACTCCTGCTTAGAAAAGTTACTAATCAAAATAGAAAATAAAAATAAATAATAATAATTAAAAGGTGAGAGAAAAGCAAATTATTCATTATGGTGATGAGTTATACCACATATGCTGTCTCCAGTGTGAGGCCTTGATTCTGGGGGAACAAGGATGGGAAAAGTAGTTTGGCAAGGCTTCTGTGATTAAAAATACAGCAGTGTTAAGTATGTATAAGACAATATCCAGTGCAAGGAATGGGAAAACAGTTTCAGTCTCAGATCTTGGGGAAAAAAAGAGATACCAGGTTGTGAATTATGATATATTGATTTGGGTTGAGGGTTGCATGTGATCACATATACCATACAGTTAGATTTAATGAGGATTAGCTTTTTGTATGAATGGCAGAAAATGAACTTATGATTAAATCCTATGCAGCAAAAGGAAAAAGGACTTGTGGGGAATGAAGCAGAATAAGGCATGTGCATTTAATCTGTGGGAAAACTGGAGTGATTGAGATGGAGAAGAGAGGGATAAAGAGGGTTGTCAGATTTCGTTCTTTAACAGCAGAGTACTCTGCTGAGCAAGACACATGGCTTTCAATTTCAAATCATTGTGTAACTTTTAGGCACAAAGGATGCAATCAGTGATTTCCAGCTTCCTATTCTATCCCAGATGTCAAGGATTTATTTTGAAGTTAAAGAAATTCCAGAAAAAGCAGCTTTGTAGGTAGTAAGTTTAAAGACTGAATGCAGGGCCAAAGGTAGCTGAAGATTTCTGTGTGAGAATGGGGAAGAATTGCAGCAATGTGCCAAAATGTAGTGGGGAAGGCTCAGAAGGTACAGAAAGCAACTGATGTTGGTCCTTGCTGGAACTATTTTATGTTGCCATACTGGTGACTTCAGATTCAGAGCTGGTTCCTGTTTCCAATTTGTTTCCGAAGTCTATATTCTTCCTTCAAGGGGCGGACAGCAAGCTGCAGATCACTGTGTCCAGTTTGAGGCTCCTCATTGAAAAAAAAAAGATGTTAAACTAGAGTCACTAACTTAGAGCCACTAAGATGGTTTTTGGGGTTGGAACACAAAGCATGCAAAGAGAAGTCAAAGAGACTTTGATCCTCTAGCTTGCAAAAAGGAAAATTGTTAGAAGGTGAGAATGAATTGTATTACACTATGACACAGGGGACGTTACAGGGAAGACAGAGCCACTTTCTTCTCAGACATCCACAGTTAAAGTGCAGGAAGTGGCAGTCACAATCTGCAATAGAATGCTGGAGATAAAGTAAAATATTCCTTGTTGAGATAGATAGAACCTTTTGGACAAGCTGCTCAGAGATGCCATGGAGGGTTTCAAAACTCCTCTGTGGGATTCTGAGAAACCTGGTCTAACTGTGATATCCTTACTTGCAGCGGAAGCCTATACTGAGTTACAGCCAGAGTCCCTTCCAAAACTAAGTTTTACTAGGATTATGTGATCCCTAGTATTGTTATTATTTAGGCTATGATTAGGAAGAACTGATCAAGTATAAGAAGTGATAACCTGGAGGGCATAAGGGTGTCAGGTTGTCGATCTTACACACACATATAGAAAGAGATTTGAACAGAAGAGGAATTTTCTTTCATCCTGTTAAACTAAGCTTTCAAAAATATATCCTTTTAAAAATGGGCTAATGGGAAAGATACTTACAACTAACAAGAAGAACCAAAATTCCAAAGAATTGCAACTTCTTGTGTTTTTCTCCCATGGTGTAAACAAAAAAAGTTTCACATTTCTTCAAGAAGATAAAACTGGATATTGAGTTATATAAACAAAAAATGTATGCTTTCATGAGAAAAATGTAGCAGTACTTGGGGGTAAATCCAATCCTATTTCTCTTGTTTTGTAATGAATACTGATAACATGGGTATGCAAGAAAGTTTGGAGCAAGAGAAGATATTACATCATTGAGAGGGTGACTGCTGGTGCCCTTTGACCAAGAATGAAATATGCAGGGGTGGTATGTGACATACTGATGATACAGTTAGAAGTACAGAACCACAGGATAGTCTATCAGTGATTGTTCTCTCACAAATAACTGGTTGTCAAGGTAAGCCAGCAGCTCTCTATTCCCAACTGTAGGAACAGAGGGAATTTATGGCATTTGACCTATTAAGAAGCAGATGTTCTTGACAATGCCTTATACATGAAAAATGAATGAACGTTGGTAGCAGGCCTCAAAAGAGAGTCTATGAGCATATGCTAAACCCTGTACAACTTGTTCCAAATTCAGCTTAAATAATTTTTGAAAATTTTTATAATCCCTCAATACATCCAAAAAGTATAGATGTTGACTTGAACACAGAACTCAATTGCATTTATTCAAGACTTAACAATACTTGTAATTTTTTTTTTTGGCCACAGAAACATGACATTACAGTGAAACAGAAAAAAAAATAATAATGAGGTAATGCTAAAAAATAATAACTTTGGCTTCCTTTCCATCTTAAATTCTTAATAAAATATGAAGAGATACAACCCAATTCAGGAAAGGATTTGATGAAGATATTTTCCCTCTCATATTGAAAATACAGAACTATGTCAGCTTTTATTTATTTTCATGAAGCAATTTATGAGACCTATTTTGTCAGAATTTATTTTAAATTGTCTGTGTGTTCTTGTCATGCAGTGCAGTATAGATTCACTTATGTCAGCTGATAGACACCAGTGGTGTGAATCAGAGGAGCTTCCAGAATTCACAAAGTCACAAATGTCCGCTGATTATGATTTTTTCACCCCTTGCCTTGAGTTTCAGGAGCACTTATATGTTTATATGTTCATACCTAGCTGATGGTGATTGCAGGTTGTTATAGATCGTAATTTCTGGTAACCTATAGCAAATGAATATGCTACGAAGACACCAGTCTATTTTATTCTGTATGCTCTCAGAAACTGAGATCTACTCTAGCTAGAAAGAATAGGTGGAATATTAACAACTGTCACGGGGTTATCAAGATCAATCTGTGTCCATGACAGGGGAGGGGGCAGTAGGCCCGTAGCCCCCTGGCCCCCTCGAAAAAAAAAAGGAAAAAGGGAAAGGGGTAGGGAGATGGGAGTTCAAGGGAACAAACGGAACAGCGGCAACGATCTGAGGAGTAAAACTTATTTACTAACTATGATATCGGAATGCAAGATAACACACTATAATACAATATAATTAGAATTGAAGCTAATAAATCAAATATAATGAGAGAGGTTTCCAAAGACCAAGAAGCCTACTTTGAAGTTGAAGGCGCTGCGGCTTGGAAGCACACCCACACCCGCTGCCAGGCAGTGAGAGAGCACAAACGAGCATCGCTTCTGTGACGTATTTTCCCTCTCTGGCCGCAAGGTCCCCTGGGATGTGTAGTACTTCTTCTCTGTGCTCCACATGATGTTATGATGTGGAATACCAATAGCAAAAATTACAAAACACAAAACCATGACAACATTTCTGATGAATACAGCCTATCCCTCTGGGGCATCTGTGAGCAAAAATCAGGCTTTCACTACATGTTTCAGTGTGACTGTGTGTAGTCATTTGGAATGCCAGTTATTTCAGGCACAAGGTCAGAAAACCTCCTCTGTCCATTATAACCTACTTTCTTCCACTGAGTTATTTAAAATGAAGGTGGGACTTGCTAGCTCCTGAAAATTGACTCTTGGAAAAAAAAAAAAAATCAACAACAAAACTGCAATGAAAAAAGTTGTAATTAATTTTTTTTTGCATTGTTTATACCAGTTGATGCCCCTTCATGTACTACATTCATATAAAATATTGTTTGCCTTCTCTATGCAGCAATTTATTGTAATCAACGATCTTGTGACATCAACAGATAGCCTCAAGCAACTGTGAAGTACTTGTGCACATATGAGCCAATTCCAGCAAATGAGAAAATGTATATAAGGATTTGTACTTTTATGAATCCATTTCTCTAAAGTGATTATATTACTACTTAGGCTAAACCCGTAGTTGTAATTCTCTTTAATGCTTTTTGTAATAGGGTTTTGCCTTCTATTTATTTCTGTAAACACTTAAACTTTTTACATTTTAGAAGTTAATTTGTGCTTATGTGAGTGATGTAAAAATGATTTTAATTTATTGGAGCATGCATAAATATATGTCAAATAGTAGTTATTGTTATAAAGGTTTTGATTTCTTTTTTTGTAACTAATCTTTGGATAATTCTGTAATCCTCCTCATTTACGACTTTTCTGAATCTAGTGAAAGTAAGAATAACCTGAAAATTTTCTTCAAGCAAAAAATTTTCACTGTACAAGAAGTTCAGACGGCCGTTAGGATATTTATTTTTTATTGATTTTAAGGTGTCAACAAATATTACAGTATTTAAAAATAAAGAACTAAAAGTGAGACTGGGCTATTTTTGACTAAATTTTTCTTACCTAATTCAGATTTTATACAGAAGTTAAGTCATGCTATTTCTTCGAAGTACAGAAAGGGTAGATAGTAAAGCTGAGTATTACACGTCAAAATAACTGCAAACAACTCACAAGAGCCTGTTCCGATATCAGATCCAATATTAGTTCTGTTTGGACTGTTTATTTTTGTGTGCTTCAAGCTATGAGTTTTTGTCCCAGTGCAAACACAGTTCATTCTGGAAATATTTACTGATTTATTTATTTATTTATTTATTTATTTATTTATTTTGAACCATCTTCTATTTTTGCAAGCTAGATAGAAAAGCAAACCAGATTGTAAATAATATATTAAGCTAAGAAAATTCTAGTTAATGAACAAGTTCAACTTGGTAAACTGCTAATGTTTTGCAGTACAAGGTTAGCTGTTCTCTCAAGAATTCTTTCTTCGTGTACTTTGTCCATCCTATATGGATGCAACAGTGAACAGAAGTTTGTAACACCTCAACATTTCAGGTGAAATTAAGTGTAAATCATCAAAGTAAAGGCTAGCAGTCTCTTCATTACTTTGCTTAAACATTTGGCTTTTTGAAACTCTAGATAAGAAACTGATCTATGGACAAGGGTAATTGGATCTTCTGTGCATACAACTGCCAAACATAAATATAAAGGTAATTTGGAAAAAAATTACCTTCTGTTCTGAAACTTTATTCCTCACAGTGCAGAGTGAAAACCTCCAGCATCCTTTCTAGTAAACTGTAGCTTATCATTAAGACAAAAGGACATCTTTCCTTTGCTAGCCAAAGTACTCTTCACATGATTGGCAGCCTATATTCTGCCTTGCTGTTAAAGCCAAATATACAGGAAGAAAAGGTGAATGTGATGTTTTTCTGTTTTTTCCTAACTTGATTAATAGCAAACAGAACTCAGCTCAAATAGGTTTGGAATGTATTGCAAGAAATAGATGAGTCTATGAAGATCAAAGCAGCTGCAGCAATATGCAGGAGCCAACACTTTAGAAGCAGAAATGTCATCAGATCTAATTTATGCCCTGTCATTTGCCACGGCAGTCCTGCAGAAGTTAGCCGCAGTAGTGAGCTGCTGCAGAGCTCTCAACTGACATTTACGTCACTGTTGGGGTGACTGGTGTTGCTAATGAGTATTGCTGGAGCACTGAGAAACAGCTTGGAATGTGCATTAGCAGATTGTACCAGAATCACCAGAGCTAGAGGCACTGAGTATGAGCTTTCTCTCAAAAAAACGAAGAGGAAAGTTTGTTTGTGCCCTATGGGGAAAAAAAATAAACACAAAACTGGATTTCTGATGCTCTGATGTATAAATTAAAGTGTCTACTAACACAGGATACTTGTGCTTTAGTTTAAATAGTCTTTTATACTGGCATTTTATATGAGGCAGTTTCCCATTTAATCTCAACAATACAAGTGCCACTTAGGATTTCCTCGCTGATTATATGGATGGACAAAAATAAGAAAAGCAGAGCACGTTCACTACAGGGTACTATGTCAAGAGAAAAGAATTGCTCTAAGGTGAAGATGATTCCCAGAGCATGCAGGTTCAGAATAGAAAAAGCGACCGAGCCTTGTATCCCGTAGAGTGAACAGCATTCTTATGATACATTCTGTCTTTCTTCAGCACTTCCACTTTTATTTCCCATTTCTACATACATTATTTATTACTTTCTACTAGGTGGAAGTGTGATGTTGCATAATTTGTTTAGCTTCTCCAAGGGACTAATAAAATAGATTTTCTTCTTTTGTTTTATGGGCAAATACTAATTTATGTTTTTAACAGAATCTATGTGACGTCTTGTGAATGATGTATGATCCCCATCTAGTGCAGAAAGCCCCATAAACAGCACTTGAAAACGAGCATCCCATTCTCATTTGCAAGATTATATGCCTGCTACAGTGCAAACAACATTCAGTTGATTTGTAGCAAGGTTTGCACCTCAGAACGTTTCTGAGGCGGGAAGCATGCAAGCCCTGCTGTGAGCAGCAAGCAGTGATGTCTTTAGTTCACCTGCAGCAGATGTCCTGGAGATGCTAACTACTTAATACAGCATCTTAATACTGTGTTGAACTACCTCAGCCACTTTGTGAGCTCTATCCTTTATGGAGATGTGCACAGCTAGCTGCTCATTTATGTTTGAACCAGTCACAAGCTTTAAATAGTTTAATCCAACACAGCTTGTTAAAGCAACTTGGCTCCTGAGTTTTAAAAACCTTTGTGAAAAAGTCATTTTAGCATAGTCAAGACTACTTCTTGGAAAATTTGGAGTTTTCAGATAATTGGTAGGCATGGCTTACCAGAAATTGTTACATGAAATTAATAATGAACGGTGTATGCATATATGTACTGGGAAAGCTTTGAGAGGCCTTCGGTAGATTTGTGTGAGAAAGTGAATATTGGGAAGAAAAGGAGAGGTACGCATTATACTTCCACCAGCTTCACAAATAGTGATCACCCATCTTAAAAAGAAACTATATTCAGCCATATTTTGATCAAGTTGCTCTTTCAATCTACTGACTGCAGTCAAGAATATTCTTGCCTTTGATCCTGTTTTGGCTGTATCAAAAGTGCTTATGACTTTTTTTCCGATTTTATACTTTTCTAATTTTCATCTCATTTATGCATTACTTTTCCAACTGCATGTGTGAGGTTGACCTACAACTAAACACCTTGTCCACAGTTCTGTGCAGAGTCTCTGCTTCTGAAAACCTTATATACACTGTGCTGTTTAGTACCCATACTGACAGGCTTCTGCAGAAGGAAAAAAAAGGAATTTTTTGCCTTACTTCATAAGTGTAATAGTTCTTGTGAGTAAGCTTATGTATTTAGGAGATAAGTGAACTTAGTTTTCAAAGCAAAATAAAAATACATTTGTTGTTCAGCAAAAAAAACCCAAAAAACTCAAAAGGACTGGAAAATATATCTGGGTGACTGTGTTCAATTAACATTTGAGTATAAGTAGTTAAATTTGCTAAGTGGAAGCTGTCCCAATGAACATGATCTCCATGAATCTCTGGATTTTAGAGGAATTGCTTGGAATTTTATTTGTGAAAAACAAGCCATAGAGCACAGAGTGCTCATCCATATGTTAAGAATAAAGGGGAAAAAGATCAGTTAAATGTCTCATATTTTGTCTTTCCCTAAGAAATGTACAGTAAACAGATATCTTAAACTAAGCATGAGTTAAAGTTCTCCAAACACTTTTTTCATTATTAGAAAAAAAACGTCATTCAATATACTTACACTTATTATCCTTACACTCAATCTTACCTTATTAAATCCTGTGTATTGAAACAAATGTTAGAGTAGATTGTTTGTGTTTGTTCTTTTTGTCTTCCGCTTGAAACTTTAAATGCTGTATTGCACAAGTAGAAAAGAATTAGCTGTGAAGCATTAAATGCAGAAGTAAAAAAAGCTTAGACAGAAACATGATGGAAGTTCTCCCTGTGCCTGAGTGATTCAGTCATTGCTTTTGTTGTATTTGGGTAGGGTTTTTAACCTTTTCTAATGGAAGCAATCTTTTATGTGTCTTTTCCTTCTTATATTTTGCTTTTGTACGTGCATTGCAGATGGGAAAGTCTGCAGGTAAGAAATAGACAATCTCCATGTCCATGATTGTCTGAGAAAAGCAGATAGTTGGGCTTAATTCTGAAAGACTGAACATCAGCAGTTACTTTTTATTTTTTTTTAGCTTGGATGTCTTACATCTGTGTAAGCAAGCTTTGCAATCATAGCACAAAAGGAAATGATTTAGCTGGGAAGTATTGGTAATGGTTGGACTAGATGATCTTCTAGGTCTTTTCCAACCTTGAGAATTCTGTGATTCTGTGATTCTGTGATTATATTAATCCTTTACTATGCATATACATACTATGCATATACAAAAACTAGAAGTTTTGACATGCATTTCACAAACACAAAGCAGTTCTCAGGTTGCTAAAATGTGTCTTCAGATAAAAGGAAAAAGTGAAATACATGGAACTTTTAGGAAAGACATGCAGCTGCAGCTTTTGTCAGTCAAATTGCTGATAATAAATGAGAAAAATGTGAATGATTGATGTGCTTTGCAAGGGGGCATATTGTAAGTAGGGTTCTTTGCAGAATTATAGACACAGCATTTGTAATAGATCAGAGCTGTGGAATTACTGATCTCAAATGTCAAGTGCTTAGGTAACAGAGAAGCACAGACCATACTTCACTCTTTAGCCACAGGGAAAAATCTATGTCTGTCTGTGTGTCTATCTATATATCTATTATGTATTGTAAGTAGGGTTTGTATTGTATATATATTTATTATATTATATATAATATATTATGTATTATATATATATTATATATATATATATATATAATTGTATATATTGTAGAATCATAGAATGGTTTGAGATGGAAGGGACCCTTAAGAGCCATCTAGTCCAACTCCCCCATAATGAACAGGGATATCTGTTCATTTCTGTGACTCACCTCTGGATGCCTTCCAATAGGTCCTCACCTCTCCTTCCACATCTGCATGCAGTATTCCAGGTGAGGACTCATGAGCACATTATACTTTGATATATTAAATGTATACTATTTATACATTAAAAAGTTACAGAGCACTAACTTTTCCTTGAGCAAATAGCACAATTCATGATCTAATTTCAAAATGAGAATAGAGTTTCTGTTAGAATCCTGACTATGTTGACATAATTCTGAGGTTTGTGCTTAACAGAAAGCCTCAGAGAAGGGAAATACATTTGTCGTTAAGCCCCCCCCAAAAATTCTGTATTGTGATCTTAAACACGCACATAAACTTTTGAGTGTTTTGTTTTTTGTTGTGTTTTTTTTTCTTTTCTTTTTCTTTTTTTAATATAAAATAAATGTATATGATGCCAGGATAACAGAGTATTGAAATTGATCTCAACATAATGTTTTGAATTTAAACTGCTTGAAGAAATCTGTGGCATTCAGGACTTCCCTTGTGTTGTCTGAGAATAAGTGTTAAAAGGAATTCACAAAAGCAGGCAAGTGGATATATCATGTTCTCTGATATTTGCTTTTCATACTAGATTTTTTATTTCAACAGTGACCCAGTCAGGTACTTTGCTCCACAGACATTTACAGCCTCCCAGTGTTTGAACTTTGATACTTCAGACCTTTTATTAAAAAATAAAGGAAGACCAATATTTTCTTTAAAAACGAAGAAAATGCATCTTCACGACTCTTATCCACTGACAGTGCAGTCAGATCAACACCATCAATACAGTGGGCAAACAAACAAGCAAGAAAGGAAAGAGAAGATTTTAGGAAAGCTCTGGTGAAATGAGTCAGGTAATTTAAAGTTAGCTAGCTTAATATTAAACGTTCAGTTGTTAATCATCCTCCCTCCCTGATGTTGACTTTGTCTCTACATCATATGCTTTTTACTGTTGCAGACAGAATATGGCTTTTGGTAACCAGGACAGAACAATGATAGATCTCTATCAGTATGGAAATTTCTTACCTTATGGAAATTTTGTACATCAGAGTTAGAGGAAGAAGTTTTCTTTCATTAGAAAATGTTTTTATGATTGTAGAAGATTTACAGTTCCATGATAATGAAATAAGCAAAAAGGAGAGTGAGAAAAGACCAACAACATAGGTATGGAAGGGGATGGAGGGGAAGCACTTTTCCTGAGACAAGAAACATCTATTAGATGAAGAGTAAAAAAAACCAAAACAATATAAAAAGGCTGAAGGTAAAAAATGTATGCATTTCTCCAGTCGTGTTTCCAACAGTATTATCAACACACAGAGGGATCTCTTTTGCATGCTGATTTTCAGAACTAGAAGTTCTTGAGGAAATTAGGCGCTACCCACAGGAAATCACAGGACTACAAGAAAAATAAACTTCTTTTCTTAAACTCAGATGGAGCTTGAAGTGTGTTTATTTTTAGCAGTATAAAAACATAATTGGAGTCAGTCTTTTAGCTCAAAAAAAGTCTCTAAGGAAGATTTTTATTCACATGCAACTCGGAGTTCATTTATCTGTTAGCCACAAACTGCTCATTTCTACTTTGTGCACTTCATGACCTTCTTCAGCAAATTAGGGACACCAAGAGCAGAAGCAGCATTTAATTATGGCTCTAGTTGGAAAATGGAAGTGTGTCTCTGGGTCAAAAGCCAGTCCACCGTCAGCAAGATTCCCCAGTGCTGGGACAGAGGCAGACTTATTCTGAAGGTTACATCATGCTGTACTATAAAAATGTACAAATATTAATTTAGGGATTGATTGGGATTTTTTTGGTTTGTTTGTTTTAGTTTTTAATAACAGTTCTTTGCATTACAGTATCACAAGAAGTATGCAGAAAAAAAGCGTATTGTTCTGAGTTGTCTGGATCATATGACAAAGTGATGACCCTTTCCCTGAAAGCTTCTAGTGGGAGACAAGAGATGAGTAGTAGGGAGTTAAACAAAGTAATAAGGACAAATTGATAGATGTTATAAAATAGATGTATTTATTTATTCCTTAAAGGACTATTTTCTCAATATTAAATTCCAAACCATGACAGTGACTTGGCTGCTGCAGGAAACCCATGCTGTAATCATCTGCCTTTTTGTTCAAATGAATGAAACAACTGCTGATAATGGTATAGTGCTTGCACATGAAGATGTACACATTTGCGTACTTTGTGCAGTAGAATATACCCAAGACTAGTTTTCCAGGTCTGAACAAGAAAGCCAGAAAGAGTGACATTCACATACACAGTGAAAGTTCTCTTTCTTTCATTTACAAAAGCAAGACTGAACATCTTGATGGGCTAGGTTTTATCAGGTGCTGAGAGTGGTAATTACAATTGTCATCTATACTGCAAAGATATTTAGCCACCAGTGGATCCTTTGCAACTATTTTAATAAAACAAGAAATTATTAAAAACTTGTTCATGCGATGTACAGCAAAAAATAAAAAATAAAAAAAAAATCTGAATTAATTCCATCTTGAAGTAATTTTTATTTGTGGATTTGTACTCTGACTATTTTGGTCATCAAAACAAAATGAATTTACATGGCGTTGTACTTCTCTTCCACAGATCTTTGAAGTCTAATGCAGAAAAATTGTTAAGAGTAACTTTACATACCTTAAGTGGTGGATTACTTGCAGCAGTTAAATTACTCCTCTAGGATCTTTTATTCCTCTAGTATAAAATAATTATTTGTTTTAAAGGTCAAATATAGCTTATGGCAGGAACCACAACGTGCATCTTTCACTTAGGATGGAACTACCTTTACTTTAAGGCTGAAATTGCATTAATTTCTGTTTTATTTCTAGCCTGATAGATCTTCATTCTTATCTGCCAAAATGGGAATGCTTCTGATTCAGCTGAAGAAAATGTGGAATACGTCTCATTAACTCCAGTTCCTAGTGATGAATCTGATTATTGTTGGAACCCAGGCATAACAGTCACTGTACAGAGATGAGTAAATGTTTTTATACTTTAGTGTCTTGTACATCTTGGAATGACAATGTACTGACTATGTACTGATTTATTTTTTTATTTTTATTTTTTTATTTATTTTTTGCTTTAGAACTTCTGTTTCTTTCTTTATACTTATTGAAATGATATCTTACACAAAACCTCTTTCTACACCCCATTTATTCTCCTGCTTTGATGCAGAACAGTTTTCATGTATAATTTCAGTTTCTGGTTGAAATAGCTTTGCACATCTCATTGATATTGTTTCCATTTACCCACATCTAGATTTGTTACATCTCATCTTACTTCAGTCACTTTTTAATGAGTAAGCCGCTTGGAAGACTCTTTTATTTTTTCCATCTGGTGTAGCTTGTTTCTCCAGGCCTTAACTGCTTCCATCTCATTCGTGGTCTCAAAGTGGAGTAACTGCTACCTCATTTTAATTTATTTAGGTTTTGGCATATTTGGTGAAGTCTCAAATGAATCCTTTTTTTCTTGCTCGGTAGGCGACTGACTTTTTGTGCAACAAACAAAAGGGGAGGGGAGGCATATTTTTTTGTTATTTCAACTGAAGCTGTATTTTTTTTTTCTCTCCCTTCTTCCCTCTCCTCTCTTCTCGCTCTCCCTCTTTTTTTTTTTTTTTTTTTTTTTTTTTTATTTCTTTTAAACAGTATATTTCAAATGCAGAAGTGGCAGTGTGCTGAACAATCATTCTCCTCTTTTACATCTTGGTAGTTTTGTTTACTGTCTCAGCTGGATGATTTGTAGGAGATGGGATTAGGTCGAATACATATACATATTATTCACATGTAGTGTACTGATGAGGAAACTGTTATTTGTCTTCCCTTTCCAAGTCATATATGAGTTATCATCAATCCCCGTAGCTTGACAAGGTTTTTACTTTTCTTTCTAGAGCTGACTCATTACACTGCTCTCTATTTACTGCCATCTGTACCTCACTACTGTTGTTTCTATTATTTGGAATTATTGTGTGAAATCACAGCTTTAAAGCAAAAGTTGAAGAAAACCATGCTTCTGAAAATATAGCCTCTCTGTTTCCTGGTATGCATCTGTAAATCTGATATTATAACATTTCTATCTTCAATAACATCTATAATTCTTACTCTGTTTGTATGACAAAATAGTAGCTACCAGAATTATTAATTTAACTTGTTGACTGTGGCATTAGCCAGACTCTGCGAAAGCACCATGATGTTTCTGAAGTTGTACTTTATGCAAGTCTAGGATTAAAGGTTGTTCTACTGCTTTAAGTGTTTAACAGTAACAAAGTTTCAACCACTTTTCAGATGTTAGCTTAGCTGACAATTCACAAGCCACTGCTGTATTGTCTCCAGGTTTGTGGTAATGATGAAGGAAGATCGTATTTTTTAAGTATTAACTGAATTGGAAGTAGACTCCCATAGGAGGTGTGGAATTTCTTAGAATTTATTTTCCAGTCCTTTTTGAAGAAGTAAATCTGGAGATGGAAGGAAACCGATTACTAAGTCCTTGAGTTAGAGATAAATGCGCACAATAATGTATAAATCAGTGCTACAATACAGATTTTTCAATATGTTAACTCTTATAATAGTTACCAAGGGTTTGGCAACTGCATCCTCTTAACTGTCTCCTCTTTCAAGTTCCCTGGGGGAGATGAGTTGCAGTAAAACAGTCTAAACTAAGGCAATGTCCTTGTCTTTTTCTATATCTCTTCTCTCCACACCCCTACTTCTGCAAATCACCATGCCAGCATAAAATACTGAACGTGAGTGACGGTATAGCTTTTCAGCATAGATGGACAAATCTACTCAAGAGACTTGTCAATTAGCAAGTGCTGATTTATGCTGATACCACCATGTAACTAGCACTATAGTTAGGTTTCACGTTTACTTAATCAAAAATCTTTGCATCTCCTTTTGTCAAGGTAGAGCATGTCAAGATCCACTGGCTGCATAGAGTCTCTGCTGATTCCTGAAGGAGTTAGCAAGAGACAATGGTGAGATTTTCAGAACATAGACCTTCTCTGGGGATTGTACATGTTGAGCAGAACACCTTAAAGAAAAGCCTTGGAGGAAGCAATGTGTTCCTCTCTCTACAGCTCTGCATGTTGTGTACTCCCTTCCTCTGATGCAATGGCTTACTGAGGGTACTACAGTGGACCACTATGGCCTTGTACTGCACAGTATTAGGGAGTCAGTGAAATAAGAACAGTTCTGCCTTGAATGTCCTGTATCTATTTGCATTATAGATCAATGCCTTCTCTATCATGCCCGGAATAAATAAATACTTCTTGATTTATCACTATGAGAGGAAACAAAACATTTCTATCTCTCTATCCCTAAAAATCTGTACTTTTCCAAACACATTTAGCATAATTTTCTTCTGCTCAGATAAATGCAAGGTCTGAAATCTCAGCTGGGACCTGGTAAGAAATGTGAGGACAGAAATCCTGTGTGAGATTCAATACTGGCACTAATAATTACTGGTGTTCTGTCCCCCTGTGGCAAAAGTTATTAGACTCCTAGGACTAACTGAAGTCATCCTAATATTGGGTGCAGTTATCTCCAAGTTTATACTGTTTATATATGTGGTTTGCACATGGCTCCTGAATCTAGTCAACTCAGCACCAACTACATTATTTTGTGTATGACCATCACACCGTATGTCTCAGGTAGGCTTTGTCTTATTGGGAAAGAAACATTCTAACATTTTCCTATTGTATTATTACACTTTGTTAAAACTGTCAAAGTCTTGCTACTTAGCTGCAATGATAATTAATTCATAAGCTGTTTTCATGACTTGAGGGGAAAAAAATCTTGTACAATCTGATCTCACTTCTTGGTCCTCTAACCATGAGATGAGATGAGTTTGGGCCCAAAGATAGAAGTGGATACATTGAGAAGCAAATGAACCAAAACTCTTAGGAGCTGTTTCAAAAAGGATGATAAATCTACTGGTATGAAAAACTTGCTATAAAATGAACAAAATCTTTAAACATCCTATAGATTTCATTGTATATATTTAACCATTGCTTTGAGAAATTTTAAAATCTGACTTGCCTTGAGAATACTTGTTTTGGGCTTTTAATCAAGTTATATGATAAGAATCACAGAATCACAGAATCTTAGGGGTTGGAAGGGACCTCCAGACATCATCAAGTCCAACCTCCCTGCCAAAGCAGGTTCCCTATACCAGGTCACACAGTTAGGCGTCCAGGCAGGTCTTGAATATCTCCAGAGAAGGAAACTCCACAACCCCCCTGGGCAGCCTGTTCCAGTGCTCCGTCACCCTCACCGTAAAGAAGTTCTAGCGTACATTCATGAGGAACTTCCTATGCCCTAGTTTCTGGCTGTTTCCCCTTGTCCTGTCTCCACACACTGCTGAAAAGAGTCTGGCCTTCCCACTTTGTCCTTCCCCCCCCCCCCCCCCACCCCACCTTGGATATTTATAGACCTGAATCAGGTCCCCTCTTAGTCTTCTTTTCTCAAGGCTAAACAGACCCAGTTCACTTAGCCTTTCTTCACAGGGAAGATGCTCCAGGCCCTTCACCATCTTTGTGGCCCTCCACTGGACTCTTTCCAAGAGATCCCTGTCTTTTTTGTACTGGGGAGCCCAGAACTGGACACAGTACTCCAGATGAGGCCTTACCAGGGCAGAGTAGAGGGGGAGGATCACCTCCCTCGACCTGCTGGCCACACTCTTTTTAATGCACCCTAGAATGCCATTGGCCTTTTTGGCCATGAGGGCACACTGCTGACTCAAGGCCAACCTGTTGTCCATCAGGACACCCAGGTCCCTCTCTGCAGAGCTCCTCTCCAGCAGGTCATGCCCCAACCTGTACTGGTGCATGCAATTACTCCTCCCTGGGTGCAAGACTCTACACTTGCTTTTGTTAAACCTCATCTGGTTTCTTACCGCCCAGCTCTCCGGCCTGTCCAGGTCTCGCTGAATGGCAGCACAGCCTTCAGGCATGTCAGCCAATTCTCCCAACTTCGTATCATCGGCAAACTTGCTGAGGGTGGCCACTATCCCCTCATCAAGGTCTGATGAAGATGCTGAACAAGACCGGACCCAGCACTGACCCCTGGGGAACACCGCTAGCTAGAGGTCCAGGTCTCCAACAGGACTCTACACCGCCGACGGCGACCCTCTGTGCTCTGCCAGTCAGCCAGTTCTCAACCCACCTCACTGTCCACTCAAATGATAAGAAGAAATGTAAACATCCATTTTTGAAAAGTGATGTTTACACACTAAGTGCTTTCTATGCATTTGGATTTTCCACATATATAAAACAAGGAGACTCATTAGAGCTACTCTTTAAAAGTATTTGAAACAAAATGTCATCCAAATTTGTATAATATCTATGCAAAAGATGTTATACAGTTGGTTTTTATATGCCTTAATAATCCCTTAAAAACTTGAGCATTCCTGTCTGTGACTAATCTACACACAGATAGTATAAAATAACATGCTTAAAAGATTTAAGACTAGGTTTCAAAGGAATCTTTCTGGACCTAGGCATGTGCTGTTCAGTCATTTTCACAGGCTTATTTAAGAACTCAAAAGATACATTCTTTTCTTTTAGATTATAGTAATAGAGACAGCCTTCTTCCATGATAAATAGCTTCTGTGTATAACAGTATTTCTCAGATGCACTCTTTTTGCACAAGCCCATGAGACAGCATGACCTTAAGTTCCTAATCAATAAATCAAATGTGCTTTTAGATATCATATGCATTGCGACATTTAGAAAAGGTGGTAAGATGAATATTAGGAGTGATTTCTCAGTATCATTTCTATACTTGCCAGAAAGTCTTCCTCTAGCATGAAAGATAGATTACCTTTATTTCTGTTTGACTTTAGTTCTCTATTCATCCTCATTTCAGCCAGGGGAGGGCAAAAATTATGATGACAGTTTTCAAGTCATATCTACCCTCGCTTATGACAATGGAAAGAAGCTTGTTGTTTGAAGCCACTGAAACATAATCCAAACATTTAAATTTACAGAAGTAAAGGCCATGTGCCTTTGAGGTTGATGACATTCTGTGCCTCACTCTGAATGCAGCCCAAAGGCTTGACCTTTCTTAACAAGGTACAATGTTGTACAGACTTGTCTGTGTCTTTCCCACTGGGAGCTTTAAATAGGAACCAACTAATTCCCATTTTGTCTTTTTAATTATTCCACTGCAAGTTGGGTTCATGAGACATAATGTCAGCTAGTTGAAAAAAGTGAACTGCAAACTTTTGACACTGCAAGAATTTCTCCTCAGTCCTTTGAGAGTTGGTAAGCATTGTAAAAGGAAAAGGAGTCTGCCTTTTAGCTTAAGCTGCACTTTTAACACGCACAGTCTTAAGCTGGGAAAAAAATCTGTGATTTTATTTTAATGGAGAGGGAAAGCAGTGGGATATGGAATGTGAATTTTATTTTTTCCTAAAAATGTCCCCCAAGGCACACAACTTGCTTTGACAGAGCTTAGTAAACTAAACGATACATTCTGCACATACTGCAGAATTCTGCCACACTTTTCACAGAAACAGAATAGCTGAGGTTGGAAGGGATCTTCTGAGATGTTCTGGTCTCACTCCTCTGATCAGACAGTGTCTGGCTAGACCGGGTTGACCATGATTACATTCAAGCAGGTTTTCAATACCCCTCTGTTTCTCAGCGAATGGATGTCTAGAAATGTGATAAATGTGAACAGTCACAGAAGAAATGCTTATTGGCAGTGTCAGTAAAGATCTTGATTGAACTGCACTTTTTATTGTAAAGAAGAAAAACTGAGGAAGTTTCATGTTATGTCACTGGAGGTGAGGAAAACTTTACAGTCAAAATTAAGTACGAAAAGTAATGAACATAACTTTTGGTAGGAAAGAAAAATTAATATAACATCCCCCCCCTTTCATTTAAAAGACAAAGACCAGAATATTTGACTGCCTGGAACTGAGTGCATTTAATGGGATTTATAAGTCTTTTTTATTACAGCCTTTTATGTTGTCTAAAATGTCATCTTGATCATAAAATTTTTTCCTAGTAACTTTAGATAAAAATTCATATTCCTTTGAAATGGTCTGCTTTCAACCAAGTCACATTAGCTAACTGTGGAAAAGTATATCATTTGAAAATAACCTCAGTTCAACTACTAATGTTTTCTTTGGTTTGTCAACATTCCACAAATGTTACTAGGAGGTGACTTGATGTTGTTTCCTAAATTGATTTTGGTATGGAAAAATGAGAAGGTCATTGAGAACTTTTATCATGCCAATAATGCATAGAAGATTGCAGTAGTATTTGTATTGTTCCAGAAACCATGAGAGGGGGAAGTAGAAGCTATTTGCTGCTGTTCCTACTTTTTATGCCAGTTTCTCATTCCTTCATGGAAAGTTTTGGAGGTACGAGGTCTATAAGCCATGGGAACACAAACATTAACATAGCTTTTGAGCAAGGTTTGTGAGCTTGAGAGGTTTTTTGTCTTTTTTTTTTGTCTTTGAGCTGGTACAACAGAGCAAATGAATTGTTATGCATAACGGTGAAGTAATATACACTTAAAGGACCATCTTATTTTGTGCTCTTCTGAGCAATTAGAAATTTGTGTATTTTATTGTACAATGAGTCAGGTATGGGAAATAGAAATTGCTAAATGACTCACTTCTCTACCTTACACCAGCATAGAATTGAGCCTGCAATGTAGGCTGTGCTTCAGTCCAATTTGAATAAATATCTGTTGCTCCAGACCCCTCAAAATAAGGGTAAATTGCTTATACTCACCAAGTTTGAGTAAACAGGCATTTGTTGATGATGCAATAAAAAAAACAAATAGAAATCTGAAGCAGTATTTGAAACCTGTAATTTCCATAGTATGTTCACTTCTATTCTAAACACCTTTTAACAAGATATCATGGCTAAACAGACCCTTCTGCCCACTTTTAGAAAATCTTTTCCACCTGCATGCTTACATGCCACAGTTCATGTATAGACAGTAGTGCCATATGATCACCATGTAGCTCATGAATGATTAACACATTTAAGATGGTTGTGACATCTTGATCTAGTTTTAAAATATTGTTTCTATTTTTCTTTTTGTTTTGTTTTGTTTTTGGAAAGCTGTGAACATAAGGGAAAATGTACCAATAAAACAAGTTCCACATTCTTGGAATGTATCTTGCAAAATACTTTGTACTTTTTAAAGGTATGATTGAAATAATGAATCACATGAATTAAAATATCAGAAATGGTAACCTTAATTTATTGGTTAAAATCTGTGATTACTGCAAAGGAGTGTTTGGTACTGGACAGAATTAACAGAAAAAACAATTACCTGCTTCTGTTTTAGGCAGTGAATAAAGTATAGGCTTGGAGAAACACAAGACCTGGTTTTGATATGAATCATCATTACTTTCAACATGACCAAATAACATGATCACATGGTACAGATGTGAGTTCAATTTTGTTTTGTCTCTCCCCTCTAGAAGAGAAAATGAGTGTGTTGTAGGTTGAACATGCAGTGGATCAATTCTCCTGACAAGACTAACATTGTTTGATGCTAAATTAAAACCAGACATAAAGAAGAATGCTTCTCTATCTTTCAATACAGAACTGATGCAAAATAAATAAATAAATAATAATAAAAAATAATTGTAGAAACCTAAAATTCTTTCTAAGATTTCAAGGGCCGGGGGGAGGGGGAAAGATGAAAAGTTTGCTGGAAATTCAAGTGAAGGAGCACATTATTCTCTTCATTACAGAGTTAATTATGTTAATATCCTTGGCTAAGTCATAGATGTCTGTGCTTCTACTTTCTTAGGAACGTCATTGTGAGACAAGCACAGCAATTACCGTGTGCTGATATATTCTGTACTTCCAAACAACAATAATATAATGACATGAATCAAATATAACAGCATTAGCCAGTAATGGGTTTTATATTCCAGGGGTTTCATCTGAAGACAGCATATGTAGTTATTTGACTTTCTATTTCCATTGTATATCACTAGTGAATTAGAAAAGAAAAACATTCCTTTTGTATTTTAAATGTATGTTATGATACATTTGATAGAAAATAGGAAATTACAGTAAATAAAGTACAACTTGAATGAAAACACAAATTGAATATCAATTGTATGGCAGCAGGCACTACCTGCTAGAAATTATTGTTTTATAGAAATAATTGTGTTTTTAAAATTTTGATTTAAATGTAGTGAGTGTAGTCTCTTATTATTATTGTTATGATGATTTGGTGAAAAAAATCCATTAATTTTTGTGAAGCAATATGTTAAGATTAATTTCTAATTAAATTTTATTTTTTTCCTTCATTGTAGATGCTACCTGAGATTTATCATCAAAAAGCAGAGTAGAATACAATATTCAGTGTCTTTATACTTTATTTTGAATGCATATAAATTATTATATGAATTTTTCCCAAAGACCGTAGTTAAAATTTAGGCTTAAAATTTCCTGTATGATTAGTTTCAATTTTTCCTGTTACAAGAAGTATCAATACATTTCCTCTGTCTGAGTTGCAAACAAGTGTTTTTTTAAAGATGTTATATTTTTAGTGGCAAAAGACCCTCCTCATTTACCTGTTTGCAACAAGAGCAAAAGTGGTGAATTAGCCATGCTGGATTGACTTAGTTTTACTTTGAAATTCTGATGCTGAAAGTAAGGAGTTCAATTATTGTGACTCAGTTCGGGAGACAAAGGAAATGCAAATCATTCATATTCTAGTATCAAACATTTTTAATTAATATTCTATATCAATTCTATATCTTGATGGCAGTGGTGAAAATTTCCAGAAATAATGTAACCTGTAAAACTTCTTCTATATGTTTTGGAAAAAAAACAAAAACAAAAAACAACAAGAAAAACACCTGTAAATAAATAACATGAAGTCATCAGTTCAAGCTGATTATCTCAACATAGATGAGCAATTAGTAAGTACAAGGTATAAATAGCTGAATCAACATACACAGAGCAGTATTCTGGGTAGAGTTTGTCTTCTGATTATACCTAACACAAATTTTGAGGTATGAGACATTTTGTAACTAGCATTCACAGAATTGTAGGGGTTGGAAGGGACCTCCAGACATCGAGTCCAACCCCCCTGCCAAAGCAGGTTCCCTACAGCAGGTCGCACAGGTAGGCATCCAGGCAAGTCTTGAATATCTCCAGAGAAGGAAACTCCACAACCCCCTGGGCAGCCTGTTCCAGTGCTCTCGCTGTAAAGAAGTTCTTGCGCACATTCGTGCGGAACTTCCCGTGCTCTAGTTTCTGGTATATATGTATAGTTTTTGGAGTGAATAGTTTTCTTCCTTATATGTTAAAGGTGTGGCTAATGCATTAGATTGGATACTAATCTAAAATAATGTATATGAAAGAATTACTTCATATGAAAAATTACTGATTTCCACAGAGTGATGTATGACTCCTGAGATTATGATATATGTAATACATATGCGTTATATCTTTAGTTGACTCTAATATAACAATTTTGATCTTCTCTATACACATATTTCCAAGTATTCTGTAAAAAAAAAAAAGTGTATTGTGAAAAAACTTGATTTTATGTTTTAGATTGCACAGTAGATAAAAAACCTGTATGTGTTCTGTAGGGACTGCTAGGACACAAAGATAAAATGTTTAAATGCACCAACAATTCTAGTGTTCTCTCAGGGAGAATAAATTCATCAAACCATCAGAAGACAGATAAAAACGTAGCTAGAGGATTTTATTTATTTATGTTTGAGGTTGGACAAAAGGCTGTCTAACAAAGCTAGTAGTAAAGTATAAAAATCAAGTGAGACAGAGCACATGTTTTAAGACTGTTATTATTGTAGATGTTTGAAAGTAAAAGAAATCAAAAAATCCAAATCTAATCTTACTTGTATGGCATGTATTAATGTAAAGTGCAGTAGATCTCATCTTACACTACAACTGGTCAGAGCAGATAAAGAAACACCCCTATTTTTTTGTAGTGACTTTTTTTTTTATTCAAAGGGACACTTAAACAAGTTGTATCCAGATTGCTTCTTGGATGAAAATTGAGTTATTGTCAATCCGTCTGCTTTCCTTCCATTTTCCTAACTGGATTATGACCTAGGGTGAAAAAAAAAGAAAGATATGACACCACATAAATTGTGTGTGTTCCTGAGGAGTTTTCAGCCTGTGTATACTCCACAACAAAAGGCCAGTGTAGGGTCACTCATAAGACAAGTGTGCAGCCAATCTCATTGGGCTGGCAACTAAAATCATTGGCCTTGAGAAGCAATCCATGCAGATTCCAATCTGACAAAATCTAAGACTGGATCTTTCACTAGTCTGATGCCAGGACTGTAAAAAAGAAATTCAGCTTCTCATTTGTATACCTTTACACCCTTATAACTGTGAAGAAAATCTGTTTGCAATTCCAGTTCAGACATTCCCTGGATAAGATCATTACCCAAACCCCCAAAGCTCATGCACACTCTGGTTTCCTCTGAATAGCAGCACTTACAGCCATCTGTTAGGCTGGCATTATTCCTAGGCAAAAATTGTAATGCCAGTTTAAAAATGGTATGGACTACCAACTAGTAGAAAGAAGCAATTTCTCTTTCTTCACCCTTCTGTGGTAGCCATCATCAGATGTCTTCTTAAATTTACCTTTTTTAAAGTTTGTCTAGTTAACAACCAAGTTAATCAAAGAGAATTAATTGCCCATGTAGCTCTTTAGCCATCACTAAATTGAATTCTGCTAATTCAATTTTTGTGAGATTATGTCTGAGAGTTCAAACTCCAAAAAGAAGATGAAGTTATGAAGCTTAATGAAGAAAAAAGGTGAACACCAAAGAAAACACCAAGAAGCACATCAAATTCTTTTGAATGGCACTAATTTGGGGGGGGGGGGGGGAAACACTGTTTTTCATAAATGAATAATTCTTTTTACATTAAGCTATTCTGCAGGAATTATGGACTTCAATTTTAGTATTAAGTCATAAGTCTCTTGCATGTTCAACCTGGAACACCATGCACAATATGAATCCTAAAGGAAAAAGTGCAGCAATTATTAAATCTTCTAGAAGAGTCTACTTCTGTTATTACCTGGAAAAAGTTACACAAACAAATTTTCTCCAAAGGTGGCCTTGAAATTTTTATTCTTGACCTGCTGCCATTCAACATTTCAGTGATAAAGCTTTCATACATTTTAAACACTTCCAGAAATCGTTGCTATTATTTCTTAATGCAAGAATCTATCAAATGGTTATACATAACATGCAGCGCTAAAAATATCAGCCAGACAACCATTGCCTGCCATCTGGCATAGTACTTGGGAGTACTACTGTCATAATATGGCCTCAGACCATGGACAGAATGACATTCACATTTAATTCTTCTGTGTCTGGACATCAAAGAAACTTGCAGGCTGATACTGAAGGGAGTGTTGGGGACACAAGAAGCAAAACCACAGTACCTTTTTCTTTTTTTGCTGAATCAGTAATCCAGTTTGCAAAAACGCTTCTACTGTGAGAAGCTCCAGAAAAATGCAGCACCTCTCTTCTATTCAGCTAGCATCATTTAATTCATATTCCATCAAATTTAATAGTGCAAAGTATTTATTTTGAGATTTATTCATAGCTTTGTCTTTGGTTATAACTATATGCTCTCATTAGCGTCTCTTCAGTGTTACTTCTGCAGGATCCACTTACACTCCAAATTAACTACTCTACTAGAAGAATTTTCAGTTTCAGTTGCATTCCCCGCCTTTTGGGAAAACTTTCATTTTAAACTGTTCTGGCTTCCTAGTTTTACTATTATGGAAAACTGTTTCACATTCTTAAAAGTTTCATTTTAATGAACAAACATAATGGTCTCAATGTTTTTAACGTCCCTTGCTGAATTGCTGTTACACTTTTACTGTCTAACATGCATCAAACTCACAGCTTAGAATTTATTTCACTGTATTGAAAATTCGTGACTCTGACCTGAACTGTAACGATACAAAGCATTCTGATACGACATTCTGATATGCACTGGAGTTAGTTGATCCATAGGCCTTGGTTGGCTGGAATTTCTTAAACTGCTTAAGTTATGTAATTATGACAGATCTTGTGAAATGGCAATTGAATAATCAGGTCTTTTACACAAAAAAAATGTCTTCTCCAAGTAAAATCAGGGGAAAAAAAATCCCAACCACAGGATATTCCATAGTGTCTCATTCCTAAAAGAAAACAGAAATCTGCTCACCGTAACTAGCCATGCCACCGGTTAACATGGAATTCTTAAGTAATTGCCCATTAACTGTTTCAAAAGTTCTTAATGCAAGCAGTTTGCTTTTTCAAACATTGAATTATTTCTTAGTATGACAAATATTTATTTGATATGTGCTTTCTCTATTTCTCTTTACATATATTAATAATCCACTTTAAAATACAAGTGATAGAACAAATCTTCCAGGAGAAAGAAACAGTAACTTTTTAATCTAGTTTTAGACAAGAACAGGTGGTGTTTTCCATGAGGTCTGTTCTGAGGAAGGAGAGTCAAATGTGGTGAATGAAGAATGGATGGGAGGGAAAGTTATCGCTGAGGATAATGTAATGCTTCCACTGGAAAAGATGTGTGCAACCTAGGAAACAGACTAGAAACAAGCATAGCTTGTGGGACAAGTACTGAAGCTAGACTCAAATATTATCTAGTATTGAGATAGAGAAACATGGATACATGTTGAATTTCTGCCCAGGATGAGAGCAAACATTCATATTCCAGGGATAAAAATGAGGAATGAGGATCAGTTCAGCCAAATGCAATGGGCTGTTAATTCTTGTGGATCGCACTTATGCAAAAATGTAATTCAAGTAATTATTGGTTTATCAAAAGAGTTACTTTTAATCACAATGATCAAGAATTCCAGGATGCTACACCAAAATATAAGAGCTAATATATTGACATGGACAAGAGCGCTTTGCAACAGCAACATAGCCCTTTAGTCAAGGCATACACTCACCAAACCAAGAGCTGTCAGAAAAATGCATAGAAGCAAGTATCTTCTTTCATGAGAAGCTGTCAAAATTACTTGTAATTGTCTAAATAGTAAACTCAGGCTCAAGTAGACACAAGTACATTTCAATTACTTTTCAAGTAATTAAAAGGTTTGTACAGATGGAAAGGGATAGCTGTAGTGCATATGTAATATATATATGCAACATCTTGCACAAAGAAACTGTGTTCCTCAACAGCAGCTTGAAGCTGAGCATGATGAAGTACTTAGTGGTCTAATGATGTTCCTAATGTAAACTTCAGTCATTATAGGTGAACCTCTTCCTGCAGATAAGTAACCATTGCAGGCAATGGTGTACAATAATTTTCTTTTTACTTTTCGTTAGTCATCAAGAACTTTCCAGCCATTCCTCCTATTTACTGGAAGACAGGAAGTTTTCAGGAAGTTTTACAGTGAATCCCAGCTGTATTTTTTTCTGAATTCTGAAAAACTGGAGGGATTTCAGGTGCTCAGTGAACATTTTCATATGCACAGGAAGTAAGGGTAGAAAAGGAAAGGATTAATCTAATCTTACTACATTGAATAACTGCACCTTCTGCATCTATAATACAGGGGGAAAAAAAACAACATAAGAAAAACAAATAGAATGAAGAAACCCACCCATGCATTCTCTAATATACTCTTAGCAGAACAACTTTTTTCTACTGTCTAATATACATATAATGTATACGTACATTTATATTCTCATCATAATAGAAGTAAAGCACTTCAATTTTTTTATATGATTAAGTCCAGGAACAGATGATGCATAATTCTAGTCTCCGCCTCACTCAGTGAAAAGACAAGAACATAGTGAGTAGAGCTCATGCCTGAATCCTCAGGTATCTTGCCATCTAGCGTATCAAAGACTTCTGAAAGATCTAGAAAGTTGTACTTATGATGGACTTTATCTATGTTGTTTAAGTCAACAAGATACTTACCTTATTTTTTTGTTTATTTTGTCTTCCCCTAGGTTCAGGCTTCAGTGAATCTATAAGATACTTTCTGAATGCAGTCTCAGCCTACTCCAGTTTGTTATTATTACAATTGCCCATGGAGAAAACCCCTTTACAAGTAACAACTTTCTCACATACAAGTCATGTGCATCTATATGAAATGTGTTATATACTGCATATATTAAAATATATATATATTTTAATCTACTTCTATTAAAGTAATGGAAGGTTAGGAAAAAAAATAGTGGCCTTATACCTTAGAGAATTTTTTTTTTTTCCTTAAAACTTTATTCCTTCCAACTAGGGAAAGGCAGGATTTTTCCATCTGAGCCTTTGTCTCCTGCCACTCACCCTTTCCAGCCATGTTGTGGCCAGGGCTCTGCAGAAGATAGCTCAGAGGAGCCAAGCCTGTCTCAGTGATTTTATGTTTCAGTGCAGCTTCATATATATACTGGGTTCATAAATCATTCAGTGGTGTTGTACAGTTTATTTTGCTTTCTCATGTGGCCTTAGAAATCCATACTTACCATAACTCCACCATGATTTAAGACTATGAATATAGCTTGCATTGATTATCTTGATTAGCATTACATAGGAATTTTAAATGGAGTGTAGAAATGAAAGCTATTTGCAGGAAAGGCCTCAGTTTAAATGAGATCTGTATCTTGAAAGCATGCTGTAATATGCTAAGGAACTTCTTCAATACTGATTACCTAAAACATAGTGAGAAGAACTTCATGTATAGTACAGGAACCACAGGGTAAAGCTTCTGCTCCAAGACTGGCCTACAGGATCTGTACAGGAAAAGCTTCAACTGAGAACCAGCTGTCTGTCCTGGCACCTATCTTGGTCTCTCCACCTGCTCACTGACATGTATCTTTAGACCCTGGTGTAACGCTATTCCCACCAGGTGTTCAATCACTGGTTCAGGCTGTGATTTAACATGTCCACTACACCTGAATTTTCCATGTGGCACGGTTTCTTAACCCATCAGAAAATCTGTTCTCATTTTGCTTGCTTCCTTGCTCTTTTTCCTGTTCATAGCTGTTGTTTCAGATTTGCAGCAACTGTGGAGGAGTAAGAGTGGAGGGGGAACAGTGGGATCATTTAATTGACTTTGTACATCATTGACCTTTGCTCTTTTCAGTGACTTGTGAGTTCTTCAGGATACTCGTGTGTTCCTGTGGGTCTAAATCAGCTCACAAGTAAACAGAAACACAATTTTTCTCCTTATATGTGGCAACAGAAGATTTGTAATGAATTCATGCTTATAAGTAATACTGAAAAGATATATTCTTAAGTACATACATAGCCAGAGTTTTTGCAGTGTAAACAGGCTCAGTAAAAATGTGATATCTTTTGGAAAACCAGGAAAACATTGATTAGCTTTATTTTTACTTTATTTTTTATTTTTATTTTTTGTATTGTTTTGCTTAAGGTTTGGTGCACCAGTGAAGTAAAAAGTAACCAAGCCTACAAGAGGGTAAAAAACAAAATTAAAAAAAGGTACCAAAAAAAAAAAAAAAAAAAAAAACCCCACCAAAAAACACCCACCAAAAAACCTACATGCAGGAAAATTGAGAGGGTGTTTGAGGGAGAAGAATGTTACTGTTTTCATGGTTTCTGAGGATCATGCAAACCACGTTTTTTTCTAATGCTGTATGTTATTTTTGCTTTGAAAAGCTATTTAAAAAGAAATGTGCTGCTACGCTTTTAAGTACTGAGCAATTATAAAAGGAGCAATGACTGCTCATGCAATTCCTATTTCCTCTCCTGTACAAGTGCTAAAAATGGCTCAAGGTACATTTCCCAGCATTCTCCCTGAGGTTCTTGTATACTCACAAAGGTAAGCAAATGACGTTATAGTTAGTTTAAAAAATGATACTGATTTTTCTCTGAAGTGTAATGCAAGCATTCAAAACGCATTGGTACTTGGAACTGTGAAATTTACATTCTCAGTAGTTTTGCTGCTCTAAGTAACATGGAACTGTAATTAGACACTGCAGATTTTCAAAATCATTTCAAAATCTTTTTAAAAGCTCTTACATCAAAGTGTAGGATTAACTATGGAATAAATATTTCAGCATGACAAGAGAAAAAAGTCTGCAATATTACTGTAGGGGAAATGTTAGGTCAGGGCTTGAACTGGTGATTGAGCACCTGGTGAAGGGCTGTGGCTGGTCTAGAGAGCACAGGCAAATAATTTGCAAGTTTGAATAATTCATGTGACCAGAAGGGGTGGACCACCCTGGGTTCACATCAGGCCCAGCCACTGAAGAGAGGAAGTCTCTTTGATGTGGGCTGCTTCATGCAATGGGGTGTTGTATAACTAGACAGCCCCTTCACTAGTTGGGTGAGTGCAACTCTTCTTTTTGTATGTGACTATTGGCCTGTTACTGGATACATAGCTTGGTATTGCCAAGAACATGTCAGAAGCAATTTTACGTCCTTCTGTTCTGAACAATTACGTAACCAAATTATGTTCTGAATGCTGAAAAATAGGTAGGTCTTTGCAAATGTGATTTTTTTTCAGTGATAGAAAACAAACACTTTTATTTTGATGTAATTCATCAAATGAAGTTTAATGAAAAAGAGGAGCTAGAAGGATGTTTAGTCCTGTCAGTGTGCTGAAGCTAAAGGTTCCAGTTTGAACTATTGTAAAAGTATCTTTGTGTGCCTGAATGATTTAATTCTTAAAGGTGATGGTACTATCATCTTTCTGGAGAAAGTGAAAAAGAATGGACCCGCGGGACATACAGTTGGTATTAATTGAAGAGAAACATGATGCGTATTACAACAGATTAGTATAGTTCAATTGGAAAGGACCTACAAAGATCACTAAGCCCAACTCCTGAGCACTTCAGGGCCTCTTGAATACTGACAGGCATGAGGCATCAACCACTTCTCTAGGAAACCTCTTCAAGTGTTTGTTCCCCTTCGCGGTACGGAAGTATTTCCTAACGTGTAGTCTGACCATCTCCTGGTGCAGTTTTGTTCCTCTTCTGCCATCATTCCCTAAAAAGGAATTAGCAAAGATAAGTAATAAAAGAAATTTATGACAGAGTAATGAATGTGTTTATTTGCTCTGAAACAGATGCTATTATGTACAAATACGAAAGAAGATTAAAGAGGAAAAAAAAGTTTTAGGGAATTTTATGCTCTGGGGAGCTATTAGCAGAACAGCTTCTTGTGGATGACAATTCATATGTAAGAAGTGTCTTCAGATTTGCAGGTGATTGGGTATAGATAAAATTCAGCCTCAAAAGAAGAAAAATAGTTTAAAATAGCTATACTCGACTGGCTGAAATTTCTTTTTAAATGATTTTCCTTACATTATGTGGCAGTGCGATAACAAAGCAAATTGACAAACATTAAATTAATGCACTCTCTGAAGGTAACGTGAGAGGTAGGTTGGATGTATGTACATTTGTGTTTACATTTGTGTAGTACAACAGAATCATCTCTGAATTAGCCTCTTGTGAGTTATATTATTTTTGAATTATAATGCCAATAGATATATTGCCATCTACTCTCCATATGTCTTCCTAAATGTTTGTCATCTTTTCCAGTCCTGGTAATCAGAGGATTGCAAGAAGGCTGTCTTTTGGATAATCAATTCAATTTCCATCTTTTATCCTACGATGCCTATGACTGAATGAAGTGGGCAACAACAATAAAGTCTGACTCTTCTTTGTAAAACAGCTTGAGGAATTTCATTTATTTTAAAATAATAAAACTGTCATAGCAGAATCTTAACACCAGACAACATGTAAGAGAATGTGCTATCTCCCTATACTTAAATCTTGACCCCAAATCTTTGTAGAATCATGTGATGAAATCTAAAACACAAATCGCAAATATTCAGATGGGTCTAGAATGCAGGAAGAATTACAGATATTATTCATCTACTTGAACTAGATATTTGTTAGTCCTAAAAGTTTCCCAGAGTAGCTGAGACTGGCAGGGCCCTCTAGAGGTTTGTCCAATACCCTACCCCTGTAGGGCCACCCAAACCAGCTGCCTGTATCCAGGCAGTTTGGGAAGAGTTCCAAGGAGTCTTCACTGCTTCTCTGGGCTGGAATTTCCAGTGCTCATTTTTGTTACTAAATCTACTTTTTTTTTCCCCTGTGTTTTATCATGTGTTACATAGGGAGTTGATTTCTTAAAAATAAATACAGACTTAAACAACTGTAGAAAACAGGAAAATAAAAACAAACACAACAGGAGGCATTTGCCCTTTTTGAGGCTGATGATGTGAAATAAGTACTTTGCCAAAATCTAAGCAGGTAAGACACACTCATATGAGTTGAGTTTGGCTAGAAAAGAGCGATGTGTGTTTCAACACATCAGCCTGCACAAGCCTCTAATTTAGCTGTAGTTTTATGCTACTCAAGCTGTCCTCTTGCTGGTGTCCTCAAAATCACAGCAAAAATTTCTTTGAGCGGGCTCTTAATCTGCCTTTTTCTTAGTTGGAGACTTTCATTCTTGCAGCCACTTGTTTATGTGAAGGAACTAAAAAAAATTTTAAGTTAATATTACATGGCAAACATCAGTTAATCCCAATAGCTTGGAAGCAGTTTCCCTCATGAGAATAAAAGTGACCTGTTTAATATAAAATTCCTAAATTGGAATTGGTGAGTGTACATGAATGTTAGTATACTAATACAGTATGCTGATTTTATTCGCAGGTATGAATGTGATAAGGTCTTACATAAAGTTAATATGCAAGAGATGAAAGAGAAAGTTTTAATGAGTCTTGAGAAATCAAGACATGCATATCAAATACGAAAGTGTTTTACATTATTAGAGATAATCAACTTATCAAAGAAAATATTTAAAATGAACAAGGAAATTTATTTGATTTTGGCCTGGTGGTACAGTAATGAAGTGATTCTTGAGAAGTTAAGAACTGATTTGATTAGTTGTGTAGCTATAATTGTGTAGAAAATATTATATCATAAAATATATATCTCCACAGAAAAATTGCACTGGAATCTCTGAACTGGCAAAGACAATTCCTTAGAAACAATGGACTCTTTTCTCCAAAACTCCAACACTCCTGATTAGTTTGGCTGCTTTCTATAGATTGCTACTGCCTCAAATATATGAATTACTGGGGTAGCATGGCAGATAGATAGAATTTAGATTTTTATAGCTTCTAGTCAAAATTTTCTGTCTTCTGCAGTCTGACTTGGCTGTGAATAATTATTGTGGTTTAACTCAGGAAGAAGCTTAGTGCCACACAGCCTTTCACCCACTCCTACCCACGGCCCATGCTGGGGGACAGGGGAGAGAATTGGAGAGAGAAGAAAAAAAAAAAAGGAGCAGTAGAACTCATAGGTTCTAGAGATAAAAACTGTTTACTAAAACAGAAAAGGAAAATAATAATAGTAATTGTAGTAATGTGTGCTTACAAAACAAGTAATGCGCAGTGCAATTGCTCACCAACTGCTGGCTGATGCACAATCAGTCCGTGAGCAGCAGTAGCCCCTCTGGTAAATTCTCCACAGTTTTTCAAAAATATTTTTTCATGATGTCATACAACATGGAATATTCCTTTGGCCAGTGTAGGTCAACCATCCTGCTTCTGTCCTATCACAACTCCTTGTGCCTATTCCCCCCCCAAGCCCAAGCCGGGTCCCCTTACTGGCTCAGCAACAGCTTAAACATCAACATGTCATTAATGTTTTTCTCCTAAAGCCAAAATGTAGCATCATACCAGTCTCTAGGAAAAATAACATCAGGATTATTAAGGATCAAACCCAGGATTCTTAATTTTTTCATTATGTGAATGCATGACAGTGGTAGTCATTGTGGTATGGTATTGCCAAAAATGAAGGTAAGTTGTAAGATGTTTTGTACCTAGAGGTACAGGAAAACTTTTAATTTGTAAAAATAAGATCATGTCCCCTTTCCTGTACTATTTATAACCTTCACAGATGCAAAATTTAGATTAGTGTGATTTTTCCATTATATTTTACCAATTATAAGGAGGGTATTTTTAGAGGTGAGGTGAGAGATGATTGCTTCATTTTCTGTCCAAAATATGGGTGAATATGCAATATTTTAGTATACTCAGAGGCTAGAAAATTTAAAGCCATGAAAGACTCAGAGCTCAGCCCAAAATAAAATGATCTCCATTTTTTTTTTTATATAGAATTAGACATAAAAATGAACAGATCCAGTAAAGGATTAATGTGTCAATTAAAAGTATATATTTTTTTCTTTTAGTTTATCCCAAAGATGTCTTATATTAAGAAAAAAAAAAAAAAAGAACTGTCTAGTCTTTGTAACTGCATTGTTCTGAATAAGAGAATTTACCGATTTGTTAGAAAATCAAATATTAAAATTTTTTTAAAAATGCAATTTTAAGTTAGAAAAAAAGATTAAGAACTTATTTGATGCTCAGTAAATTGGTCTGTTCCATAACTACAAGCATTTCATAAACGTGTGTATTGTCCCATTATTTTGTTTGTTTTGGGGGTTTGTTTTACCTGGAAAATCTTTCTATTGATTAAAAAAAAAAAAAGAAAAGAAAAGAAAAAAAATCTTTAGGTAAAGCTATTCTTACCTGCACTGATTGGGAAAGAAAAGTTGAGCTGTTCAAGGAAAGCAAATCAGTCTAATTTCAAGATCAACAGTTTATTCCACACATTTTATGTTTGAGTTAAATGCCTCTAGCAGAGGCATAATGAATTCAGTTGTATATTTCAGTGAAGGTTTTAGCCAATCAGTCAGAATAAATTGGCAAAAAAAAAAAAAAAAAAAAAAGTCTGCTTCATATCCTGTGTAATTTCATGTTTCATAAAATAAGTTTATGAAGGAAGGAAATCAGGATAAACAATTAATCAATAGCTAATGCAGATAAGGGTGTAGAAGACAGCATCTGTCTCAGCTGGGACTGCTTTGCATTGCTTTCCTTGATTACTTCACTGTAGCTCTCCAATCTTTAATAATCTTTACTCTTCCACTAAAGAAATGCACTTGTTTTTCCAGGTTGCAATGACCTTTGAGGATCTGACATTCATAATATTTACTGCAGACATTAAGTAAATGAATTATTGTAAGGGTGTATAAGAGGAGATTTGAGAGAAGAATGTGCAGTGTAACACGTAATTCAGTATTGTAATTAATGTTAATTTCCTTTGTAGCAGCAAGTTTGTACTATTGACAATCCTAAATTTAAACATTTCTGTCTTTAAGAAACTCATTCAGGTTTGAGTTCAATAATAATTTCCAAATGTAAATAACATTGACATTGACATCCAGTAAGTCTAAAGTATACTTACAAGAATAATTAAAAAAAAAAAAGAAAAAAAAGAAAAAAAAAGTTTTTAAGTTATGGCAGCAAAATCTGTCTCTATCTCTTGTTGCCAGTTCTAGCCTGGATTCACAGTTGTTTTTGTTTTGTTTTGTTTCTTTTTGAGCATAAAGAGCAAGATGAAAGCCCGGATTTGTTATTCTAAAGCTATTGTATAGAACACTTACTTTTTGGATCAAATCTTACAGGTAAAATATTTAAAAGTTCAGACTCCTCATTTATAAACCTCTTAATCTTGAATTTGCAGTCTCTTTATATTGCTCAAAACTAGATTAAAAAACTGCAGCCAGAAACTTTTCCCTGTGCACCTGCTTAACAGACAGCTATCAGGCCCCTTTCTGTTGATAAGATAAATACAGGGAATAATGGTCTGAATGCAAATCAATAACTGTGTGTGTGCCTCTGGCATGAAGTTTGAGAGTCACTTTCTGTGTACTAAAAGATCATGCATTACCAAATGCCTTCCTGACTGGCAGCATTGTTAAGTCTGTGCAGATTACCATAAGTTGGAGCAGCTGATGACTAATAAAGAAATACAGCTGTGAGTTTGAGGGATGTTTGTCATTTCTCATTGAAATGAACTAGTGATTTTGTTGAACAGAATGCTTGGTGTGTTCCTTTCAGAATATTTCAGACTTCTATAAGGGAGACTAAATTTAGAAAACTGAGGACAAGGAAAAGGCCTAAAAATGTTCCTCCTCCCTTTGTCCACAGGGCTGCCATAGCCAGCTATGCAAAAGACATAATTAATTCTTCATAATTGCTAATGTAGGTATTTTATACATAGCGTAAGTGTATTTTTTTCAAGTAAAAATACCATATTAGAATATATCCACGGTCTGCTCAGAAGTTGGGGTGCATTAGAAAGGGAAAGGTGATCCTCATATACTCGGCGCTTACAAGGCCGCATCTGGAGTATTGTGTCCAGTTCTTGGCTTTCCAGTTCAAGAATGATGGGGAGCTTCTAGATAGTCCAGTGCTGGGCTGCAAAGGTGATTGCAACCCCAGAACATCTCCCTTACGAGGAACGGCTGAGGGATGTGGGACTGTACAGCCTGGAGAACAAAAGGATGAGAGGGATCTTATCAAAACTTGTAAATATAGAAAGGATAGATGTCAAGTGCATGAGGCCCCATTCTCTTTGCTGGTGCCCAGAGACAGAACAAGGGGCTGTGGGCACAAACTACAACACAGGAAGTGCCATCTGAACATGAAAAACTTGTTTACCTTGAGGGTGACAGAACACTGGAACAGACTACTCAGAGTGTCTATAGAGTCTCTTCCTCTGGACATATTAAAAACCTGGATGCTTTCCTGTAATAGTCTAGGGAGCCTGCTTTAGCAGGGGTTTGGATTCAGTGATCTCCAAAGGACCCTTCCAACCCCTATGATTCATGAGTTAAGGATTTCCTTTTATTTATTCAATAGACTATTCAATTTCTAAGAAATTGTCTATATTTCTGATAATTTTTGTATCATACTGATTTTCCCATCTAATTCTGTGAATGCTTCTATAAATGAAGTCATGATTTTTAAAGAATAAAAGGTTTATACATCTGACAATATATATATATATATTTTAAAAAACAAAAAAAAAAAAACAAAAAAAACCCCACTCCCATCTGAGTGTTTATTTTCTCCTAGAAATGGAATCTGTGAGAGCAAGCCTTCAGATGACATTTTTGATTATGCGTAACTGGAGAGAGTCTGTCCTACCTACAGCTCCTGTTCCTTGTCAGAATGGTCATGGTAGATGCAAGCATTTTCACTGATATCTGTCAGAGGTCATTTTTTCCTCCTCTTTGTGTTTTCCTTCCTAAAACAAAATGAAGTCAATTTTTTTTCTTCTTAATAGAAAATGAGTCAGTTTTCTGTTCTTATGTAAATGTAATTTTGAAAGTTGCTGGGAAGTTAATGCGGGTTTCTGACTGCCCTGTGTTAGTTATATCTGCTCTAAACTGGTGCCAAATACATACTGAAGTATATATGCTTGGAGTATCAGTGCAAAAGTGTGTGCTGGTGGAGTTCTTAATGTGCTATCTATTTCTCTTACAAATGCTCTTAAAAATTGAATTGGGATTACTAGGATCAAAATATTAATAAAACTGTAGTTGAGGCAATCCTATGTAGAGCAGTTATGTCAGGCAAAGGGTGAAAAGCCTTCACTGAAAAAAATGAAAACTGGAAGTCCACACAGGTCCATTTGATCAATTTTGCAGTATGGCACAAAGTTGCTATTTCAGTTCACGTTGGAAAAAAAAAAAAATTAATATATAGAACCTTGTGGTCACCTTCAGCCTTGACTGCAAGTTTATAATTCATTTATTCCTCTTTACAGTTGTCAACAATGTATTCGCATTGCTAATGGAAATATTTTAGTTTCAAAGTGGGGAAAACAAGAAAAACAAGTTCATTCCTCTGGGAATTATTTATTTCTTTATTTATTTTCAGTGATCAAGGATCTATACAGGATGTCTTATTGCTACAGTGAAGAAAAATGTCAAATATCTAATATTGCATTTATTGACCTAGAGCTACCGAGTGCAAAGATTGAAACTGCTTCCAGAATAAAAATCCAAAATTCCATGTTGTTCCTTGCTTAGAAATGGGAGAAACATATTTGGAGATCCCATTTTCAGAAGTACCTGTGCTAATTCCTACTCTAATGAGAATTTTATGTATAATAAATCTTTTGAAATGTTTGTCAACTCTGGATCATCAGCAATGCATTGAGCTAATGCATAAAGTTGTATAAAAGAAAATATGATAATCTGAATTGATGCATTTTATTTTGAAAATAAGAATTGGTGGTATTTACATTACCATTATGTGTTTATTAATAGGAGAGTATATTTGGTCCAGAAATATCTCAAATTTACTCCATTCAATAAAATATCTTTTTCTTAAGTTAAAAAAAAAAAAATTTAAAAAATCAGATGTAGACCTGTGGGAATACAAGAAAGACTGTAAGACTGTTCAGAGCAGAAGCTGCGGAGCAAGATAAACAGCATGAGAACACAATGCTGAGAACCAAGTACATCTCCAGAGGAAGAGAAAAGCAATTTCAAGTAAGCTGTGTGATGGCTGCATGATGATGACTCTGATTGGAGGAAAGGAGCATGGCTAGGAACAACTCATGACCCTGTCTGGATAAGCACTTGCATGCTTGGTTAAAGTGTGTTTGTGGAATGTTTTGTTGACATGTAAACATGAGTTGGAAGGTTAAAAGAAAAAACTTGTGAATGTATATAAGGGATGTTAGAACCTGTAATAAACAATCTGGATTGTTCACATCTGAGTCCGTGCCTCAGATGCTACATAGACCTATGTAGAATTTTGTAGATTTTGCATGTTTTGGGAGCTATGGAGAAAAACAAAGCACTAAAATTCCTTTGTTTGATTTCTTGTGGGTTTTTAAAAATATTTTTAACCTACAGTAGTACAGAAGTACATAATGACTTTTCTTGTATATTACTGTCCTTTGGATTTGATACAGAAAAGCTTCACTAATGAGATTTCAGTTCAGAGATGAACATTAAGAACTAGTACTGATTACATTCTTTTCCAGGCCTCTCTCATATAAGCTCTTAAAAGTTGCCTGGGAAGTCTTATGTCTTGCAGTGCTAGCCCCACAACTTTAGCAATGTTAATGTAATAATTGTATTTGTTTGTTTGTTTTTTTATCATAAGCAAGAAAATATCTGAAGAAAATTCTTAAGTTTTAACCCATCATAACACAGAAGCAATAATATTTGCTATGTATCTCTCAGACTACTGCCTTCAAGAACTGTAACAGATAATAAACGTTAAATCATAGAATCGTAGACTATCCTATAGTGTTGGAAGGTAGCCACGGGGATCACTGAGTCCAACTTCTGGCTTCACAAAGGTTGAAACACTGGATATAGTTCCATAATAGAAGCCTTTTGTTTACAACTTTTTCTCATTTCTTTGCAACTTCAGAGTTGATTCTAGTGATAGTGTTATAAATACGCCCAAATGCCATAATGAATTACTTTTGTATTCAATCCAATCCCATCTGTTATTTTCTACTATTACTACATATTACATAGTGTAAAACGTTTGAAAACTGTTGAATATTGATATAATTGCACCAGAGATCTGCTAATTGAATGAATTGTGCTATCCTGTCTGTTTGTGGGACTACTGAGTGATGTCCAATAAAGAGAAATATGTGGCATAGTTCTGCTTCCTCAAGCATGTTAGTCATTCACAATGCGTCTGAAGAGCATTGATGAAATTGTGTCCTGGATTTAATATAATTTATAATCTTACCTATATATTCATGCTTTTATGCAGTAACTTCCAGTGGTCTGCATTATATTTGATCTTCTTTCTCATTTTTATTTCCAGGATTGAAAGGTAATAGAATATATTACATAAATGTGACTTATATTTTTACAGTTTAGTGATTCATCAATGTGATGAACATTTATTGCATGAGACAGATTTACACGTGCAAATGTTTACATGTGCAATAGATTTATAGATAGAGATCATCATTTAGAATTTTTTTTCACATGTATTTATTATTTTGAATGGAATCTTTTCACTAATTTTTTGTTGTGCTATTATATTCAGTTTTTCTAAGATAATAGCACAGTTTGCTTTTACATCTGGGGATTGTTTTATATATACTAGGCTTATTTTCCTATTTCAACAGTGAAAATTCACATGCAAGAGAGAATTTTCAGGCATAGCTTGAAAGCATTTTTTTCTGCTTGTTTCCATATACTGAAAAGCCCATTGGCATTACAGAAATAGAAAGAATGGAAATTACGTTTATACTTTTTGCATGGAAATGTTTAACTAGGATAAGCCAGGAAAAGGAGTTTAGAGGAACTTGACTTTTTTTTTTTTTTTTTTCCCCCAGAGCTCTTAAAATGCTTATTCCAAGTTCTTTTTTTTTAAATGAGAATTATGATTTTTATCCTTTTGTTACTGTAGTCGGATTTCCTTTAGCTGCTACATAACATGCCTTGAGAAATGCAAGAATTCTCTTTCTAACAGGTGAAATCTTTGAGAAATGTTCCTAATGCAATTGTACGCTGTGCACCTTAAGCAACGCTTGATTTAATGTTGGACACAAGATTTGGACAACCATCTCAGGGATAGGGTCTGACTTTTTTATGGTCTTGTCTGGAGCTAGGAGGTGAATTTTATGATTCTTGTAGGTCCCTTCAAAACCAGGTTATTCTGTGATTAGGTCCTGCATCTATTTTACCCTGCAAAATGGGTAAACCATGAACAAGTTCAAAAGGGTTTTAATTTTGCTGCTCATATTTAAGTGTATTAACTACGAGGGGCAAATAACCAATCCACCAATTCACGTATGGGGTTTTAAAAGCAAAACAAGAACATCAAGACACAAAGGTAAATAAATAAATAAATACATACATACATACATACATACATACATACATACATACATACATACAATCTGTTCTGGAAGAGAAATCTAGTGAATATAACAAGACTAAGATTTATAGTTAGAGATTTTTGTGACTCAAATTATATCTTTTTTTTTTTTTGGCCATGTTGTCATGTACAAATATGAGAAATATGAGATTATGAACTATATGCAAATATAACGTAAATACATGCTTTTAGTTTGTTTGTTTGGTTTTTTTTTTGTTCAATGGCCTGAAAAATAGCTATGTACAAAGTTGAGGAAAAAAAGCCATTATTGCATTACTTATTATGAAGTTGTAAGAGCAGCTATTGGGCTTAGTTGGCTGTTTCATCTGAATGATTACTGATATTATTTATATTTTTCATTTAATAAATACGAGTAAAAGCAAATAAAGAAAGCTATCTCTATCTCATGTGTTCAGTCCACATCTTCAATCATCTGCTGAACTGGTTCTTGAAAATAAATTGCCAACTACTAATGCTTTTTAGGAGATAAGTGAGAAGGAATGGAGGTATGGAATAAACTCTTTCTCTCTCTTTCTCTCTATATATAGTGTATATTTATACACACACATATGTATACATACACATACACGCTATTCTTATAAATACATTAATTATTGTCTAAACACCTTGAAAGAACCTGGGGTTGTAATTGTGAACCTAAAGTCCTGATTCAAAGGAACCACTGAAACTACATTTAATCACCCTGAAGTTTAAACCTAAAATTAAGCCTGTGTTTGCACATTTGTCAACCTGAAGCTAAAATGAAAGTGGCAAGTCCTCATACAGGAAGAAATATGTTTGACTGCCACATATCAGGAAGGGAAGTTTAAGTAGAGAAGTCAAAGCACAAAGCTAGGAGTGGAAAAAAAAAAAAAAAAAAAAAAAAAAAAAAAAAAAAGGAAAACTGGATTATTGAAAGAGAAACCTCATATGTTAAATAAAGTAGAGAGGAAAATCAAATAAAATTAACCTCAGAGACTTAGGTTGCAGTGACCCACAGGTAAGAATATTATGAAGTGTTTGGAGATCACAGTGGAGTTATCTCTAAATTGATTTTTAGGAGAAAATAGAAAAACATAGCAAGTTTCCTGACATATTCTGGTTGTTATGCTCCAGAACTTCCTATATATTCTGCCATCAAAACTGTACTCCTGTCTGAAACTCAAGTAAGGTTCAGCCTACTCATCTCACTGTTATTTTGTTGTTGTTTTTTTTCGCTGCAAACTTTCCTTCATTACTGTCCTACTCTTTCTGTGTTTACTCTCTGAATTGGTTATATTGTCACTTCAGCCACTCTTTACTCATGAATGCTTTCTGGAGTGCTGGACATCTAGATTGTGTTTAAATAAAAATACTGAATGAATAACTTATACAAGGTAGTCTGATGCTTCATTGGCATTTATTATCCAAAATTATGGGTGGAAGAACAAGCCACATTAGAAGGTCTTCTACCAACTAGTGGCTATTTTCTCTTTTCTGGTATATAAAAAGAGTATTTTCAACTTGCTTGTGTTACCATGATAACAGTCGAGACTGAATTTTGTGTGATCCTTTTCTCTTAAACTTCTGTTGTACTGAAGACATGTGTGTTCTTGCAGAAATTCATGCAATTTTTTCACTGAAATCCTGTTTGAAGGGTAAAGCTAAAGGCATCACCTTGGAGTTGCAGTCTGCCAGTGCAGATGACGAAACAGCAGCCTCTTGTGGTAAAACAAAGGAGACTAATTAGGAGGTAAATCACGAGGTGTGGCAAGCATCTTGTTTGCATAGTAACATCAAAATTTCTGATCTTCTCATGGTGCAGTGATTATCAACAAAGGCATATACAGGTTTTCTAATAGTTTCCAAAGGGAATGAGATTCATTTGCTCATAGACTGGGGTGACCTTTTAATTCCCAAGTGTGAATGTTAATAGGTTTCCTCATTAAAGAAGCTCATTAAAATCAAAAACCCACTGAAAATTATTAACTGTGATATGATAACACTGAGGAGAAAAACTCATGGAGAAACAGTGAATATGTTTTGAATACTGTCTTAATCATCTGTGATTAGTATGTTTTTTTAGACTGTCAATGGCAGCAATAATGGGTTCGCTATAATTCCATATTTAATATTTTACAAATGGAGCAGCATTACAAATAAGAAAAGAATCTGGTATGCCTTCCTTTTGCAGTTGCCTTTCTGAGGGATTCTTTCACTTCTAATGACCTGGAATTTTTCACCAGAGATTTTTTCTTTTGCTGACTGCATTCTAATTTGCATGAACAGTTTTAGTAGTTTCATATATTACAATGGACCAAGTATAAAAGCATGTTTCAGGATTATGAAGGCATGTGACAATAACTCCAAGGTATAGAATGTGCATATAAGAGGCAAAATATTGACCAATATCTGGCTTTTATACAGGCTGGCTAACAATTGAACCAATAAAATCATCCAATATTGGTTGTTCCTTTTATTTTTTTGTCTTTAATTCCACCTTTGAAATTGATCTGCTGTAAAATTTTGTTACTTGCCTTTCCTTCTTGGTCTCCCCTTTTCCAGTTACTTGATTTCGTAAAAGGGAGGTCTTGAGTCCTACCACAATATGCAGGTTCCCTTCATGGCCCCAGCTTGGAAAGATCATTCATGGTACTCAATTCTGCAGGATGTGACCCTCTCTACTCTGCCCCTGTGAGACCCCACCTGAAGTACTGTGTCCAGGTCTGGAGCCCCCAATGCAAGAAAGACAGGGAGCTGCTGGAGAGGGTCCTTAGGAGGGCCACAAAGATGAAAAGAGGGCTGGAGCACCTCCCCTATGAAGACAGGCTGAGGGAGATGAGCTTGTTCAGCCTCGAAAAGAGAAGGCTGCAAGGTGATCTCTCTGCAGCCTTCCAGTACCTAAAGGGAGCCTACAAACAGGAGGGGAGTCGGGTAGATAATGGCAGTACAAGGGGAAATGGTTTTAAGTTGAAGGAGGGAAGATTTAGGTTTGATGTCAAGTGCTTTACCAAGAGAGTGGTAAGGTGCTGGCAGAGGCTGCCCAGAGGCGTTGTGGATGCCCTGTTCCTGGAGGTGTTCAAGGCCAGGTTGGATGGGGTCCTGGGCAGCCTGATCTAGTATTAGATATGGAGGTTGGTGGCCCTGCCTGTGGCAGGGGAGTTTGACATTCATGATCCTTGAGGTCCCTTCCAACCCAAGCTATTCTATGATTCTATGATTCTATGATTCTATGATTCTATGTGACAAGCCTTTGCATCAGATAAATCTCTTTCCTGCAGATTAGTATGGACTTTGATTGCCTTGCATTTGCCTGATTTTGGAGTAAGCAGTCTTCAGGAGAGTCTGTTGTGATAGAGCAAGGAAAAGGGTTTCTAACTAAAAGGCAAGAGAGTTAGATTGGATATAAAGAAGTTTTTTTTAACAGCAAGGATACTGGTAACAAGTTGCCCAAAGAGATGGTGGATGCCCTATCTCTGAAGGCATCCAGGGTCAGACTGGATGGGGCTCTGCACACCTGATGTACATGTCCTTGTCCATTGCTGGGGAGTTGGACTAGATGGCCTTTAAGAGTCTCTTCTAACTCAGACATTCTATGATTCTTATGAGACATTCTCTGGAATGTATGGGCTCAGGCAAAACATTCATTTAACCTATCTTTTCCTTCACACTTGCAAATTCAATCATATTGTGACCTATATTGTGCGTTGCAAAATCAATCTTCATGTACTTCTATTGTCTTTAATGTTAATTCAATGCCCCATGCATGCGTCTGTGATAGAAGATTAATTATGGTTGCCAGAGGCACGTTCATACTTGCAGAGTTGGAATGCAAGTTGTTAGCCAGGGTGGTGCTTGATGTACCTGTAACAGCAGACTTACAGTCAAATAGAGCAAAAATAAATAAGCTTTGCAGTAAAGTTTCAATACTTTTAAATAAATATGGCATTTTTCCATCTGGTCTGGTGGGAAATATTGCGTTTAAGAGCTCAGGCAAAAATGCCTATTAATCTGGGTGCAGTTACAGGCTTTCTATCAGCACATTCTGATTGACAAATTGTGACTGTCTGGAAAAATGAAGGGCAAGAGCACCAGGCTCTTTTGCTGCTAAAGTAGACATGATTTGGTACCAGGGCCTTACCATATTATTTTATATGTAATCAGTTATCCTTTACACTTTACAACAGATGAAGAAAAAATACCTTGATTTCATCTAAAGAAGCCAACACATCAACTCTTTTATAAGATTATCTGCAGGCTGACTTTTCAGTGCAGTGGGATTGCTTAAGTATTTAGGGTTAAAGTCTTAATTAAAGACCTTGCTGGATTGTGTTGTACCTTACACTGAGGATAAACAGTAGTTTCTTTCTTGCCACATAAAGAACACTTTTTTTTCCCACCACCAAAGTAATTATTAAAGAAAACTTGCTGTGACCACTGCTATATTTTCTAATCCTGGTGGATGTATTAGAAACTGACAACAGTAATCCTGTATTAGAAATGGTCCCCATACTGAGTTACTATGCCACTCACTAAAATGGCTTAATCTTCTGCCACACTGATTTTTTTGTAACACTCTTGTTATGGCTCAGTTCATAAATTAGATGCAGGATCTCTTATACTTTTGTGATTGATAATATGCCCCTCTCTCAGATATAATTGACATTACTGCAGTTTTAAGCCAAGAAATGTAAGACTTTCATTTGTTCCAGGTGGTTACTTCTTGAGCTTTTTTTCAATCAACTCTTTAAAAAATATACAAACAATAAGGGAAACCAGGACGCTTAAAACAACAAATTTAAGTACTGATAGCACTCCTTTGTCAGAAATTACACAGATATCAGAGAGATTACAATGCTTGTTTTTCGATGGAGGAGTCTGGTTGTCTTCCAAGGCTTTTATCATTATATGGTGATAGGAGCTGAAAGTAAATTCTGTTTTAATTTGTGCCGCTGCAGTTGAAAGCAGTACTTGGCCCATATAGCACTGTAGTCTTTCTTGTGTTACATGATAGCAGTAGACATTCAGATAGAGGCTAATGAACAATAGGTGCTCAGATGTTAAAGCTTTCCAGATAGTTGACTCCCAAACAAGTTACATGTCTTTCTGAAAGTGAATACACAGACAGCAGTTACTCAAAGTTCTTATGTGATTTCAAGACCCTGCACAAATAAATTTGGCCATGGAGAGAGTTATAGTATGGATGAATGAATGTAACACATTTTTCAAAGACTTATCCTTGTGCAGTAGTTTGTCTTTATTTAATTAAAACTCCTGAAATCTAAAGAACAATTTAAACAGAACGATTGAAGCTAGAGGGGGAAGACATCTATTGGATCACTGAGTTAATCTCCTGCTATTTCACTAGTGTTCTTTATTGTGCATTTTGAAGTATTTTGTCCAGAACTTTCTTAAATCACAAGCAACAGGGCTTCCACTCCTTGGAGAGGAATAAGATTTTCTGGCTAATCGCCCTCAGGACTTTTGTCAGATTTAGTCTTTCTTTTTCTTTTCATAATTTAACTCACATAGTTCTGATGTTTTAAGGAAATAGTAGGAGGCTGAATAAAATACCCTTGTTGACTGCTTTCTACTGACAGCCCATGGGAAAATTGTAGCACTTGGAGCAATTCAGCTTTTCCTAATCCAGCTGGGCTACCCTGGAAGGTCAGCCCCATGCTCACAGTTTTGCTCAACATAGAGTTGTATCATCTGTTTTTTTTTTAATTTATCTGGCTCATCTGCTAACTCCAGAAGTTCTTCACAGCTTTATCTCCTTCCTTCTCAGACAGAAGCATCCACTTTCTTTCTTTCTTTCTATTTTGTGAGGATGGAGGATGTCAAACCAAACTGTGAAGATCTCTCTTGTTTGTTCCGTAGCTAGATGTTCCCAAGCTCTTTTTCTCCCCTTCTTCTCAAACAGATGGTTTTGTTCATGTGCTGTCATTTTTCTTTTCCTGAAGTCATAGTTATTTTCTTACCTTTTTACATTCTTCTTTCTTTCTTTCCTTTTTTTTTGTTTTTTTTTTTGTTTGTTTGTTTTTGTCCCTTTCTACAGTGACCTATTGCATTTACTTCTCAATTTCTTCTGCCATTATCTTGCAGGATTTTCTCTTGCTCTCTTATTCCCTTGTTCCCTTTATTGTCTGTAATTCCTCTTTTTAGCTACTCAATTACTTTCCCTCTTCTCTTACATTTTACAAAAGAAATTTCTTTCCATTATTTCCAACTAGATCTTATATGTGTATCAAATATTTTGCATATGCTCAGGAACAAGATATTTTGTGGTCGAGATATTTAATTTCAGCCTATGAAACTGATGTATGCCATAGGACACACCTAAAAGTGATTATTAGATTTGAACACGCAGAAGGAAACAACTAGGTTCCAGACCCAATACAAAATAATATCTGTTGTAACATGTATAAAACACATAAAAATAATGAATAAGACTAATTAACTTCCTGCATCATTGGCAATGATGATCACTGGACTGAATCTCTTATAGCTTCCAGTGCTGCTTGCTTCTGTGGGACCACACCATTCTTGGTAAAGAATATCTTGTAATTAATTTGCTGGGTAGATACATCTGCTTGAAGGGTACTTCTACAGCTAGGTCAGGAAAGATGGCAGATGAGAGTAGATATAAGAGAGTTCTTTGTCTTGCTCCCTTAGATAGCAAACCAGATGCCTTCTGTGCCCCAGAGAGATCAAGCAGACTCTGACAAGTGGGTCTCTGAGGGCCGTATATGAACATGAATGACCAACCAAATCTCTGAAGATATTTTAAGCACTGCCTTCACCAGAAAACTAATATTAAGTATCATAAAGTATTCAATAAGTATTAGAAAAAGGCAGACTCTGCCTCAACACATGAAAAGAATATATCTGAGGATGGTTTGGACTAGTGTAAGTGAATGACAGGTTGCACCCTGAGCTTTTAAATCTGTGTGGTTTTTGTTCATTACTCATTGCCAGTTTGAATTCTGCTTGAATCTAGCTAAAACCTTTGATTTTGTGGCTTGGATCATTTGCTGAATAGGCTTAATATGTTTCCTAATCTCACAATTACCTTATATGAAATGCATGAAAAAGCAAAACTACTATGGCCTTCTAGTTCTGTAGGTAACTCACTGTTATTCTAAAGGTTTCGGGAGGAAGAAGAGGAAAAGGAAAAAGATTTTTTCATGTAAATGAGAAACAAAATGTGCATTTGAATAAAAAACAAATTCCGATTTACTTCCTATCAGTATTCTATTTTTGTTTTTCGTCTGAAATGTTGTTTACTCGATGAAATCAAATGCAGAGGAAAAAGAGAATGTTATTATTTTGAAGATTTCTACTCTTGTGTTTGTGCTAAATCTGAATATGAATTGTTTCTTGCTCTGCTATGCTTCATAATTTGGTGCAGTTCAATAACAATTTCACCAGAAGCATGTAACAGTTATCTGTGTAGGCATCATTTATAGGAAAGGTTGGCAGGAGAAGTGATCTGAAGCACAAGTACATAATAAGTTCTTTATAAATGAAATCCAAGTAAAATTTTAAGTCATACAAACAATGAAATTAATTAATTAGATGAATTCTGGAGCCAGTGTTCAGGAACCATTTTTCAGGGAATAGATATGCATAAAGCAAGCAGTATTTTAAAAACCAAGTTTTGGTTTTTTATCAATTGAATTTTATTTTAAAACCAGTGAAGCTACATGATATTCTGTATAATACATATCATAGAATGGTTTGGATTGGGAAGACCTTTAAGATCATCTACTTCCAACCCCCCTGCTATAGGCAGGGACACCTCCCTCTATACCAGGTTGCTCACAGCCCCATCCAGCCTGGCCTTGAATGCTTGCATGAAGGAGGCATCCACAACCTTGCTGGGCAACATGTTCTAGTATCTCACCACCCTCACAGTAAAGAGTTTCTTCCCAAATGTAAAGAATTTCGTCCCAATATCTAGTTTAAATCTTCTGAAGCTGAGAACCAACAAAGTAACTTGACAAGACAATGAGTTATATCAAGCAGGTATTCCCTTTATTACAGCACTGGGTACATGGGGGATCACTCCCACTGAACATGCACACCAAAGAGAGAAATGACTACATATTTAAAGGCATAGCAAAAACATATTCATTACATTCCAAGGACATGGGCAGAAGTAACATCTCTGTGGTCATGGGATTCTCACAGGAAATTTCCAACCATTTAAGGGAGGGTAGCCCAAACCAGCTCCCACTGATGTTACATTAAGCTGTGGCATCAGTTTTGCCATCTTATCTTCAACAACAGGACATCTATTCTACTTTTTTGTCTTCACTTGACAACAAGTTTTGCAGCCTCCACATTCTGTTCTTGAGCCCCTGTCCTTTAGCTTATTTCACTCAAGTTATGTGAAGGGCCATTCTTACAATATGGAAAAGCTGTTCTCATGAATCACTATCCTCTTCCACTTTAAAGCCCTCATCCTGTTGTTACCTGCCCTTCTAAAAAGTCCCTCCCCAGCTTTTCTGTAAGCCCCCTTCAAGTACTGGAAGGCCACTATAAGGTCTCCCAGAGCCTTCTCCAGGCTGAAGAGACCCAGCTCTCTCATCCTGTCCTTGTAGGGGAGGTGCTCCAGCCCTCTGATCATAGTTCTGACAGAAATCCTTGTCACAGTCTTTTCCTCGTCACCAGAGCTGGCTCCAAAGTTTTTGTTTCAGATATCAATAAATCTGAGGAGAATTAAAAACTGGAATAGGGTTTGAACTTTGCAATTTAGCTTGTCTCCAGTCCTGAGAGAACTGCTGGGAGCCCCTGATGTGTTTCTTCTAGATAGTACCTACAGTCACTTCAGTTGTGTTACTTTTGCTATGGTAATTCAAATTAGACATTCATAAAGAATTACTAGCTTATCAAAATTTTAAACATAGCCATAGAAATGCTCTACAACATATATACAAATGATGTAATGAAGAACACTGCATGTGGAATCAGAATAATTTTTAATACTGAGTACCACAATTGTACAAAATATTGTTTTTAAGTGAAAACACAGAAGCGTGGATCATGGCAATATATTTTCTCTACTGGAAAACATTTGTTTCTTTGCTTTAAGTGCGCTTAAAAATGTGTTGTTTCTACCAATGATTTCTGCACAACAATAGAAAGGGGGAAAATATGTATTTCTTATTAAGATTGACTTTTTTTGAAAATGTATTACTGTACCTTCCATAATCAGTAACATTTTGAGTGTAATACTATTTTGTGTTGTAGTAGCAGTTGTAGGCAAGTCAGAAATAATGTCTGTCGGCTCATCTTTGTTGCAAAATCTTTCCTAAGGTACTGCAGATGTGACATTTCCAAACTATCTTTCAGTTCTATCATTTCCAAAAGAAGTCATTAAATTAGCCTATATAGCTTGTAGGTTAGATCTCTGTTCCAATACACTCTGAATAGAAGTGATGAATAATGCATTTATTTTAAAATAATTTGCAAGTTTGTGCTGGGGAAGTGTAAGCCTTTAACAAGATTTTATCATGTTCCGAACTTGCTTTTTATTGTGAAAGATATGATATTCTTTAGGTGATATTCAATATAATTATTAGTAGAATTAATGCAACTGGAGCAGGATATAATATTCCTAAACCATCTTGAAATAAATACATATGTTCTGGTTTGGCTTGAATGTTATGAAATATTAAGTAAGTGACAAGAAATACTTTGAAAGGTAGATATGTGATGGCACTCTAGTAATTGGGTTCTTAAATTTCTTCCAGTAGAAATGTGTGAGTCTCTTTTCCTCTCCACAACTAATTTCACCAGTGCAAAAAAAAAGATTTTTTAAAGATATTTTAGGAAAATGAATGTGCTCACACAGATGAAATACTGATTTTTTAACTAATTTATTTTCCCAATGAATAAAACAGCTATTTAGTGACATGTGTGATTTGTGCAATATTAATCTAATAATACATGCAGCATATTAGAGCAAATGCGAGTACTACCAGTACTTGTCAACAGAACTCTCATAACTTTCTATCTTCATTTATGGTGCACCATATAAAAGAAACTTGAGGATTTCTTGTCAGAGCAATGGAGGAGGGACATAATACTGTCCTTTCTTTTCCAAGCAACTAAAAATATCATTATTTGATCAAAGAGAACAGTGGTGCTATTTTTAAATGGATGCCTATTAAACACATCCTCTGGAAGTATTCATGTTTGGTTTTGAGAAAAATAATACTATTTTTTTTCAGCAATTTGAGACAGACACTATTAGAGAGTGAAGTATCAAAAGCAGGAGTTCTGCAACAAATTATGAATTAAGCAGCAGCAATTTCCAGGATGCACCCAAAAGTTCTACAGGAACACATTGAAGGGACTTGAACTTTTCTAAAACTAACAAACCTAACCCCAGAGATTGATTAAATTAAGTTTCAGTGGTACAGAATACTTAATTAATTAATTCCTTGAAATTATATATCTTTAGTAAATAATTTAGTTGAAGTAAAGTAAGAATTTAAAAATGAAATCATGGAATGCGTAATGGATTATGAAATGACAAGGAAGTTGGTTTTTATAATGGAAAAAAATTTGCTTCTAATTTAATGTAGTAGGGTTCCTTGAGGGTGTCAATAAAATGGTGAGAGAAGGAGGTAAGTAAATGTGTAAGCTTTCAAAAAGCCTTTGGCAAATCTTTCATAAGAAGCCATTAAAAATGACTAGTTGTAAGGGGAGAGCTAAAATTATGTCACAGGTCAGAAGCAGAATGAAACAGGGAAAATAAAGTCTGAATAACTAACCCATCATCTTTGAAAAGGGTGAAATATTAAGAGTGATGTCTTTGAACACTGAAAGAGAACCATTCTGTTTTAATACACTGTTTGCATTAATGATCTAGAAGAGAGATGAAATGAGCAAACTACTGATTATTTATGATGGTATTAAAAACATGAAGTTGAGAAGTTTCTGGGGAATTTAAGGGAAATTTCCTTGACGTTTCCTCTTATTTCAATATTTTGCTTTTTAACATAGTATTCTTCACACTTCTGAGAGTGAGTGCTCTTTTATTATTGTTTATGGACTAAACTGTTTATAGTAGTAGATTATTTCTGAGAAGTGCTAGATATCAAATACCAAGTAAAACTTTTCAGTATTGACAAGTGTTCCTGTCTGAATTCTGGAAAGACATTGTGCTCTGTAGCAATTCAAGTGTACACATAGAAATGTATCTGTAAGAATTTAGTAACATGCCATCAGAATATCCTGAAAGAGCTAGAAGTTCGCAGCAAGGAGAGTAGTGTTACGCCCCTAGTGACAGCCAAAGATAGCAATAGAGGTAGAGACAATCTAAGCAATAACTCTCATCCCCCTGGTTGCACAAGTAAAAAGGCTGTTCAGTATCTAAAAGGAAACTACAGGAAAGAAGGGGACAGGCTCTTTAGCAGGGCCTGTTATGATAAAACAATGGCAAATCATTCCAAGGTTAAAGAAGGTAGATTTAGGTTAGATATAAAGAAAAAGTCTTTTACAGTGAGAGTGGTGAGGCACTGGATGAAACATGTTGCCTAAAGATGTGGATTCCCCATCCCTGTAGACTTTCCAGATGAGGCTGGATAGGGCCCTGGGGCAACCTGATCTAGCTGCGGTGTCCCTGTTCATTGCAGGGGAGTACTGGATGACCTTTAAAGGTCCCTTCCAACTCTAAGAATTTTATGATTCTGTAAAAAATAAATAAATAAATAAAAAAGTCCACTCCATCCCTGAAGGTGTTGAAGAAACCTTTAGATTTTGAACTAAGAGACATACTTTAGTGGGGAAATATTGGTGGTAGGTGGATGGTTGGACTAGATGATCTTGGAGATGGTCTTTTCCAACTCTGGTGACTATGGACTCTCTGATTCTATGTATGTGAAGTGTTGCCGTGCACCTGGCAACCCATGTTCTTTTAGCTCTGTGCCTGTGCTGGACTATCAGGTAAAATCTACCCGGGCCAAAGAACTGCATGTGAATACCAATATGGAGAGCAGAAAAATGGCTTTTATTGCATCGTGTGATTTACCTATATACCTATCCTACTTCGTCTACGCCCCTTACGCATACATTAACCCTTTGACACCAAGCAAGGGGAGAGTCCTACCACATCACATCCCGAATCCTCGCTGTCGCCTACTACAACAGTGAAGTTTCCCTGTTCATATAGATCTGTTTTTGATAGGGCTTTTTTTGAGTAATTTCAGATGCAGGAATAATACCAAAAGTTAGAGCCCTGGTATGGCACAGAAAAAAGAAAAGAAGCACAAACAAAAAATTCCAAGTCAATCTAAGTAGGATGTAGAACATTTCTTACATTCCTTATGTGAACTCAGACAGCATAGATGACATTTCTAGAACAGCCTCTATTTTTTTTTTTCAAGTAGAAAGGATTCTGACATTTCGTCTAACTAAAAGGAGGAGCAAGTCTTCTTTCTTTTATTTTCTTAAATTAAATTCTGCTTTCTGTTGAAGTACAGATTTGATGAAACTGATGTAAAAAGAGAGACCACAGCACCCTGCTTATTCATGCTGAACTCAGACATTTTAGAGCACAGAAAGATTTAAAGGAGGCCTAAATGCCTTCAAAATTATTAGAGCTGAGAGAAGGTTAGCGTTTCTCTCAATTAAACTTTTTCTTCTATTAAACCTTGACACTTTGATCTTTTTTTTTTTTTTTTTCTGTTCATTTGCAAAATAAGAAGAGCTATTATTTTTTGGCTCTCCCTCAGGATCTGCCCTTTCCTTTAATTCAGATGATATGGGAGGGTGACAAATGAAATAATGACAGAGCTGTTTCACTCATCTTTCCAAGTATGAGATACTCCTAACAAAGAAGGAATTTTAAGAGAGATGCTTCTGTCTATTTGAAGAATAATATAAAGACCAGAGAATGACTTTTATCTCAACATCTAATGAGAACAGCAGCTCTCTATATCCAGTAACAATTCCTTTAAACAATGAATTGCAAATCAGTAATTCTGATCAGCTGCTGCTAAGAGCGTACACATACCTAGGTATATCCTTATAAGAAACAGAACCAAACAATTGCATTTGGGAGTTTTCTCTCATTTGTTATCTGAAGAAAATATATATATATTTTATTTACCTCAGCTTCCAAAAAGTCTTTTCCTTTGCAAACCATCAGCTTCGTTTACTGAGGCTGAAAATAAAGCATCAAGTTAGCAAAACAGTAAAAAGGAAGAAAGAAAGGCCTTTAACAGTAAAATTTTAGCTCTGTGTCTCTTCTTCAGTGTCCCTGAAATGGAGAAATATGGCTGCAGTGAACATCTTACCTGAAAGTAAATAGCTTTATTGTCAGCTCTGTACAGTGCTTTATGAACTAAATGAAAACTAGGAAAAGATGTTCCCTACCTTCTCTCCAGTTGTCCATTAGGAGTGTTTGTACTGATATGTTAATACAATATTCTATTAAGATTTTGTTAGTTATCATGCCACGACTAAGTAGTTCTATCTGCTTTTCCCTCAGGGACTTGAGTTAGTATCTCTTGTACATTATAAATAGGGAATTCCCCAACTACAAATTGTCTTTTGTTATCTTAGAGAACAAATGATAAATTGAACTGCAATAGAAAAGTCATTAAAACAAACATTTTGATAACTCTTAAACAAAGCAAAATCATGTTATTGTGCCAAGCCCACAAAACTGAGTTTGGTCTACCATGTAGAGGGTAGATAGAATGAGAGGAAAAAATCAGTTTTATGACATGTAATTTCAAATATGTATTTAGTATTGCAACTTTTCTTTTGCTTTTGTGTTCTAAATGAAAAAAGTGAATTCCTGTAATCATCAGTTTAGCTCTTAAATCTAACAGACCTCCATCTCTGCAGTCATGTACAATCTTAAGATAAAATTCTGTTAAATTCAGCCTATCCACTTCTGTGATAATGCATATATTGTTTTCATGTATGATTGTAAAGAAATGGTTTCAATTTCCTAAGTCTGTAGGATTTTCTTCATTTCAGTTCAGTTTAGCCATCTAAATTGTTTCTTTGAAAGTTTTACCCACTCCTTCATTGGAATAGCTTCTGTATTACTTGTGTAGATTCCTATGGATTCCTAGGGGCTTGAGAGTTAACTAATACCAGTTTAAGCATTGTCTGTGACTTACTTGCTTTCTGGGTCCCAGCTGTTCTGCCATGTCTGCAGCTAGTGAAGAAGGAGTTATATCTGTATTACATCTGCCTCTGTATAGCAGATGTCTTCCAGACTGTAATAAAGGTTGATGTACACCAACATTTATCATAACTAAGTTGCTGTATGCCAAGAATCACTCACGTAGTTCCCACTCATACTAACCCTAACCACTGGGATCTTTTTTTGCTACACTTGCGGCTAAACGCATAATCCTTAAAATTTAATCATTTCTTGGAAAAGCCCTTGTGGATGTGATGGATGTTCTGCAGTATATCATAGAAAATTGCATTGGATCTCACAGTCTACTCTGAAAACATTCATAGTATATTTACTTATACATTGGTTGTTTAGATCTATAGATTCATACTACAGACATATGTCAAATACTTATTTCAAGTTTTAGGAGACCTGTTAAAAGGTGCATTTAGAGTATTAGCAATGATATTATTTTCCACAAACTACATGAGAATTCTCAGTGTGTTAGTTATTCCACATGTAGTCCCTTTGGGGTTTACACTAAGGGGGGATGGATTAGGAAATATTGCAGGTCTAAGTAAACTACTCTGCACAAAGGCTCTGCCATGTGTTAATTTCCCTTGATAAATGCTGTCTGAGAGTGTGTTGGCTTTTTTTGGAGAGTAGGTTTATTCCTGAATTTAGTTTAAAATATTCTATGCATGCCTGTGTGTCTGAAACAGGAAACAGTTACCATTTACACCAAAGTTATGAGCATTTATTGAATTTATTGAATATCTACCTTGTTCTGAAGTATTGAATTTGTATAGTCTGTGTCAATGAAAGAAGCATTTGTGATGCTTTAGTCATGGCACTGGTCAACAACCATGTTGTTTTCTAAGACATGCTTTCATACAATTTAGAGAGCAGTGGAATATCAAACACAACTCCATGAAGAAATAAAAAGCAATATAGTCTATCTCTTTCAGCAGAACCAGTTAAATTGGAGAAACTGCATAGCTGCTTTGCCCGAGCTTTGGGGCATTTCTTCATAGTTGATTGCACCAGTTTATGGTTATTTCTGTGTAAATGTTGTTCACCTTTACAGATTACCTATAAAAAAAAGACTGAAGACTAATGTCTTCATCTTGCTGAAGCCTGAGGAGAGGTGGCATTTGTACCTTTGTCACAGATGTTGACTGATAAAAGTAAAAAAGTAATACTCTCAGTAAACTACATTTGCCATAGTATTGCAGTTTTAATAACTTGTCATTTGCAGTCAGAAATGGAGAAAGAATTCAGGCAGTCCTCCATTTCTTTCTGAAACAATCACTAGCTGGCATTAGTGTTTGACTAGAGGTCTTGTTTTTAAGGAGCATGACTATGAATAATTTTGCCATTTTGAGCGTTGTCTTGTTTCTCATGGTGATGTACTTGCTTTTTGGATTCAGTGCACGGTGTCTGCCTGAGAAGTGTATGATTTTGCCAACTGATTCAATGGAGAAGCTGACTGGCAGCAATTATGGTTGAATATGTGAGAAAAATATACTCTTGTCCTCCTGCTTCTGATTTTAATTTTCCTTTCTTAAAAAAAAAAAAAAAAAAAAAAAAAATTTCCATATGTCCAGTGAGCTCTAATCTACTTGGCCAGTAGTTTGGCATTTTTTTTTTCAAATGGGTTAGATTTAATTTGTTTGGCTGTTGGTGACTGAAGCTCCAGTAGGTAGGTATATTGAATTCAATGATTTCTTTTTCCTTCATATTTGCAAAAGCTTTAAAAAATAAGATTTTATTAAGTTATTTTTTCTAAGTATTTCTCATTTCTATATCTGTGTGGCTGAATAGGTAAAATAGGTCAACTTTGCGTTTCAAAGTGTGATCCTCAGCATTATCATTCTCTTATTACTCTTTGAGTTTCAGTGAAAAAAACTCTTCTAAATAATTGAGGGGTTGCAACATGGCCTAAATAATTGCATGACTAAATTACTAGAAAAACAGTGGACTACTGTCTTTTTATTCAGATGCCTTTTACACTTCATTTACCTGTGCATGAGGAAAATAGCTGCCTTGCCAATGTGAGCTTTCAGCATATTGGATCTCAGAATCAAGGCAACAAAAATCAGTGTATATATTTGATAATATGCAATACAGTACAATGTACAATACAGAGGTAAGGCTTTTTGGCATTTTATTTTTGTGGCTTCATCAGAATAGAGACTGCAACAACAAGAGTAAAGATAAAAGAGGCTTTGCTTCTCCAAATCTGTTTCAAAATGCATAGTAAACGTGTGCAGTGCCTAAATGCAAATAGGATATGTAAGAATTCTCCTGTATTTCAGTTAAAAAAAAAAAAAAAAAAGGAAGTTTTTTTGAAAAAAGAGAATCTTTTTTCCCATGCTTCTATTACTTTTTTTCACACCTGTTTATCAAGGCCCTGCCTTTCACAAAATTAAACGCACAGAGCTTCTGCTTGTTCCTTCTTTAAATTAGGACCTCACTGACTGTCTATTACATTAAGATTAGGAACCTATACTGAGAAAATGTATTCAAAATAAATTCGTTTCTATCTACATTAATTGAAAAAAAAAAAAAAGCTATAATAAAAATGCTTTTATCATAAAGGATTTTTACTCTATTGTTTAAAAATTTAAAAATACAGTTAAGATTTTGTCTTAAAAATACAGAAAGATGTACAAAAGAATGATTTTAATACTTACCTAAGTGGAGAACTTACCAGGAATCCAGTCTTTGACTTCAGAAGTGCAACCATGTAAAGTTTAAGCAAGCTTTTTGCTTGCAAGCCTACATAAGTAATACCAGCATTATTTTTATTTTTAATAACAGTAGTTTCCAATTAAGAATTTCAAAAAACAGCCACTGTAACTCCTCAAGACCACAAATTATGTTAACTAAGGTATTTAGACATTTGATTTTGGTATTTCAATTTTTCTTGAAATAATCCTGTACTATGTTTGTTTTTTCTTTTCTATCCATTCCATAAATCTGAAAATATAAAACCAGAAAACATTTCTAGTAGTAATTTCAATTTCTATCAGGATCTGCCATTATGGTGTATGGAAAATATAAGGAACTGACTGTAACGTATATCTTACTTTTATATAACTTACTGAGATACTTTTTCCTTTTTAATATAAATAAAAATGACCAGTTTATGCCCAAACCTTTTCTGAAACAGTTTTCTGGCACAAAGTGGCAGTTTATGAATCATTCGTTGGAATTTCAAAAATTAGGCCATCTGCAGTGTATCTCTTCAGCTACCCTGAATTAAAACTGGAGTGATGTAGAACTTCAGTCCTCTGGTACTTAAAAATTGTTTCCATACTGTCATGTGTCACTTCACATGACCACTTATGTATCAGTGTTAAATAATAATAATAATAATAATAATAATAATAATAATAAACAAAACAACAGCAACAGCAACAACAACAACAACAACAATAATAAAATTACCAAGAGTTCAAAGGCTGTCTTTTAATCATTGTTTGCAAGGGCTGGATGTATATACGTTTGAGTAAAGCCTTAGAGAGCTTTCAGCAAACATGGCTGCCTGTATTTTCTTGCTGTTGAAGACATGGATCCTGGAAATCTTAGAGGAACTCTAGGCTCCAATGCAGGTGGTATACATAAAACAGCCCATGGATGAAAATGCATTTCTCCCTGTATGTATTAATATTTTCTGCATGTTCGAGAAAATTATCTCTTTTTTAATGGGTTTCCCCCTTCTCAGCACTAATAACTGCCCAATTAGAATAATATTTTACATTTCCTTAACAACTGTGCAGATTTTTATCCAATTTTGTTTCACAAACACAATAAGCAATTGTACTCAGTATTAAGTGTTCATAATTCTGACCTGAAACAATGAGAGACTCTTAATGAACATGGTGATTGATAGCAATCCTTAATTCAGAAAACTGCTTTCTAAATAGTGATACAGGTACACCCAGCAACTTCAGTGTCAGGAAAAAGATAAAAATCCAATTATTTTGTTACTTTCTTTTTTTAATTGTTGTTTTATTTTGCTCAAATAACTTGTCTTCATAAAACAGAGAAGGAAATATTTTCTATATAAGTTTATAACACAAAAGACTTCAAAAGAGAGGAAAATCACTCTGAGCATATATACTCTGATGAGTATAGTTGCATACTTGGATGACAAAAGTGGTTTTGACTATTCTTTGCTAGAACAGTCCTTGTCTGGATGACCACCTGTGTGGCCTGCTGCAGGGAACTTGGTTTCACAGGGAAGCTGAACTCAATGAACTCTAAAGGTCACTTCCAAATCCTGTGATTTTGTGAGTAAGATTAAGGCCACTAATTGCACTAGCTGAACTTGGAGAAGGTTTTAGATTCTGTAGATAGCTAAAACACAGTAGGAAGTACATTATATTTATATGACAATGATGATGGGCTTTGTTACTTCAATAAATAAATAAGCAGGAAGAAACATTTTTTTGCCGAAGAAAACAGAAACATCATCAGTATTCTTACAAAAACTTTGTTTTATTAATAAAAAATATTAGTATCAGTAGTGTACTTCCAACCTCAGGACCACTCTGATCTATTGGAGCTTGTTGTTGAGTTGTTTGGGTTTTTTTTGGTAATACTCATCAAGGAAGCAAGGGAACATTGTGTTAATATTTCCTTTTACTTGAGCTGAAAAACAAAGAGGAACAGATAAGCATATACGAATATTTCACATTATTACATACCCAGAATGCATTTTGAGCTCAAGGGATTTTTTCACCATTTCCTACTCTTACAATTTTATTTAAAGCAAAACAAACAAACAAACAAACAAACAAACAAAACACCGCTATTTTAAATATTCAGTGTTTATTTCTAATGTGTAGATTTGTAAATTAGAAAACTAAAGCAAAACACTTTTTTTCCAATCTTTCACTTTTTTGGGATTATTTTTTTTTTATGTCTTAATTTTTGGGTTTCCTTTATGTTCAAATATAAATATTTTGCAACTTTCATAGGAGCTGTATTGATTTAAGTTAGGAACAAGACAGTTGAGAGGCAATTGCAGAAGATAACTCTCTTTTTTGTTGTTCTTTTTGAGACTCATAAGACCTGTCAAACTAAGGAATGTAGAACCACACATATTTTAAACACATATATAGGCACACATATGCATACATACATCTATATCCTATTCATTATGAATGAAGTAAACAAATATTAAGGGGATAGAAGAATCATAGACTCATTTGAATTGAGGGGAACCTTTAAAGCTCATCCAGTCCAACTCTCCTGAAATGAACATGGACATCTGCTGCTAGACAGGGTTGCTCAGTGCCCCGTTCAGCCTGAAAGATGATACAGTTAGAAGCCTATACACAAAGGTGGTATGTGTTGAGATGCTGTATTATTTCTGCAGTAGTCGATTTACCTGACAAGTGTCCAAACAAGGAAGTAATTGTGAAGAACTTGTCACTTTTATATTGCAATTTTTCAAATTCTAATAAATCAAGAACATGTTGGATTACTTATTCACAGCCTATAAATGCAATCTGTAGAAGTTAAATCTTGTCAGCTAATTTTTCATTCTTGACATAGATGTTAAATTGACGCTCTGCAAGGCATAGCTCAGCATCAATGTCAGGACTAAGAGTATAGGTTGTTGAAAGAAGCCCTTAAGTATCCAGAGAGGACTCATTTTCTGTTCCTCCTCAGCAACTGGGAAAGATGCTCGTTATACCTTTCCAAGGTGTACCCCTGACATTTGAGAAAACACGCAGACTGTGGCATGTATTTTCTTCCAAGCCTACAGTACTATTATTATTTAAAATTTAGATGCTACTGTTATGCATGGCTGTTTTTCCTGTGCCTCAATTTTAGTGAAGCTGACTTTCAATTACTTCTGCAGTTACGTCACTAGTTCTGCTGTTTCAGTTCATGCTCCCTATAATCTTTTTAAAGGGATAAATAACTGTTTCTGTTTTGGGACATACATAGCTCTTTGGTTTCTTCCATTTCTCTCTGTTCTTTATCTAGCAACAGCAGAGAAAAATAAAATTTGATTATTGATAATATCAGTATTCTAGAATTTTTATACTGCAATTTAGGTCATGATGTTTAGAAGTAGCACTGTGGATGGAGTATATTCATTAAATATTTTGACATTTACAATAATAAAACTATGTATGTGCAGCAGAAATAACTGCAGGCCATTCCTGTATTAACAGTTAGGAATATTCAAGTAGCTAAAATTGTTGTATTTTTTTTTAGCTGTTTTGATAGCCAAACATCTTTCCTGACCATAAGAACTTATTTCTGATCAGAAGAATAATAGTTTTCAAACTCATGGCATCATTTTGGATAAAGTCTTGTATACATTTGTCAAAATAGGACAGGAAAGTAGAAGATGAAAAAAGATACTTAAGGCCAACCTTGCCACCAGTGCTTTAGTAGGCAAATAGATCTGACTTCCCTGAATATTATGTCTTAAATCATTAAAGTATCTTCTTACTTTCCTTCAGGAGAAGATATGAGACTTGCTTTTAAAAAGAGATACTAAATTCAAAGAAGTAGTACTTCTAATGTATTTTGCTCAATACATTAATGTGATTTAGTAAGTATTCATTCTTTCTACTAGAGCATGTTATCTTGCTTAAACTGTATAGGAAGAAAAATGTCCAAGTTAACAAATGCTCAGGTTTTCAAGAACATCTTATTTCAGTGGTCTTCATGTCTGCAAGAGAGACTCATATCCCTAGTCATTGTCTGTGCTTAAGCAAATGGAAAGGCTTTACCAGAGGGTGATTTCAGTTTGTCCTTTAAAAGAACACCTCTCATTCTGTTACTAGTAGAAAAATCCTTGGGAAGCTAGCTTAAAATTAGCCTTTGTGAACAAATTATCCCAACACTAAACCAGGTAACCAAAGATAATCAGGCATTTAACAGACTGAATTTAGTGAAATTTGCAACTGGAATGCTTTTAAGTCTTCAAAGAGTTTCACAGTTTGAAAGGAACCACTGTTTAACTCAATTTTGAATTTGATCTGAGAAATGAGTTAGCTGTGATGTATTAAAGGAACCTTCATATTAGCATATCCACAGAAGACAACATCAACTGTTTTGATACTGTACTGGTTAAGATCATTTTTATTATCTCCAGAATATGATGCAGAATAGAATAAACAAAGAAGCAAAAACGTGTTTCTTATTGATTAATCTGAGCTAAGCTTTTTTGTCATCCTGAGGTTAGTGTTTGAATATAGAATTTACAGTCTGTTTTTGCTTTACTACCTATGGAACAAACATAATTGACTTTTGTTGAAAATAGATTAAATTAAAATTAAGATAACCCTAAGAACAGTCTGCGCTGCTTCTACTACAGCAAGCACTGTACTGAATATTAAAGAACTTCCCACCTGTAAAGCAACCAAGAGATTTAAAAGTGTATGCATAACGTAGTGTATACAACATAATGAAATCTAGCTATCAATAAACATTGGCCCACAGAAGATATGAGGCTAATGTAAAATATTCTAATGTCACATTGTAGAATGTAAATTTCCTGCCCAGAATTAAAGAAATTATATCTGTGACACTTAGAATCATAGAATCATAGAATCACCAAGGTTGGAAAAGGCCCACAGGATCACTCAGTCCAACCATCCACTCATCACCAACAGTTCTCACTAAACCACGTCCCTCAACACAAAGCCCAACTGTTCCTTGAACACCTCCAGGGTTGGTGACTCCACCACCTCCCTGGGAAGCCCTTTCCACTGCCTGACCACTCTTTCAGAGTAGTATTTCCTAACATCAACCATAAAAACATTGGACAAATATGTAAAAGTAGACAGCAGTGTTCTAGTTTAATAGTTTTTCTCAAATGTCTGGAACATACAGTAACTAAAATATTTTTCATAAGTTTTAAATTTCAGCAAGGTAGGTTGACAGCTGCAGAATACACTTGGATCAGTTTATTACAGAGAAAGGAAAACAGGAAAAAAAAGGAACAATGGATGAAATATAGCAAGAGATGTGACTGCAGAATTGACTGAGAATATTTTGTACTTATGCAGGTCATGTCTGTACCTAAAGACACTGCAACACTATGGACTCATAGCAATTTTCTCACTGGAAAAAGATTCAGAGTCTTTGTCAGCAAGAGGTGGTGTTTTTAGTTTTAATAGTCACTCCAGGTATTTTTGCAGTCACTTTTTCAGGCCATGTAAATTTCTTTACCCAAAATATCCTATAACAAATAATTCTCCATAGAGGGAATAGTTAACTTAGGCTCTTATCTTCCCTTGGATTGTTTTCAACTTCCTTCCTGATGGTTTCATGTTCTCCTTCTCCTTTTTCTAAAATAGAGAAAGTGTGTATTCCTTATCAGTTCTCACTACGGAAAACAAAACAAAGAAAATAAAAATAATAGAGAAAAGTGATCTGGTAAGTTAAATACCTCGGTCCAAAATCTCAGTTGAAAAGGAACAGTTTGGAAAATAAGATGTAAAATTTATTTGGTGCTATTTACAGAAACTGAAATATCACTATTTTTTTTTTCCTAGCAATCTAGGTAGTCTTGTGCAAAGTATAAGTGTGAATGGAATTTTCTAAGAATGAGACAGAATTAATTCAATTGATCCCAGATTAAGTTACTTCAGCTGAGATAAGATGAACCTTGATTAACAGAATTAAATGCCAACTCAGTCAAAGTAATTCAACCTTAACAACAGCAACAAAAACCAAAACAAAACAAAACAAAAATTTGACATATTTATTCCCTTTAGGTCTCTTGAAACAAGATAATGTTAGCTTTGACAATACTGAAGTTCAGGTATGCTCAAGACATTATGTGAGCAGGAATCACTTCAATAAAATATAAAGCTTAAGACTAGTCTTTCCCTTCATTTTCATGAACTTAGAATCTAAAACGGAAATTGTACCTACAACGACAAGGTTGTCTGGGCTGTTATACTCTAGTTAATAATGTGGAAATGGAATTGGAAACACTGGAAAACATAAGGGTATACTGCCAAAGGACCTTTTTTTTTTTTTTTTTTTTTTTTTTTTTTGCTTTACTGGATCTTCAAAATTCCCCAAAATAAAATAAAATTTATTAATTAAAAAATAAATTTTTGGAAGATTATTCTACCAAAGCATTGATTCCTCAGATTGTCAAAGCACAATTTGAGCTTTAATAAAAATATAGGCTGCCATTAGAATGAGATCATAAAAAATGAAGATTTATACAATTGCTTAATACCTTTTCAGTATACTGAAAACCAGGAAAAAAAAAAGGGGGGGGGGGGGGGGGGGCGGCGGGGGGGCGGCAGGCAGGGAAGCCTAACATGGTTGCACTTCACTATGCAGTCCTGAGAAATGACCTTACTTGTGGATAATTCTGAGCTCTAAAAGGTGAAATATGTTTATTTCAACTCCACCCTTGCATTAAAGAATTCATTGAATACCATTACTATATATTAAAACAAAAATGCATCAACACCTTGTTTGTAAGGATGACATTTTTGAAAATAAGTCTGCCATATTATAGATTTGCCAGAGTATGTGAAGAACACTACAGATTTTTAGTTTCATTTATTTGTTTTTAAAGGAGAGAGGAAGGTAGTATTGAAGTCTGAGTTCTACAGCCTGCAAAAAAAGTTGTTTTTAGATTTTCTTGCCAGCATACTGGAGGAATGAGTTAAGCTAGTGAATTTGCCTTCTTCCTTCATCTGTCTGCAGTAATCACTGTCAGAACATTTAAGCATCAAGGAAAGTGTTTTTCCAACCAACAGTTTAAAGAAGAGTGTTTAAAGGTTATGCCTCCAACTGATGAAGAAGATTCTGTGGTCAGTAAAGGGAAAAATAAATGAAAATAGAGGACAGGATTGTACTGGTACACTTCACAGTGAACAAGGGCCAGAGGAAACGAATCAGTCTGATTCAAAGTTTTTTTAGAGAAAAGTGACAAAAGTGCGTGTGTTGGAATAGCGCATGAACTGGATATTCTTAATTCCAAAAGTTCAAAACTATTGGCTTGGGAAATCAACAGTTAGTAGCAGGGATTTGTAATGAGCCTGCTGGGTAGGTGTAACATTATATGTCAGAAAAATATAGTACCTGGCCTATAAGAAAGCACATGCAAGCTAATTAGTCTTTTTTCAGTAGTATTAAAGACTTCTGAATAAATAGCTAAAGTATTGCTGTAAATGAATAACTGTTGGAAAATACTACAACAGTTTATCAAAAGTATATTTTGTCAAAATGACTTTGTATCTACCTTAGATAAGATAACCGAATGATTGTCTAGACAGGGAAATTCAATAGATTTAACCTAATTTCAGCCAAACATTTGATATAATACCGTATGGAGAAAGACAGCAATGCAAGATGGTTTATGAGGTTGTGTTGGTTAGACAGTTTCTGGATTATTAGAAGGATGGTAATGAAACTCAAGAGTAAGTTCCAAATACAAAGCCTTTGGAAACATCCATAATGCATAAATGCATCCATATTTGGTTTAATGTGGGAAAACTCATGGCACATTTCAGTGAAACTACTTACACATTAGGACCACAAAATAATTTGCAATGACTAAATGACTCACAGAAACATTTTGCCTGCAGATTAAGGGCACTCCATCATAAAAGATCTCAAAATAATCCTACTAACTAGAAGTGTAAATAAAGCCCAAATATGTCAGAAGTACTAATTTCAGAAAGCACAAACTATTAGTTACAGACTAATATAATCCTGCAGAGAATAGGAATAGCATAATATATTTCTGGATCTATTCTGTTTCCACAGCCTTGTGGTTTGAGTTCCATCAAACCATGCAAGTTTTTGTGGCCTTTTTTTTGTTTGGGTCTTTGTTTTCATAAGGGAGTGCTGATTACTGCCTTGTTCATGGAAACTGTAGAATAGTTATCAGCAGCCCTATGTTTAGGTGAAGGTAGAGAATAGTATATATATATAAAAGTTAATCTCAGGACAAAGGAAGAAAGAAAATAGAAACTAGACAAGAAAGTCTTAAAAGTCCATCTTTGATTTTACATAAGTATGTTTTTCGTGGTTTTTTTTTTTGTTTCTTTTCTCTGAGATTTGGGGTTTTGATTAAATACCTTAATACTTCTAATTTCTGTCGTATGAATTAGCACTAATCTAAATATATATATATATATTTTTTTTTTCCAGGAAGCTTTGTTATGTTACAAATAATACTGTGATAGACCAGTTTGTGTATGATAAACCAAAAGTAAGGTCACATTCAGATGAATGACATGTCTAGTCTGAAAGACAATGGCTCTGCATAGGAATGCTGCGCACACAAAGGGGAACAACTACATAAAAATGGAGAAGATGTATTAGGAGATGCCTGGAGAAAGGAGAAGAGGAACAAACTGGATTTAGACAAGGGAATGTGGGGACTGTTCAAGATTTATGCAGTGTTTACAAAGAGAAGAAAAACTTGGAAAAGAAGGGATCAAGGAAACAAATTCAGAGGAAAGGAGAAAAAGGGGACATAAGTGAGACCAGGGATATGTAAGCAAGTCAGTACGCATCTCTGATCAACTCTGCAGATGGTATTCTATAACAAGAACATAGAGCACTTGGGAGATGGATGGTGGAGAGTGGTCACCCTGGTGTAGCCTGCAAATGGGGACAGGAGCAGCACCTCAAGCAGCCCTAGAGGGAGGGCTATATAATTTATACGGATTAAAGAACCTTAAAATGTAACTAGTAATCATAACGTTTCAAAACTGCGGGGTCTGCGAGTTCTCCCAGGAGTCTTTTGAGGGGTGGGAAGAAGGCAGTGGATTTTTATTTTATTTTATTTATTTTTATTTATTTATTTGTGAAGGTTAGAGAGGGCATTGGTGTTTTTTTTTCATTTATTGCATCAGTAGCTTTGGTCATGGTTGGGGTCATGGGGAAGAGAGGAAGTTATTAGACGGCATTAAACATGAATGTGTAGCTATCTCTTTTGTTATCTCTCTCAGTGAAAAATTCATACTGCAGCTGGACTGTGTACAAATTCTGACTGTCAGGAAGTGACCTGAGATGGTCTGACCCATCTCGCTGCAGGTCAAGTTCTGGTTGGATTTGATGATTAAGCTACCCAGACTGCAAACCTGGACTGAAGTTTCGCCTCTGGAAAAGACATTCTGTTTCAGGATTCCTTTACTTTTTTAATAATTCATGTTTCATATGTTACAGTGTTATGTCTTATAGCACAAGTCTGAGGTGCAATTCCGTAGCCATGAAAAGTTGCAGACGAAAGCATTCTCTTTCATGAGTGTGATAAAGGCAAAATACTGCAGGGCAGGTTATCAAGGTATTGAAAAGATTAAATGAGGTTAGAGATAGCTTTGGGGTTTTACTTTGTGTAGGAAAATATCTTTTGTGAAGAAAATGGACTAATAACTTGTATCACCTGAAGGTGAGCACGTGCTTTTGCTTGGGTCTACTGAGGTTATAGTGCGACAAAACAATAAAGGTAAAGAAAATATATCTAACTGATTCAGAAGTAAAGGGTGGCATAAGACTTGAAAATGTTTTATATAAAAAAAAATGAAAAAAATATTATTACTAGGAATTTTAAAACATTGATACTACTTTTCATTGCTGATTTCTTTTTTTCTTTTTTCTTTTTTTTTTCTGTTGTATGGGAAACTGTTACTCACAGCCTGAACCTCTGATTAACCATCTGAGGCAAGTGATGGGTCAGCTGCGGGAGCACAGGTGAAGGTAATTCAGCTGTGCTCCTGGGAGGGGTGGAGCTTGACTCCACCTCTCCTAGAACCCATTTAAGGGCTGACCACCACTAAGGCAGCATCTCTTTTGGAGATTGCTCCTGTGTGGAGTTTCTTGTGGTGAGCATCCATCCTAGTTGTGAGCCTCAGTGTGGGTGAGTTGTTCCCCTATAACCTCTGGCTATTCATCTGTTACAACCTTGTATAATAACGACTATACACTGTTTTTACCTATGGGGGAAGGAACTTTATCAATTAGTAGTTGGCCAGTAAAACAGATACGTCAGTTTGCACTGTTTTTAGTGAATGTTTCTCAAGTGATTTGCAAACTGAACAATATATATATATTTATTTTTAAGTTAGGCAAAGCATGCAGTTAGAAGCAGAAGTAAAACCTCAGTAACAAAATTCAATCTAATTTATTCTTTATGTTACTAGTATATTTATTTAATTTCTTACCAATATAGTGAGAGTTAAAAAAAAAAAAAAAAAAAAGAAAAATCAATCTCCATGGCTAAGATTTGCCCAAATGCATAGTGTGAGGTGTGGCTGGTTTCATATGAGTAGGAGTGTCTTTTCTGGGAATTAATATTGGATACGTGTACTGTTCTATGCCATTTTTTAAATAAGTAGGAAGCACTCTAATTGCATTTACCTAGTAGTGTTCAAATTTGCTATATTAGCCATTAAAAAAAAATGCTTTTGGGTGTAAAATGTTAACCCAACAGGATGTATGGTCATCTGATCTTGCAATCTGTGTTTTTTTTCTACCATTCCTGCTCTATTTCATCAGTACATTTTATTTTTAACAAACAAACTTTCTAGAAAATCAATGTATTTAACACCCCTTACAAGGCTGGAAAACCAGCATTCTTCAAGTTTAGCACTTCAGTGTTGACTGTGAAAATACACAGCCCTAAATAACTTTCTTATGATCATTTATTACCTTCTTCATTCTCTGCTCTATGCTAGATGTGACCACATAGTTCTGTGCATAGGAAACTGTTATCCGTCACTCCTTTCAAAGAACTTTTTATTGCTATGCATAAGAAAAGATCATAGCATCACAGAATTGCCAAGGTTGGAAAAGGCTTCTAAGATCATCCTGTTCAACTGTTCACCTATCACCAATATTTCCCACTAAACCATGTTTCTCAGTACAACATCTAGACATTTCTTGAACACCTCCAGGTACTCCCTGACTCCACTACCTACCTGCAGGTAGGGTGAGGCCAGCATACAGAGCCCTTGGTTCCTGTCAGCAGGGAGTCACCTACAGCAATCACCATCTGTCTTTCTTGGTGGAGGCAGTCTGGAGTTTTGGAGTTGACTGCCTCACCCCAGACCACCTAAAGGGTGGACTTGCCATCACATCCTCACTTACCTCTCCCTCGAGTTCCAGAACCTCAAACCTATTGTGGAGGGACACCTGGGGAATTGAGGTAGGTCAGGATGGGGGTTGCCTGTGACACCAAGCCGGGATCTGTATCCACTTCCCTTAAATCACCTCCCTCTGCTTGACAATGGCCGGGGAGGGGATCCACCACAGTTTGGATAGATATCACCATGGTATCTGTCTTGCAAGTTGAACAGGCAGTTACTCCAGTAATCTATCTCCCACTCGTACTCTCTGACACTCCTTTGTCTGTCCACCTCCTCCTTGAGCTTCACCACCATACTGGGCAGATCACACACCTACTCACACCACACTCCGATGAAATGTCTGCTGCCCTTCATCAGCAGCCACAGGCTCAGGCACTTCCTGCAGCTAGAACTTAATGTCATGTAACACGGGGTCACAAACTAGGTAGGCCTCCTTTCATCCCAAAATTTAGGAGAGATGTCCCCTCGCAAGAATAAGCGACACTGCAGAATACCTAGACCAAAAGGACAGAATATCTAGTCATCTAAGAGAAGCAGAATTATTTAAAGTATCATTTTTCATCAAGGAAATAAATACTTAATGGGAATGGAGTGAAGAACTTTAGGGAGCCTGAAATCAAATGTCCTACTATGCTGAAATTGTGACTGGTGGTGATCTTACAACAATCAAGAGGTTATTTAAATATTATTTGTAAAAGTGTTTGAAAATTGGTGATTTAAAAAAAAAAAAAGAAAATGTAAAAAGCCATTTTGACTGGAGTAAGATGAATATGTTTCTCTGGCAACAGTTCTCGAATAGTAGTGTGAGGACAATCCACGTCAGGCAACATAGTAAACCTTGTTACATCACACAGTGTGAGTTGTGCTGTCTTCAGCTGATATGCTGTTTAACGAAGCTAAAAATACTTTTCTACTAACACTTTTTGATTTAAACATATATAATTTATAGTGATGACAGCTGAGTTGGGAATATATGTGAGAAATTTTCTATTCAGTAGACAATCTACCTCACTGTTAAATGCACCCACTTCTGCTGATGCAAGTTTGTTTTCCTAGAGATATGCTTGTTGTAGAAATGTCTTGAGAAGCTAAGTTCTGTTTTGCCTTTATTTTCTGTCCTTTGGACTTTGTGTGAAAAGTAACTTTGACTCATTTCTGCAGATTTTCAGTGAGAAAACTCTTTTGTAGTATATTGATAGGGGTTTTACTTAGAAAAGGGGGAAAATGAGTGTAAGTAATCAGCATAAATTCATTGTGCTTAGTTCTCTATGCTTCAGGCACTCAAAACCAACGTAGAATATTGTAAGAATTCTTTCGCATTTCAGTACCTCAATTGCCTTCTGCTGATTACAAGTAACTTTTGTACTGGAAATTTTGCCTTTAGTCCATCTGAAATATTGGAAACGTGTAGTCTTGCCAGAAAACGCTGATAGATGTAGTTGATATCTAAGGTATAATAGCCATAGATATGAGAAAATAATAATTTGTTGTAATGTACTATTTTCTTTCTTTCTTCCAGATAGTTATTCCACTCTAGTAGTCTTCGATATTATGACTAAGTTTGATGTGTTTTACCGGTGTAGAATCACAGCTGCTGAAGGAGTAGGGGCTCAGTATATCTTCTAATGCTTTAATTTAAGCGCGTTTATTTAAATGAAGAAAATGATATAATTTTTGCTTTCTTTGAGAGATTATTTCAATTTGTTCACACTATCATAATGTGGTTTTAATTTTTGTTTGTGTTATGTTTTCCATTTGACCCTTATTTTCATTGGTTAAACTGTTGCTACTTTACCAGACCAATTGATGTTCTCCTTTCACATTCTTAGTGAAACATTTCTATCTTTCAGTAGCAGTTTGTTATTGCCCTAAGCCATTACTTTTCAATTTCCATTTTAACCAAGGTTTATATGCCTTTGTTTTTAATATTTCAAAACCTGATTTCATAAATTGGCTTAATGCTGTTATTTTTTGTTATCCTTTTTCAGCTGTAAACAGTTCTTCGGTGAGAGTTGTAGGGTTACACATGGGTTCCTTACTTCTTCATATATTCTATTACTGCTGTGATATGCACCTTTACATTAAAATGTAAGAAATTTATTTGTCAGCTATTCAACATACATAAAAAGTTAATTGTTACTTTTATTGCAAGTCTTTAAAGGCCTTATTTTTTTCTGTTAAGTAGCTATTTGTATTAGTTTTATACCATGGATCAATTCTTATGTCGTTTTAGAATTCATGACTAACGGAAAGGGTCTTGAGAGAAAGACCATTCAGGTTTCAAAGAGAATGCTGTGTATTTATTACCAGACATTAAAGTAAACAATAAATATCAGAATATTTTCAAGGATTATGAAAGTTTCCTGATTGCATAAGTTGTCCTCATTTACACTGAAGTCATTGGAATTTTGACTTCCTGAGCCTGTTCAGAGGCTAGATTCAGGTGTTTTATTTAAAACATTTAGCATATGTAGTAACCTTCTTTTCCTAATTGGCATTCTTCATAGCATGTGGGAAAGGAATGATAAAGATCACTACCATTTAAACCCTATTTATTCCTATTTCATACATATTAAAATATTTGTAATATCATTTAATTAACATTTTAAATAACATTAAAACTGCTAGTGTTTGAATTTAATTTTTTTCAACTGTATATTTTTCTATGAGGTCAATTTCTACTCTTTGATTTGAACCATGCAGAAGAGTTTATTTTGTCCATTTATAGAATTTAGGGAAGAACTAACAATATTTTTTTTCATTTGTGTAGGAGAATTTTCATGGAAAGTGTAGTAGTCTGTGAACCAAGATTATAGATTGCCTTCTAATTTTTTTTAATAAAGCCAAAGACATTTAGATTAAGGAAAAATTGAGCTTCTATCAGATTTGTAATGTCAAGAAAAGGAACACCTAATGCTGATGGAGAAACATTAACCAGAAAGCAAAACACTGGAGTATTGTGTTCAGGTGCGGGGCCCCCAGTACAAGAAAGACACAGAGCTCTTGGAATGAGTCCAGAGGAGGGCCACTAAGAGGATCAGAGTGCTGGAGTACCTCTGCTATGAATAAAGGTTGAGGGAACTGGGCTTGTTTATCTTGGAGAAGAGAAGGCTACGGGGAGACCTCAGACCTGATTTTGGCCTTCTGATACTTAAAGGGAGCATATAAACAGGAGGGGGAATGGCTGTTTACAAGGGTAGATAGTGATGGGACAAGGGAAATGGTTTTAAACTGAGACAGGGGAGATTTAGGTTAGATATTAGGAGGAAGTTTTTCACTCAGAGGGTGTTGACATATTGGGACACATTGCCCAAGGAGGTTGTGGATTCCCCATTGCTGCATGCATTCAAGGCCAGGGTGGATGTGATTCTGGGCAGTCTGGTCTAGTGGTTGGCAGCCCTGCTCATGGCAGAGGGGTTGAAACTAGATGATCATTGTGGTCCTTTTCAACCCAGGACATCTTATGATTCTATGGTTTCTGAAAAATGTGAATGTCAGAATGCTTTCATAATTTTTATCTTCTTGCACTACTCAGTACAAAAGGCAGCAACTGTCTGTCTTTGTTAAAACAGCTAAAAATACTTGAAGGTGGAATGCAAAATGATTAATCATCATTCATAGCTTGGAATTTCCGAAGACACATTCCTTAATCACTAATCCCTACATGAAAGAGTTTTCTGCTTTTTTTCCTCCTTCTCTAAAGCTTAGCTCTTGGTACTCCAGATTAATGCATAGAAGTATACATATTTTTTTCATCTTATTGTATGACTTCCATCTTACATTCTTTCATACAATAATATCTCAAATAACTTGAATTTCACATTGTTGTCTTGTACAGGATGATGTTTGAATACAGATTCCTTCAGATTTAGGTTCAGATGTGAACCTAAATCGACAAAACATCTTTCTTCCTAAGACTTTACGTCAGACGTAGAGTGTAGTTCAGTGTTATTAATGTAAACATATTTTTTATATATTACAGATATTACCTATATATTACATATATTTATCTTCATATTACAGCTTTAAGCATATTTAGATTTTGTAGAAATCCAAAGTGACTTCTGTAATGGGCTGTTGTACTCAAATACCAGGAGAAAATAAAAAAAAATTAAAAAATTAAAAGACTTTTTTTTTTTGTCTGTAAGTAATCCTTATTACTGATGAAGATAAGTAAATTAATGACCTTTGTAGAAACAGAATAAATTCACAATTCACTACAGTCTCTGAGTCCAAAACCCCAATAGGACTCAAAGTGATCCTGGTGACTGTAACAGATCAGTGGACAAAGATAAGAATAATCAGTGTGTTAAACAGTAAGTTCAACTTTCTCTTTCTACTCTGGGACTTATATTTAAAAAATAGAAGGGAAAAAAACAACAATATTTTATATTCTGCAGCTATGAATTTGAATCATTTCACTGATGTACTCAATGAGATTTTAAAAAAAAATAAATGAATGAAAGAATAAAAATGACCTTTATGATCACTGACAAAATTAAAAAGAAAAAAAAGCATAAAAGAAAACGGTCTTCTAAGAATACTTATGTAAATTGTATCTTAGGTATATTGTATGTCTTTACTGTTTCTGCAAAAACTTATTATCATTTATTGTTCCTGTATTTTAAAGTATAAAAATATCTGGAATTATTTCATGGAATTACATTTAGGACCTGATCATTATAGAATATTTCCTATGAAAACTGCACCACTGGCATTACTCAGGAGAAAGTTTATTCTCTGTGCTACAAGACAATTGTATTCTCATTTTATAAGGTTTGATAGAAGCTCTTTGCTTCATGAACTCTCGCATTTCTAAAGCTTGCCAGTCAATCAGCTGGCAACAGTAAGATAAGTAGTTTTATCATGTATCTTAGTCAGCTTACCTAAAGGGTTGTATTTATGTTGAGACATTCTTCAAGTTTAAAATGTTTAAATTGTTTGTTTACTCCCAAAATTTCTGTTTGTTTTATCTTATGAGATTCTCATAAAGCCTCATTTTCTACTCTATGCATTCTACAGCTCTGTTCTTGGCTGTGATTATTGTATTTTGAGTGAACAATAATTGTTGCAGGTATATCTGTCAGCATTTCTTTTAAAATTCAAATATATAATCTAGAAAACTATTTGGAAGTGGAATTCCAGGACTTTTGAAGGGATTTTATGATAAGGAACAATATATAAATCCTTGCTATTATGAAATTTAACATAAAATTTGAAACAACATAGTTTCAGAGAACCTGTTCTCTGCTAAACTGATCATAGAATCTTCAGTTTGGGTCAGCCTGTTCCTTTTTTCTTGTCTTGACATGATCTTGGAAGTTTGGAAATGGTCTCTTTTAGTTATTTCTTCACCATTTTGAAGTTCTCTTTATATGCTTTTCTCCCTAGTATTTACTGATAAGAATTAAACACTGATTTGAGTTTATAGGATTTCAGACCAGCACCTTACTATGTACTGTTTACCACAGCAGCATGTGGAAAAGGCCTGGGGAGACAGAACAACTGTGAGTGTTCATAATATTATTATGCCTGCTTACTTCATACATACATGTACATGGGTTTGTATGTAGCAACGAAAACATCTCAGGACCTCATCAGCCACTGAATCATTTTAGTTTTAAGTTGGTACATAACACTGCTGTCAAAAAGACTACAGAAGCAGCGGATAACAATTGCAATCAACATTCAAGGAATTGCATTTATTGTGAGGAAAAAGGTGGACTTCACAACACTGCATTCATCTGTCTTGGTTTTTGCAGTTGTGCAATTACTGTTTTGTCCTCTAACAAGAGGTAAGATTCAAAGCAGCTTTATGAGATCTTCATTATTGTTATTAATTCATTATTATTACTTCTCTATGTTAAGATCTGTAAATATATGACAGTTTCTGCTCTTGATGAATTCTCTAAAGTAGTAAAATAGACATTCTTAAAACTCTCCAAACTCATTAAACTGCTAAGAATCTATAAGATTCTCAGGCAAACTGTACAGGATCTCTGTGTCAATGTACTGAACTTCAGTGCTCCTCCCAAATGCTTGGTTCTGATAATACTGCTTTCTCTGAAGGAAAGCTAAATAGAAGAACATATATTAAGCAACACTTTTGCAGTTTCTTTTCTGAGAAATCCACATCTTGTGGGGCACAGAGTAACCCATAGGTATTGTAGACTTAGCCTTTCCTCTTTCAGTGCTTCCCATTGTGCTGCTCTAAGCCAGTCAAACCCTGTTCACTTGTTTTGACTTGTTTAGGACAGATTTAAGAAAAATCAAAAATCTCTTTTTAAGTCTGATGTTTTTTTTCAGGTTGTTTTTTTTTTTTCAGTTTGCTGATAATGCTCACCTCTATGCTATTCATTTCCTCTATCGAATCCCTCCTTTCATTAATTTTTAATAAAATAGATTCTCATTAGGAACTCCATTACTCAAAATAGTTTAAGAAAACTCACAGAACATATTTTAAGATTAACTATTTAATATCACATTTGTACAACTATGATTTATCCATATTTTCATTTTTTGAAATGTGTCCAGTGTTTAACCGTGCACCTAACACCTTTCTGTACAACACTTAGTTCTTATTCTCTGAGGCAAGTCTTGGTGGATTTTGAACTTTACATTTTCCCCTCATCCTTTATTTTTATGTTTTGAGACAGTGCATGCTTCAATTTACTTGCTCTGCAGTTGTCTCTAGTAACAGCCTTTACCAGTGAGGTTGTTAAGCATACTCCTCTCCCTCTCTTTTTGCTTGCGTACCTTGCAAATGTGTCTCTCATTAATGGCTAGTCTGTTGGAAAACACTGAATGCCCACGGAATTTCAAATTACAGTTTATATCATTTCACTTAAACTTTCAGCTACTGTAGGTTTTCTGAAACATTACTGTGAAGATATATAAAATAGAAGTGGAAAAAGATGTAGATTTCAGTATGCAGTAATACTTTTCTCTGTCTTTTTGATGTGTATTAAATGATGCAGAAGTTCTAGCATTATCTCCCAAAGGTTCTCAGTGTGTTAGTTAAGCTAAGGTTGTTTATTTTTGTACTTTATGTTTTGTTAGTAATACTAAAATGATTCCAGAATTAGTTTTCCACTCTGGCTTCCAGTAATCAAATATCAGATGACATTCAGGAGACTTTAATTTATATCCATCTACACTTGTAATCTAGAGCATAAACCCAAAAGTTTAATCTAGAAATGAAGAAAATTGCATGTGACACTAAATATGAAAGTAGAGATATCAGTGAGAAAGGTCACTCAGAAAGCTTTTTTTTCTTTTTACTTTGAGTAAACACAGATCCATTTGACTGGGGATATATTATTATAGGAACAAGAAAATTAGAGAAGAATACAAGTAATGTTTGTGCTTGTGCCATGTGTTTGTGTTGAAAATCTATAGTGCAACACACCAGTTCTCCAGTCTTTATTCTATACCTAACAAAACAGAGGTGAGATTCCTGAGTGCGGTGATGGCACTTGATAATACTTCCAGCAACTCATCAACAAGAAAGCAATAATGTAATCTTAATACAACCTTTGCAAAAGGAAGAAATGGCTAGGTAGTCTTCTTACAGAGAAAAGGTAAAACAGACAATCTTCTTGTGTTGGGAAGTTTTGGGGGGAAAGTTTTACTTTATACAGTTAGTGGAAGTTTTTCATTCCCATAGACTCTCTACAATGTAGAATACCAAGTGACACTGAGCTATATCACTTAACTGGGAAAAAAAAAAAAAAAATTGATTTTGAGTTTACAATAGACTTTTCCTGGAAACTTTTAAAGAAATAATGAAGCAAACAGGGAGATAGTTTTCTGCGCAGGTCAAAAGTTCAAAGTGAAACAGAAATTACTTCTTCAAAAAGTAAGAAAAAGGAGATAGAGAATTCAGGAAAATACTAACAAGAAGTGGCAGGGATTTCAGTTGTCATACACATTTAAATTTTTTAAGAGAGAATAAAAAGTGATATTAAAGCAGCCTGAAATCAGGGATTTGAATGTGCACAGCAGTAAGTGACTTTCTGATAATCTGTTTAATGTAAGTGTTGATGTTAAAAGAAAAATCTAAATTATTTCTGTTTACACAAGAAACGTATAAAAATGATACTGTGTTTCTTGTAGAAGACAAGAGGATGAAGGAATGTAGCAGAGAATTGATGGATAAAAATGAATTTTACTGTAGAGAAAAGAAATATATGTAAGACAGGTATGGTTGGGGTTTCAAGACATCACTGAAAAGGACATGAAGTTATTGTAGCAGATGAAATGGAAATCAGCCAACAATAAAGAAAGCAAGGTTAGCAAGCTGGAAAATAACATCACATAAAAATCTTAAGAAAGCGTGTCTGTTCAAGAACTTGAAATCTATTAGTGTGTTATTAAATGGACTAGTCTTATGGGATTTAAGTCAGTGATATTTGCAAAAAAAAAAATACTTGCAAGATGGTGAAATTGCTAACAGCATTTATTATATTTTCAATATAAAGAGTAAGAAAACATTACACAGGCTGTTTCATCCAACTTGGTAATAATATGATTGAGACAGAAACAATTGAACAGAGAGGATTAAGTTGAGTTTAGCCACTTTCTTTCATGAAACTTGAAGGTGAAGTTGTTTTGTCTAAAACTCTTACAGCAGAAACATTGTTAGTAGCTATCTTTGTCATCATTTCATAAGGTGGGCACAATACCCTTTTTTTCTTTATCTTTTGTGCGCATATTGTCATAGCAGTAGCCTTTATCTGTGTATATATAAAAGTGTGATAATGATTTAGCAACTGCAGAAGAAAGAATGTATTTTAACTTCTTCTTAAAGAAACTCCCCCAGAGACCAAAAGGCTTAAGGTTCAAATTAACTCAATTAATTTTGGAAATTAAGAGAAATCAATAGCCAAAAAAAAAGATTAGCACAATACCCTCCAGCTGCCTCTGTGTCCATGTAGACAACCTAAATTCTACGTTTGCATTCAGTCAACTTGTTACTTTTTCTACATCAGTAAAATTTCTTCATTTTCCTCCTGCCCCAGAGAAGTTCTTTTCATCTTGTCTGTGTTCTTTTGGCTGGGCTCATCCTCTCTGCAGTCTCTTAACCCCTGTCTGAGCTCCAGCCTCAGCTTCAGCTCTCTCTTGCCAGTCTTCTAGCCATTCCCACCTTGATTTTGCTCAGCAGTTCCAAGGAGACATGAGTTGCCATTCATCCTCCTTCTCCAGACTGTTCTGTTGGAGCCAACCTCTTCTTCAAATTCCTAAACACATGTGGGAGCATAGAAATTGTGAGGAAAGAGTTGGAGACTCAAACAGTGAGGTTACAGTGAGCAAGAGCAATTGTCTAATATATATTAAAATACTGCTTCCTAGTGGATAATCATTTTTATTGATTTATTTTTATTTAATTTCTCAATTGCACTAATATTTCATTAAAAAAAGCTATCAGGTCATGAACAAGGCCTGGTTTTTGAAGCACTGGGAGATTATGTGTTATTAATAAAATGTAGGCAGTTAAATGATACAAATCCACTTCAGCTTCTGGCTAAAAAGAGCCTGATTTTGTTGTTATTTCTGCATGAACTAGCATTGAAGTTCTACTCCATACTGGGAATAAATTTCAAGAAGATATATCAGCCAATCAAGGTAAGACTGGACTATTTCTGTAAAGATTAATTAATTCCATACTCTTTTATTTCTTGGCTTGCTTTTATATTTGCATCCATTTCACATACTACTTGGTGTATCTTAGTAAATGTACTTCCCTTTCAACAAGCCTTTAATAGTTTTCAGCTCTTGTTTTGTGTTCTTGCAGCTTCTGTTCTTACAATTTAGCCAGTTACATAAAAGCAGTCAATAGCAATATCTATTGATGGTGTGAGCACTCTAAAAGCTCACATTTTATAAAGATCAAAAGCTCATCACTGAATACAAAACAAAGCAAACTAATGAAAGAATAGTCATCTCAACAAACCAGTACTCCAGTGATAGATAAATTACTAGTACTGTTTAGACTCAGACAAATAATCTTGATATGAATTCAAAAACTACATTCTGATAGGTTTTGTGAGTTTGATTTTTGGGGGGAGGGGAATACTTGTATTTTTTCTTTCAGTTTATCTCTAGAAGTGATTCCCTATAGCATTCGATGAAAAGATATTTGACATAGGTTACTCCTTCTCATAGTTCTTCATGAAAGTTTAGTTGAACACTGAAGAAAAAAAAAAAGAGAACTTCAGCTGCTGCATCGAACTATTTCCATGTAAAATGACTGAAAGAGAATGCTAATAGACAAAAGGGGGGGGGGGAGGGGGGAAAGCTGACTTAATTTGCTACTGCTGTTTGAACAACTGTAGAGATGCTTACTAGAATAATCCAAACATAGAATCATAGAATCACAGAGTTGGAAAGGACCTACAAGATCATCTAGTCCAATCATCCTCCCATTACCATTGCTACCGCAAGCCACTAAACCATATCTCATAGCTTCTCATCCAGATGCCTCCTGAACACTGCCAGGGATGGCAACTCCACCACCTCCCTGGGCAGGCCATTCCAGTGCCTCAACACTCTCTGGGAAAGAAAGTTTTTCCTTATATCTAATCTAAACCTCCTCTGGCACAACTTGTGGCTATTTCCTGTTTGTTGCCTGGGAGAAGAGGCCAAACCCCTCCTCATCAGAACCTCCCTTCAGGAAGCTGTAGAGAGCAATGAGGTCTCCCCTGAGCCTCCTCTTCTCTAGACTAAACAATCCCAGCTCCTCGTAAGCCTTGTGCTCCAGACCCCTCATCAGTTTTGTTGCCCTTCTCTGGACATGTTCCAAGGGCCTTGATGTCTTTCTTGTAGTGAGGGGCCCAAAACTGAGCGCAATACTGGCCACAATGGTGTGGCCTCATCAGTGTTGAGTACAGAGGGATGATTGCCTTTCTGCTCCTGCTGGCCACACTGTTTCTAATGCAGGCCAGGATGCTATTGGCCTTCTTGGCCACCTGGGCACACTGTTGGTTCGTGTTCAGCAGAGCATCAACCAGCACCCCTACGTCCCTTTCCTCTTCGCAGTCATCCAGCCAGTCATCCCCAAGCCTATAGCGCTGTATGGGGTTATTGTGGCCAAAGTGCAGGACCTGGCACTTGGCCTTGTTGAACCCCATCCCTTTCACCTCAGCCCAGCAACCCAGCTTTTCTAGAACCCTCTGGAGGGCCTCCCTACCCTCAGGCAGATCGACACCACCTCCCAACTTGGTGTCATCTGCAAACTTACTGAGGGTACGCTCAATCCCCTCATTTAGGTCATCAATGAAGACATTAAACAAGCTGGGCCCCAGTACCAACCCCTGGGGGGCACCACTTGTAATGGGTCACCAGCTGGACTTAATTCCACTAATTCCCACTGGGCACGGCCCTCTAGCCAGTTCCTTACCCAAAGAAGGGTATACCTGTCCAGGCCACAGGCAGACGGTTTCCCCAGAATACTGTGAGAGCCTGTGTCAAATGCTTTGCTGTAGTCTAGGTAGACTACATCAACAGCTTTTCCCTCATCTACCAACCTGGTCACCCAGTCATAGAAGGCGATGAGGTTGGTCAAGCACGACCTGCCCTTCATGAACCTGTGCAGGTTGGGCCTGATCCCCTGGATGCCAGGTACGTGCTGTGTAATCTCAACCAAGATGATTTGCTCCATAACTTTCCCTGGTACCAAGGTCAGGCTGACAGGCCTGTAGTTTCCCGGATTCTCCTTACAGCCCTTGTAGATGGGAGTCACATCAGCAAAAAAAAAAAAAAAAAAACCACAAAAACAAATAAACAAAAAACTTTTCATTGGGCAATATTTCATAGTATGTTAAGATACAGTTCAATGACAACAGCCAAGGGGTCTCAGGAATATGCTTTAATGGACCCATTTTTGTGGAATGCATCATTCTCCAAAACTAGCAGAGATTACAAATCTATCCAAGGAATATGTTTTGTATTTTGTAGATCAAAATCCTATTTGGCTGGATGACTACAGTACTAACTAAGCAATAAATAATAAGGCAAAAGAAAAACAGTGAAGAAGGAAAAATAATAATAATAATAAATAGGGAATATTCATCATTTTTTCTTCTACCCCTGAGTGATGTTTAGTTTCTGTATAGGAGTCATAGTGCTCTAATTCCCTTAGGGCAAAAGGGAGGAAATTGCCAATAGCAAACAATGTGAGTGCCATTGTGGTAGAGCTGAGGAAGCAAGCTAATCTGTGACTGCTGTCTAAACCATCAACCAGGTTTTGAATAGAGCAAGAAAGGGGCCTCTTGCCCTTTGCATCTTCTGTCTGTGGCTGGTATCACTTTCATTTAACATATTCATTCATAATATTTCATAGTCCTTTTTTTTTTTTTTCCATCTTTTTTCTTCTTTTTTTTTTTTTTGTTGTTCTGTTTATTAGTTTTGACTTTATTTTCATTTTGAGAAGACTTAATTTTGGAAATAATCTCTTTGTCTTTCATCTATTGTTCTTGCTTTTAGTCTTTTTTTATATGTTGTATTTTTTTTCTCTAGGGAATGATTTTTTAGAGTGGTTGTTCTCTGCTCTTATCTGTTGTGAGCTGATTCCTATCACTCACCTTCATAGATAAACAGAAAAAGGATCTGCTCTGACCTGCAGCATTATAGACTTTCTGCAGAATTTTAAGCTTAGAAAAATGTAGTGTTATTTGCATAATCTAATATGAAATACAGACCACATCCCAGTGTTAATTAATAATATTTATGGATTTGAATGTTTTATATGAAGAAAAGCAAGTGGATTAAATGAAAATAACTTGGACTAGGTCATTTCTTCTTCTTCCTAGATCATCTCTTCCTGAATGTTTAGAGGAGTTAATGAAATCCAGATTGGAAGTACTGGACTTGATTTGGGGGGAAAAAAAAGAAAGAAAAAAAAAAGAAAGAAAGAAAAGCCTATATTCTTCCTGTGTATAGGGTTCACACAATGAGGATTTCAGGAAATGTATTTTCACCTCTCTGACTGATTCAGCACAGTACGCTGGTTTTTAGCTTGCCTACCTGGATTTTTGTTCCTTGCAGTTAAACAAAATTTAAAATTCATGGAACAGTAAAATCGTTACCGTTAAAATAGAACAACATTTTGCACTTCTGCACAATATTAGGCTATCTATTATACTTGGAAGATTTTTATTATAACAATAATAAAACTAGTAAGTAGGTCTTGAAATAAGGGGAGAAAATGAAGCTCAAACATGTACAGCAAATTACACACAAGTCTATCATGAAGCTTTATATCATGCTGCTACTATGTCTTTTTTAATTCCATTTTTAAGAACAACCACAGACAGTGATTTGAAAGATTCTCCCTCAACTTTCTAAACATAATCAGTTTTCTCCTAAGGAGAAAAAATAAGTGCTGCTAAATATGCTGCCATATTTAACTATATTTTTGACAGTGAAAGTATACTGAGGAATTACAGTTTCCTGCTTTTTAGGACTATGTATGTGAGATTTGAATGCATGTTGATGTCAATGCAAAACAGGTTTTCCATCTTCTCTAATATCTTTTGTAACAAGCATTAACAATGTGCTTCCAGGTGATCCTGATTAACAGACAGTAATTGTCTTCTTTCTATGGCTTAATGACACCACAAAAAGTAAAATTAATGAAAGTAAATGCCATCTTGAAAAGAAAAAAAAAAATTAATTTTGCATATAATTTTCCTACCACAACTTTTCTTCAACAAGTCCTGCACAGAACATTCTGTTTTCTCTCTCTACACATATATATTGTATATATATCCAAGAGATGTCTACTGGAATATTATATTCTGTAACATAAAATAACATGTACAGAAAAAATAACATGCACTGTATCCCCAGGCTTAAACATATCATGCTTTAACTACTAGTACTCAGGTTCTTTCATGGCAGATATATCACTTCACTTTTGTTTTACTGAATGCTTATTTTATGATGGGCTTCTGTTTCTTTGCTTTTTGGTTTAGTTTGTTGTTGGTAGTGGGTATTTTGGGGGGAGAAAGGTGCAGGGCTATAAGATATTCTCACCTGCATTAAGTCTACTTAATGCTTTGCAAATGTGAAGTTACTTTCATTTAAGGGAAACTGCATTTGAACTGCAAATATATTCTATACTTCAGTGTCAAAAGAATATTTCATCTAGAGTTTTAAAAAAACATATTTGTAGTGGTGATCTGACTTAAGCTGAAATATTTTTGTCTTGCTATAAGTCTTCTCTGTGAATACTTAAAACTGTATGTGTTCATTATAATACTATATGTCAAAGCATCCACTTTTCTAAACAGAAATTGCCAACTGTGTGTGTGTGTGTCAACAAATACCCTCTTCCATCCATCCGTAATAAATAAATAAATAAAACCACTTAAAACAGATGCTTACACAATCCTTTTGTCTGCTACATATACACACATAAAAATACATACTAGACTCCACAGATAATTTATTTATTAAAATGGATAATTATTTGTTAGCTTAGAACCATAGGTACTATGCTGTACCAGAGCTGTAATCAACCAAACACCATTGTGAATGTCTTTAATGGCTGGGGAAGATTTAAGCCTAAAGATACTTGTCAGCAAAGATTGAAAATGAGTATTTCGTACTAGTGACAATTTCTTTAGTATCTAGAAAATTCCTCAGACATCATTTTAACAGGTATTGCCTCTGGGAAAAAAATTAGAAAAAGAGAAGAGTGGAGACACTTAGGTGATACCACAGAAATGATTATTTCCTGAAGCTGTTAATTTATCTATGTGTTAAGTTGGATGCAGCCTACAGGGACTTTAGACAATGCTTAAAAATAGTACGTATTTGATTACTCTTACAGTAGTATACAGTTGAAGTATTTTTTTCTTTATTATTATTGATGTTGAAATGCGAAACTATGCAAAAAGCTTTCAAATGGTTATGCACTGGAATAGGGGGTGGTTGAGTCACCATACACGAGCGTGTTTAAAAACCATTTGGATGTGGTGCTTAGGAACATGATTTAGCAGAGGGTTGTTAGAATTAGGGTAGTATGGTCAGGTTGTGGTTGGATTTGATGACCTTTATGGTCTTTTCCAACCTGAGCGATTATATGATTCTATGATTCTGAATAATATCATTGGCAATATTTCCCACAGTATCTAGCAATTAATACATTGTGCAGCTAAAGTCCCTGATGCAAATAATGTTTGTCAGAAATCAGAGCTTCTATAGCCAAATACAATTGTCTGAAAATGGAGATGATAGATTTTAATCAAAGCTACTTGTCTTCAGCTGAAGTTATTTCAAAGGATACACTTCCAGCCAGGCAAAGTGAGTTTTTAATTTGAAAGTATGTATTATAGCCAAAAAGAAATGTTACCCATACATTTTAATCCAGGAGAAAATGCTACAAATATTACTCATTTGCTGCACAAATGCTTCTCAACTAGAATATAAAATATGCACTAAATACTGAAAAAATTCTTTATGTGCTTTCTCCTTGAAGGCAGTATGCATGTTGAATAATAAAGAGAGAAATTCAGCCCTAAAGAATAGGGGAGCAGGTTTCAATAGATTTAACGCTTGTGCAATTCCTATGAAATAACCTGTACTCAGTTTCTGTTGCAACCAAACTTTTATTATATGTATGTGTGTATATATTATATGTGAGCACACAGTTATATAAAATAATAATTATATGAATCTTTCAAAAACTGTTCAACTTAGTATTTCGGCTTGATTTTACCCACCTACTTTCTTATGGGGACTTCAACTTTAAAGCTATACATTCTTAGAGGCTGTGCTCCTTGTACTCTCAACGTCACCAGAAACATACTGTGAACAAGTCCTTCCACTAAAGATTTAATCCTTTTTTTTTTTTTTTTTTTCCCAGATGTAATAGAATTATTCAAAGTGATGACAAGTACTAGTGCATTGGAATGTTTAATTTTTTCCTTTGTCTTATGCCACCACTCAATATATATTTGCTTTTCCAGAGTATGTTACCTTCTGGTAAAAAGATTGATCTGTTCTCCTTGCAGATTTAAATGAAGGGATCTAGTGGAAAACATAGTATAGGAGAAAGTAGACAAAAAGAAAGAATAATATATATTTCAAAGATAATTTATTTAAAAATATGTCTCTTAGCTGTAAAATCATCACACCTAATGCCACCTGTATCACCCACATTGTAGTATTAGATCCTTCCATCAGTGAGTAAAGTTTTCTGCTTGAAATGGCAATTTAAGGTATGAAGCAACATTTTCCTCTAGACTGCTGCTTGGAATTTTTTTATTGCATTGTTACAAGTACTTTGCTGAGTTTAATAGTTATTCCTGATGTTAATTCAAATGTTATATTTCTTTCCATTCTGCTTCAGTACCTGGAACAGCATACATTTAAAATGATTGAAACGAATTTCAGCGTCAAACTTTCATGACTAAGCCAAGGGGAAAACATAACTAAAAGAAATATGAGTTTAAACTTGAATGCAAACAAAATAGGAGAGATGCTGAAGATTTATAAAGGATAGAGATAAACAAAGAAATAAAATCTAAAAAATGTCCGAACTAGGAACAGGTAATATTTTCTCAGGCTTTCTACTTAAACAAATTTACACGTATAAAAAGCATTCAGTGGAAATAAAATGGTTGTTGTAATTACTCTTTTACTGTAAGATAGCATACTAACTTTTAACAAATTTCTAATTAAAATCATAAAGTTTGAAAATTATCCCAAATTTATCTGTCCATTAAAAATCTTTTAGATTGTCCTTTTCTTCACATTGCTATTTCAAAGGGAACTGTGAGTGAAGTAAGGGTACAATTCTTAGTTTCTTTAAAATGGGCACTTTCCCATTTGAACAGTATAGAAAAATATTGGATAAGCTGTTTTTCAAAGTTTCTTGATCAAAATTTTAAACCATTACTATTCCACTTCATTTATTTAATCAGGAAATTTCTTTAAATCTCATACAGCGTTGATACACCATAGAAGAACTTGCATCAGTTAAACCTGTTAACTAGTTGCAGACTGTTCGGTTTTGCTCCTCCATTTGAAGGTTATTAGCTCCACTACTTGTCTGGAAGAACAAGGCTTACGAACATTCAGTATCTGCTTTCACACAAAATTTGTTAAATTGATTCAAAACATTTTTAGCATCTGTTCAGACTAGCTCCATTAACCTTTAACTTACGTATTAGAGGAGAATTTCAGTACCTTTGGACAATAGGCTATGGGCAGGACAGTCAGAGAATCTCTTTAAATGTCCCAGTTTTTACCACCTGTCTCATAATATTTGATCATCTTCTACAAGGCATAGTAACATTTGTAGTAGAAATTCTAAGCAGAGTATAAATTAATATTTTTATTTATATAATTCTCTGCAGCATTATGTAAACTAATCTTTCCGAGACCATACTTGGCCTAATTTCAAGTGTCTTCTTCAAACTAATGTACATTTCTATATTATGTATGTAGACCTCAATCATTTAATTCTTTCTTCAAAATACTTGGTAAAACACAGCTGTGAAACTCATTTTCATTTCAATTCTATAATCTATTTTTAGATTTACTTGCTAAATTTATTTTCAGACTAGTGAGATACTACAATTATGATAAATCGTTAAAAATAACAATATCATTAAAAAGTGTCATAACAAAAAAAAAACATCATTGACATCTGTATGTGAATATAATATTTAAAACTCAGTTTTCAAATCCTGTTATATGCATATTGCATTACGTTCAGGACAAAAGGACTTCTGACTCACCTACACACAGATGCAGGTAAGATTTGAACATAGGTTTCATAATTATCTAAAGTTTTTTCAGGCACTTGGCAGTGGGTAGGTAAATTGGTAATAACATTCTGATAATAGGCTAATCATAACCTAAGCCTGTAAGCTTGCAGACCTGAGAACAGTCAGGCATCATGTAAAGTCTTCTAACTTTCTCATCTGCTTTAGACTGGTCCAAGTAGGAGTAAGCTAGAGAGAACAGAATACATTTAAAATGTTTTGCCATTGTATTAGATATTAATCTTCTGGTATATGCGTAAACTTCATTATAAATTATTTAAAAATGGATACAGACTCAAAAAAAAAAAAAAGTAGTAATTCACATTTTGGGAGATTAAATGAGTATGGCTTAAACAAGAGGCAAGTTATCTAAAGCACCTCAAGTCACTGTACTAGTCAAAGTCATATTAAGTTAAATGAAATGAAATGTATTCTTTTGTGACAAGTCCGCCTGTGTTACTGCTAACTTCTGTACTTAAGACTTTCAGTTAGGTACTCTGTGTGACAGTTTTAATGTCACACAGAATTTTAATTTTGGCTTATTTGTGGAAAGAAGATTTAAAAAAAAAACAAAAAAAAAAAAAAAACAAGCCAACCAAACAAAACAAATAAAAATAATAATAACATAGACCCATAAGTAGCAGTGTATGTGACAGGTGGTATTTTCTGTCTTTCACAATTACGAAGGAGTAGTTCCAGCATCTACAACATATGGCAGCTTGCATTGTGAGAATTTACCCAAAACTTTGATGGTGGTTTTTTTTTTCTTTTTTTCCCTTTCACTTCCTAAGAATATATGTATATATATTTTTTTGCAGGGAGAGGAAAGGAAGGAAAAAGAAAGTGAAGGGAATAACATCAGGGACTTAGGTAGCAGTTTCACCATGGCAACTACTGCACCAAAGAAAATGCTGATTAATGTAAATCTGGAGACTAGGATGGATTAAAATAGCGTAACTCTTCTTTCTGTTCCCCCCAAGGGAGTATAAGCACCTTCAGTTGCCACAGGTAGATACGTGTTTCCTCAAGGAATATGAAGATGACTAAGAATGATATGGAATGTTTTATTATTTGTCCTCTATCAAAATACTGGGAAGCAGAATGCATTTGTCAGTCCTTGCCCCTTTGATGGTATGTGGGTAACTCAGTTTGCTCTCTCCTGCAAATCTTAATGGGATTCCTGATATGTTCTTTTTCTAGGATCTAAACTTTGACAACTTTCCAAGAGATTTTATAGTATAAAGGGTAGGTTTTGGGTGAATTTGGTTTAAGGTTTTTGTTGCCTGAAAGTCCAAGATGAATGGTTTGTGCAAGACAGTAGGCTTTTTTTTTTTTTTTTTTTATTCAAGCCCAGGATTGTAGCCTTTGAATAAGAATGTGTTTATTTGTGGCATTTTGAAGAGTTGTCTTTAAAATTATGTTATCCTTCAAACTTCCTGCCTGCTGCCTGCTGTGTCTTGGATTTATTTACAGTGATGACAGTTTAAACACAGTTTTAAATATTGATGCAAAGCTTAATCTATATAATAGCAAATGAAAATGTGTTTGAGTATGTATACAGTGAGCAGAAATTGATGAAAAGATCTTTAATGTTGCTAAATGTAATTACAACTGACGTGTTCTGATAGTCCAGTTTAATAGGTGATTTATTACAATGATTGCAGGGACACACCTCAGTTTTAAAAGTAGAAAAGTTGTGGAAAAGTGTACAGCAATATTTTAATCAGCCTTGTGTTGTAGTAGGCAACAGCGAGGATTTGGGATGGGTTGCCAGGTGCACGGCAACAGCCTTGCTTTCTGCAGTAGCAGAGCTACAGCTAGTAGAGTAGCTTGTGGTTTGCAGAGCAAAGATCTACTGCATGTAGCTTAGAACATTAGAATCCTGGAATTTCAATATATTTAGAAGTGATTCTGTTTTATTTGTGATCACTGTAAAAAGTTATGCCAACAGTTTTAAGAGTATGTGGTTGGTTTCCTCTCTGTTCTTCTTGCCTCCGTTGCTGACTTTTTTTTTTTTTTTTTTGTGATTACAGTTCTGACAACTGAACCAAGATTGCTGATTTAAGCCTAGACCATAAAGAAAGGGGATGTTTATCTAGCTCATTTTACATTTTCAAAGAGTCAAATAGAAATTAAAGTGTTAAACATCACATTCCTCACATTTTCAGTAGGACAACATCAATTACAATGGTTAATCTGCAGATGTCTTAGGTCACAGAAGTTTCAGTTTGGGAAGAATTTTCACGTGTGTCAGAATAGAAGTATAGCTGCAGCAGCCTGCTGGCTGCATTTCTGGCTCTATGTAATTTCTTTTTCTAAGCTCTGGTTGCACTGAAGTGTATCTGACCAACCTCTTCTCCTAACTGAAGAAAGTAATTCTCTGTAGAAAGTCACCAGCTATACCCGTACATGGAGCAGAATGAAAATGATAAAGTGTTCTCAGTGGGTGAAAATAACAGTGTGTGGGGGGGGGGGAAGTGGAGAAAAAATAAATAAAAAAATAAATCCTGTCCCCATTGACATCAATGTTTAATTATTAAAACTAAAGCAAGTACTGAACATAAACAGTGTGCTTGATTTTTATTTTTTTTTTAACTGAAATTATACAATTTTATACTCAAAGACTGGCTGTGCTGTCAGTGTAAGCATGGAAAAAAAGTGAAAGCATGGTTATAAACATGACTAGCCAGAGCTGAGAAGTAAAGTGAACTATCTTCAGACTGTGTTAGATCTTTTCTGGCTGGATTATGGCCAGATTTGAAATCTAAATGAAAGGATACTCTGTCAAAATTTTACACAGAAAATGTTGTCATTTTCAGAAAAGCAAAGAAACAAACAAACAAACAAAAACCCAAAAAAACACACTTTCCCTTCTAACAGTTTTGAGGAAAGAAAGCACTGTTTTAAGGAATAAATTATTATTTTCTTTTACTTTGTCTTGAAACAGATTGTTGTGCTATGGCATACTGAAATTCTTTGACATCAGGCTTCAGATTTATATAGAGAATGTGGCAATTAATGATTTTTTTTATTATTATTATTTTAATAGCAATTTCACTCAGGAGGATTGGACTATGGATATGTGCTGCTACCAAAACTACCTTCAATGAAATGAAGAACATTCTTGCAGTCTCAAAAGGTGGATTCTGTTATGCAGGTGGGAGAACAGCAAAATATTTCTATGGTTGTCATGGCGTGCATATCCTTGAGATGACCATGATCAGTCATATTATGAGGCTATTGTCAGCCAGATCTAGGTGGTTAAGTACTATGGTTATACTTCTGTCAAATTATATGGATTTAAGTATCAGTACCTACCATATGTTTATCTATTTTAAGGGATAGCTGAAGCTTACTGAAAAATTATTTACTGATACATCATTCCCACAAATGATAGCCTAACTGAACTTAATTAAAAAAAAAAAAAAAAAAAGGAAAAAACAGTCATCAAAAAGAACTTAAGGACTGAAAATAGTCTTCGAATTTCTTTTTTAGGATCCCACTTTTTCTTTTATAAATTGTTAAGATGTTTAGGACATCGTTAGCACCTTTTATGGTGTGTTCTGACACCATAAGGAAATAAAGTTGAGAGATTACTTTTTCCCAGGTATTCCCAAGTTCATTCAATGCTATTGTTTTAATATTTCTTGCAGTTTGCTTTGAAGGCTTTTATTCTCTAAAGTCTCAATCTCCAGAGTTCAATTAAATGTATTTCTTTTTAATATATAGGTATCTCTTCTATATTCAGAAGTTAGACAAAATTGTATGCGCCCTAAACTTTGTGTGACAGTAAAACCATCTAGTATTTCTTCAGTTTATCCAAAGGACATTAAGACCAAATCTCCTTTAAAAGCAGGCTATGTTTAAAACATCCCTGTGGTATTCAAGAAAATTTATTATTTAATGCTGCTGTTTTAAGACTTCTTGCATTTTGCTTTAAAGGTTTTCATCCTCTGAAATCTTAATCTCTAGAGGTCTTTTTAAATTATATTGTAGATTTGTAGGTATCTGCTATAGAAAATTTGTGAGAGAATTGCTTTTGAAATATTTCAATGTGCTTTCTACAAATACACGAGAAAAACAGTTAAGGAATGTAAAAAGCAATGAAAGCCTATGTTAATTTATTACTGTACTGAAGTTTGTGTCCATGTGTTGGAATTGAACATGTGTTACATTCTTTTCTACTGTGCCTGATGTGTCAAACCAAGAAGGTAATTTGGTGTGGAATAACTGCTCGGTTTCTACATAATGCAGTTACTTTTTCTTTGTAAGCTAATTCTTAGTATGACCTGCTGTATTGAATCATAGATATTAATGATAATTAAGATAAACATAGTTTTACTTACTGCCATATGAAGTGTTGATGAACTCACAGAATTACATGAAATACCATAGATCTTATGGGAGAGTGAATTACAATTTGAAAACATGACCACCTAATTTAAAAACAACCACAACAAACACCTAAAATGAATAAAAATATTTTAATTATTATCTATTTTCATTGCCATAATTATATATCAAAGAAATGACTAGGAAGATTAAAATTATTATTGCCATTATTGATTTCCCTAGCTAGTAAACAATGGTCTAACCAATGAAACAAAGAGGAAACCTAGAAGTCAATTTCTAAAACAAATATATGTGAAAGATTTATGTGATGGCTAGGTGCACTTAGTACTAAATATACAGTAGAACAGGGTAAAAACTGAAACATTCAAATATATATTCATGTACGCTTTTCAAATGAATATCAAGATATATGAAATTAGTGTTCTAGAAAGTGCACAACATTAAAAACCTAAAATGAAGAAATAAAAACACAAGTTTCATTTTGAATGGTTTTGTTTGTTTAATCTGGAGTGAGCTGTGGGGGAATGTTCTGCTCTACCTGACATGATACATTTGCACCTTGCTTAGGGAGTTTGACCATTTTAGAATTCAAGGGCAACACATAACAACATCTGTTGTATATGCCTAGGTCTATTAGGCAATAATGCCGTGCTGCTAAATAACAAATCTGCATTACGATACATGATTTCAGTAACAGTTTTAACTAAATGTTTGGATTATAACTATTTAATGCAGGTAAGCATATTATTTAATTCAAATAACACATATATAGAGAGAGATCTGATCATGGACAGATAATAAGCAGGTGCCTATTCCCGAGTAACTAATTCCCATAACATTTTGGAAGGATTGCTGGGGCACTTTGTTTTATTTGTTTTCAATTCTATTTCTGTCAGCCATCAGGGGATTTATTTTTCCCCCCAGAAATAGTCCTAGATCTTGCCATTCATAGGAGTGTAATTTAGACGTATAAGCTCAGGGAAGACAAGACAGCCCAGCTGGTAAAAGGGCCAGAAGGCATGTCCTGTGAGGAGAGGCTGAGGACACTTGAGCTGTCTAGTTTGGAAAAAAGGAGGAAAAGAGATGAATCTGTTCTCTCTGCAACTCCCTGAGGAGAGGAAGTGGAGAGGTCACTTCTCCCTGGGACAGAACAAGTGGGAACTGCACAAAGCTGCACAAGGAAAGATTCAGAACAGATATTAGGAAACCATTTTCTGCTATGAAGGTGGTTGTCATGAGTTAGCAACCCAACACAGGGTTCTTGTCCCAGGAAGATTTCTTTACTGCTGTGATAATCATGATCATGATGTATATGTGCATCATCTTGTGTATTCCTGCTTATTCTTCTAAGCAAGCTTTTTATATTCCAACACGGGCATTCAGTGCATTTCCACTAATAATCCATTGTCTAGAAAGCAAGGAAGTTCCAAAACAAGCAGAGAGCTCATCTTATGCCTGGGTACAAAACACCCCTGTTTATTCAGACCTTCTGTCTCCTTTCCAGAGCCTCATTATCAGCAAGTCAACATTCGACAAGGCTGAGCTGACCTCTCCATCTCCCATAGGTGGTCAAACACTGCAATAGGCTTCCAAGAGAGGTGATTGATGCCTCATGAGTGACAGTGTTCAAGAGGCATTTGGACAATGCCCTCCATAACATGCTTTACCTTTTAATTACGTCTGAGGTGGTCAGATAGTTGGACAAGGTAGTCTTTGTAGGTGTCTTCCAAATGAATTATTCAATTCTACCTCCTCTGTAAGTCTTTCAGGTTAAAGAATAGAAAGACAATGGTTATGGAGAAGGAAAAAAAAAAAAAAAGAGAGAGAGAGAGAACAATAACAGCTTTTATAAGTTTTTATAAGGTTTTATATCAGTTTGTACAGGTTGACTATGGAGTATTTTCTGGCCTTGTAATAAGGTGAATAAGAACCTTCAGCAAGAAATGGAGCATACTGCAAATTCGTGAAACAGAAATCCTTTAAAGTGCCCAACCATAATGTTTATTTTATATATATATATATATATAACATATATATGTGTATATATTTATATATATATATGTATATAGTTTGTGGGTTCTTTTTTTTTATGCCATATTTTGGAAGACTTAATTGAAGCTATAATTTTTCTGTGGTTATTTTTGTGTTTAATTTTTTTTTGAGGGGACAAGTAAATTTTTCATGTACTGTTTGAAGAAGCTAGAGCCCATTTCATGCCTTTAGATGGAAATGGCCTCAAGTTGAGCCAGGGTAAATTTAGGTTGGATATCAGGAAAGACTTCTTTACAGAAAAGGTTGTTAAGCACTGGAATAGGCTCCCCAGGGAAGTGGTTGAGTCACCATCCCTGAATGTGTTTAAAAACTATTTAGATGTGGTGCTCAGGGACATGATTTAGCGGAGGGTTGTTAGAGTTAGGGTATTATGGTTAGGTTGTTGTTGGACTTGATGATCTTTAAGGTCTTTTCCGACCTCAGCAATTCTATGATTCTATAGCTTCTCATCAACCAGAAGTGTCAGTTCCCCAATTTAGTTGATTAGAAAGGCAGAATAGCTTTCTGAGGCTCTTTAAAATGCAGAAATCAGGCACATCCGTGCTTAATACTAGGGTCTGAATTTTCTAAGTGTTTTTCAAGCACAATTAATATACACTGATAGGAACAACTCAAAGCTTTATAAAGGAAGCTTTATCTTGCTTTTGAATATCTTGCTAAACCTGTCATTCTTGTAATGAAAGTGCTCTTCACCAGAGGATGGTGGGCATGGAACAGGCTCTCCAAGGCAGTAGTCAGAGACCCAAGATGCAGGAATTCAGGAAGCATTTGGACAATATTTTAGACAGAGGGTTTGAATTTTGGGTGGTCCTGGTGGACTCAGGAGTTGAACTCCATTATCCCTGTGGCTCGTCTCAAACTCAGAGTATTGTATAATTCTATTATTCATTTTCATATCATATTTAAAATGTTGAGAATCTTAATAAACTAAGGATAGAAGGCAGAAACAGAAGGAAAATTGACTCCTCTAAGCTCTTTGCATTGAGCTTAGTTAGAAATTTCACTGTGTACCCTTCTACGCTCTGTTTAAAAAGATAAATTTTATGGATTGTTCTGAGTAGCTAAGCAGGTTTTAATTAAATGCCTCAGCTCATAAAAGTTATGAATTTTTTTTTTATGTTTCACAGGTTGCTTTGATTAGAAATCATATTCCACATTGAAGGAATTTTTATTCCAGTTCCCAGGAAGGCAAGAACTAATTGATTCAAGCAAGAGCTAACCTGATTCACAATGTTTTGGAAAAACTAAATAGTAGTCTGAAAAAGTCTCAGAATAAGGCCTTCCTATATCACCTGAAGGCGGTATTCTACAATGTTTGAAAAAATGCCAAAGAAATTAAATAAAGTCAAGAATATTAAAGAAAGTATCTTTCTATGGTAGAAAGAAAATGTGTTTGAAAGCAGATAAACTATTTGGACTGAGCTGTTCTCTCAGTATGTTAATTGTTAATGTCTGTGAAGAAAATTCTATTACTTTATTACAGCCAGGTTTACTTAAAATGTTACATTTTACTGTCTTCAAATTGCACAGTTTTCTGCATGCTTTCATAATATTATAAAAGTTATGATGTTCTCACATTTCATCCCAGAATTCCAAAAGAGTAATTTCATTATGAAAGCTCATAGTTTGCCCCTTAGGTTTTAAAAAGGACAGATTTCTGCATCTCCCCCACCAGTACCTGTTGCAATTAGAAAATATAATGCAGAGTCCCCACTTGGATTTATTAATTCTAGCAGGTGTAGACTTCAACATGGGGATCATTCACTGATGATGTACCTGCAAAGGCTACATTATCTGTCACAATTAGTTATTCCCTTATTGAGTCTGACTGAACACCACATAGAAGATTTTCTCTAGAGTGGTGACCTTCTCCCTCACATTTTACTTCTGCCTGACAGCTGGAGTTTGGCTGTGATTTTATTCAAGGAGTTGTTTGTAATCTGAAGCAGAAAATGCTCAGAAGACTTTACTGCTGAGCAGTAATGAATGTTTCCAAAGCTGGGCACTCTGATGATATATTTAGGGAATCATGTACACATTTATCAAGCAAACTACTTTAATATTGTGCATAGTAGTTAGAGTGGACAGGAAAGAGCAGTGTTTTGATTGATCGGACACTGAAGTTGAAGCCAGAAAAGGGCAAGAAAGAAAGAAAGAAACAAACAAAATACTGTAAGCTTAAATACTCTATCTGTAAATTGTCATATAAAGATCTTGCAATCATAGTGGAAAACAGAGAAGTACACTACTAGGAAAACCTAGTATTTTTAAGTCTAGTGTTTTCTCTACTCTAAATTTATAAACGGGACAGATGTCTGCTTATGGATCTTTAGAAGATCCATACAGAAGTACTACAGAAAACCATAGGAGATAATGCTAATTAAAGCAACATTCACTCGACCTGCAAAAGTAAAGGATAAGTGGGACAAAATGGCTATGGTAGATCCTGTGGTTCAGTGTCTTCTAGCCATGTAGGAATAGATCTAGCTAAAATGAATGGAAGCCACCTTATTGTCCCCCTCCCTGACCTACCTGCTTTCAGTGGCTCCCTGTCATAATCACAAAGAGCTGATCTATACCCCTGAGAGTGATCTTACTCTATGCAATTACTTATATGTATAAAAAAATCATTTAATTCATTTTATTCATAGAAATTAGCACTCACATCACTGTGCTTTTTCTCTGTTCCAAGACTCTACAATGTATTACTAAAGCATAATCTGTTAGATATGTCCCCAGTAATGTTCCTTGAGATGGAATCTGTTTGAACCTAATAACGTCAACCCTGGAAAAGAAATGTCTTTCTGACACTATAATGTGCACATATGGATAACCCAAAGTAAAAGTAGTTTTTCCTAAGGTACTGTCATAGCTTTCATAATTCAGGGTGAAGGTTTAAAAAGCTTTGCATCCTTACAAAGTCTTCCTGTAGTTCTACGCCTGTGACTGGGCTGACATTTTCAAACTATTTTCTCCTTCTTTTTCTCTCCACATTTGACATGTCTGAAGCTGTAGTAACCATCATCAGACTGTGTGTAGCAAGCTGAGATTTTGACACTTCACAGAGACACATACCAGAACATAAAAAAAAAAAGTGGCTACTGAGAGGTAAGAAAAAAATATTTTACCAACCTACTGAGTTATAATATTGCGTTATAATGACCAAGACTGTGTATGCATAAAAATACCTAATAAAAATATTAGATAAATACTTCTTTCTCTTTGTTTCCAGCCCTGAAAGGGCATAAGAAATCTTGAAATCAAATTCTATATTCTCCTCTAAAGAAAGCATAAATTTTGCTTTTCTTTTTCTACAGGAGATTGCATTTGATACATTATATATTATTTAATACATTATGTAATACAGTATGGATAACTAATCAGATGATAGTTCTTCTATGGTACTTTTCAGTGGTCTCAGCAATAGCTCATAGATTATACGCTACAGAAGGGGAAGAAGAATGCTGAATGTCCTAAAAAGTTAATAATCTAAAGATGAACAGAACAAGAATCATTGACCAAAACAGACATATGGAGGGGAATGAAAAAACTGCAGAAATACACTGATAAACACAAAACCCAGCAGTGAGAGAACAGCCTGCAACATCTATGCTGTCATAGCTGAGAATTTCAGACTCTTTTCCCACAGTCTTCCTGCTACTGTCATATGAAACTCTTCAGATGATTAATTGAAAACCAGCAGAAAGGGGACATGAGTTGAAACAAGATGAATGTCCTAAGAATTTGATAGATTGTGTACTGATAATATTTTATAACTTGCCTCCAGATCATGTCCTTCTAGCTGTAAATATGCATTTTAAAAACACCATAATAAACAAGTCTGTTTTCCTGTAGAAGTAAACAGATAATTTGAAAGTAGCTGAGCAAGTACTGATTAAAATAATCAGCATGCAATTTCTTCTCTCCTGTAAGATCAACAGACAGGAACAAAGAAGCTTTGCCATGGCACATCTGAAACTATCTTCAGCTTCTCCACTGCAGTACTAACTGAAAATACATGTTATGATTTTCAAGCTGTAGGAGTGCAATGACAATAAAGTCAGCAACAGCATTCAGTAAGCTAATAATTCTTATGTTTTGAGAGCTTCTGCTCTCAATTTAAGACCTTCCAAAGGATGAAGTGTACTTTTACTTGGCTTTACCTTAAGGATCGATATTGCCTCTAAGGTATCTTTCTAGAAGGTTATGCGTATACAAAAAATGAAAATTCTTTACTCAGTAGAAAAGTAAAAGACAATATTTTAGGAACATGATGCAGATGAGGTTAACCACATGAGGTTTAACAAAAGCAAGTGTAGAGTCTTGCACTTAGGGAGGAATAATTGCATGCACCAGTACAGGCTGGGGGATGACCTGCTGGAGAGGAGCTCTGCAGAGAGGGACCTGGGTGTCCTGGTGGACAACAGGTTGGCCATGAGCCAGCAGTGTGATCTCATGGCAAAAAAGGCCAATGGCATTCTAGGGTGCATTAAAAAGAGCGTGGCCAGCAGGTCGAGGGAGGTGATCCTCCCCCTCTACTCTGCTCTGGTAAGGCCTCATCTGGAGTACTGTGTCCAGTTCTGGACTCCCCAGTACAAAAAGGACAGGGATCTCTTGGAAAGAGTCCAGCGGAGGGCCACAAAGATGGTGAAGGCCCTGGAGCATCTCCCCAGTGAAGAAAGGCTAAGTGAACTGGGTCTGTTTAGCCTTGAGAAAAGAAGACTGAGAAGGGACCTGATTCAGGTCTATAAATATCTAAGGTGTGGGGGGCAAAGTGGCAAGGCCAGATTCTAACCCCTACGACTCTGTGATTCTGTAATCATAGAATCATAATTCTAAATATAGCACAATGTACATTTTCTGATGAGTCTAAATGAAGTCAAATAGCTTTATCAAAGACTTGTCAACCTGATACATATTTGACTTATTTAGCAGATGTCAGGAGATGGACATTTGTACTTAGTTTACAGATGGATTAATTTGTTTTTCTAATTTGTTTTGTTGCTTCATATTCCATAAAATTTCATTGCAAGATCTGCTTATAAAGTTTTCTACTTTTTCTACTTTAAAGCAATGTTTCAAGCACTTGCAACAACTAGAAAGAAGGAGCTGAATGCCTCCCTCTCAGTAAAATCTCAGGAAGGAGATAAGAGAAAAGCAGCTTCAAGTCAACCCAGGGGAGGGGGAATTATGGCACAGATTTCTGCCGTCTGCTAATTTTGGTGCATTTCCATGTTTATTTCCCATTCTGTCCTGTGCAGATTATGAAAGCTTTAGGTTTTGACTTTACTCAGCACTTCAGAACTTTAATGAATGTAAGCCAAAATGCCTCAAGTCAGGGACGTAATTAGGAATTGGTCTCACAGCCAAAAGAAATCTTAAAAGGCTGCCCTCCTATTGACTTTCTTAAGCATCTGCTCAGAAAATACTTTAATCTGAACAACCTACTCATTAGTGTGGGTACACGACGATCTTAAACCTACTCATAATTTCTATTCAAAACCACTAAATCAACATTTTAATTATTTCAGTAGCATAGACATCACAAGCTTTTCATTCTTGAGGATGGGCAAAAACGACATCAAGCCTTTCCTAATAATTTGTTTAACAGCTAAGTTAGCTGGTAGGAGTTCAAATTGTGCTGGCTGCAAATGGCAGGCAGACACCTTGGTTGCCCTAGTAACTCTACTTGGTCTGATCATAAGCAGAAGCACAGAGGTAATTTTTTTTTTTTTTTTTTTGTATCTTTTGTATGTACGTTATGACTTACATACATGACTTATATTAATACCTGATATTAATTCTTTGTAAGCTTTCTGATTTGCTCAAAATTGTGCTGTTGTTTTTTTGAAGGCTTCTGGATGCTGTCCCATAAAACTTCAAAAAATAATCTATGTTCAGTGCGTACCACCTCTGCTTCAGTTCTAAACATCTGCCAAGTAAAAAGAATCCAGAAATTGTCTGCCATTGTAAGAACTAGTGGTATCACAACAGAGTGGCTTTGTGACAGAAACCAGTCATGTTCCCAATGACATCAATAGCTAATACGGAAATTGACTATTACAAAGTTCCCTTCTCTGGCATGTGTATCTGTTGGTTTAACAGAATACAGTCCTGGATCTTTCAAAAGGAGTCTTCAATAGAAGACAGAACTAACAATCTGAGACATAGAAAAATAAGTATGTGCATGGTTTTTTGGTTTCTTTAGGAAAACTGTCTTCAGGAAGTGTCTTTTTAGTGAAGAGTTAGACACTCTTAGACTTCTGATTTGTAAAATTATTGAAGAGCTTTTCAGGTTCAGAATAAATCAGATCATTTATAAGTAAGAAAAGCTGAAATATAATTTGATTGCTCAGGAAGAGGTTAAAAATGGAGAATTTCTGGAAACTAAATTGCAGCATTAACTTTAAAGACAGCTCAAGGATCTTCTGTATTTAGATAGACACCAATTATGAACTTGGCTATACGGAACGTGTAAGTGTAGCACCATGAGAAGTCTCTGCCCTACAACTGCCCATTTTTCTTACTTCAGTGAATGAAGAGCACTTACATTGCCATTAATGTTTCTCTGTTCCTTTTCAAAAGATATTTGTATTATCCTTTCAGTAACTACATATCAGAACGTTTTTCACATTACAATGGAAACCCATGTTTTTCATTTATATGGAAGAAATGCAAAAATACTTTTGGCATATTCTTATGTTGTTTTTCTTGTCCTGCACCTCACCACAAAAAATTGTCTTAATTGTTGCTTTTCTTTGATGTTGTGGTCTTTACTTGCTACCTGTTGCAGCTGTAGCATTCCATTTCACTTACAATGAGAAAAAAAAAGTTATAATGTAAAATGTGTATTAAAAAGACTTCTAGAATAAATTTTCAGTCTGATTAAAGAAAATTGTCTGTCACAGGGGAAAACTATACAGCTAACATAGGTCCAGATACATCAGGATCAAAACAGTTTATTGATTTATTAACAATGTATAATTAACCAGAAATCGGTGAATGACTCAAAATCTGTATCAGTGCAACAGATAAACATGCTTTTTTGTAGCTGATCCCAAGAAATTGCAATCACTCACCCATAGACGCATGCATGCACACGTGTATACAGGTTCTCACAGCTGCATGCACATGCAGGCACCTGCTGCGACTCATTTCTCCTGAATTAATCCTAGCTTTTTTTTAACTCACTTTAAAAGAGCTTTAGGTACTTGCATATGCACCTGCTTATTCATTTTCTCATCTATTGCTGGAAAGATTTTTCCAGACTAAGCTTACAATGAGCTCTTTTTCTAGATTTACAAGAAAAAAAAAAAAAAGAAAAAAAAAGTGTGTGATCTTAAAATCACAGACTGTTGTTGGAGATGCGTAAACTGCAGCATGATTCAAGGCTTATAGATCTATCTGAGATCAGGTCTTTCCAGAAGTTAGATTAATTTCAGCTAGTGAGTAGGATCACAAACTGATTTTTTTTCTGACCAGAGATCACATGATGGGCTTGGGTGGTAGTGGTTTTCTTCTTTTTTAGCAAATACTGCTAAGTAAAATGTTGTAATAGATGAGAAAATGTCAGTGGTTAAACTTATTTTCCTCCCTTCAATAAGCTGCTGTTTCTCAGGCATGAGGAAACTTACCTAGTTAGCAGAGTTGATGGAGTCAGCCAGTCTTGGTTGTAGTGGCATTTTATCATGTGGATATCGGCCTGCCTTACTGTGGCTGATTACAGATGGGCTGTTTCAGAATAGCTCAGTTGAAGCACTTCCAGCTAGTGTCAGTGGCAATTCTTCTTTTGGGCATCCAGAAATCTGTATGCTTCCCCAAGGAACTATGCTGGCCCAAATGTTTCTGGAGTTACTGTGTGTTGCTTCTTGAATTGGCTCTATTAGAGGCTTAGTTTGGTGTATGACTTAGAATGTTGATCTCTAACTATATATCTTATGTTCTTTAACAATTGTAGGAGATCATAGACCTAGCCTTTATAGTAGAAAAATCCCACAGGAGCTGTTTATAGAACTGATGTTTTGAATTACAAGCTCTACGGCAGATAGATTATGTCTTCCTCTAGATTTCAACACAAATCAGTCAATTCTGGATAATATTGGTATTAGAGAAATGCAGTTGTTTAAAATGCTTCACATCTAAAAACATTGTAACCATTGTAACATTTAATTTGAATAACTGTCAGAAAATTGTCTCAAAGGTAGGAAACACTGGAATTTGCCAGTGAACCTTCAGATGGCCTTTGTGCAAATGCATTGGCTGACAGAAAATCAGATGCAGGAAGCATCTACTTTTTTTTCATCCTCTCTTTTTTTCAACTCCTAATTTATTGTGTATTACCAAAGCCTGTCTTAAAAAAGAATATATAAATATAGTTGGTCTACTATTTTTTTCTGATGGTTTTTGTTCTGTTAGCTATTTCAAAACCACTAAGCTCAGATATGCACTGTGACCAGATACAACATGCTCTTCTGTCCTGCGCTCCATCCTTGCCTGTCACTGCAGTCTTTTCCTACTCCTACTCTGCGCAGTTAGCTTATGTGTCTTGAACCTTCCAGCACAGAGCACAGTCTGCCTTTCTTTTTTTTCCCCTTATTTGCCTAGTGCTTTTCAAACGGCCAAGTGCAGTAGGACTCTTTTTCTTATTTTAATTATTATTCAGTAGGACTCTTTCTTATCTCTCCAAATACACATTGTAGTGTTTGTTTCTTCTGATTTCTCATTCCAGACCCAGATTGGCCATTCCCCATTGGTTCTCTGTCCTCACCATCCTATCTTAGTCACCTCTCCATTCTAATGTCTTCCTGCCAGAGTTATCCTTCCTCATGATCACAAGCACTGACTCTCATGGGGAACTGATGCCGAGGGTGAAGAAGCCAATGAGGAAAGGTTGGACCTTGTTCCTACAAACAAGGATTCTGTGACTGTGATTCCTTTCTCAACAAGAATCATTTCTGCCTGCTTCCCATTTCTCACCAAGTCATTTTCTCTTTTCTAGGGTCAATGCATCTCCTATCAGAGCTTTCCCTGTTTAGCTCATGATCTCATGTGTTTCATTGCAGTTTTTTATTCACAGTCAGCGTCTGTGTGACCTGTGAGTGTCTCTCTGCTTCCCCTCCTTATGGATCAATCTGTCTCAGTGGAATTAATGCCAGACACCTCAGTTACCAATCTATTTCTGTCTCACCCTTTCCCCTCCTCTGTAGTGAGTGAGGTATCCCTGACCAAATCCTGATCAAATGCTAGATATCTTTCTCGTAACACAATGATTCAGTTAATCAGAGAAATAATTAGAATCACTTACCAGTATTAAAAGTTACCTTTCTTTACATAGCAGTTTCTGAATAGTTATTACCAAAATCTTCAAAAATTTATTCCAAGTGAAAACATATGAGGTGAAATTCCACAGAAAATAATTACTTTATAATTGAAATAATATTCTGTTTTCATTCTTACATACCACAGTTGAACAACATTACAAATAGGTAATGTTATAGACCACTGATAAGATAAAAAATATTTGCTGTTATATTTCTAGCCCGTGTGATTTTCATAACTCCTCTACTGTAGTCTAAAAAAGAAACATGGATCAGACAGTTATCAGGCACTGAAAGGAAATTGCTTACAGAGCCTTAGAAATGAGATGTCAAGTCTAGTGCCTTTTTTCTTGCTTTGACCGATTTTAAGTTTTATTGTACATATTTTGAATTTTTATACTATTTGTGAAGTATATACTTGTTAAAATTCTAAAAATAGAATCAGAAGATTTTTGAAAACCTAATAATGAAAATAAATGCTTTTGCAATGACTTATTTGCTTAAAATTTTCTAGTGTTATAATTAATTAAAGTTTTATATGAACATTTAAGTAAATCAGCATATGGATGCTAATATTGGTATGATTAGAATGTGTCCCTAATTCATATCTCCACAAATATTACCATTTCAATCTTAGAGCAAAATTCCATTATTGAAAGAACCAGATTGTTTTAAGAATTATCCACATATAAAATTCAGATGAAAGTTCCAGAAAAAGGAGATAATAAAAACTTCTCTGAAAATAATTTATCATTAAAAGTGATATCTATTCAACTCCACTGTAATACTATTAGAAAAAAAAAAAAAAAGCATTCTCACGAATCTTAGTGCTCTTTTTCATGTAGTACTTGGTTATATTTCTTTAGACAGATGTTAAATGCAGTGCTGCAGAAGCAAAAGGTAGCATTTGCCAAATATGCAGCAGGAAAGATGCAGGAAATAAAACCCTTCAATTCTTTTCAAGATAATAAAGTATCAAGAACAGTGAAGCAATAAGAGCTTGCAGAGAAATGAATATGAGAGGAAGGAGAAAAAATGCACACAAGATTGTAAAAGGAAAAAGAAACTTTGGAAAGTTTCAATGTTTGAGCAAAAGTGTTTAAGAGCTGTTATCCTGATAACTACATAAAAGTTAGGCATATTGTATTAAGCTATTTGCCTGGTCAATGGAGATAGGAGCAATTGCTGAATAGAATCTCAAATGTGTATGTTAAGTACATTTGCAAGTACCTAATGCTCTTGTAAAGGGAGCTATGAGTGCAAGGATAAATTCAGGAGAAAAATATCACACAGTAGTGCATTAGTAAGAGACAATAAATAGATGCTTGAAAACTGGTACAGAGATGAACCTTAAACTATAATACTAAAAAAGATCATGGTTAACTTAAATGCTCCCCATTCCAAGACTGCTATGCTGCCACTAATCAAAGTTAAAAATCTTCAAAAGATCCATTACCAGAAATGTTCAGAAGAGGAAATTCAGCTATTCTTGGTGAAAAGGACTAAAATATTGAATATTCAGCCAAATTTTAAAACAGTGTTGCTTCACGATATATACACATAGATGATGCAAGCTGCAGAGTGATATCAAACAGAGGCAGGGATGAGTCTGAATGAAGCACTCCTTCTTGTACAGTTCTGCTGCCTTTGGTTTGCATGTTATAGTAGATGAGGCCAGTACGTACCCTCTCTATAAACAGAATGTGATAAAATTAATCACTCAAAGAAAGGGGGCAGGCACTCACTCACGCCCCCACAGAGAGCGATGGGAAAAAGTATGGGCTGAGTTTAATAGATAAAGCAAAAGCTGCTTACAGAAGGAAATAAAAATAAGGAATTTATTCCATGCTTCCCATCAGCAGGCAGAATTTCAGCCATTTTGGGGAAAGCAGTGCTTACCTAGGAAGACAGATGCAAAATCCAAAATCAAAACATAGTGCCATACAAGAAACTATGAAGAAAATTAACCATCTTAAAAAAAAAAAAAAAAAAAAAAAAAGCAGTACAGCTACCCTAGAGGGTAGTAATAGTTTTGAAAGTCTCAAGATACTATAAAGTGGAAAATGTAAAACAGATGTTCAAGCTTTACATTGTTCAAATGCTTTCAAATATCTCAATTTTCTCTTTCTAAAAACTTTATGTTCATATGTTTTTACATGTTTCCTTCTTTGGAAAAACAAAATGTTTTTGTCATTGACCCTCATGATCTGTTTCTATTCTCCATCATTTTAAACTGTCATAGTCACCTTCAAATATGGGCTCTGATGACAAAGATCTGACTGGGAAACAAATCCTATTAAGTACATGACAAAAATAATTTAATTCAATCTTTAGGAAGAGAGATGAGTGTTGCTGTGCACCTGGCAACCCATGTTCTTTTAGCTCTGTGCCTGTGCTGGATTATCGGGTAAAACCTACCCAGGCCAAAGAACTGCACGTGAATACCAATATGGTGAGCAGTAAAAATGACGTTTATTGCGTCGTGCGATTTACCTATATACCTATCCTACTTCGTCTACATCCCTTATGCATACATTAACCTTTCAACACCAAGCAAGGGGAGAGTCCTACCACGTCACATCCCGAATCCTCGCTGTTGCACCAAGACGTGGCACCATGTAAATAAGCATATATTTTCCTCTTGTAACTGAAGACTATCACCATAATCACACTGCTAACTCTAATTCTGATATTGTGTTTCCTCATACATGGTTATAAAGTGTGGTTATATTCTAAGTAGATGTTAATTAGAATATTTTGCAGACTATATTAAGTAATATTCCATCTACCCACTTGTTAATAGAAAAATAGAGTTCAACATCCTTTTGTTTGTTTATATTACATACATAGAGATGCTGTTACCGCAAAAGCATCCCAAGCTGATGTCTTGGCAAGGACTCTGAATTATACTGAAGAACTATTCTTTTGTTGAGATCCTTGTTGATATTCTCTTCACATGACATTTGCTCTCCATGTGACCTGTCCTTCCTCTATATTCAGAACCACATTGTTTGCCTCTGCTTCCTTCTTGATCCTCTTACAAGACCCTTCTCGATGCTGTGATTCCCCATTTAGCCATCCATCTGTCTGACCTCTAAAAATGCTCTTGCTTTTTGCTCTCTATATTGCGGTATATTAATTTTCTACCACACATTGGATTGCTTTGAACCACAAGCCTACCTTTTGTCTTCAAGTAAGCCCTTCCCTTTTGTCTGTGGCTTAAATAACTGCTCATCTCATCCCTTACATTTAACATTGTCTTCAAACCAAATACAGTATAGACTTAAACATTCAAGCTTAAGGTACATACACAAATTCTCAGAGCACAGGTCATTTCCCAAATAAAATATAGCAGAAGCAGTGATCTCTATTTCACTACATTAATGTGATTACCACAGGAAGCTGTGTTTGCATCTTCTTCTACCTGAAAGGCCTTGATTCTCCACTAATTCTTTAAACTTTGTGTAATTGAAAGGAAAAGAAAACCCAACATAAAAACAACTATCTTTTAATGCATAAGCTTCATATCATAAATATTACCTTCCTTTCAAAAATAGCATATATTTAATATTCTGCGTGGTATGAACAAACAATATCACCCTTGAATGCTGGATGCAGCTAATATGTATATATTCATGCAGAAGAAAAAGTAGTGAATATTTTTGCAATATTGTCTTATCTTAGAGAAAATAATGTTGAATGCAGTCCTTTGTAGGCTACTGTGTGAGTTTGCACTGTAAATTTTGCAGGTTCAGGTGTCATGGGTAAAGTGATACATTTCAAAAAGAGTGACAGCACTAACACAGGCAAAAGTCAAATTACACTTTTCACATATTCACACTGACCATGGGATCATGGACTTTGGAGACTGAAAATCAAAAGTATAAACTAACAGGATGAAGACATGTATCTAGCGTATAGTTACATCCTTAGGTCTGAAGTACTTTCCAGACTTGCCTCAAATAGGTAAAATAATTTACGCATCAACTCCTGCCACTTCATTTATACCTCTGAAAATGCAATGAGCTAGTATGCTGCCTCTGAAAGCTGTTTATATGAGATATGTTTTGTGTTGGCAGCTGTTTTAGAGGAGGGAAAGCTTTTTTAATTGCTAACTATTTATTATTAGAATAAAACTGGATACATTTCACAAATGCATTCTCCCTTTCTCTGTATGTAAAATTTTAAGCACTGAGTTGTTTTCTAGAACACAGGATGTAGCTTGGTAACTGATTTAACATACTTTAATAGCTGGTTCGTAACTAATGTTTGTATCATACAAATTGTCAGACTAGAAATGGCTGCCAGTGCTTCCTGTCAGACTTAAATAGTTTCTTTGCCTATTCAGCCATGTCTCAATTAATAAATCTCATTTCTACAAGTTATAAACAGAATATGCTTGGTTATTTTTCTTCCACATTAGTACAGATTTTAGAACAGTAAGGGTTCACTTACTTAGAAATGGTTCTCTGTGTATACACTGTCACATCTCATGCAGAAAAACTGCATTGGTTGCAATTGACCCACTGCTTGGAATGAAAAGGATAGGGATTAACTGACAGATATTCTAGCTGTCTATGTGCTTTCATGGATTGGTGGGGCTGGGCAGGAAGAATGAAAAAGAATGGAAAAGAAAATTTTGTGTTCATGCCAGGTAGTGACCGTTGAAAGAATCTGCTGTTGCATTTGTGGAAAACTGAACATTTCCACAGTCTGGCAGACCACTCCTTTGCCAAAAGAATCACCTTTGTCTTTCTTTCAGCAGTGGAACTGTAGCCTCTAGCTGTGATCTGATGCATGTTTTCAGGTACAACAACAAATAGCTTCTTGGAATAATTTAGGAATGTAGTGCAGCATAGTGATTGCATGATGGCAAAAAAAACACAAAGTAATAGTGGCTCTGATTCCCCAAGTATCATATTTCACATTTCAGTGAGAATCTATGGCAGTTGCATAGTCCCTCTCATGCAGTAAGGAATCTATGCAGACCAGTCTGTCCAGGTTAAGACCAGTACCGCTGTTTAATAAGAAGTTTGATGAAAATACTTAGGTGCATAAATGAGCATGGACTTAAAGAAGTCGTGAGCATGGACTTAAAGAAGTCCATCCACTGAAGGATGGATGCATCTTTTGCCAGCGCAGGATGTGAACCACACTATTCATGGACCATCAGCAGTACTGGCTTTGGCAGGCTTTGATCTGGTGAAAGAATATGAGAATGGCTTCACTGGTCCAGGCTGAGAGTCAGTCTAAACCAGCATTCTTTCTCCAAGAATGAAGCTAAGCAGGTGTCTAAGGAAGATTAGGAACAAGGACAATATATTTACCTGCAGTAACATCTAAATCTCAAACTACTGTCAAATAAAAGAATTTGCAAGTGTAGCATGGTAGGTCTGTTTAGCATCTCATACTGTTTGACCCATCCAAGCTTTTCTGAACTTTGTCCCTGAGTCCCTCTTAACTTCTTAAATCCAGAATATATTTAAACAAAAATCTGTTGCAATGAAAGGACTCTTTTTCATGTTTACAACCTGGCTCCTACTGACTGGCAGTTTTATGAGTCTTTCTCAGTCATGTAAGGGACACTCTGGCAGCGATGTGAAGATTTTATCTCAATCCACTCTCTTCATGCCAAAAATCTAGTTTTTCTTTTTTGTTTTTTAAAGGTCTCTTCCATAATCTCTCTACATTCTCTTTTTTCAGGGCACTCATACAACTTCTGATCACCTCATTCTCATTGCAAAAAAACTTTTTTTTTTTTTTTTTTTTTTTTTTTTTTTTTTTTTTTTTTTTGTGGAGAAGGAGGAAGTAAGTATATCTATGGCGAATATTTCAGTTTACTAGAATTCTGAAGAGCTTTTCATTTGAATTGCCATACTTATTAGTACGTGATGATTAATTTTTAGTGACTGATAATGCCAAAGCTTTTTACTGAAGTCTATAAATCCCAATAGTTTGAATCCTTCATCTTCTCTCATTTAATCAATTTTATGGAAGTGTTGCATTAATTGCACTGAATAGTAACTAATATTAACTGAAATAAAGCAAGTTTTATCTCAGACTAGGTATTTAAAAATTATTCCTCTGATTCATACCTGAACTGTTTAGAGTCTTACTGGGAAGCAACATTTATAAGGGTGACATAGTTTAATTTCCCACTTCTTCTAAACAAAATATTAGGCCATAAAAAAAAATCTGAATAAAAATTATCCACATATCCACATTAAATTGGGATATGTTGACTTTTTAGTCCCCTACCACAGAATTAACATAAGTATAGTGTATGAATAATTACCAGCATTCAGAGGAAGTACTGTGGTTCTTGCAAGATAAAGACTAAACCTACTCTCCTGCAGTTCTTTAACTTAAGGAAGAGATAAATTAATTTAAGATGACCTTCATTGAATTTTATCCACAGTAAGGTTCTCATTGAATGCTTAGAATGGACATAAAAATATTTTCATTAACAAACTCAATCTACATTCTTCTAATATGTTTTACTACCATTGCTTTTCACTTTTTTGGCAGACCAACATTTCTGTCATTATCTTCACCATCTTCAATTTATGTAGTGTTTTCATTATTACTAGGTTCTTCTTTGTTCTCATCTTCTGTTCCATCTGTGGAATCTTAAATACAGTATTTCTTGAAATCATTAGCTCCAAGTTCTGGATTTAACTGATCAGTGTTCTCTGAATACAATGAAAGGAGAGTTTTGCACTGTTCCGTGTTTCTCCTTGAGAAGTTCAAGCATAATTGCTGCCAGTAGTTATTCTGAGTATGAAGACTTCAAATGGTCTGCAAAGGGCATGTTTGCTGCTATGCAAAGAGCCTGTAGTTTAGACATCATTCCACTTGATATGACCACAAGATCAATATTCATTTCCTTGACAATATTCTTCACAGGTGGAGTTAGATGACCTCTGAATGCATCCAGGAGAAGCTTTTTTTTTCCCCTTAACCACACACCTTGCCTCCTCATCCAAATGATTTTCGGCCAGTATTTCATTAACACTGTAAACATCCATCCTCCATTTTGACACCTCACAATTATTTCAGTAGGCAGCTATTCCTTCAGTATTGCTTTATGCTTTAGTATCACATCTGGAGGCAATATTATACCATCTGTTAACATTGCCACTGTACCATGCATTTTTTCATCTACCACAAATTTAATGCTGGTAAATTTTGGACATACTTTTTCAGTGCCTCAGTGGAGCAAGTCAAGGCAAAGAAGCTGTCTTGTTTTACACAAAAGATGACTGGTAGAGTGAGGTTCTAGCAAACTGAAGTTCTTTGCCATAGGCAAAAAATTATGATGTATCATTTGGACACAGGAACTGCTACTGGTCTTGAATTCTTGCTATGAAATATTTTGTATTTGTGCAATTTCTTGAGCTTCTATTTAGTCATTTCCATGTTTTGGGATTTCTGCCTCTTCTGTAAGTATGCACTAATTACACATTTTGTTCTTCTGCTCCATGGCAGTTTCCTCTTCTGTGTTAAACTGTACACCAATTTAGTGCATAAAATCTTCTAATTTCGGTGCTTCAATATCCTCACATTTTCTTCAGTCTGTTATATTTATTTCTTCCAAATCTTCTTATTAATAATCATTTCTGCATACAGTACCACCATGAGTTGAAAATTTTGCATCATACCTTTTAGTACATTCCCTTTTGCAATCATACCTCTCATCTCCAGACCAGCTGCCATTTTACAATTCACTTATGAGATTCAGGGATTTTCATAACTCTGCCAGAAATCTCAGTGGGAATCTTTGAGCTACAACAGATAAAGCAGTGTGCCAGTGAGGTGGTAGAGAAGACAGCAGTAATTGCGCTCTCTCTGTGCCACTTTAGTCCCTCTGGGGTTATTTGTATTTCTTAGTCACTAGCAAATCCCCCTCCCTTCCCCCCCCGGCCCCCCCCCCCTTCCAGTACTACACTTTATCTAACCAAGATTTAAGACAGCATGTGAGCTTTAAGTTAAACTACTTGGAAATAAACACCTCACCCTTCTCTAGACACAGGAAGTGTATATATTAAAATCTTGATAAGGGAAATCAAATATAAACAATTAAATGATTAAATCACAGAATCATAGGGGTTGGAAGGGTTCTCTGGAGATCATCTAGTCCAACTCCAATGCTAAAGCAGGTTCCCTAGGGTAGGTTGCACAGGAAAGTGTCCAGACAGGTTTTTAGTATCTCCAGAGAGGGAGATTTCACAACCTATCTGGGCAGCATATTCTAGTGCTCTATCAACTATAGTCCAGCTCCTCAAAGTTAAATGAAAGGTTTCCTAAATGACTCTAGTGTCGGAAATATATATATACATATAACAATAATAAAAAATCTGAGATCCTTTGGATGAAAAGAAGCAGCTGCAAATTGCTCTGCAATATAGCGAGAGCTTCAGCATGTGCTAAAGCCCTTAAGTATTTTCAAATGGTAAATCAGTTACTTGAATCACCAGGGAAGGTGATAACAATTCTACCCACCAACTGTTCAAACAGCATAACTAAGGTTGAATTAAAGGCTTTGTCCTGTGTGTATTCTGCAAAGCACAGTCCATCTGCTTTTAATGAAAGTCAGCAAAGGTGGGATGATAAGGAAAAGAAGGTGGCATGTATGTATACACACACATATATATAGTGACCAGGCCAGGCGGGTGGACATGTGATGTAATTTGTATTGAAACCCGAAGTTTCCTTTATACAGTTTGTTTCTGAGTGTAACAAGCAAATCTTTTATTTTAAATTAAAGCTGAATGATTTGCTTCTCTTCAGATGACATCCACAATCAGATGTGCTTTATCTCATGCTTAGATTCATAGTGAGGCTTTTACACTCTCTTAGATTTTAGAGACTGAATCTCTCACATCTTTCACAGTGACATGTATTTCACTTCAGAACCACTGTCCCACCTTTGGGACAGATCAAAGATACAATCACAGCATATTTGTACATTTACATGAATAAAATATTTCAGTACCCTTCTGGCCCTTGTGTACACAGAAAATACTCATTATCCTCATTAAGAATTCAGTCTTATTGCATAGAAGGTATAACCTTGTCTCTTAACTGTTATGATGCTTCTTTAAATTTGAATATATGGTCTGTTCTTAATACCAATATGATAGAGATAGTCTTTGGAGAGTATCTTGCCCTTCCAGAAGAAAAAAATAAATAAAAAACAACACACACACACAAAAGACAACAATAAAAAGAACTTACAGGACATTAATAACAGCATGAATTATAAAAAGTCTATTGGGTCCAGATGCTTGTAGTTAGCTCTCTGTTTATGGACTTGATGTTAGAGGTATATTGCTCTGTTTTGAACAACCATTATTAGCATGGACCTTGACAGTACGAGCTGTCTGAGAAGGGTATGTTTTACTGCACTGGAAAGACACAGTCCAACTTTGATCTGACCTTTTTAAAGCTTCTACTTTTTTCTATATATATATATTTTTCCTTTTCTTTCTATTTTTTCTTAAGGTGAAAAAGGGACGTAGATGACATCTAATGCCTAATGTGTCAAGGTTGCCAAGTAACAGGCTAGAGATGTGTCAGTGAAGGCTGCTTCCATGAGAGGAATTCAGTTGGATATAGTTTTGAATCGCTTCTGTCTCTCCCCTTCTTTTTTTTTTTTTTTTTTTTTTTTGAATAAAAAATCTTTCGTGTTTCAATCTACGAAAAACAGTGTAATAAAGTGAAGAATATAGTATGCTATATATTCATGCTTATGCTGAAAGAATAAAAGAGGATGCCTCTGCTAATTGTTTATGTCCCTCTTAAGCTGTGAAAATGATGGAATCATTAATGTAACATACTCATTTTCAGCTTCTACACATTAATGCCTTACAGACTGAGCTCTTAAACATGTCTGTACCTCCTGTGAAGTCACTTGCATTAAAAAAGTGCCATAAACAAACTGTAAGTTTAATTGCTGAATCCATTCTAAAAGAACAGAGCTATATTGGCTAGAAGATGCCAAGAAATGGCCAGTGTGAATTTTTGACTTGACTTCTTCCTCGAAACAGTGTAATTATTTTTCTGCTTTTCAGTGTGAGAACAGACTTGGTCAACAGTGAGGAAAGCTATAGATTGATGCGTTAGAAACCACTATTTTTTTGACATTCTGACTTTATTGATTCATGACTTACTTTCCAGCTACATCAGGAGAGTTTAGTAGTGGCCTGTACTGGACAAGAAAGTTGTCAATACCTCCTTTAATGATTTTCATTAAGGAATAAAGAGTCTCCTTATAAAATCCAATGGAAATGTTTGCAAGTATTTTGGTGGACCGGATTGGAATTCACAATGTTCTTGATAGACTGATTGATAGTCTGAGAAACAGACTGAAATCAATAAGATAAAATTCAATGAGGACTAAAGCATACAGCACTACATGCCAGAAAGTAGAATCAAATCTCTTCCAAATAAAATCACTTCAGTGCAGAACAAAAGAGGAATTTAGATACATACTGAATCATAAAATAAGGTAGTAGACACAGCCCAAGGACTGTGTGCTTGTTTTGCATTAGTTTGTGTATCTTCCTACTGCATCTTATGACAAGCAGCCATTCTGATCAAGGAAGTTCCAAGAAAATACAAAGTGCATTTGTCTAAACTCTTAGCTAATAGATCTGTAATTACCAAGAATGACCCGCCTCAATTTGAACAGGACAGCTGAGATCCACCTGAGCTTCATGTGTAAGTTAAGATGATTTTAATGAGTATGCCACAGCCAAACACTTATGGTTTATGCATGAAACAGCTTAACTGGGCAACCTGGATCTTAGCTGAGTATCTGACCAAGAATGTGCTGTGTATACAGAGATGACATTCAGAGCAGTGAAGGCCTACATTTTCATGAGATTTAAATACACATTATATCAAGCAACGCTTCAATCTACTGATAGTTTTCATAAGCTACGCAAAAAAAAGTTGTGCCACAATCCAAAATATGCAGTAGAGTAAGTATTTTGGAAGGCTGCTTAGAAGCTCATTGTGATGCATTGTCTGTATGCATATCAGCTTACTGTAAAGAGTATCACCAAAAGGACAGAACAAGATGACAATACCAGAAATAATATCCACTGAAATTTAACTGAAATCTACTATATTCAATTACGGCTACCCTTACAAGAGGCTTCCTTCCTACCTCTAATGTCTTCTTATTTTCTTTCCCTTGACAGTGCTCCTCAATAGCTTCTTGCTAGAAATGTGTATAATTGTATTTTTTTTAATGTTGTAAATTGTGCTCACTGTTAAAAAATGATATGATTATATAATTCATAAAATACAAATACTTTGCAAAAAGATAATATTATCAGAATTTGGATGAAACCAAAGCCTTCAGGACTCTGTCCAATTTTAGAAAATGACAGTGATTACAGCGGAATGTCTCACAGCCTGGTTCAGTCCTTTTATTCATATGTTGGTCTCTCATTTTGTCTAATGATATTTGCTTGAATCTTTCCTGTTTTATGGGATTTCCTTTGCTTGATTGTTCTATTTTTATTTTTTTTCCCATCGTTGTACCTCATTTTATTTTCACTGTGTATCTGGTGCAAAGCAGGATAGCTATCATAAAAGGAATAAAATATAAAATCTACCGGAAAACCTCTGAGTCTGCACAGCTTTTTGTTTACTAAATCAGCATTTTCTTTCTGCTGGAGAATTGAGAGAAGAAAAAAGAAAAAAGGTTTTGGTTTTTTTCTTCTTCTATAAGGGACCACATAAGTCATTTCATGTCAGTTGTACAATCTAATACTGAAGAAATTTATTTTCATTTATAAATAGCAAATTATACTAAATATGCCAATAATGTCAAAAATACTCCTGTTTCTTTCTTTTCTTTTCTTTTTTTTTAATATTCACGATTTCACTACAATAACATTTAACAGCTCACTGTGGAAATAAAGAGTTGACCCTGATATTTCAAAAGCAGTCTTAAACTAACAGATTGACAGTGCTTTCATTTTAATTTCCTTTAACAGTCACAGAAATTTCACACCATGAATTAAAGAATGGCAATTTTTTATTACTTCAGCTAATACAAAAAAAAAAAAAAAAAAGATAAGTTGCTCCCAATTTTCACTGCTGGTCATTCTCTATTAATGAAAGCAGAACTTAAAGAGTAAAAGCAGTACTTTGCAGGAGTATAAGTGGTGCTTTCTCTTCCTCACAGTGCATACTGTATTCATCCCTCACCGCAGCAGTGTGAAGAGAGAATTCGCTGGAGCCAGTCTACGTAGAAAAGGGAATAAGAAACTTGGAGAAAAAACAGAGCTTTTCTCTGCTAGTACACTTTCATCACTGGTGGCTATAGTTTTTCTCATTCATCCACCAGTAACTATTCTTGCACATTCAAACAGGTCTTCAAGGTTGTTTAAGTTATCATTTCAAACAGAAACAATCAACACAGAACTATTTTAAAAAAAGCTACTCATATCATCACTTCTGTATATATGTACAGTTATATTTGATCATTTCAGCTGTCATTACTTAGTTTTTTCTTCCAGTATTTACTTCCAGTAATATAATTATAATAATATAAATATAATAATACTTTCCAGTATTTAAAGGAGAATAAGCCTGTTTTCTTTCCTAGTTCCTGTAGCAATGCACTTTTTAAGAAAATTGAGAATATCATTTTAAAACCTGAGATAATTAATTTTCTACCAAAATCAAATATTTCCCCACTTTAATGGCAAAGAAACCATTGTGATAGGAAGATGTTACAAAAGAACAATCGCAGAGAGACAAGTGTGATGGGAAAATGCTACAAAAGTATAACTGCAGACAGACCAGCACAATGGAAAGACATTACAAAAAAAAAAAGAAGAGAAATGTCCACCCACCTACAAGGAACTAGCCTCACAGTACAAACACCACAGAGAAAGGATCTCCAAGAGATCGTTCTACAGGGACAGTCAGCCCTTCAATGAGGTCTAAGAGAGGTGCAGCCAGGCTCCACTCCTTCCAGTCACACAGGTGAATTGCCTTCACCTGTGCTCCCAGGCTGACCAAGTCCTTTTCCTAGGTACTCAATCAGTGATTAAGGCCGTGACTCAACAGTTAGTTACTATACACTCCGTCCCTTCACAGTGTGAACCAAAGATTGAGTCAGCTGGAGGGTTAGCCTCCCCTGATATAGTGATCCAATGCACTGTGATGCTTGTACAACTGCCCGTTGTGATGCACATTGAAATAAAGCAAGATGACTGATGATTGGCTCATGGTTGAAGTTCATGTTCTTTCCCAGGCCAGTGCTCAATGACATTACTGGAGGCACGCAGTAGTTTGGACCAGGAAAATTTCATCTCACGCTCCATCAGCCCCCTATAGTCCACCACTGGGTGCCACACTGATTTTATAGTGACACTGGAGCATCTTAATGTCATGTTGTTCTTCCCGGTGATCCTGTGGACTCAAAGACTCACAGGGAGTAGTACAGATGTTTTAGAGGTATCAGAAGGGGAAGATCCACCTTCCACAGCAAGATACAGGCTGTGTTCCTGTCCTGGGTCAACACTTCTGCTTGCATTGGGGCATGTCCCAGCCATCTGTACCATGCCCTTTGGCCCAATATCTGAGGCTGCATACCTATATCAGGTACCAAAGGGGGAGTCTGGATTTGCCACGGGGACATGATTAAGGTCCCCTTAGCTATGAAAACTGGAGTGTTGTCCATGATATCTGCAGGCAACGTATTGATTACTGGGGGGACTACTGATACCCCAACCTACAATAATCTCCCCCAAGGTGCAAATAGGCCACACCATTTTTGTCCTATTTGCACCTTCCGAGGCCATTCTATTTTATGGGTATTGGGCTCAGGGGCAGGGAGCAGATTATTTGCATTGCTAATGTGAGGTCCTACCCAATTATCAATGCCTGTAACTTGCATCTTGAGCAGGGAGGGAGGCCCATGTTGTCTGAAGAATTTTCAGGGCACTGGGTCTGCTGTCTCTAGGCCTTTCATTCAGGTCCTACAGGGTTCCATAGAGTCTCTTTGTCCACCCCTACAGGAACTGAGAGTCTGTCTTCAGTGCAGCCTTAAGAATATCGTTATAGCTCTCAATAAGGCCTGCCCCCATTGGATAATTTGGGAGGTTGTCACAGAGTTATCTACATCAATCTATGTCCGTGACAGGGGGTAGTAGTCCGTGACTGGGCCCCCCAGCCCCCAGTAATGGGAAAGGAAAAGGGAAAGGGGTAGGGAGATGGGACCTGGGCTCAAGGAAACAAATGGAGCAGCAGCAATGATCTAAGGAGGAAAACTTACTTTACTATGATATCGGAATGCACGATAACACAACATAATATGATCTAATTGACATTGAAGCTAATAAATCAAGTAAAATAAGAGAGAGAGCGAGTATTCTGAAAACCTAGAAGCCTACTTTGAAATTGAAGGTGCACGGCTTGGAAGCACACCACACCCACTGCCAGGCAGTGAGAGAGTGAGAGAGCGTCACTTCTGTGATGCATTTTCCTCTCTGACCATGAGGTCCTCTGGGACATGCAGTTCTTTGTGCTCCACATGATGTCATGATGTGGAATACCAATAGAAAAACTACAAAACCATGACACAGGTGTAAGTGTCATTCAAAGTTGTTTTCTTCTGACCAGCGTTGGATCATGGTGCCAGTAAAATGAGTCCCTTGGTCACTCTCGACAACTTGAGGTGTCCTGTAGGCAGCCATCATCTTGATGAGTGCCTTGATGGTGTATGTCTGGTTTGCTCTTGGCTCTGGATAAGCCTGCATTAGTCCGCCTGCTGTGTTGACACAAGTGAGGGCATATCTTGCCCACTCAGACCGAGGGAGGGGCCCAGTGTAATTGACCTGCCATCACTGGAGTGGATTGTTGTCCTCTAGGACGATGGGCAAAGATCTCGGTCTCATCTTGGAGCAAGCATCACAATCTCAGCATGCCTGGGTGATGTCAGACAGTTGTATAGGCAGCCCCAAGCTTTAGCAGCTGTCCACGATGTCTTTTGTGTCACAGTTTCTGAGGTAACCAGCAGGTGATGTTCTCAGATAGTGAATCTTCAATGCATCGAACTCAGGCCAGCGTACTGGCTTCATCATTTCCCAGTGACTGTAGAGATTGGTGACCAGAAACATGGTAGACATGTACACTCCTGTGTTTAACCACATGCCATATGTCTAATTACATATCTCTACCCCAGATTGGTCAGGCATGGATAGTCCAGTCCCGGTGGCCCACTGTGCAATTCAAAGAGGGAACCCTCGGTACACAGCCTAACTATGTGTACAGATATTCAGGATACTGTCATCAGGTTCCATGGTTGTAAATATCCACAGGGCTCACAGTTCTGCCCATTGGCTACTCTGACCATTCCCTTCTTCAAACCAGATTGTCTCAGTGGAGGGATGGTATGCCATTGCTCTCCACTTGCTTGGGTTGCCCTTACTGGACCCATCTGTGTATCAGGTATCTTCAGGAATGGGGTATTTCCTTCCTGAATGGAACTCTTCTCCAGTGGGACAACTATTGTTTCTTCTGCTGTATCACTGCAATATGTCACTGGGCCTAGGATCTTCTGGAGTTCTCCTTTCAGTGATGATGAAGATGATAGACTACTCCTCTGGCCGAGACAGGCAAGCCGTCATGCCACTGCCTGTGTTTGGGCCACCCCGCCTTAGGAACATGGGTCAGATCTTTCACCCACCCCTGAATTGGCAAGATGGTCTTAATTATGACTTCATATGTATGAGTTATTGGCTCTACCACCTGTAATGCAGAATTGGCAGACAATGACTCTTCTCCAATCATACTGTACCTTTCTTCTGCTCCATGCCAAACCCGAGACCAGAACCCAATTGTTGTTTGAATGCAATTTTGATGCTGCCACAGGTCCCAGCCAAACCCATCCTGAGTTACATGGAGATCTAGTTTGTCTGGAAGGGTAGGATTGAATATACCCTGTGCCCAGGCCTGTTTAACAGCTAGTTTTCTTGCTAGAATGCCTCTTGTTCCATTCTCCCCCAGTCTCATTTTCAGCCTTTCTTTGTGAGTCGATGCAAACGCCTCAGCATCTGCAGCAGCTGCGCTAGGTGGGGTACAAAGAAACACCAGTGTCCCAATATACCAAAAAATTCTTGCAGCTGCCTTGGCACAGTAGGGACTGGGAGTGCCTGAACTTTGCCTATTATTGTGCTGGGTAGTATTTTGTCTTTTCTGATGTCACGGTTTTATGATTTTTGTTATTGGTTTTCTACATTATAGCATCATGTAGTGCACTGGGAGTTAAAGAGTTAATGCTCCGGTTCCACGGACTGCCTATATTTCTGGGTACCTGGTTCTCAGAAAAGAACTACATGCTACATACCCCAAAGGACTTTGCGTTGTTCTGTTTCCACTTCCCATTCAGAGGGAAAAATAAAACTTCTCAGATCATGAGATGTTCTCTCTTTTCCCTTCTACTGATCACAGCAGCGTGTGCTCCCTAGATCATTTCACCTTCAGCATTAGAGTAAGGCCTTTGTTTTGTCGGGTGGTTTTTTTTGGATACTCTATTTTATTTATTAGCTTCAATTGTATTACATTGTGTTATCTTGCATACCAATATTTTAGTAAATTAGCTCTCCTCCTCAGATCATTGCCACTTCTTTTTAGGCCTATCTCCCTACCTTTTCCCCCTTTCCTGGGGCGTGGGTCCATGAATAACCCTGCCCCATTACTCACAGAACCAGGCCAAACTAGTCTGTAAACCATTGACACCTGACCAAACCACACCCAAGAATTTTACCAATAAACCTGGTCCTTGCACTTTTTGTGGGTTTAGAGCCCACCCCTTGTCTTGCAAATGAGATCAGTAGTATAGTGGTACAATTTAATTTTATCTGGATTTTTCCATTCTGCTAGGTCACGAATCAGTAAGTTATGGCAGTAGGTTGGTGAACGCCTGTACCCTTGCAACAGGACCTGAAAGGTCCACTGCCTGCCTCCCCACATAAATGCAAACTGGTCTTGCAATTCTTCATGAATGGGAATGCTGAAGAATGCATTTGCACACAATGGTAGGTTTCTAACTCCCTGCTCAATGTGTCCATCAGGGAGGCAATATCATGTACAGATGCATGAATGGGCAGCATGACCTTGTTTAACTCTGTAATTCACCATCATTCTCCATGTGCCATCTGACTTCTGCTCTAGCATTATGGGGGAATTATATGGGCTGTGGGCTGGCCTTATGATCCCTACTTTTTCTAGTTCCCGCACTGTTCCTCCTGCACCCCCAGGAGTCTATACTGTGTAGTATTAGTGATCCTGCATGGATTGGGCAAGCGAATAGGCTTGTGTTTTCTATGGCTTCTTAATATTGCCTGCACTGCCCGGATGCCATCTCTTCCTCAGCCTGAACTCTCCTATAGTTGTTTGGAGAGTCAGACCCCCATTGTATGTCTATGACCAAGATGTACTCTGGGACTGGGGCAACTGGCGCCTTATACGTTTAGGGAGATGGGGAAGGGAAGATGGGCAATAGGAAAGATAGGAAATATAAGCAAGGAGTCTCTGTAGTGAGCAAAAGAGATAGTCACCACTGTGGGTCCAGCGAGGTAAGTAGTAGGTCCGTGGATCTCAGGAACTTGTCTGGTCACCGCGGGGGATGGGAGAAAGCCAGGAAGCTCCACAGCAAGCAGGCCTCAGGGGGTTCTTCCAAAGAGGATTTCCCCTCAGGGAATTCTCCGTCAAAGGTGTCTTTGGGAGTTTGTCTCAAAGTCCCTAGTTTAGTGAGGGCCTTTTATCCCTCATTTCTGTGGGTTTTTTCCTTCTTCTTCTTTTCTCTGTTTAGTGTGACATACCTGGCCCAACAGATAAGCCAGCAGGGAGTGGTGCCTTCATTGCCATGCACAAGCATTATCGCCTTTTGCAGTGGTCAGCTCCTTCAAGCTGCACCCCTGAAAAAGACTGCTTGTCCCGCTGCTGCTTATCTTTGCAATCATAAGCAGAGGTACAGTGGCATGGTGACACCCACCATTCACCCCCCTAGATAATCAGCAGTTGTCAGTTAGAGTCTTATCACCAGAAAGGCCTCAGGAAGCAAGCTTTGAGACAAAAAAAAAGTAAAAACAGTTTTGTCTTTCACAATTGCCAAATCTTTTTCCTCAGGTCGGGCACTGTAGCCTGAGTCACTCGAGGAGGATTTTCCCTTTTACTAGAGACTATAAAGTCCTCCAGATTCCAAGTTGCTGTTGGCATTTGTCAAATTATCTGTACCCCTGCCTTTTTGGGGGTACTTTGAAATTTCTGGTCATCCCTCAATTGTTTCTGTAGTTGAAGTAAAACACGATTAGGTTGCTGATCAACTTTGACAAAGGCCACCCCAGCCCATATAAGATAATTGAACATTTGTTTCCAGGACACCCATATGGGGCTCAATTGGGGTATCCATGGAGTGGCTTACCTAGTTTTAATAACTGTAAATATTTCAATTCCTTCTACCACTCTAACATTATGCCTCACTCTTAGGTGCTTTGTCTCCCCCAGATTGGTCACCAACTGGGCGGCCTTGGAGGCCAACAGGGAGTTCAACATGGATACTAATGCTCCATAATGGTGAGAGAGTGACTGTTGTAATATTAGGTCTCTCATCCCTGCCAGAAATTTTACCAAAACCAGGCTTTCAAATGCTTCCTCATATATAGCCTCCTTCATGCTCAATTCACAGATATGTTTGAAGGTCCACCATGGAGAATCATAAACCCGTATGTAGTGGTATATCGGTCTTATTAGGCCAAGAAATGAGGCATACCACCATTAACCAATCCATTAGCAAATCATTTTCATCATGGTGTTGCGTAGAAGCATATAATCTTTGCCTAAGGGCAGGGTGTAAGATGATAGATGTGTGTTTAGAAATTTCTGGTCTGTCAACTATAACACTCTCTACCTCCATGTCCATACTTTCCCATGGTTTTGTCAAAATTGCTGCACTAGATCCATTAACTCAAATGCTACATAAAGGCAGGCTGTTATGTGAAGGTGGGTTTGAGCAGGGGGCCACTGATCAGGGGACACCCCTGCTGGCCTATCCTGTACTTTTTTTATTTTTTGTGTTCCTGTAGGTTGGATCTCAAAGGGGCCTGTCTCAGGAATGGCTTTGAGATCTGACCTTGAAATTCTGTCTTGGATTATCTACGTCCATTGATTCAGAAGCCTGGTTATTTTCCAACCCAATATTTCAGATTTCTTTCACAGAGAAAGTTAAGCTTGACTTTTTTTCTTCGTTAATATATGAAGTTGTTATTCTAGTTTCTCAACACAACCAAGAAATAATTGATTCTCATTCTCTACAGTATAATTTGAGAGCTCTGCACGATTCAATACATTTAATAATGGTCACACTGCAGCGGATGCAGCCAGCTGTTGCTCTTTTGCAGCTAGGATGTCTTCGTCTAATCCATAGAAACATTCCACCATGTGAAATGGGGAGTGAAAGATATACTCCCACCATCCAACCAGGGACACCATTTTTTAACTACAGTTGCTAGTTCATAATACCCAGAAATCCTGGGATACGCCCTGGCAAAGTTTTATCTAAAGCGGCGATATTCTCCCCCTTAACCCATTAAAACAAGAAAGCCATTTTAATATTTTAATCTGCCTGGCTTGCTAAACATAATGGTAGAGAGGCGAGTGTGATAGGAAGATGTTACAAAAGAAAGAGGAGAAAAGCCAATCCATCTAATAGGATCTAGGCTCACAGTATCTAGGCTCACAGTAAAAACTCTACAGAGAAGGAATCTCCAACAAGGGCAGTCAGCCCTTAAATGAGGTCTAAGAGAGATGCAGCCAGGCTCCACCCCCTTCTGATCGCACAGATGAATTGCCTTCACCTGTGCTCCCAGGGCTGACTGGGTCTTGTCTCCAGGTGCTCAATCAGTGGTTCAGGCCATGACTCAACAATTCCCATACACCCACTAAAATGATATCTCTTTGTCTTTTATGGTAATCAAGAAGTTACAGTACTGCTTACCTCCCCACCCCCACCCTGGAATAATCACAGTTTTCGTATCATGGGGGCTTCTTCTCTGACACACACAGCAAACAAAGCCCTACTTACTATTCTGAAAGACATACAACCATAATCCATAAGAAGGCTGCCAGTAGAAGGTACAATAAAATGTAATGACAAGCAAAACAACTTATTAGCATTTTCTTTTCACATTTAATGTATTCCCTTTCAAATAATTATAATGTGTGGTAGCTGTATTTCACAGCTGGACTTTCAAGTGAGCCGTTACGAAATCAGCAAGTGCTTTGAAAGCTACGATTACCCATGCTCAGCTGAGCTCACATTCTCAGTTGTGTTTGTATTAATTGTTATGGAGCTTTAAGTGCAATGTTTAGTCTCAGAAAATGTTCTTTAATCAGTCAACCCTCATGGCTCTTCAGAGCCTGAGGTGTGCATAGCCTCCCTGAATGAAGACAAGCACAGCTAGTGTCCAGATGGCTGCTCTGTGGCCTGGGAGGAGGATTTATGGGTTTCCTCCCGTTATCACTATGCTGCCCTTGGGGCTTTCAGTGTTCTCACTCTGACTAGCATTAGTATCACACTGGTGAATGAGGAAAAAGCTCCAGATGACACAGAGACTGATTCTTTCTCTCTCTGTTCAGCCTTTTCTCTCCCAAGATAATATGCATCCACTGGTCCCATCGGTAGGAAGACAGAATTGTAGAATCATAGAAACATAGAACTGCTCAGGTTGGAGAAGACCTTAAAGATCATCGAGTCCAGCCTCAACCTAACCAAACTACCCTAACTGTAACAACCCTCCACTAAATCATGTCCCTGAGCACCACATCCAAATGGTTTCTAAACACATTCTGGGATGGTGACTCAACCACCTCCCTGAGGAGCCTACTCCAGCTCTTAACCACCCTTTCTGTAAAGAAGTATTTCCTGATACCCAGCCTAAACCTCCCCTAGCACAACTTGAGGCCATTTTCCCTTGTCCTGTCACCTGTGAGAAGAGACCAGCCCCACTCTTGCTGTAATCACCTTTCAGGTATTGGAAGAGAGCAATAAGGTCTCCCCTCAGCCTCCTGTTCCCCAGACTAAACAGCCCCAGTTCCTTCAGTTACTCCTCATAGGGCATATTCTCCAAACCTTTCAGCAGCCTTGTTGTCCTTTCTTGGACCTGCCCCAGCACCTCCATGTCCTTTCTGTCCTGAGGTGCCCAAAACTGAACACAGTACTCGAGGTGGGGCCTCACTGGCACTGAGTACAGGGGCAGGATGACTTCCCTAGCCCTGCTCACCACCCCATTCCTGATACAAGCCAGGATGCCATTGGCCTTCTTGGCCACCTGGGCACACTGCTGGCTCATATTCCGCTGACTGTCCATCAGTACACCAAGGTCTATTTCCATCAGGCAGGCTCCATTGACCACAACTCTTTGGACCCGGCCATACAGCCAGTGTTTCATCCAGCGAAGCATAAGTCCAACCAAACCATGGGCAGCCAGCTTCTCCACGAGAACGTTGTGTCAAAGGCTCAGTCCAAGTAGAAAGAAGTCCAAGTAGACCACACTGACAGGCTTACCTTCATCCACAAAGTGTGTCACCTTGTCATAGAATGAAATCAGGTTTGTCAGACAGGATCTACCATTCATAAACCCATGCTGACTACGCCTGATTCCCAGGTTGACCTTTACTTGGTCCGTGATGGCTCCTGAGATTATCTTTTCCATAATGTTTCCTGGCACCGAGGTGAGACTGATAGGCCTACAGCTACTAGGATCATCTTTCCAGCCCTTTCTGAACATGGGCGTCACATTTGCCAGTCTCCAGTCTGCTGGGACATTTCCTATTAGCCAGGACTGTTGAAGAATGATGGAGAGTGGTTTGGCAACCACATCCACCAACTCCCTCAGCACTCCAGGGTGCAATCCATCCAGCACCATGGACTTGTGAGCATCCAGCTTTTGGAGCAGGTCCAAAACCATCTCATCATGGATTATGCGGGGCCTATTCAGTTCTCCATCCCTATCTACCAGCGCAGGGGGCTCTGTTCCCAGGGAGTAATAAGTCTTACTGTTAAAGACTGAGGCAAAGAAGGCATTACATACATGAGCCTTATCCTGATCCTTGGTCACCGTGTTGCCCTCAGTGCCCAACAAGGGATGGAGATTCTCCCTAGCCTTCCTCTTGCTGTTGATGTATTTATAGAAATATTTATTTTTGTCCTTTACCTTAGTGGCCAAGTTTATTTCTAGCTGGGCTTTGGCTTTTCTAATTTTCTCCATGCACAGCTTCACTATGTACCTGTAATCATCAAGAGTAGTTTGCTCACTCTTCCATAGACCATAAACTTTCCTTCTGTTGTTGAGTTCCAGCCAAATGTGTCTGTTCAGCCAGTCCAGCCTCGTGGCCCATTGGCTCGTCTTCATCACTTGGGGATGGTCAGCTCCTGCACCTTTTAAACAACTTCCTTAAAGTATTCCCAGCCTTCCTAGGCTCCTTTGCTCTCCAAAACTACCTCCCAAGGGACCCTCTCAACCATGGTTCTGAAGAAGCTAAAGTCTGCCCTCTGGAAGTCCAAGGTGGCAGTTCTGCTGACACCCCTCCATGGTTCTACAAGGATTGAGAATTGCAGCATATCGTGATCACTATGCCCCAGATGGCCTCCAACCTTTACATCCCCTGCAAGACCTTCTCTGTCAACAACAGCAGGTCCAGGATTTTGCTTCTCCTTGTTGGCTCCTTCACCAGCCGTGTCAGGAAGTTATCTCCCACACACTCCTGGAACCTCCAGGACTGTTCCCTATCTGCTGTATCATAAATCCAGCAGATGTCCGGGAAGTTGAGGTACCCCACAACAAAAGGGAGAGACCTTGAGACCTCACCCAGCTGTCTATAAAGTGTCTTCTCCACCACTTCACCCTGGTTGGGCGGCCTGTAGCAGACTACCATGATAATGTCTGTCTTATAGGCCTTCGCTTTTATTCTGACCCATAAGCTCTCAACCCTATCATCACCATCATTAATTTCCATACATTCAAGTTCTTTCTTAACATAGCGGGCTACACCACTTCCTTTCCTGCCTTGCCTATCTCTTTTGAAAAGTCAGTAGCCTTCCATTACAGCACTCCAGCTGTGCGAGTCATTCCAACATGTTTCCATGATGGCGACTATATTGTAGCTTTCCAACCATACAATGGCCTCCAGCTCCTCCTGTTTATTACCCATGCTGCATGCATTAGTGTAAAAGCACCTGAGCTGGGCCTGCTTTTGAGTGGCAGTAGTCCTAATACTCTCATGATCATACTCAGGTGTTTCCATAGCTACAAACCTCACACCAACCCTTGTGTCCTTCCTACAAAAGGGTGAGTCATCCTCCTCAATCACGAAGACACAAGACTGTGGGATCTTACTAGTACATGCCTCTCCCACAAGCACTGGCATGTTACATATAGGCTTCGCTCTAGTGACCCCAGTTACACACCTGCCTTGCTTTGTACCTAGTTTAAAGCTCTATCAATGAACCTTCCCAACTTCCATCTTAAGACCTCTTTCCATGGGTGGGACAAGCTACTCCTATTGGTTGCCGGCAGGCCTGGTCTCATGCAAATAGAGCAGAGGTCAAAAAACCCAAAACCTTGCTGGGCACACCAGGCTTGGAGCCAGGTATTAATCTGCTGGCCCCTCATATTTAGTCCCTCATCATTCCCTATAACTGGAGGGATAGAGGAGAACACAACCTGTGCTCCCAAACCCTTTACCTGTCTCCTCAAGGTTCTGAAGTCCTTAGGTAGTGTTTAGGTAGTTCTTACTACAGCATCGCTGCCTACCTGAAACAATAATAGGGGATAGTATTCTGAGTGCCGAACTAGGGAAGGAAGTTGCTTCCTTACGTCTTTAACCTGGGCTTCCAGGAGGCGACAGACCTCCCGTGCGGAGGGTATGGCCTTCATACTGGCCTTTCTGCTCGCTAGGACATTTACTACTCACATGAGTACACAACAGTGAAAGCAGGTTACGTTCTGTAACCTGATTATCTGCAGATAACAGGAAAACAAAACAAAACAACAACAAAAACAAACAAACAAACAAACAAAAAACTTGTGCAATATTTTCTATGAAATTCCCATGTTAGAAACATTCTGCAAGGTATGTTTCATGGTGTTACCTCTTAGAAAAAAAAGTGCAGAGTACTGACAAGCAACCTGCACATCAGCAGCGCAGCTCTTATTTCTGACCTTTATATTTCAATTATTTTAATAAATACAGACATCATCGTTCACATTAAAACTTTTTCTAGCATATATACTGAGATGTAACAGCTGAGTTTGCTGCTGTTACTATTCCCTGAGCATTCACTTACGTTTACATCTGAAGTCCTTAATCAAGTAATCAAGGCTGAGGGAGCTGGCCTTGTTCAGCCTGGAGAAAAGAAAGCTGCGGGGTGACCTCATTTCAGCCTTCCAGTACCTAATGGGAGCCTACAAACAGGTGGGGAGTCAACTTTTTACAAGGGTAGATAATGGCAGTACAAGGGGAAATGATTTTAAGTTGAAGGAGGGAAGATTTAGGTTCGATGTCAGGGAAATTCTTTACCAAGAGAGTGGTGAGGTGCTGGCACAGGCTGGCCAGAGAGGTTGTGGATGCCCCGTCCCTGGAGGTGTTCAAGGTCAGGTTGGATGGGGCCCTGGGCAGCCTGATCTAATATTAAATGAGGAGGTTGGTGGCTGTGCCTGTGGTGGGGGCTTGGAGATTCATGATCCTTGAGGTTCCTTCCAACCCAAGATATTCTACGATTCTATGACTCTGCGATAAGTATTTTTTCATTTCCAGTTCCCATAGCTCTTACTGCATTTCATTTCTGCTTTTCCTAGTATTCTAGTTTCTTACATAACTGCTGTCATTTACTTTGTTTCTGTCCATTTCTTATATGTTGTGGGTATTTTTAGCTTTAATCTGAACTTCATTATTTCATGACTGTTTAATTTTTCATTTGCAAAAGCTGCAATGTGGTTTATCCTCATATACATACTCAGAAAAAAACATTTGTAATTACAGCGTTCTTAAATGAATTAAAGGAAGTTCTAACATTCTCCACAGACTCTTAATTCAAAGATAGATAGGCATGTGGAGGGGCTGGAGGCAGAGAGATGGAGGAAGGATAGAGATGCATGGTGGCTCCATGCCTACTTTTTAAAGGCAGATGACCAAGTGCCTCAGGAAGACATCAGTTCCAATCAATAGCCAAGGAGAAACTGCTGTAAAATAAAATAGACTAAATAGCAAACAAGTGCATCTCCAACCAGTGATCTATGTACTTTATCCTTTGTTTTGATAGAACCCTGAAGTGTAACATCATCTTTGAAAACCAGCAATAAATGACAGAGTATGCTCTTCATTTAGGTCAAATATTTGAGATAACCTCACTTGGAAAAAAAAAAATATGTATTGACATTTTCTTTTTAACAGTTTTGTGGGGCACAGGGGAGTGTTTTGCTTTGAGGTAATATATGCTAATTTATATGGGTACATGCTATATTCAAATTTGCAGGTTTGTTCAAAATAAAAACTAGCTTTAAAACTATATGTTTGGAGTGCTGCTCCAAACACTGAAAAGGATGCCAGCAACCTGAAACCAAAGCTTAAGTACTTCAAAGGTTATTTTATAACCTCAGGTGATCAAATGTATCTGTTACTGGAAATGCTGTTTTTAGACCAAATTACAAACTTGACATCAGAAAAGATCTTGATGGCCTGTAAAAATGTTAAAAAAAAAAAAAAAACGAAAAATCTAATTTTCTAACAGTTTGACATCCATAACTAACTTTACTAAAGAAGAAAGGAATGAAAAAAAGGAAAGGATGTGGCAATTCAGTTTCATCCCATGGAGACTAGTGGAGCTCAGAATGGTCTTGTAGTAAGGAAAATCACTTTTGAGAGGAATTCCAGTAGCTAAATATATTCAGAAATAATAAAGAAATAGTAATAAAAGATCAATCTTTGCTACTGTTTCTATTAGGAGCATTATTTTTTCTGTACTACTTTTAAAAATAGAAACATGCTCTTATTACTTCCTTGTATTTAAAATAAAAGCTTAAAGAAAAAAAGAATAGTACTGGGAAAAAAAATATTGTAAAAAGCACATTGGTATATACGTCTTACTCCTAAAATTTAAGCCTTGTCACTGGTAGCGGCTTTTTAATTATTTTGGATGTTACTAAACAGACTGCATTGCAAATGTCATAGAATTTTTTCCTACTGATTTTCCACTACAGTTTTTCTCAGACCTCAGGCTTCTGTAACACCTTTAAGAAAAGATTAGACAGTATCTCTAAGGAACAGCTTTAGTTTAGTGGATCATATCTTTTGACCAAGAAATGGCATCTCAAGTTTCCTTCCAGTTCTATTTCCTAATTCTGTGATCTCCCACAGAGATACTCTAGAATAAAATTAGAATTTGCCTCTCTTTTGTGTAGTTCCTGCTTTCATTTTATATGAGTAGTTCAGAAACTGTATCCTTAAACCTTGTTCTATTTTGACAGTCTGTGACTGGCACATTTTTTAAGCTAAGCGATCACTTCTTTCAGATATTTACCTCTTTTCAAGAAATTATCTCTGAAGTTACCACAGGTTTACCTGCATTATCCTTTTTTTTTTTTTTTTTTTTTTTTTTTTTTTTTTTTTTTTTTTTTAAGTTTACAGAATGCCACATAAAGAAACAACCACACCAGTTTCATCTCCACTTCTGTGCTACATGCCCTACTTAGCATTTCAGGTTTTTACTGTGCTTTATTTTTTTTACTTCCTTCTACTTCTGTTTGAAGTGCACTGTATTTTAACTATTTTATGGCATTCTAGCACATCATTTTCACCTGCAATAATGGGAGTGGCTGTTGTTTCATCTTTAGGTGTATGAGGATGACATTTCTATAAATACAACACAAACTCATCTATATATTGCACAGATACATAGAGGACAATTTAATACTGTTTCCAGTAATCTCAGGCTGGGGTGGGGAGGTAGAGTAGACGGATGAGCACCTGTTCAGCAATTCCTTTGAGCTATTTACTCTATTCTCCCTGAAGTATTCAAGTGCATATCAATAGATTTAGCAATAACATTTAACCATTGACAATGAACTACCGAAAAAAAGCATATCTACAGAAGGCTGTTTTCCCACACAGTAAATCTCTTATCATTCTTTTCCAATATATTGATGTAGTTTAAAATATAGCATTAAAATTACATTTTTGCTGCTGCGTGATGAAAATAAGAGAATCTCAAGTAACAAAAATAAGCTTTCATGGAGTCCCCTGGGAGCTCAGATTTGTGTTTATGAAAAAGGTAAAAGAAATCATAACACAGAATATTTGTCAGATGCAGAAAGAAATCATTTGAATGTTATTGTTCAGTGACAGAGGGGGGTAAAAAAGCCATTTAAAACAAATCACAGATGTCCTGTACAAATTCAGAGGGTTTAAAGGCCTGAGACTAGGTTTTGAATAACTTAAGGTTCACGACCAACGCTTTTTAATAGTATGTTATTCATAACTGAGACTGACTTAATGTACTACTGTGGACCAGTTCTGAGCCAAAAATCCAAGATTTCATAAAGTTTTCCTCTGAATTTTCTATTCAAGCAAGAAACAAGAACTTCTTTAATCAAGTGTAATCTGTTAAGGGATGCAAGATGCAAAAAGGCACTGTGACGGAGTACAGGAGCCAGCCACAGCCTCTTCTAGCTGTGACCAGAAAATCTTAAATGTTGGCCTGCTATGTCTTAGGCAATTTGTGCATTGTTCCTTGTGTTACAAGTTCCCCCTCACTGGAAGGGACCATGATAGAAATATCATTCTATAATGGTTCTCTAAAACATTTAATCTCATTTTTAAAAAATAAAACAGCTACATTGATCAGTAACACAATCACAACACAAGTGGAAGTTTCATTAACTCTTCCTTCAGTGCACGCAGCTGCTTCTCCCTAGTTTCCTTTATCATTCTGCAGAATTTTTCATGTGATCACTTTTAAGACAGATTCTGTTTAACTTCTCTAGTTCCAAAGAACTTCAAAATAGAATTTAACTTATGCAGAAGTATTTTTGTCTTTTTTTACTTTGCAACTTCTTAACTGTGCTCTCTTAAGCATTTCTTATTCTTCCTGAAAATCATAGAAAACAAGATTATCTGAACAAAAGATACTGTAAAAGACAATCAGGTTCACTAAAAGAACATAATACATATATTACTGCTCTTGCAAAAAGATTAAGACTGCAGTTCTAAAAAATACTCAAATGGTTGCTTAAAGTTCTTGATAAATTTGGCCTTAAGGCTCATTAAAGTGGAGCCTCATATTACAATATTTCAATCTGACAGCTCACACATTAAGTGTGGTTCGGTTCTGTGAAATTATGTCTTCTGAGTATTTGAATGTGTGTATGATGATTTTGTTGCACCTCTGAAACATGTGAAATTAAAATGTTAATGAAATGGTTGAAAATAAATAAAGAAGAATGGGACTGTTGTTAGGAGAGCTCTCCACACTCATCGAGGGCAAGGCTTTCACTAAGACCTGTTAACACATGACAATTGCTCCCAGCTACTGATAAGCACACAGTAGATTAAAATGAATTACTGAAAAGATTAATGGTCTATTACTTGTTCTTAAGACTTTTAACTGCTGTATTAATGTTCTTTCCACTGCACTAATAACAAGTCAATTTGACAGTCCTAATTCTTAGCATATTAATGTCTAGAGATATGGTCTTTAAGCCCTTACTTACAAATAGAAAGTTACAGGCTTATAGAGATAGAAATAATCTTTTAAAAATATCATTGTTTATTATTATTTTAAATAATGTCATATCTTAACAATATTCAGTATTGTACATAGCAGTATGCATATTATGTGGGAACTGTTGAGTCACAGCCTGAACCACTGACTGATCACCAGAGGCAAGAACTGAGTCAGCCATGGGAGCACATGAAGGCAATTCACCCATGTGACCAGAAGGGGTGGAGCCTGTCTCCACCTATCCTAAACCTCATTTAAGGGCTCACTGCAAGTGGGGAAGGATCTCTTTCTGGAGATTGCTTCCTTTGGAGTTTTCTACTGTAAACCTAGGACACAGGTGAACATTTCATTTATCTTTGATTATCTCTTTCCACCACGATAATCTAACTATAAAGCCTATAAACTACCATCCTAACCACACCACTAACTTTATGTTTGTTAATTATATACCTATGCACATAGGCTGTTCATCCCACCAAGAAATTTTAGTTTTGATGTCTTTCAAGGAGTTATTTGGTGCTGGATTTTGAACCTATATGGTGGTACGAGCGCATATATTTTAGGATTTCTAAAGATTTCTAAAGCAGTCAAAATGACAACGTGCAATACCTGCATAAGGACATTTAAGAAATGCAGAAATCATTATCCTCTTCCAGCTAACTTTTAACCTAGTTATTTTCAGGTTTGTGAGATACCTGACATTGAAACAAGTTAAAAATAATGTTTTTTTGACTTTGCCTCTATCTTGCTTTTCTCTATCTTCATCTAGTATTTAGTGTTCCTCTTCATCATCGTGTAGAACTGAACATTTTGTGAAATAGAGGAAAATGCAATTATTCACATATTCTGGATTGGATTCAGTGTGCAATTTAGGCTTGGAAAGGTTTGGAGCTGCTCTTTCTGTGCAAAGTATAAAATGTTTCATCCTTAAGCCAATAATATTACACTAAATTAAACAAAGAAGTATAAATGGGTCTCATCTGGAAGAATCTGTTCTGACTTTTTGTACGTTGTGTGTGAAGAGTAGGTTGTAAAAATTCTTGTGAGGGAAAGCTACAGAAAAGAACAAAAGAAAATTATAAAAGCAAATGCAGTTAAAGAACAGAAAACTGAAGTGGAGAAGCAACAACTTACAGGAAAACATTACAGGTTCCCAATAATAATGAGCAGACTATTTTTTGGTTGTGGTTTATATAGTCTCCAAGAACAATGCACATACATCAGGAGCAAAGGGCTCGTAGTAAAATTAAAAAAAAAAAAATCACAAACATATTATTTCTTATTTCCTTCTTATGTTGACACCATTCTCCATTGTGCGGCCAGATGCTGTCAGACTGGAACAATACCTATAAAATATCATAGTGTGTAAATACAAGTGGTTAACTATTGGCTCGTTCCTATTTCATTTCAGTGATGTAAGGAAGTTCATCAGAAACTTTACTCAAGTCCTTCCAGTGCAGACAGCCAAGATGTGATTTTCAAACTTATGTTAAGGTTTAGATCATAGCGATGACAGGAAAGAAAATGAATGATTGATTCAGACCAGCAGTGAGGTTTAGTTATGGAGATGTATGGTTGTCATTTTCAGGATTTCAGGAGCCTTTCAGATAGTCACTTACTGACAAGCATGAAAGCAGGCTGACATAGAAGGATTTCTTAAGAAGGAAACTGAAATGGGAACGCTGAAAGTTTTGATGCATTTTGTTCAGATTTTTAAAATATAAAACTATTAAACATCAAGGAAGATGGAGAACAAGCAAACTCTCGTGGCACCAGTGTGTTAAACAGACTTACACAGACTTATTAAGTTTAGAATATCTTACTGCTCCTCTTCAGGCCATCATTTGCGTATTCCTTTCACAGATGCATTTTACAGTGATTTTTATGACTTGATGTCATAGTTTTTGACCTAGTTTTTCTCTCTTTTTGAAAAATAATAAGGGACATGTTAAATCTGTTTGAGACAGACTAAAGAAAAGCTGTTTTGAATTTTCTGGCAAAAGAGTTTTGTTTAGTTCATGCATCTCACATGTACATCCCTGCTTGAAATCCTGTTGAGAAGCAGAACAAATCATTTTCCATCAAACTAAGAAATAATGTCAAACCTGATGGCAGTGCAAAGGTGCGGACTACCCATTAAACTTAGCAAAAGTGTCTCGACTTTTGGGCATGCTACTTCACAAATGAACAAAAGCTAATGTCAGTCTACAGTAGCATGTTCTGCAATGAGTATTTAAGTCACGAAGTGTGCTAAGTGGATCTCCTTTACTGACTGGGAGCAGGGTGCTGTCCAGTATGTTGCAGTCTGCAGTGGGAGATCATTACTGCAATTCCTCATTTAGCACAGAAAGACAATTGGGCACGCAGCAGGTGAAATCAGCAAAGACTTTAGTACACCCAGCAACTCTCAGAAGTGCCTATGCTTCTGCCGCTGGGGATGGACAATGCCAGCAGTAAAGCTACTCTTTGTCTATGCTGCATCTCATTGTCAGTGGGATTCACAAAGTAGACGTCCATGGCCTGATCTAACAGGCGTGCTCAGAGCAATCCACATTCCTTGGTGGGGGGTGGGGGGAGCGGGGAAGATGGAAAAAAACAACAAACTGTGGTTTGAGAAGTGTCCACTCCTCCCCCATAGCACAGCTGCAAGCTGACAGGGTGCTCAGCTGGGACTGGTTAACACAATCCTTACAGGATTGCATTTTGATGAAAGTGTTTTACATCTCAGCAGAGTGCCCTAATTGCAGTGTTAGCAGATAGTTTGGGACGGATCTCGTTTGCTCTTAATTTTTTTAGCTGATGGAATTTAATTAATTTTCCATTGAAGAAAGTAAAAATATAGTCGCCGAAACAAAGGAGAAGGGAAGAAATATGACGTTGGTTGATATGCAGCTTCTAGAATTTGCTCTAATGACCGCTGAAACTGTTTAATTGAAAGGGACCTTTTTTTCTTTCATGGGAAAGAAACTCATCCTGAGATACAGGTCTGCCCAATGGTTAGGCTATTTAGTCAGGTGTTAGAATGTGAGCTGTGTTGAATTTCTTCAGGGTGTGGACTTGTCTGGATAGATTCTGGGCAGACAAAAGGAGGTGCAGGGGGAGGTTTCTTCCTATGTAACCGTGTACATAAAAAGCTTCCTTTTTCTACAGGAGTCCGTAGTCTTTTACCCTTTATTCCTCCTCTACTGTAGACAGTGCATGTACTTATTCAGTTTCTGAAAAGGTAATTTGAAACAATACAAAAAAAGTAGCAATTCATCCTAGAATGAAAGGGGGAACTTTTAAGACAAAGGCTTTAAGTAGTATAAATAAAAGCTGAGTCAGATTGTTTTTAAAGCAGTGTTAAGGATGTGATACAAATAACTGTATTACAGCTTTGTCTCTTAGTTGTCATAGTTCTGTATACTTGGTCATAATCCATGGGAGTGTTCAAGAAATGTTTGGATGTTGCCTTGAGGGGTATGATTTAGCTGAGAAGTATTGGTAATGGTTGGACTAGATGATCTTCTAGGTCTTTTCCAGCCTTGATGATTCTGTGATAATGTTGTTTACAAACACTTTTTTACAACTAAATAGGGATTAAAACATGTGCGATTGGGATTCAGTAGGCAGTTACATGATGTGCTTTGTCTTATGGGCTATTTATAATACTTCTGCTATTTCTAAAGGCTATATTGGGCTGTACTTCAAATGAGTTCAAATGTGGTTTTTCAGTTACATCTTTAAACGTTTGAAATCATCCCACGCTTCTATGGAATTGCATCAACACATACCTATATTTATTCTGCTGAAATTAAGAGTAGTTATTGTGTGAAAGAACTGAGCATAATGTGAGATGATGTAGTTGTGTGAAAACCCTAGATGGATCTGTTTGTTTGTTTGTTTTTTACTTGTGACTATATGTGGCATATCACAGAACATACAAATATCTTTAAAATTAGTGTTTACCCACAATAGAATATATGGTTAAATAAAAAGGCAACATTGTTTTCTTACCAATAATGTATAATTGTTACATACTAAGATGTATGTTCTCATAAGTATCATTAATCATCAAAAATCTCTTTTCCTTACTCTGAAAAGGGATCTTATATAAAATCAGGCTGTTTTGACTATACCAGGAATTCACAGCATTGTCAGTTGCAATAATAACAAGCCATGATTGTCAGAAAGATGAATTTATTCGTGCTTGCAAGGATGATTGTGGAATTTGCACTGATGTTACATTACTGTGAATAAGTAAATTAAGTTGACTGGCTATTTATCTTCAAGATAGATAAAAATTAAAAAAAAAAAAATTGAATTCAACATACAGTTAGAGATCAACAGGTAAATGAGCTGTCACTGAAGTCATGCAACTATTTGTGAAGGGGCCATGAAATGGAAACTTCATAAGTAGTTTAAAGAACCTTTTTAGCGGTGTGCTAAAATAAAGGATTACATTAAAAGCAAACAAACTTCTAGTCAAGCAAACAGTGCAGCAATAGTATCCTTTGTTTTCTTTCCTGTTAATATTCTCACTCAGCAGGATTAAGGCGGTATATTTATTTGGCACCTACTGAAGCTTCAGTAAATGGCTGACATATAGTTGATTTCAGTTGTTACCTTTCAATTATATAAATAGTGCTGGAACTATTTGTTTCTTTCCAGTCTCTTATGTCTGTAGATGAGACATGTAATCATACTTACAATACTATGCAAATCATTCATCTCCAATCAATTTCTTCTGGGTTTATTAGCCTATTTATATATCCTGATCTACCACTTTTGTATATATATATAACTTTGTTTCCTCTGAATGCATACATTCTATCTATTATTCTTATTTTTATGATATCTGATTTTATTCATTAGTTTGCACTTGTAAATCTCACTTTTCCTGTTGCTTGAGCAATACAAAGAGATGAATAAGAACGACTTTGGCTCCCGGTTGCTTGTTAAAATCTCCTCATTAATGATTCTTTTTTCATTCACTGGTTAAATTTTGATGCCTTGACAATTCAAATGGAGCATGGAGTACTAATTATTTTTGTTGTTGCATCATTTTTTTTTTTTTAAGATGTTTCATTCATGCATAACAGAATTAATCTTACATGACTCAGGGGAGTGCTTTTCCACAAAGGGTGAAATAACACCGTCATCCACAACATTGATTTGATCTGTAAATACTTATGTAAGTAGCAATTGAATTATTAAAAAATATAGTTGATTAATGAAGGATTTTCACATGTGAAAGCTGAGTCCCTTTTATTATCGCCATTATTTGAAATAAAAAGCCTAATCAAGTCTACGGGAATGTAATTGGAAACTGTATAATAGATGCTATGCTAGGGTCAGTTAATTTTCCTCTGAAGACAACAACAATATTGTACTTGTTAAAATGTGAATAGTTTTAGTTGCTAAGGACACTTCCTTGAGTGCTTGCATAATATTTATGTCTTCGTACTGCAGGCTTTAGAAAGAGATTAAAAAGAATACTCTTTCAATTATGTGCTTTGTCACATGCTTACTAAAAACCAAATTATTTAAACTCAGTTACTACACAAAATTCTCACTCCCCTTAATATCTGATAGCATTAACAAAAGAAAGCAGTAAGTTACCACTTCTCTCATTTTGTTTCCTGGACTTCTGGAATTCAAAGAAAAACTGTGAAATGTTATAACCATGGAGTCAGAAGTGATTATTTATATGTGTCACTGTTAAAGACCTATTTGTACTATCCTAATGAGGGGTTCGCCTCAGCATCTCTTTCCAATTCATTGGTTTTGGTGGGAATTAGATATCCAGTGCAAATTTAGTACAGAATTTAGATGCCTGGAGAAAGATGGCTTTGGACACACAGTTAGTGTCTTCAGTATCTCATGCCTAGGAAGCTCCTAGAGCCATGAAGAATTGCACCAAATTTCACTGGGTAAGAAAATTGGTTGTCCAGAACACAATTTTCAATAACTACAGCTGTGAAGAGGAATTAAATATCTTGTAGCCTTCCAAACAATAGGAGATCTGTGCCCTTCTGAGACTAAAGCTTAAACTGAATTGTTATTATGTTAGTGTCTGAAGGTAGAAACAAAGATAAGAAAACCCATTTGCTTTTTCTTATAATACAAGAGATGCTAGCATTCTTTTCTATGACAGCTTGTATTCTAATAATTAAAAAAAAAAAAAGCCCTACAAACATAATCTGAAAGCAAAGATGCAGAGATCTTTGAGGTGGAAAGAAGTGAGTCCCTATCATTACACAGGTTAAACTTTATAGTTTTAAGACATCTGAATATTTTTTTCTTTTAATATATAATTCATGTAGTATCGTGTTTGCGTGCATGAATTTAGAACTATTCACTTATTAGAACTATTCTCCTATGTAGAAAGTGAATAGTTTAGGCTGGCTTAAACAGGCAAGAGTGACCCTCCTCTCTTTATAGGTACTCTAATTGCTAAATGAAGAAGCTTAACTTAATATTCTGTTTACCATATCCAGAATATCACAAGCGCTCTGCATGAGGTCTGAACACAGTTCTTAGCTTCATAATAAGCTCTTCTCTTTTCCTCCCTTCTCAAAATGCCTGTGATTCAGTAACTAGATGGTGGCAGGTACAAGACTAGCAACTAAGGAATCAAACAGCTGTTGGGCATAAACAGTCATGCATCAATTCACTCATGTCTCGGTGGCATGCATATATTTATGAAAAACATCCAGTTCTCTTTCAATGTAAATCAGGACTGCATTTTGTTGTTTCTACTTATTTCTTCCTGAAATCACATTTCCTCCAGAAGATTGCATGATGTGTAGTGCAGAATTTTCCCTTGTAATGTAACATATTCACAATTAATTGTCAGATTTTTGATTCACTTGTAAAAGGAAAGAATAAGATGCTAACTCATGCTAGAGTCATTTAAAAAAAAAAAAGTGTTGTATGTGTGTCATATTGGACTACCCAGTCCTTTTCCTGACCAAGAGCTGAGTACAATGCAAACAATCTTTAGAACTTTGGTTTGAGCTGTGAAGAACTGACAGGAGAAAATACTTGAACCCATGGGAAATGGATGACAGGTATCACTGTGGACTCGTCATGTGGTGTGATACTGCGTGGCCATACAAACTTTCAGTAGTTGAGATTGGGGGATGTTTCATAGTTCTCTGATGCCACATAGAAGTAGTACAGCCAAGGGGAAAACAGTGGCAGTGCTGAGCTGCTTCACAGGATGTTGAGATTGGAGGGAGTGCTGCATTCACCAAGCTTGGCTGAGTGAGCCAGAGGGATCTGTGGGACTGAGGACTGTGTGTGTGTAAAGCACTCCCTGATACAGCCTTCCTAATTTAGTCAGCTTAATGAATTCCCTAAACTGAAAAATCTTCCCTATGATAGTATTTTCCTAGAAATGTTTAAGCACAACAGCAGAAAAAGAAGAAAAAAAAAAAAAAGAATACTGTCTTTGTTGTTGTTAAACAAGTGCTTGAATGCTCCAGTAACTGCGTGTCTTACCTCAAGTCAAAAAGGCTGGGAGCCTCTGGGGTTCGGAAAAGTGGGGCCTGCCAACACTTCAGCCATTTAGCACTTGAGCTGCAACGTTCTTAGACATGATAATCACTTTCTCCGGGTATACGTAAACAATCTAATTGCATTTTTAAAAAACATAACAAAGTGCTGTACGGTTACTTAGTGCCACTCTCCACAACAAATACTGGAAGAAGTGGGTACAACATGTAGCTCTCCTGCATTCGAGGCCACAACCACAACTGCTCATTTGTACAATGAAGCAAGTTTTACCAACCAGTCTCAAAAATAAGCATGTACTTCCCTTTTTTTTTGTGCAAGTTCTATTGACTGAGTTCCCAGTAGATGAATTTCTAAGAAGGGAAAAATGGACACTCAAAATGCACATATGTCAGACCTCACTGTGCAGATAAGCAAGCCACTGCCAGCAGCAATGCTAGGATAGCATGCTATGTTTTTAGTATATAAATAATAGGTACTAATATTTAAGATTCAGGGAGTTATTTTTCTCTTTGTTTTCATTATATGGCAGAGGAAAAGCAAGATCTATTTCTAATTAATATAAAAGCTTTACTTCTGCTTATCCTAAGGCTTTGAAAAATCAAAAGTCTAGAATTGATTGATTTTTTTTTTTCTTTTGAGACCATTTGCTATAAATTATTTGTGTGAAATAATTGACAGTAAATGTAATGAATGGGCACTTACAGGATGTTCAGCACAGTTCTGTTATGTGAAATCAACTGAAAAAGGATCTATTTTAGAATGATTTTTACATTAACAGAGAATAACTTGTCTGGACCACAACCAATCTATATCATAATCTCAGTGTAAAGTCATTAAGTCGGTCTTACTACATCATTCGGGTAAAATATGAAAGCAAATTTCTGCTTTATCAGTGAAAATTAGCTCTTCAGTCTTCTGGCAGCTGAATTATATACAAGGAGCTACAGTTTAATATATAAAGTCAAACATATATTTAATAAAATTCCATCATGATCATTTAAATTTCATCAGAATTTCTTAAAAAAAAAAAAAAAGAAAGAAAGAAAAAAAGAAAACACATTTTGTGAAGAGAGCTTGCAGACATCTATATGTTTTTGTGTTGTAGATCCCCTTCCCCTTCAGCATACTTTAAAAGCATTTAATCCTCACCAGATCTACTTCATAGCTTCTTTTCACTGTGAGGCTCAGCAGTGTTGTTGATGCCAGCTGTGGTACAGACAATGGCAGGTTTATTAGAGCTTTTCTTTCATCCTTCTGAGGTGCAGTGCCCCTTCAGTGTTAAGTCAAGAAGGGTGGAGCATTAGGAACAGGACCCACTGCAAGATAACTAAGAATCATGGGAATCTTTTGCAATCTGGAGCACTCAGGACATCTATTCCAATTTACACAGCATTAGCCATGCTGGGGCTTGAACTTCAAGCAGACCAGTTTAAGCCTCTTGAGTATAACCATGGAGCTATAGCTCTCCACCACTATGCATTAGGTCATCTTTGTTTAAGTGCCAGTGGAGATCTGCTGAATCCAATTGTCTGCCTCTCAGCAGCTTCCTTAAAATAGAGATCAGAACTGCTGTCTTCTCCTTGGGTCCTTCTTCCATTCTGGAACAACTGGAGAAAAATTGCTAGGGGGAGGTTCTGCAACTGTCAGGAATGGTGGGGTTTTTTATTGTTTTGTTTTTTTTTTCATAATATGACAGGATATGTGTTCAGATTGATGAATGAATGGATGGAGTGGTGTATAGGGATTCAGCTTATACTGAAATCTGTGTCTGGGAGAGAAAGACAGAGTGGTAAAATGATGCAGAGCTGGCCATAAAGCTCAGAGGTATTATTCCCAGCCACATGCTGTGTCACATGAGGAAACAAGTTGTTTTTTTAGCTCTAATGTTAGCTGACATGCTTATGCAACTATTCCATAAACATAACAAAATAAGTATTTACATGCTGTGTGCATACCACAGCCTTGTTTCATTTATTAGTGTAAAGTAACCTTTCCTCCAAAACATCACCTTGAATTTCAAACATATGCTTTATATGTGTATTCCTTTATGACAAAACACGCTGAGGCCACACATTGTCCTAAAAAAAAAGTGGAAAAGCAAGCTCTGTTAGAGAAATACAAGGAAAAATGCCACATGAGGTAATGTGGATTTCCTACTGTACACAGAGTCTAGATTTGTTAAACCATCTGAATTAGGTTTATGTCTCCAGAATGATTAGATGATCTATATTCGCATTCTCACTGTTTATGTCAAATAGAAGGTAATGTGTGCCACTGTTATTTCACCTGGATCTTGCTGTTTTCCCTTCTAGACTAGAAGTTTATCTTCTCTATTTTATAATTTTTCTGCTGTGCTCAAGCCCAAATTATTCAAATGTTATAAATCCTTTCCGGACTACAAATGTATTCTTAAACATTCCTGTTAGTTTCTAACTGCTTTGGTCATTGCTTAGTTGATTGCCTGAAGACCACTGCTACTTTCTTCCAATCAAAAAGATAAAAAGGTTGATCTTAGACATACATCTCACTTTTTTCATATGTGTATGAAGTTATACCTTTGTTGAACAGCTTGTTTATGGGAGGACTGTGCCCAGCAGAAAAGTAATGTGCAGGTCTACTGCAACACTTTTTTGTTCTGAGAGTTAGAGGCCTTTGCTGACTTAGCCTGCTATGTTCTACCTGTGCAAACGCTTGTGACTGAGGGACAGTTTATAGTCCAGAGAGCACAATATTTTGCGGATGCTTATTGCCAGAGTAAATCAAAAGACATGTCAGATGTATCCATTGTCATTGCAATCACTGGCAAGGTAGAGGCAGTTTCAAGCAACAGAAATAAAGAATGCAAGGAACACATTTAAATGGCAAGTATGACAACTGGAGACTAATTAATTCTAGTCTTTTTTGCGTGCATGGTTTCTTCCTTAGAATGCTTACTCATTTACGTTGCCATAAAATATGTCACAAAATCACTGAGTGGCTGAGGTTGGAAGGGAGATTATGTAATCTTACCCTCTGCTCAAGAGCATGTTGCTCAAGACCATGTTTTCAGGTTTTGAGTATCTCCAAGGATGGAGAATCCAGAATCAGGCTGGGCACGCTGTTCCAGTGTTCAATCACCCTTACAGTAAATAAGTTTTTTCTTCTGTTTAAATGAAATTTCCTGTATTTCAGTTTGTATACACTCTATTTTGCTTTCATTGGACATAACTGAGAATAGTCTATTTCTGTCTTGTATACCCTCCCCATCAAGTGTTAATATATGCTGAGAAGATTGCCCTCAACTTTCTCCTCTCCATGCTGAACAATTCCAAGTCTCTCAGCCTCCCCTTGTGTGAGAGGTGTTCCACTTTCCTAAGCACATTTCTATGATTATGTGAATAAAATAATTTTAGATAATGTTGCATATATGTTTACTCCGCTGGCAAGTATGAAATTGTCATAATTTATCACTGAATGGATTTTTTTCCTTTGTTCTTTTGCATGTTGACCCAGATTCTGACAGTTATTTCCTGAAGCCTTTTTGTTTGTTTGTTTATGACAGAAGTCACGCCTCTAAAGCATTTAGAAATCTTCTTCCTCTGTGCTCTATACAAATCTTCATGCTCTGTTAAACAAGTACATTGGAGTTCTTACTGGTAAGGTACTTGACTATTTTTCTGTTGTCCTCATGGACTGTAAGAAAAACATGACAATGGGGGGGGGAAAAAAAGAACAACCAAACAGACTAATCCCTTTTCCTCCAAATGTTCAAACTTGTGCCTGAATCAATAGCTCTAGTTATCTACAAAGATTTGGTCATTACCTTTTGAATTCATTGTTATTTTAGGCTTTTTTATTTTCAGACAAAAATGAATCCCAATTGCGCAAGCACAATTGATAATGATGTGTTGCAAACCCATGCAGTTATTTTCCTATTCTCCTCTTAAATGTTTTTAAATATCTACAAAAAGTCACCTAAACTCAGATTCCATTCACTGCTAAACTATTACTTATTTTTAAGCACAAGATCCTATAAACAAGGGATGGTCAGTGAATATGAAATTCTCATTCTCACTTTCACCCATACTTTAAATCAGTTTCTTGTTTTAAGTACGATCTTAATTTACTCTGCTGCTTGTGATTGACTCTATCTAAAGTGCTTTGTGATGACATGTAGGGGTGACGGTACAAAAATAATTGATTCGTATTCTGTTTGTGGCTGAAACTCTATAACTCAGCTTACTGTGATAAGAGTTACAAAGTTAACTGAACTTTTCTCTTTCTTTATCTTTTTTTTTTTTTTTTTTTGTCCATTTAAGCTAGAACCAGAGAGTTATTTAAATGATTTTTTTTAGTCTTATATTATGCTTGACAATCAAAAGTGAAATTTCAAGTGACCAGAAAAACCAACAAAACTAACTTTTCATAGACAATGTATTTGAGGCTGACATGCTGATGTTCACTGTTTGTGGTATGGCAAATGTAAAGAATCAGCATTCTGCATATCATACGATATATGCATACATATTGCAAAATATTTTTTGCATTTTAAGAAAGAATTTGACATGATCCTTATTCTACCTTACTAATGCAGGGAGGGAGTTTTTGGAGAATGGGGAAGTTATTCCTTTATTTTATGTTAATTGGCAATGTTTTTTATTTTAATGGCAATTAAATGGCAAACAGTTGCCACTGTTGAACCACCTGCTTGTTGTAGGCATTTAATCCGATCACTCTTATTATTACCATGAGATTCAAAAACTGGCTGTTTAAAGTTTAAGAAGTTCCTCGGCTAATGCAATCTGGATGTATATTCAGCCACAAGTCAGGAGTTGTTTCTTCTGAATTCCTTCAAATGATATACAAATAGACATTTTAGATCAAATTCTGGTACAGGAATCTGGGTGTTATATTGGAACTGAGCACCATTTTTGCACCTTAATCGCTGATTATGGCAATAAGCTTCACTTAAAAAAGACCATCCTAATTGTCTGTCAGTTATTTCAGCATAGAAAACCACTGTCAGTTTAAAAATCAGGTTAAATCCTCCAGAGTAAGAAATTTTTGCTGTTACAATTTCTGGATTTCTTTGCCCTCAAAATTTTAAATCCATCAAATGACATTATAATTTTACAGAGCATATTACCTTGAAACTATCAGGTATGGACCAATTATTATTCCTTAGTATTGCAAAGTTACCTAAACACAGGACTGTACATCAGCAGAGAGGTTAAATCAATTAGTTTCCTGAAATTTCTCCTGTCTACTTTCACAGATGATGCATGTACAGATATGTTAAGGCATGAAACCCAGCATTTAATCTAATCTCTAGTTTGTTATTTCGTTTTCTAGATCTTTGCACCCTGCTCAGTTTAGAACTTTACATCCAAGACTGCACTTGTTCTCATGCAATTGCTGGTGGCTGACAGCGAAAATCTGGATCAATTGTGGGCTTATAATGTAACATACTTAAATCTAACACAGTCCAGAGGATAACAACTTGTATATTTATTCTTCTTTCAGTATGTAAACAAGTAGCAGTCTTCAGTATTGTTCAAAATAATGGGAATGATGCATTTTCATTTGTAAGTTATACAATATAGAAGAGAATTTTCAAATAACATCTATATTCTATTAAAAAACCATCTAATTATCCTTGGTGAGATGGTAGATTGTCACTTATTAGTAAATCATTTTTAGCATATACTTTATTATTGAAGAAAGTAATTTCAATATGAGAATTAATTAGAATTACTGCATAATAGCAGCTAACATGCTACAAACATCTCATGTTGTAGTACCACAAAAAAAAAAAAAAAAAGTAGTTCTTTAAGTAAATACTCAATAATTCAGTTCAAGTTTTACATCAGTCAGAATTATTATTGTTTAAATTTGTTCTCAGTGTCTTTGTCATAGGCATGAGCTCTCACATTACATATAGTACAGCATGATTACGTCTGCTTAATTCATAGAATCATAGAATCACCAAGGTTGGAAAAGACCTACAAGATAATCCAGTCCAACCGTTCACCTGTCACCAATAGCTCCCACTAAACCATGTCCCTCAACACAACATCCAGTCGTACCTTGAACACTCCCAGGGTCGGTGACTCCACCACCTCCCTGGGCAGGCCATTCCAGTGCCTGACCACCCTTTCTGAGAAGTAATATTTCCTAATGTCCAGCCTGAATCTCCCACACCGCAGCTTGAAACCATTGCCTCCAGTCCTATCACTAATGACACGAGAGAAGAGGCTGACCCCCAGGTCACTACAACCTCCCTTCAGGAAGTTATAGAGAGCAATGAGGTCTCCCCTGAGCCTCCTCTTCTCCAGGCTGAACATTCCCAGCTCCTTCAGCCTCTCCTCATATAGCCTGTGTTCCTGTATTATTGTGTCCTATATTAATTGTGTTCCTGTATTATTTCATTAGCATTTTAATGGCATTTCCATAGTTAAGCTTCTACAAAAGCACCTCAAATACACCTCCTCTGTTCAGGATAGTTATAGATATTAATTCAAATGGCCCCTAATCATGTGTACAAAATGGAAACCAGAGAAATAGATATACATAATTAATTTACTTAGAAATGTCATAAAACTCAGTGGCGTATAATGAAATTACACAGTAATAAATTTATAAACATTACTTAATTTCATTATAAACTCTAAAGTGACAGAAATAATGATGAATTGTAATATAGGGTGAAGCCTAGTCTTGATGATCAAACATTTTTGTTAGCTAAGTCAACTTTATGGGAATCAAGACTGCATAATTCTTTAAGAAATTTATGAGTTAATATTCATAAACAATTAAAGTTATAAAGATCCACTAATAATTAATCAAGCTAAAATTAAAATAATAGTTTAACATGGTTTAGCTTGTATGTGTTATTGATAGTGGAGTATACACATTGGGGAAGACTGCTGGTATTTCATTTTAAATTATGTTCCTATTCTACAAACCTCTTTACAAACAAAAACAATATAAAGCCTCAAAATCCTCACCATGTTTGAGGTATTTCTTCTTACATAGAAAGTGCTGGCTCAGGTGAAATTGTTAAAACAGTGCAGTTCCTTCTTGTAATCTGTAATCAAAGCTGGACAGAGAAAGAACTGCGGATGCATGAAACTTGCATGCTTTAAAATTTTGCAAAAAGCTATGCTGGAAGAAAATTTTGAAAAATAAACAATTTTAAAATGTAGAAATTATGCAAAGGTTTTTTTTTTCACTTAATTTTTTTTTCTTAAAGATTTCATTGTGTGCATTTTGGTAAGACAGTATAATTATAAGCAAACACGTAATCACATGTGAGAGACTCTATTACAGACATAGCACAGAAAGTTTTAGGCTTATATTACTGTTTTGCAGAGGACTGCTTCTTGCAGTCTTTGGGATGAAGAGGTGAACTGACCTCCTGAAATATTTCCCAGGCTTTTCCAGTAACTTTCTGTTAAACCAAGAAATAACTCTGTGCCTTCTTTCACATCACACCAGGACTCGCAGGATGAAAAAATACATTATCTGAAGTGAGAGGTGTCATAAAGGATACTTGCAATGGCCTTTACCCAAATCCTAATGTAGTCCTTCTGCATGGCATGACAATTACAGTGAAAAATGCTCTGCTAGATTTGCTGTGTAAAGTGAACCTGTAAAACTGTATCACTGCAGATACATGCCAGAATGCAAAAGAAAAAGATACTCATGGGACCGCTTTAGAATTATAAATTGGTATAATTTATCAGAGTTCAGCTGCAATACGGAAAAGCCAACAGATACAGAATTGAAACTGCCAGTATTAGCACAATATCTATGTTTTTGTTCCTGACCCTTTCACACCATTTAGTAACAAACAAGAGCATTAAATCTAAAGCTCTCAATTTGAGTATTGGGAGGGTTCATGTTTTTGGAGGTAGGAATCCTTGATTAAAATTCAAGCTTGCTTCGTATGTGATTGTCCTGAAATGTCACAAAAAAATGGTTCCTGGTAGGAACAGTGAGAAATTATATATAGTTAGGAATTATAACAGCAGCATTTTCTTCTAAATAATTGGAAGAAATTGGAAGTTATATTGACAGTAGTTAATCACTGTGAATGCATGAAATAAAGAAGGTGCCGGCGCTTATATGATGGGTTTTCAGAATCAGATAACCTGAAATGCTTTCATACAGGCTAGAACAATTAAGAATGAAGAAAGTCAAACCAACTACAACAAAGAAGAAGAAACCAATAGGCGCAAAACACTAAATAAATAGGCCATTATAATAGGCCATTATAAAGGCAATTCATCTGACTATTTATGTAGTTACTTTACTTCCACTTTTTTTTTCTTTGAACAGAAGAGCAAAATAACACTTGAAAGCCTTTATTTTTTAAATTTTTTTTATTTTTATTTTTTTATATTATCAGTTTGGCTAAGTCATTTCTGATACTTTAGCAGGAATCTGTCAGATGTACTGTCAGTAACAGATTCTACTGTGTTCAACTGGGAATTTAATTCAGCCTCATAAATATCTTCTGCTCTTCTTTCATATCATTTTATTCCTTTTCTTCCGCTTTTCTAGGCTATGACTATCCCCCACTATCACCTTCTATTCTGTTGTAGCAGTAGCTGTCATTTTCTTCTTTTTTTTTTTCCTCATCATCTAATATGACTTTTTTTTTCGTCAAGAGAAATCTTCTGTTCTATTTTCTGTGTTTATGAAGCTTCCCTTTTCCACAAGCTTCTCAAAACTAAGCTCCTTCTGTTTATGTACCAACTCAGTAGATACCAAGACTTGACACCATGACAGCACGATATTTCACTAGGGTCCAATTCAAGATTCAGGAAAAGATGGTAACATCTCCTTTTTCATCATTCCCTCCACTCTTCATATCCTATGCAGTTCTCCATCAGTATGAATTTATTTACCAAGTAAACAAACAATAGTAGCCAACAGATGGATAGTAAGAGTCAAGAAATATGCCCTATTTATCACTACTTGAATACACATTTTTTTGCATGGATTTACCAAATTGTTTCATAAAGTACATCTTAAAATAAAACTGCTTATTCATAAAACTGAAATATTAATCTTCTAAATAATTTATTAAAAAAATCATTATCTTACATTTCCCACTTAAATGGAGTTAATGCCTGAGACTATCACAGACTGCTTGATAAATCAGAGATGTCAGAAACTCTAGCAATGTTCTTTTCTAGTAAATCTCTTCAGTAAATAATGGTGGTTCAAACATAGTAATTTCTTCACATAATGAGATTTGGATGATTTTCTGCAGAGTAGATACAAAATAGGCATCATTTTTCATGAACCAGGAGATCATTTTGTAGATACTTTGTGTGTTTCCTGTGTATGCTGAAAATTACATATTTGCGATTAGAGTAGAAAAAAGATGCAAGAAAGAGTAAGGCAGTACAAAGAGATGTAGAGTTCTACTAGCTTGTGGAGAGGGCAGGCATTAGACTTGCTAGAGAAAATGTTATCGGTGATTCAGACCTACCCAGAGATGCGAAGCATGGTCTCCTGAAAGAGCTTTTCTTTTGCAATGTTCATATTTTTGCGCGTTAATACTAAAGTCACAGAAAATCTGCAGTCTGATTGCTGGCAAAACTTTCACACTCTAATTAGAGCAGGACTTGCCCCATGCGGTGTTTTACAGATAGTTAGAAGTCTGAATCTAAATCATCGTAAAGAAGTTTCTATTGCACCTCATGGTCTCAAGTCATGAATAATATTAACAAATATTCAGCTTGTAAGGGTGCTGAAAATAAAAATCAAAGATTTGGTAAGTATTATGCTGTTTTTTTTCCAGTAATACTTGCCATTCTCACTTCTGATCATGCTGTTAGTCAGAACTCTAAAATTTTGCTGAGTGTATGATCATTAAAATGATAAAAGTGTGATCCTATCGCTATTGATTTTTCCACTGAATTTTCAGCATGAACATTTTTGGCCCCTGAGAGCACTCCAGCTGTGCTTACACAACAGGATAAATAATGTCTTTCTGTTTCCCTGAGAAGCTGCTTTCTTCATCTTCTGATATAACTTTGCAATTCCATTTTATTTTTCTCTAGACAAACTGGTTTATGGATTCAATGGGGGGGGGGGGGGGGTGAGGGGGGGGGAAGTCAAATGAAAAAAAAAAAAAACCAACAAAAACGAATGAAATTATTCAGAAGTTGTTAAAGATCTTTCCAAGGTTAAACTGAAACATATGGTCTCCAGTTTTTGCTTTTTATTTAAAAGGCTAAAGGGTGCAGTTGCAGTCTGTGAGAAGCAAGGTTTTCTATTTTGCAGTGATTACAGGTAACTGACTTCATAAGGAAAGAAAAAAACTTGAAAAAAATGGCAAGTGAGTAGCTTTTATTTTGGTTTGAATATAAAGATATTTGATGTTTCTTGGACTTTGTTTATGCTGTCAGATTGTATATTTCACAACAACTAGCAGATCTAGCTCTCCTAAATATGAAAGCACAATGCTATTCGCATTTTCTCTGGGCAGCAGGTCACAAGAGGTTTTTTTTTGTTCTGTTTTGTTTTTTATTTCATGCATCATTCAACATTTGCTCTAGTCATTCTGTGAAGTAAGAATATGCTTCATTCTGCCTAGCACAGTGTAAAGAAAAAAAAAGCAAAAAATACTTCTGCCTGCTTTTCAGCAACGCACTTGATTGGACATATATTTTGTTGCCATTATGCTACAGTGCTATGGGTTATTTCAGTGTATGTTTGAATTAGAAAAGCAAACTGGTCTTTTCCTTCTTTGCTGTGAATGTGTCCTCTGCTCTCCAGAAACACAAACCCTGGCTTTGGCAACACCACAAGCATAGCTCACTCAAACTGAGTAGGTTTTACAATTAACAAATAAGCAAAGTGTTCCTGGAAGCACAAGAAAGTATTATGATATCAGTATATGCGCATAATCTGTGTAGTCTCTGTTTTCCATCAGTTGCTATTGGTAACTATTACCATACTTCTAACAAATTTAAATCATGACACAGTGTCCTACTGTCCACTGTTTTAGTCTAGTCCAGAGATGCAATGCAAAATACTACATAGTCTGCACCATTTCTTCTCAAAGTAGCTAGGACCCACCATGCCATTCTTTAGTTCTGTGAGCTTAGTTTTCTGAACAAAAATAATCTGATGTTTCATACAGCATGAATAAAACAGAAAAAAACCTCTTTGATTGTCATAATATACATTTAACAATTTTGTTAATTCATAAGCTCTATATTTCATGTTTATATTTGTGACCTGTTTAAAGCTGCTTTGTGATATAATAGAAGCCATCAGAAACAGCAGGAAGGACACAGCTGCAAATATTAGAAACATTTTTTAAGCTTCTTATAAACAAGTTATGGCTACTGTACTGGTTATTTAAAGAAGCAAATTAATATATTCCTGACTATAAACATGCTTAAGAGTAGTAAGAATACTGTCAATTTACACATCTTATTTTTCTTCTTGACTACAGCAATTGCTTGAACTTTTTCCTTAGCCTGCATATATTGAAACTGAATTTGCTTTCTTGTTAGCATCTAGTCAGTAGTTCTTACTGATCTCAGGATCAGATTAAAATTACAACATTACTTAGATTAACAATTAATACTATGAAGGCATCTTCAGTCCCCAGAGTCAAATTAGAAAAGGATGGCGACAAATCACATTTTATGGGAAGGTGAGAATATGATTGATACTTAAAGTTATTGATTGATTTATTTCAGTGCTACTGCAAGCTCATGTCAGAAAGCTGAATAGCTCAGTGCCATATTACTGTTTGTTTGTTTTTCCCCCAATCTAATTTACACTTTAATGTACAGAAGAGTTCATACTGTTATGTTAGCATGGCAGCAAGAACTCCAGAAAAAGTACCATTTACTTTCCTGTGGTGTACTGATGGACAATCATAATGATCTTGATGAGGGGATTGATTGCACCCTGAGTTTGCAGATGACACCAAGTTGGGAGGGAGTGTTGATCTGCCTGAGGGGAGAAAGGCTCTACAGAGGGACCTGGATAGATGGGCCAATGTAAACTTTGAAATGAATGAAATGAAACAAGTTTCAATTTCTGCATTTTTGTCCCAACAACCCCAGGCAACGCTACAGGCTTGGAGAGGAGTGGCTGGAAAGCTGCCTGATGGAAGGGGACCTTGGTGTACTGATGGACAGTCAGCGGAATATGAGCCAGCAGTGTGCCCAGGTGGCCGAGAAGGCCAATGGCATCCTGGCTTGTATCAGGAATGGGGTGGTGAGCAGGACTAGGGAAGTCATCCTGCCCCTGTACTCAGCGCCAGTGAGGCCCCACCTCGAGTACTGTGTTCAGTTTTGGGCACCTCAGGACAGAAAGGACATGGAGGTGCTGGGGCAGGTCCAAGAAAGGACAACAAGGCTGCTGAAAGGTTTGGAGAATATGCCCTATGAGGAGTAACTGAAGGAACTGGGGCTGTTTAGTCTGGGGCAGAGGAGGCTGAGGGGAGACATTATTGCTCTCTTCCAATACCTGAAAGGTGATTACAGCAAGAGTGGGGCTGGTCTCTTCTCACAGGTGACAGGACAAGGGAAAATGGCCTCGAGTTGTGCTAGGGGAGGTTTAGGTTGGATATCAGGATACTTCTTTACAGAAAGGGTTGTTAAGCGCTGGAGTAGGCTCCTCAGGGAGGTGGTTGAGTCAATATCCCTGAATGTGTTCAGAAACTGTTTGGATGTGGTGCTCAGGGACATGATTTAGTGGAGGGTTGTTACAGTTAGGGTAGTTTGGTTAGGTTGTGGTTGGACTTGATGATCCTGAAGGTCTTTTCCAACCTGAGCAATTCTATGATTTTATGATTCTATATCGTGTAATATATTTCATGCCATGGAATTACAGAATATTTTTACTTAGTCTTTAATTATGTATTGAAATACAACCATGTATTTATGTCAACTCTTGAACAGTCCCAGAGGAGCACTGCTAATACCAATTCCTATCTGCGCTTCTCCTTTATTCCTACAAAATAACCTTTTGGCATTATTAGCCTACTGGCCACCTTAAAGATGTGTTTTCCTTTGCTCAGCTTTGTTAAGAACAATACAAGACACGTTATGTCTCGATCACCGTCTCACTCACTCTCTCTTACCCATTTTCTCGTAGATAGGTGAGTCTGTGTAAATGTTTTACATGTAAATTTATGACAACTATGCTTGAATGGCTCAAAAACACAGTTCTCATTAACAGGATGCTTCTCCTGAACCAAGTGAGAGAGGAAAAAGTTGAGAATTTTATAATGAGAAGTGAAGAAGCATTAGGAGAAAAATACAACTAAAAAAAAAAAAAAAAGGCAAAACAGATTTTGGCATTGTAGGGTGTCCGTGGTTTGCTCTGTTAGCACTGAAGTTAATATCAGTTTTGACATAGACTTTAATGGGAAAAGCTTGTGGTTGATCATGAAAACTAATGTCTTTTTTCTTGCTCTTCATGACAAGTCTATGAAAACATATTACTGTCTATCTTTCAGTGGCATTTATACACTATTTACGTAAAAAGAAGCTTCTCTTCCGAGTCTGTATAATGCATATTGTGCAATTGATGGCTTCAGCTTTGGGCAAAGATATGTATTCTATAAGCACTGCATCCCCATGTGGGACACTTCTGTTTTGCATTAACAAAATTAAATAGCCTCCACAGCATTTTAAATCTAACACTTATTTATATTTAAAAGGATTGCAGCTGAACTTGCAGAAAATATGCCTGTCTAAACCACTGTATCTTAGCCTGAAAGTACAACATGACAGACAGAAGGTAGACAACTTGTGGTTAAATTAGAGATGACACACATGAATGCACTCACTTATTAACAAATCAGGCTTAAGGAGATAATTTTTCAAGTCCCTATTTTCTCCAGTAAAAGAAACAAAAGCATTGTAACCCTGTTGCTTCAAGAAAAAAAACAACCTCATAATACTCTCTGATGACTCTTTTTTGGCCTCAGAGAGGTCCTCTGGATATTTTTCACTCTGATCTGTATGCAGTGAGAGGGAAAGTGAGATAACATACAAGCTTCTGTGTGCCTGTGACATTTGTCAAAGCTGTTATATCCAGTGACAGCTGAAAGGTCTGCAGTCATCTGATTGTGCAGGCAAGTGAATCCTATTGTCATCACTCTGAAGCCTAAAAACTGTGTGGACCTACACCAGAAGAGCTGCAGTTTTAGCAGACACACTGGCTTGACAAACCAATATTGCTAAGATTGAGTAACATTCAGGTTAATGACAGCTGCTCTGTCAGCTGCTTCCTGATGCAACAGCGTTTACAGAGTGAGAAGCAAAGGTAATATTTAGACAGGTTATTTGGGGGGATTGCTGTTGTTCATTGTTATTTTTACTTTTTGTTGTTGTTGTTAAGATAGAATGAAAGGAAACTGGTAAAATATACTTCTGTGCATCACAAAGAAATAAGAGATGTTGCTCTTGGGACTATCCGGACAATATTCACTACTCTGGAACATAAAGCATATTATTCTATATTTTAGTTCACTAAGAGTAAAGAAAGAATGAGGCTATTTCCATTGAGATTACTTTTAAACTATCCAAGTAGATGTTTAAATGCATGCTGCTGTTTCTTATCTAACTTGGATGGTGGCTAGAATAATTGCTGAATCTGAAAAATATGGAAGCTTATTTCAGCTTCAGCTTTGGCTCTGTGGGTGACCAACTGACTTGACTAAATCAAGCATAAACCTCTCATTGACTGTAATAAAAACAGTATTTCATCATGCAGCAAAATACAGTCAGGTTTTGATAGACTCCTCATACAATTTATCTCAACAGTCAATGGCAGAACAGAACTCCTCCTGTATAAGATACCACAAAATGTTTGCTTCTGTAGAAATCTTCATAACTTCATACAAATTGAAGCCAGAGATATCGCTACATGATTGTATGTGCTAGGAAAGTACCACTGTCTTCCTAAAAAGTTGTGAATGCAGAATGGAATACTGAAAAAAATCTGCAGTCTCACACAGCCCACAGGGAGCTGCAGCATACACGAGACACACAGGTAGCCCAAGGCCTGAAAAACATATTTTCATCTCTAACCCCTGTTGTGCCACTCTTCTCTGGAAATTCATTTCCTACATCCTCTGTCCTTCTGTACATCAAAAGGCACAAGGTTTCACTCAGATATGTTTGAGTAGGTGATAAAACTTTAGTTAGCAAAATATTTCAGTCTTCAGAAAACTTAAAGCCCGATCTACAGATGAGTACAGCAGATACTAACAGACTGCTGGTGCCTGAAGCTCCAGTCAGATGGAGATTCTCTCCTTCCACCTCTGCCCTTTTCTCTGAAGTTCTGTGAGGCCAGATGGGTTAACATCTTTGATATTTTATTTCTTCTTCTAAACTACATCTCTAGCTGAATTCACATCTTATAATGCCTCCAGGCACTGACCAGGACATCTTAATGGTACCTGGAGAACAATATTATCCAGATATGCTGACTTCCTACAAAAGGACTGGTAAAGACCTAAACCAGAAGTATATATAATACAACATTTTGGTAAGCGGTGTACAGCATGGGTGTAGATGCTGTCTTCCACCAGCGCATGGAATGATTTTTGTTGCTGTTTTTGTCATTGGCAGACATTGTTAACTGCTGTTATAAATCAGAAAATAAGCACTATGCTGCCCTTGTGATAACTAAATCTGGTCTTGATTTTTAAGCACTCCTTAAGATCAACACTTGCCAGTGATAGTATAAAGAAAAGTATGTAGAACATCATAAAAAAGTTCAAGGTAAAACAAAGCACCAATGAAAAATGGATATGAGTTGGCTCACTAGTAACAATTCAGGAGGCTATGCAGATCACAAAGAAAGCATTAGTTAATAATGTCAAGCTGCCACAAAAGAAGAGACAGCATATTTGGATGTGCAAACAAGCATGACATTTTTAACACCTCCTGATGTATTCAGCAGATGCCTCAGGTGGAATATTGTATCGAGTTGTGATCACTTCATCCTGTAGAGAAGGAAATGGATAAGGTTGAGAGGATGATAGAAAGTTAAAAATCATAATGTCCCAGAAAACAAAGAATTGAAATTATTTGGTCTAAAAAGGGATACATTCTGGAACATATGTTGATTTGAGTCCTGCCTGGTTTGAGAGTTGAACATAGGACATCATGTGTCTCTGATGGTGATTCTGAAATATCTTAGAGAAATCTTTGAAATGTCATTAGAGGGAGGGAAAAAAAATAAATAGGAAGATCCTTGATTTCAAGTAACCACAGTTCGTTTTAGTTTAGATTATATCTTCCAAGATATTTATTTAGTTTTTCTGAAGTTGCTCAAAAAAATATTTGAGGAATTAATGATGTGATTTCTAGGTTATAGGATGAAAAGACATGTACACATGTAAGAGTAAGGAAAGTACGTCACCTAATCAGCTGAAGTAGCTGAAAGCATTAAAGAAACTTACAAAAAAATTCAATATAACAATTAGTCTTAGAGTAAGTTTTAAATATCAGTTTATTTGGGTTTTTTTACTACTTTCATTTCTAGCTCTTATTGATGTTTTTTATTATCATAAGAAAGATATTTTTATTAAATCATGTCTGCAAACATCACTGTGAATTTAAAACATAGAAAAGTAGAAGAGAAGCATTTTAAACTGAATTTTTGCTTTAAGCAACACTACTCATTACATTTAAAACATGGGTTGCTACAAAACATTTTTCCAATTAAATTACCTAATTTTTTGTTTCATTCATGGACCCAAGAGGAGCAGTATTGCCAATGCCAAAATCAGTATCCATTGCTCTGTGTTCTGTTTCAAATGGCTAAAGGGAATCATATAGGAAAAACAAACAAAAAAACAAAAAACAATCAACTGGAGTTTCTGCTTTTAAGGAAAATTATTTAATAAAAGATTAGAAAAGAAAAAGTTGTCTACATTCATGCTTGTCAAATATCATTTATCAAATATATTATTCATTGATTTTATATTTTTCCCTTGACTAATGTGTTTAAACAAATACTACTTAAGATACTAAACCAATACTTCAGCAGCCAAACTATTATTTGTCAAATAAATTATTTGATAAATAGTGGCACTATTATTCAAAACTCTTTGTCAACTCTTTGTTTGTTTGTTTATTTATTTATTTTCAGCTAGCTGCAATCTCTGACATGGAAGTAAGCTAAGTAGAAATTGATGATGCGCATCAAATGATAATAGACAGTGTTGATTACGTATAAGATTTCATCTTAGACAGTGCTGTATTTTCCATTAGACTGCCTCTTTCAATTGTCTTTTGAGAGTTCCTTTCTGGGGTTTCTGATCCTTCTTTCCTTGTGCTTTCTTTCCAACTTATATTGTTCCATAAAAGATAACTGTCTTTTTGTATAATTTATATCTTGGAGATGACTCAATACTGTATTTGAGAAATGCTTACTACTCACAATCCTTAACTATTGTTAAAGATTTTACTTCTATTTAACTACTCTGATATGACTTCATAAAAACAGAAGTCTGAGAGCTGGTGTTATTTGTGTGCTAGAAAATGATTTGAGTCTGCCATTTCAGTTACGACTGCTGTTGAAAAATGTGGAATGCACAGTGCAGGACTAGGCAAAAAAAGAGACAATTTCATAGAAAAATGGTAGTATAGATAACTGGACAGAAACATTGCCCATAAGCAGGGTGCTGAGCAAGTGGAAAAGTAATATTTGTAAGTAATCATGCATTTCTCCTTTTTTGTTTGCCAAGTGGAAGACATCTAGAGCTTACCTTTGTAGAATCACTCAGTGTTCACGACTGCCTCCAGAGTCAGTCAGCTTCTCTATAAAAATTCAAAAGAAAAAGAAAGCCAGCAAGTCAATGGGCAGAATTATCAAATTAAACTTGAGAAGTTCTCACTTTCTAAAAATGAACTATCAGTGTTTCTATAATACTAGGATGTTACAAATTTGTATAATTTCTAAAATACTTAAGTTTAAAAATAGATATATATATATTTTGTACATTCATAAATGAGACCTTGTGCTCACAACTCTTCATCAAATGAGGAGGGTTAAAGCAGAGACTGAACAGTTGCATGTTGAGAGAGACAGCAGCCTTTTGGTAATATACTGATTCTGTATCGAAGAAATTAACACAGAACAGAACTGCAAAGACACTGATTTCAGCTTAAGTGGAAAGTGTAAGTTCATTTTACTTTATTTTACTGTTATTTTTGAGAGTTTGAATTACAGCACTGAACTTGGAGGAGCAAAGTGGTGCAGAAGGCTGAGACTAGGGTGGAAGTGCCACAGCCCATGGCCCATCAGAATGGATGCCATGTTCTCCTGGGTCCTTCTTATGGGTCTGAGCAGGCTGGGGCTATGTGTTCTATGAGTGTATGGTGTGTGTCATATAATAGAATTTTCAAAAATACAAATCATCGTTCAGCCACTAAGCTCATTCTGATTAGTAAATAAATTCTAGTTTAAATTCCTCTGAGCAATGTAGTGTTCTTGTGGCCTGTAGTTTGACTAGGTATTTTATGCTGAAGTTCCTCCATTCCTTGTGGGAGCTGACATTGGCAATTTAATGGTGGATGAAACACACACATACATTAGTTCATTTTTAATAACCTAAACATGCAATTCATATTTCTGTAATTAATATATCAACAACTATTGCAATAAACTCCTATTTTGTTTTGAAAATTAAATTTGTTTCTGCAACAGTTAATTCAAATTAAGCATAGTTGGAGCTGAATCTTATTCAATATTGCTAATTATTCATTCAAAGTAAAGAAAATAACAGTTATGATGGTAAAAATATCTAACTGAAAATGTAGCTGGAAGTATCCTAAAACTACATCATCTCTAATTGACATCCATGACATTGTGGAATAATTGACTTCTCTGCTCCAAAAAAATATGAATTTTATGTTATTTTTCATGCCTATGTGATAGTTATTTCTATAACTAAGAAAGTGAAATTTGAATATAAAAATAAATACCTTGCCTTGGCTGAAATTCTTGCTTTCGTCTGGAGGCAGATTTACAAAACAGTTATATATATTTCACAGGTATTATTTCTAGTTTTGATACAACTCTGAAGAAACTTAAGAGGTATCGGACTATGGGCACACTTGTTGAAGTGATGATTTACCTAACAGAATATTCATGATATTTAACACCATAAGTACCTTCCTTTTTTTCTCTGAACTTACTTGCTAACAATATGACTAGCTGTAACAGTCCAGTCAAAAAGGTGAAGTAAATATAAAAAGAAGCAGAATTCCTTCTTATTTGATATGTTTAGTACAAAAACTATGCTTCATTTTGCCTATGTGCAATTTGTGCGTACTTTTGCATCTGACTTCTAGTGGCTGTTGCACAAATACATTCACAATTCACAGAATTGCAGGAGTTGGAAGGGACTGCAAAAGATTATTAAGTTCAAGCCCCCTGCAACAAGCAGGTCCCTACAACAGGTCACAAATATATGTGACCTACATGTTTAAAATATGGAAATTTATACTTAAATACTCAGACTGTAAGTTTATCCATATTTCCTTAATTAAAAAAAAAATGGATGTCTGTGACTGACACTATAAATTGTGTCTACTGTATCAATAGTATATATTTCTAATTATTCATTAATAGTCTTGTTTCTGAGAAAATCAACACAGTATTTAGATTTTTTTGTCTTTTCTTTATAATAAAATTCCATAGGAATAATTAATAATATTTGTAAACACGTAGAGACACTAGGATATGTTAGGATATGTAGTAGGATGTCTTTGAAAACAAAGATGTTCTAAATGAAGCCAAAGTTGTTTTAAACTGACTTGATGCACTACCTCAAAGATTTTTCCTACATGAGTAGGAAGGTGATCTCAGAAATTTCTTAGCAAGTGTCATGAGAGTTTTTTCCTTCTTATAACAGATGCAGTGTTGTTGAGAGAAACTGTGCTTTCCACTGATGGTATTGCTGACAAATAAAACTGCAGTTTACCTGCGCACACACAATTCAGACGTTATTACTTTAGAATTCTAAATATGGTGTTACCTTGAGTGCCCGGCACAAATGATAACTTTGAGAAAGAAAAAAAAATCCTTGAAGAAGACAGTAAAAAGTAGGAACAGTTCTACTCAGAGAATACTGGAGAACAATGAGAAGACCTGCATACCCCACTCCACAGAAGCATCAAGACCCAAATTACCATTGACTAGAAGCCTGATTCTGAGTGATCAAGCTGAGAAGTTGGCTCTTAATCATTAAAAGACTGTTTCCTGTAGCAGTAATCTCCCTCTGATGCTTCAACTCACAGTTGTGACGTTACTGTTGTGGGTAAGAATAACTGCATTAACTAAAGAGTTGTTTAACAAAACTACTAATAACTGTTTTAACTTACTAAATGGCTTTTCTACAGAACTGAGCAACCAAAGTGATGTATGGATTTATCTATGTGCTTTTAATTACTTTTGATCATTGTAATACATAAATTTGATTTCACAAATTCAGGAAGAAAAAGGGTTGTGTTGCATGGTGATTGTTTTTCTTTATAAATTTTTAATTTTTATTTAACTGGAAAAAAACATATTAGAACTGCGATACACCTGGCTGGCTTGTTTGTCCTTCTTCCTGTCCAAGATATAGATGGCAAAAACGTCAGACAGAATTAAAGTCTCAAAATGAGGCTGACTCCAAGACTGCAAGGTGAACAGAAGCAAACTGCCTGCACAGTTTGACTGTAGCTGGAGAGAGAGAGTCTGCAGAGGGACATTGCTGCAGCAGTGCTAGGAGAAGGTTGTACACTGGCCTGTAGATGAATGATCTCCAAAAGGTATTTCTTTGTATGTGAGCCAATGCTGATCTGAGGGAGCTACATAGTCTTGACAATCTGGAGTTTATGTGCGTATTTTTTGTATTTTATACAATCTTTGATCCATAAGGGCACATTATGACAAGGGGGGGGGGGGGGGGGGGAAGCAGCAATTCTACCAAGACAAAATTACAAAGATGTATGCTAATTTCCTTGATGAGAGTTTGCTCTTTCAAACATATGGCAAATTAAGGGTCTCTGCATGTTTTGAAACATCCTGCCTTGCAAAGTAAATAAATGCCCAAATTCTGCTACGCTGATGTGAAGCCATGGCGAGAGTATGGATAAATGAGATGTCTCCAAATTTAGTTCAATAAACAAGAACAGCAGATTAGCCCATGGGGATTTGAGGGTCATTATAGTCTTGTAGGAACAGAGCCAAAGTTGGGGCATTTTCACAGCTGAAGAAAGTAGACAAAGCATATGCTGCCACTTATGATCTAAATGTCACTTTTCTTCTAAACCTGTCTTTACTGTACGGTTGTTATTGCTTGTTTCCCCACAGTCCCCATAGTAACTATAAAAATTTCATTTCTAATCTAAATATTTAAGTACCAGTTAGACCTGTTAACATTTTGGAGAGCAAACACAAAGGAGCTACTTGATTACTCTGTACTGATCTAGGCCTCATTGTCATTTCAGCCATAACTCTTTTATGTGTTCCGGGGTATAAAGGTTTGTTAGTAATTTCAAATATAATGTATCCTGGGATAAGTTAATTGTTCCTTGAAAAGCTAGTTATTATACATTAGTAAACCGCTGGGTACTGGTTACTGGAGTGTTCTTTCCTTCTTTCTTTTTCTTTTTTTTTTTTTTTCTTTCTTTTTTTTTTTTTTTCCTTGTCAGTTAAAAAGGCTTCTCAGTTGTCAACAAGCACTGGAATCACACTGTACTTTTTTTCTTTTTTTTTTTCTCAGTTGTGATTAAAACTGAACATACAGACAAAAACTGTCCTAGGTCACTGGAAGCCAGCAATTTCTGACAATCAGTTTCAATTTTTGTGCAACTAATCTTGCAAGTAAATTTCGAGGTTCTTATCCATACAACACCACCACTGTGCTGGCACAAAAATATGTCGAAGCAAATATGTCTCAAAGGCCTTACAGTCTAAATGGAATTAAATTTAACCCCATAAATGTTCACCAAAAAATACTAAAAAACCCACAACAAACAAACAAACAAAACAAAACAGAAAAGAATAATTTGAATGTTCAGGTTAACAAGAAGATCATATAGTTTTACAAATCAAATATAAGCTAAATGGAACATTCTAGAAAACATAAAAATAGTTTATACTGTTGCCTTTTAACATTAAAACAAAACAAAATAAAACAAAACAAAAAAGAGAGAAAAAAAGCAACACAGAACCTGTGAACTTGTAGGCTAGGTGAATAATGAGTACTACTAGTGCTAATAATAGTCTGACTTATTTTCCTTCTCCGAAAATCTGCATCGTTTTTCATTACTCATAGCTTTTATATCATTTATTTCGTATAATTTGTTGGGTTAGTAGACAGGAGCGTTTTTCTAAGTGCTGTTATTGATCTCAGACCAGTCTCATTGAGCATAGCAACATAATATTATTGCCAAAGGCACTTGTGTCAGTTGGTACAAAATCAATTTGACCCACTTCATACTTGAAATCATATTTTATTAATGAGAAACACCAGATGATAATTTTTGAAACAACTCTGATCCTCTTTAGGAGTTACATTAATTTATAATGTTTATTAGGCCATGAAAATTGTTCACTTTTACCCTTCCAGTGAATAGTGATTTGTTCCCGTGACCTTGAAGAAAAATTTCTCTAGGCAAGTTTCCTAATATCCCACTGCACATCAAGCAAAACAAACAAACAAAAAAACCCACCACGCCCATTCTTTAAACAGGCAAAATTTCACCAACAAAAATTTTGTCTGTGCAAAAAATAAACAAGTATTTCTGCTTACTGTAAGATAGCTGTAAAGGGGCCATATGTTCATTTAAGATATTTGTAGAGCTTTTATTAATTGACAGCCTAAATAAACAAAAATAAACCTAAATATTGGCAGCATAAATCTATTGGAGCTGTTACATACACATGCAAATCTCCCATGCCAGTATTTAAAAAGCAGTCTAAAAAAGTTTTACATTAATTGCACTATTTTTGATCTCTTACTTGACAAAATACTGTTATAAACTTATCTATTGCCATAAAATACTGAGAGACCTGGTGTTCATTTAGAAATATAATGGAGACAAAGAGTGAAATAAAAACTAGTGCAGTTAAGGCAGCTTTAAGCCCTCTCTGTGTCCTCCTAGGGTTTTGCAGTAAAGATTACAGTTACAAATGGCACTTCTGATCCTTTAGGCCTTCCTTGCACTGCTGAAAATATCTGCCATACTCAGTGCACCAAAATCTTTGAGAAGTACTTTAGACAAAAGAGCAGCACACATTCCCTTAGTTGGTTGAGATCTCTCCCATTTCTATTTTGATGACATGCTCTTAATCACTTCTAATGTTTAGTTTGGAGAAGTAGAGAGAGAGACAGATGCTATCTTCCCTTTCTACTCCGATGTATTTTTGTAACTGCTTTGGCACCTGGTTAACTCCAGTTTGAGACCTTTTTTGAATGAGCAGCTGCAGATAGGTCATCATTCCTTCCTTACTGCATGGATAATTTGTATGCTGTAAAATGCATCCGTAGAATTTCGTTCCAGTTTGCATGGTGGGGCTGTTGGAGTAGGCTGGGACTGGCTGTGTCCAACACAGAGCAATCCTGGTCTGTTCTCACAGAGGCCATGCAAACCCTGCTGCCAGCACCTGTGCCCCAGCACCCATTACAACAGTCTTATATGTTTCTCTCCCAGGTTTGAAATCTTTGTCTGTATTGTGTGTGCCATTTTAAACTGAGCAAAGTTTTCCTTCTGAAGTTGGGAAAGACATACATCTTCTTTTTATCTTTCTTTTTTCCCCCCCTCAGAAATAGAGTAAATTGACAAAAACAAAATAGCTCATTGCCTGGCATAGCCTGACTTGTGTACTGTATGAATCATTTATTTTCCACTTGTTCCTCCCTCCATCCCTGTATTCCTCCATCAATCCCTGTATTCATGTGTGCTCTTCCAGAAGAACATAAATCTCTTGGTGGCTGATGTAAAAAGGCTGTATATACCTGACACCAGCAACTGTAAGGAAAGCAAGTTCTGCTGCTGACTGAAGTTCTCTGTGGTGCAGAGCTTGGAGTCAATGGAAGAATTGTTCTCCATTAATTCTGCCTCCCATGTATTGGCGGCTAAAACAAAATAAATAATTAAGACCAGTGAGTGAAATGTAACAACCTGTTGGAAGCAGGGGTTTTTGCCATGTATCAGGCTGTAATGCATGATTGCAATTTACCAATCTGTTGATCAGGGCAGAGGATTATGCCATGTAATAGATTTGACATCAGGATTTTGTCATTTTGTTAAGCATTAAGGCAGAAAGTATGGTGGAGATTAAATAACTAAATAAATTAAAAGACATGAAAAGGGCAAAAGAAGAGGAAAATTTGTATTTTAAGATCCCTCTTTCTCACTGGGGCTCAATTGTACTGGAAACAGTATGTTAGAAAAGAAAACCACGAGACAGTTCGAAGATGTGGAGTATAACACAAGTACAAAGAAATACTCCAGAATGGCTAAGTGAGCACTTCTATTTCCATCAAGATAGAAAGTTTTTACCACTGACAAAGAAAAGCTGAGAGAGAAAAAGTTCTGGAATTTTTCTCAAGAGCTGTTTGCATGAATCAAAGACTATTGCTTTAAAATAACAAGAAAAAGATCCTTACATCAGTTATATAAAAGCCACAAACTGTGGCATAGGAGATGGATCAGAACATTGATAGATAACTTCCATAACATTTGGGCTTGAGTGCGATTTGAGTTAGTAACAAAGAAAAGTTAATTTATATTTATGACTGTTTAGTGGATTGTGACACAGTTGTGAGAACCATTTTGTACTTGTTTAGTTTGTAGTGGACAGTATTCTATGCAAGGCTTGCAGCTGTAGGGCAACTGAGGATGAAGGAGACAATTAGTAGGATGAAGTAGTTGTTCAGGGCAAGGCTGTTTGGAACATCCACACTGTTCTGTACTGTGCCATTTCTGTGGGAGGGAAAAGTGAAATGATATTGGTAATAAATAAAACAAAAAACTTACTTTCAGTATGTCTTCTCTTCCAGTTTATCTGATAAAATACGGTTTCACATTTTCCTGTACTGGGAGGGGATTTCCTCGGATCTTGAGAAATTATTTTTGGTCTGTAGTGGTAGGATTCTGTAGCAATAAAGTATGATTAGAGCAAGAAGAATAAAGTCATTATTTTTTGTTACCTTAGGGTTCATAAAATTCATTTGATAATAAGAAATGTAGATTTGTAAATGAACTACTGAGAGGAATAGATAAGTTAAAAAAAAACCAAAAACCTTTTATGAACATAATAATTTAAAAGATTTTAGAAATAGTTACATGAAGAAGGTAAAGCAGTTACTTTCACTTGTGTTTTAAGAAAGCAGATGTGCTTGTCTGCTTTCAATCTTCAATCTTCATAAGTAGAACAAAATATTGGGGGGTGGGGAGGGTGGGGAGGGTGGGGGGGGGGCAGCGGGGCAGAAATGTGATTAATCATAAAGCAGAACAGGAAGAACAAGCTGAACAAACAAATGTTCTTGTAACTTGTGGCACTATTCAGATGGCTATTACAGAAAAGAACCACTGTCCCCAAAGCAGAAGTTGTTGAAATCTGAATGAGTGACTTTTACTGCATCTACTTATTTCAAAATAAAACCAAACTAGAGAAGAGGAAGCATCCTTCCAAGGGCCACTAACTCTAAATCTACAGCTTATATTGCATCAACTCCCAGCAGGTACTTCTTTATGAGCATTCAGAAACAAAATCTTATCCAAGCGGTTGTAAAAAGAACAGAAAGGCATCAACAAATGGAAACAGTATCATACTTTAAATTGAAAATCGACTATTCTCATCATTTTTGCCACTGTAAAATGTAATATCCTGGAATGCTGGATATTTTGAGGATTCTGATGCATAGCAGTTTAATATTTCAAAGTAAATTACAAGTATGCAGGCATGAAATACACCAAGGAGTTTAAGATTCTGGGCTCTTCAGCATCATTACGAGTATTCCATGAAGAAATTTTTTAGACTTTGCTACTGTGAATGCATCACTGGATGATACCGAGCACAAAGAAAAAATGAGCTAAGTTAACATATCAGAGAAAATGTCTCATATATTTCATAAAGAACCAGAAATACAGTTATGTATGCCCTAGTATTCACAGTTAGATATTCCAAAGGGAAAGAACGGGAGAACAATCTGAAGTTGAGATTGTCTATTATGGTTTTTCCCCAAGGGTTCACTCAAGGGACTGCAAAGATAGAGATTACACTCAAAATATCTCCTCAGACGTCTCTTTTACAAACTCAGGACAGCAGTTTAACAGAGGATATTCATGAGTTTAAAAGTGAAACAAAAATGTGCAATTTATCTCTCTTATATATCTCTCAGTATATACTGAATATACTAAATCGCTTTCAGATATAGAAAGGAGAAGAGATCAGAAGGAGAAATGGCATGTTGGAACTTACCTGAGAGGCAATGAGATCTGAATAGTTCCTGAGGTTTCATGAGCTATGCAATGCGCTGTCATATATCTGAATGCTGATGCAGCATAGCCTTGTACCTTGTGGTCCCACTAACTTGGATCCCTGAAAGATGCTAGACGTGTTTTTGTAGTAATGACTCTAGCATAATTAACATAACCCCTCAGCTGTGCTATTATGTTACACTGATGAATCAAAAGGACCATTCTACTTATTTTTTGAAAGCTGACTTGGATAGATCTTTCCAGAGAATCTTTATATCTAGCTGCAATCATATTCTCTTGTTTTAATTTACAAAGCATCAGAACTGTGATAAAAACTAATTGTACTGGATCAGCCCATAGTACTTATGATGTCCTCTCCCCTTCTCCTTTAATACTTATGTCATAAGAGAAAAATGTTTCTGTAGCTGTGAATTATCACATTTTTTCACTTTCGAGAAATAAGAAAGGGTACATCTATCTTTGTAAAATATTTGTATATACCTATGTATACATTTATATTTTAAATTAAATTACACATTTATATTGCAAATTAAGTTTTAAAGCAAGGAATTTAGGGATGATGATTGCAGCCTACAATGAGAGATAGCTGCCTAGAATTACTTGGAAAGCTATACATGTTTTTTGTTGCACATATACAATAAAGTCACGAAAAGGGTCAAATGAATTTCTGTGTCAAGTACTTTATTTAAAGAAGACAACATCAAGCATTCATTTGCCTCTGTTTCATGAAAAGATTTTCTAAAGCCACTTAATGAATGGAAGAGTGAGAGGGAAAAAAAGAACATCAAGACTACACCATAAGAGGCTAGGTAAAGAGGTTTATAAGAAGTGCTTGCAGATGTTCATGATTACTGTGTCTGCATTATGGTTATACTTCCATTCATTCTAAGTGTAGCATTAACAGCTTGTTTGGGAATGCAAATATATTTTTAAGAGGAGCATAGAACAAGAAAGATTTCTATTTTTTCCAGTTATTTATTCCAGAATACATGCATTTGCATATAAACCACACAGGCTGCACACATGTATCGCACCTTTTTTGAAACTGCAAATGCATTTTTCAAAGTAAGGTTTTTGATAAAAAGGACACAGTCCTTTACAGTACTGATTACTATGCAACTGCTGTGTTTAAAGTACGCTAAGGAAATTATTGCAGCAACGTGTTTTTTAACTATTCAACAATGCTTTTTAACTCTTTAATAATCACAGAAAATAGAGTACCAAAAAGAAGCAGCTCCAATTTTGGAGCTCTAGCAGAACCACATAGGGTACTTTTACAAGAGTAACATTTGTCCTTGCTAGCTTTTTTGACACAATTGATCTGTCCCTAAAAGAAGATTCTATAGATTAACAGTACTGTGGAACTAACAAGAAACAACAAATTTTACTTAACGCTATTCAGGATGGAACACTTCCCACAACATCTTTCTGTTTATTAATGTCTCACATGCCTGTTCAAAAGAGGAGAAGCACATCTGCAGGGACGGACTTGTGCTTTTTGTCATAGATATTTTTTCTCACCATATGCTTTCTTACATCATCATCCTTCTTAATGTCGACCCACAGGATGGAGCTTTGAAGTTAATATCCATGTACATATAGCGCTACTACTCTAGGGAAAAATAAATAAATAAAAAGCAGGAAGAGGTTAAAACAGGTTACTTTGAGATCTGTTAGCTCAGAAATTTTTATTCAGATAAGTAATAGCTTCTTTTCAATGGCTACTAAATTCCAGGAAATGAAATATTTTTCCTTAGATAGATAGATAGATAGATAGATGCTGATATTATATGTATATAATGTCATATTATATATATATAAAATCTATAATGTATATATATGTGTATGCATATATCATATGTATATATTATATTTATATAGATGTATACACTTCTTATATTTCAGTCTTGTTGTTCTGTATCCGTGAGAGCAGTCAATGAGAATGAATGGACAAACAGAGACTTAAAAGAGTGAGGGGTGATTATTCTAATGGCTTAACATTCAATATATTGTTTGGGGCACTGAAACATATATAGGAATGGTTCTAGGAGGACCTATTATTTACTTTTAGCTGTAGAAGATGTTTTAATTTGCTTTCTGTTTCTGGATCTGATTTCGTTCTTGGCATAAGCACAAAGCAAGTACATAGGAGTACAGATATCCTGTTTTGAAGTGGGTCCCTGTAAAACTGAAAGAATCAGAAATCTTCAATTTTTCTTTTGGATTAAGCCTATGGTTTTTAGATTATTGCATTTTAATCCTCACATGCAAATTAATCACCTCTAAGAAGAGACTTAGGTATACTATGGTATACATAATTTTCTACATCTGCTAATTGTCATGCTTTTATGATTTCTGTTATCAGTATTCCGTTTCATAACATCACATTAAAGATGATAATGCCCACTTCCATGGACTGCCAATTTTCCGAATACCTGGCTCTCAGAAGAGAAGAATTACATACACCAGAGGACTTTGCGTTCAGAGGGGAAGACCTGCAAGTCACAGGACTCACTCTCTCTTGCTGCCTGGCAGTGTGTCAGTGTGCTCCCCAGCCATTTCACCTTCAATTCAGGGTAAGGCCTTCTGTTTCGGACACTCTCTCTCTCATTTTATTTGATTTGTTAGCCTCAATTCCAATTATATTTTATTATATTTTGTTATCTTGAATTCCAATATCATATTTAGTAAATTAACCTTCCTTCTCAGATTGTTGCCGCTGTTCTGTTCTTGGGCCCAGCTCCCGTCTCCCTGCCCTTCCCCCTTTCCCTTTCCCTTTCCCTTTTTGGGCCAGTGGACCTGCAGGCCTGTTGTTCCTCCTGTCATAGACCATAGACACAGATATATCTAGATAACTCCATGACAGCTAATACACATTTAAAAATTAAATAATAGTAATATGAAAAATGCACATTCCTTACATGGAAAACCTACTAATACTTATCTCTATGCAACAGGAAGTTCAACAGGAAAAGAAAACAAAATCAAATACCAAGTTTAAATTGCAGGCAGTAATATTTTTTCCATATCTGTAACGTGTTTGACTGCAAGGGTCTATATAACACAGCAAAAAGTGAGGTCACCTTCATTACATGTAATAGAAAACTGACCATAGCTGCGTCGTGCTCATCATATTTCAGACAATACACTCAAACAAAGCATTAGCTCATCCTTTTGCCACATTAGAAGCTGGCTCTTGAGAGTAGATAATAGGAGCTGAATATAGATCATTAATACTGAGGAAAACAGTTCAACAAGATCAACAGATGAAAGAGAGAAAAAAAATATCTTTAGGCAATTTGCATATCAAATATGCAGAAGGAAGTATAGAAGAATGGTGAGGAACCAGACATATGTGTCTCATCACTTTAGTGGAAATTGCAATGAATGAGTAGTTATTGAGCAGATTTTCAGTGAGTTAGGCATTACTGATTTTTATCCTCATTGATTCAAGCTAAGTGCATGATGTTTTGGGATATTTCTTTCTATTCCTTAAGAAAAGCAGAGTGTTGAAATTTCAAAAAGTGCAACACAAGGTCTTTTGAGAAAACAAAAGAAATATTGCTTTGCAGTCACTTCAGAAGCCATAGCAACTTCTCACCATAGCAACCATTTCTTGATGCAGCAGTAAAAATGCTTACAGAATTATCAGCTCATTGAGCTCATCTTGCTGTTTGGCACATTAGGAAAGTTCTGTTTACTTTAGCATCCAAGCATATAAAGGAAATCATCCACTGGTCTATGAAAAGTTGCTTTTGCTACACCGAGTGAAAATTTTATTTTATTGTTTTTTATTTTAAAGATGGCTCACTGATGAGTGAAATAAGTTTAAATTCTTGTTGGGGTCTCAATCATTAGAATACTGAATTTCTCTGTTGAGTACCAAAGAAGATTACCTTCAACAACAAGAACAATGTGGAAAGGAGGAGTATGGTAGCAAAGGACTAAGTCCCGCTGAATGGGTGCTTCACCAGCTGGAGTTCCATTGCTCCTCAACTCACATCAAGAAGCACTCAACACTTCCAGTTCTACTGTTCAGCCTATATCTAGCAAACAGATAAAGAAATACTCCTTGAGTAAGAATTGTGTCTATTTGTGCTATGAGAAATACAGGTGAGAAAATGAAAAGCAGGCTCTAAACAAAACAAGAAAAATCACAAGTTATTCTCAGGAATAATATTCATTATATTGGAATGTGTTCTTATCATAAAAGCCAGACAAAGAGAAATGCTAGAGATACTTGTGGTCATTACTGTTCTTGTTTTCAATATGTAAATCAAATCAGAATTTTTTTTGTATCAGATTTTCATATATGAGATGTAAAAGGTAGTTCTATCTCTTTGAAATGAAGGAGACCACACAGTCTCAGCCATCAGCTCTCCAAAGGATGCAGAAGTACATCCCAATATGGTAAAAACAAATATTTTATGTGCTTTTCCAGAAAATCTTAACCCTATTCCATCTTTCCCAGGGCAAAATTGTAGCTGACAGCTTGGCAGCTATTGGTGATCTATCTGAATATTTTTAGCATGAGAAAGGAAAACAGTGGCTATGATTCCAGTCTTGTGTCCTGCCTGTAAAGTTCTACGCAGAAGATCTTCAAGATACAGTTAGCATATACACGAGTGCAGAGAGTTCAAAGTTTCTTGGTGTTCATACCAAGTGAGCCAGGCATAAAGTTTCTCTGGCCTGGAAGTAAAGCAAAGATTTCTCTGTATTGGCTAAAACATTCCAAAATTCAGACTTTTGTCTGAAAGAACACTGAAATACTGACTGATTCACTAGGTCAGTTTTTATTTCATGTGTCCAAGACACATGAAACATTTAATATCATATGATTATGCCTTTATTGTCTGTTCTGCTTGTGTTAAAATCCAGTGATACTATTATTATGGTGATAACATGACAGTGTGAGTTGTCTTGATATGCTAGCATCACAGTTGCAGTTAGTTGGACAAGTAAAAATTCTATTTATGAGTAGGAGTGATTGGGAGTGAACTGGAGGAACTGGAGAATAGCACAGCGTACTGTGCAGAAAAATGAGTATCAAATATTTTACTTTGTTAATTTTTATAAAAATTCTCCCACTGGAAAAGTTAAGGAATTTTACATTTCTATTTGGAGATACTACATAAAAATCATTCATCATGGGGTAATTAAGGACCTAGCAGTAAAAATTAAGGCCATATTTACACTACAACCTTAAGTTACAAAATAAGTGGCTGAAGAGAATAGCAAACACTGAATGTTGAACTCTTTTTAGATTTGGGAATGCAACACCAGCAAAATAGATAGCTTGTCCATGATCCTCATTTTCAAAATACTTTTCAGCGCAGGAAGAATGTAGAGATTTCTGTCCGAGCATTTTTCCATCTGCTGAGCTAGATTCTGGAGCAAAGCTTTTCAACAAGAGCTGGATCCTAAATAAACATGTGGCTGGAATCAACTGGAAACCCTAATTAATTAATTAGAGTTATGCTGATAAATTAGAATAAAAATGAATTTTATGGTGCACAGAAGCCTGAAGTTATAAATTTTTAGAGCTTTGTGTCAACACATTAATGACTTTATACATTTCACATATCTGAATTTTTCTCATCGTATTTTCTGATTGCATGGCTTTCTATACATACTACAAAAATGCAGATAGTTAAAAACAAACAAAAACATGCCAGTGCTCATCAGGAAAGAAATTAGAATGATGAAAGAGTTATAAACACTACACTGTTTTTATATTTCAACATTGTCATGCTCTTGCTTTATGAACAGAAGGGTACTCAAAAAGAAATCTTTCCTTCTCTGTATAGAGGTGTAATTAATAAAAGTATCACAGCCTTTTTTGAAAATGGGCACTACTATGTCAGTATATTTTTTGAAGTTTTTCTGTTTCTTTGGAAAGAGCACATGCATGGAAATGACGTGGTCTAACTGACAAATTGTCAGCAGAAGTATCAGTGAGAGCATTTGCTGTGAAGTAACAAGATAAGGGCTGCAGAAAGATGTTGTCAAATTTGGCTCTGTCCCTGGGCATAATGAACGGTTCCTGCTATTCTATATTTCTGACTGATACAAGGCTCATAAATTGTTCTTAGGCACGTACACTTACATTTGTAATTTGTATTTATTTTGGAAGTCTTTTGAACATTTGCTATTCCCATAACCTAAACTTCCTAAGCTGTTCATCCTGTGTTCATTACCTGATGGAAATAAAGAGCAACAGAAGGAGTGTCTCTGTAAACACAGTGATTTTCATCTGTAACATCAAATTGAGTTAACTGCTTGCATTCTCTTCTTGCTTTCTGTAGCTGAAAGACTTCATGACTTAGTCAATTTCAGTCTTCTTTCAGTATTCAGTATTCTTTCAGTATATTTCTACCCACAGGCACTATTTTTTATCTTGGGATTTTTAGAAGTCAGGTAATGGTTTACTTTCCCGATTATTTTATTTTATTTTATTTTTTAATCCACAACATATCCTCATAGTTTAGGTCAAAATTCTTCAAATCAGACATGACATAGACTGTAATTACCTTGATTTTTGAATGCTTGTTAATGCTTGATTTTCTGAAGCATAGTGTTATCTTGATAAATGCAATGGGTATAGTGGCAGAATGGTGCTTATAGAAATTAGAGACACGCATACACCACTCACCTATCTTGCAGTGGGCTTTCATCCAGAACTCACTGCAGCTGGTTATATAAAGATACAAAAGGCATTAGTGAATACTTAGTTTAATAGCTTAAGATCAAAATTAATCCAGTTCTCTGCTAAAAAATCAGGGCACTGTTTTTAAAATCAGCACCCTAGGAAGTAGATGGTAAGTATCAAGATCTTTGTCTTCCAGTAGGTGGCAGTATTAACATCTTTGTCTCCCAGGATATCACTGACTTTTGTGGTACAGCCTTCAAGATCACATTCAGCATATCTTGCATATGACACCGTAACAACCCACTGCCAGCTTAGTATTTTCTACCTAGTTCTTGGTGTGACATTGAAAACGGCATGTTTCCCTTCCCTCTTCAAAGTGGGAAAATAGCTTGATGTTTTGCTTCATGCTCATTGATTTTAAAGATTTAGGTTTGTTCACTTTATTTATTTATTTTTAAATCCTCAGATAAAGTAGCCAGCTCTGGCTCCCTCAGCAACCTGTTTGCTTAAGTGAGACCTGTGAAGCAACAGTGTTTCACACTGGGCACCACAGTGTGGATGCAGGAGAAGGGAAGGAAGTTACCAGCAATGGAAACTGACTTCATCCACCTCTTCTGTTAATTTAGGTTTCTGAAACAGATAAAAGACAATTTGCTATTCTACTGCTAAGCATTTTAAAGATTCAATTGTAGGGAGCTGCTGACAGAACAGAACTATGTGTTTGCCTTATGAAAGCAACTATATTTATGATTTTCTCATAATTAAAAAGGATCTCTGAAGAAACTGAGATAATATAATTTATAACTATACCCTCCTTTCCTCCATTGGTGGCTTTTGGTTTTAGCAGGGTGCATTCTGCATGCAGAGGACAGATATTTCTCCTTGAAATTCATCAATTTATTTCATGGCCCACTTCAGAGAGGTCACTCAGCAATGTGAGGTTCATTCCTGGCTGTCTACATGCAGTCCATAACAGCTCCAATGAATACAAAAATAAATAAGTAAACGTTAACCCCATAGCAAAGGAGAATAATATTGCCAAATACAACAGAATCGATGAAAAACATTGTGACTGATTATGAGTGACACAATAATGCAAAAGTTCACAGCGTACTCTTCAATTGTAGGTCTGAAATCTTTGGAATTAGGATCTCTTCAACAGTTGCTTCAGGCTCATAAAGGCTGCGTTAAAATTAACTGAATTTTATGTAACATTCCAATGAAGGATGTTGTCTCTAGGAAAAGCCAAAGAGATTTCTGATCCATTTTGATGCTCAATATTTTAATTATAAAATTGGAAAAAAAAAAATACTAATCTTTTTAGTCTTTTATATCTAACTAGGTTGTTAAGTATAATAATATCAAATAGTGGAGGTGAATTAATTCAAAACTCACAAATATAACTCATAAGTAACAATTCAAGAGAGAGAAATAATTCTGGATTTTCACATGATTCTTTGCCTATTTTCTGACTAACCTAAGACCATCTGTTTTAAATGCATTCTTTTGTGTAAAGCAAGCTGTTAAAAATTCAGAGGTTTACAGGTTGCTGTGGAACACGTAGGGATGCTAAATGGATAATGAATATTAAAAACAAATAGTACGTTAAATTGTTTGTATACTTGCATTTTCTAATCATAACATAGTAAGCTTTTACCTGCAGCTTTTGTTAAGATCAAATGAAAATCTGAGAAAAAAGACTTAAAGAAATTTTTTCATATGTACAGTCTTAGAGTTTACGTACATGAAACAGAAATCGAAGGAAACCCAGGCTTTATACTACCTAACTTTAAGATTTAAGAAATCTTTCTTTGATTTCATATTCCCGTATTGCAGTTGCTCACAAAAAGATTCTGTCAGATGAATTGCTAGGCAAATGCCTAGTTATCATTATTGATTGTAAAAATAGCCCATACTGATCAGTTCAGAAGTAAAGCTCGAGAAAATACGTATGTAAAATTGGATGAGATTATTACCATGATTAATCTGCTATTATCATTTCAGCTACCTTTTTTAAAGCCAGTTAGGACATCTCATGACAGCGGCAAAACATACAAGCTGTGTATTTTTATTACAGTATCAACATTCCCACAATAGAAAAGCACTAGGGAGGAAGCCAATTCTCTGAAGTACATGCTGTCTGGATTGATACAGCCTTTGAAGAAAAACATGGTTTTGAAGCTTGCTTGCAACCAGTGAGATCATGCTATAATGCAGTTTCTTAATGAAATTCATGAATAAGATACTCTCAGCTTTTGTTCATTACATATCTGTAGCTCAATCAATTTTCTTAAATTTAATACTTTTTTTAGATTAATACCCAAATTCTAGGGAAATTTTGATGGGAGACCAGCAGAACTGTCAGATTAATAATCTTTCTAAACATGGGAAAAAAATACACTGAAGCTGTAACTGGTCAGCAAAGACAAATGATGTTCTGTATTTTAAGAGACCAAGCAATTATTTCCAGAACAAAGAAGATGAAAGAGGACATTAAATATTCAGTCAATTAATATTTCTAACATGTCTTTGAAACTCATATTCCATAAAATCCATTCCAGTAAAACTCAATTATTCAGATGTTCACATAGAATAAACACAAAAGGAATTTGAGCATGCTATTACAAATTCATTAAAACCTTCTGATACTACATTGATGGACATGTGCGAGAAGATACACAGCTATTTATGTTTAAAAATCCAACAACTTTTTGCAGACACATTTTACATATTTCACACGGATACTAATGCCATAATTTCTGTTTAGCAGAGAATTTATTTCTGAAGTGTTAAAGTCTGTAAAGTGTAAAGCCTTTGACCTTCAGTTGTGTTGTATTTGTGTGCAACTTTACTATTATGTGCTTAAAACAAATAACTTGGAGGTCTGTCACTTAGAACCTGCTGTTTCTGTTGAAGTGCTCAATTGCTGACACATCTTGTTTCTGTCAAAATATCCTCCCCACACTCAAAAATAAATAAACAAAAAAAAAGAAAGGCTTAATTTGAACTGAACCTCGAGGTTCAGCCTTCAAACAGGACTCTTGGACGGTTGATATCATATTGTGGTTGTAACAAATATAATTTATAAGTGCCTGGCCTGTGCTGAAATTTTCTTTACAATATAATTTAAATTGATGTTCATAACTGAGCCTCAGTCAGGGACTCTGTGAGCTAATATTACTGGACTTTTAATAATTTCTATCAACAAGGAAATGCTCTTGGAATTCATTTCATATAGAATCATAGAATCACCAAGTTTGGAAAATACCTCCAAGTCCAACTGCTCACCTATCACCAATATTTCCCACTAAAACACTTCCCTCAGTACAACATCTAAACATTTCTTGAACACCTCCAGGGTCGGTGACTCCACCACCTCCCTTGGCAGCCCATTCCAGTGCCTGACTGCTCTCTCAGAGAAGTATTTCCTAACGCCCAACCTGAATCTCCCCTGGCGCAGCTTGAGGCCGTATATGTAAAAAAAAACTGATTTTTATTTCATTTGTTTTCACATTAGACTAATTACATATGTAGATAATAGTTATTTTTACTACCCCCTTGCCATTTCTGAGTTGAAGACTGAACTTGTGTGTGAAAGACAAAGTGATGCTGTATCAGCAAAGATTCTGTAGTTCCTATTCTCCTTGTAGTCTAAGTAGATTAGCTTGTAACATCTTACTGACAAATTCTCACATGATCCATTACACTAAGAAAGATCTATTGATAAAAATTTTCATTTTAAAAATCTTTTTGAAATCATGATTTTAAGGAAAATAAGTAGAATTTGTTTTCTGTTAGGAAAAGGATGAATAATTTTGGGAAGATAAAAAAAAATATGAACAGAGTAAAGTATTACAAATCCTACAAAGTAATGGTTGAAATTCTCCTCTGCTACTTTTTAACAAATAATAATAATAATTTAAAAAATCTATTTTCTTAAAGCTTCATTTCAATTAACCTGTGAAGAATGAATTGCTAATTGAAGTACAATAAATCTGAATAGTAAAAGGGAAGCAACTAAAGGAATTAAAGAGACTAATTTTTCAGAGAATCAAATACAGATTAAAGAAGTCAATAATTCTGACAAAAAAAAAAAAATTTTTTTTTATTTCAAGTTTATAAATTATGCAAATATAACATTTTTTTAAATAACGGAAGTAAATATTCTAATTTAGTTGTATCTTCACAAGTAATCATGCTTTCTGCAATGTCATTTAGAGTGCTGTTATCAGAAATTGTAACAGCTTAACACAATTTGGCCCTTTGTAAAATGATAGTGTACCAAATATATTAAAAAAAAATGTTTCATGCCAGTTAAGCATTAACATATTATGTGTTAATGACTAATAAAGATTTTAACTTTCATGAAATATTTTTATTTATGCAGATGATTAGATACAATTGACAGAAAAATAAAGGCAATGGGGCTCAGTAATTTACCTTCTCAATGCACCTTACCATGAGGTTCTGTCTAGCTGCAACTAAATATATGAGATTATCAACTATAGAAATTCTACTATTTCCTGTATAGATTTCACATCAGAGTACCTAGTCTCTATGAGCACTCTTATAGCCTGTCTGGTAACACGGTTTTGCCCAATGACACACAAAACACTAAAGCAGATCCTAAGGGTCCTTTACACTTGGAATGATACAGAACGTGAAGCTTAGAGACAAGGGGAAAAAAATTGTATCTTTGACTTCCAACTCCCTGAGCAAGAATCCGCAGCAAATTGGAAGCCCCAAAAACTGTGCACATGTGGGCTTTTAGTTATTAATTTTTTCATTTTCCACAAGGATGTGAGATGCAAAAGGATGTAGGTACTGATAGTTCTCAGGGAGTGGGAGTAAATGTTCTGCCCACAGGTTTTTTTGCAGTCCCTATATACATTTAGTGCTGAAAAGGGACAAGGGCAGATGAAATTCATCCCTAACTCAAGAGCCAAAGAACTTCCTTTTGAAAAAAGTGGGATATGAATGTATTGTACATAATCACTATTACTGATAATTGCCAGTGTTATGGATCTTTTCCCAGGTTTATAGTTTGAGCTTCTGCCTGCTGCTACACCAGTGCACAAATCTGAAACAAATCAGCAGAAAAGCTATTTCCTCATATCTATTGCATGAGAAAATGGACTGATATATCTGTAATACTGCAGAATGTACCAGGAGGGCTGCCTAGCTAATGAACCAATGCAGCCAATGTCTGGCATGAAGCAGGGCACAAAATGCCGAAAGAGGTATACATCACCTCCTGGCAAGCTGGCATACAGTCTGTTATAAAGCTATCTATCATGCTGTCAAAGGAATAAAATCAGCACAGCTGAGGAGAGATCTCTGTCACTATGACAGAGATGTTTTCCTAGGGTGTAGCATCACCTAACTATTATTCACCTAGCTTAACTTCAATTTCTGATTCAGCACATATACATCATTGCTCCTCTCCTTTGTAAATTTTCTCCTTTCTCACATTTAAGAGTTGAAAATTGGGAAATATTTTATGTTTTCTAATTAACCACTCAAGTCAGACGCCAGTCTGTTAATGGAAAATTAGCTAGCAACGTTGAAAACCACCATCTAAGCAGAATCATGGACATTCCTTTCTGGCAAGCTGCTAAAATAGCTTAGAGTAGAACCAAGTTAAAGTTAACTTTTCCAGATAATAAATCTAATCTGTCCCATTGCTGACATGTTTCATATTTTCTTGACTTTACAAGAAATTCTGTAAAAATAATTTTCTTGAGGAGAATTATCTGAACAGAGATGTTATGACAGTTTTCATTTAATTTCAAGCTCTACAAACAATGAAAATTCATTAAACAGATGAGGTAGATTTGAAACATACATCTTAGTAATTCTAAAAACAACCATCATATCTATATTACAGCGAAACTGCAAGATTCAAAGTCCATTTGAACAAATGGAATTTCCAGCAATATGCAGGATGTAATCATAATAATGGATGCTGTGAAGACGAAGGAGCCTAGCGGTGCTTCAGGCATGTCTCAGATGACTGCAGTTTCTTGGGTTTGTGTGCTCACTGCAAAACATGCATGGGAATGTAACCAAGAACTACAGGGTATCAAAACACCATGTGCCCTAATTGGAGAGATGGGTTCTCCTTTTAAGCCTTATGAGATCCTCTTTAGAGGCATCTGCTGCTTTCTGCCATTTAGAGTTCGTGTTCCCAGTTAATAATTACTCTACCAAGATAGATACATTTTATTAAAGAATCAAAAACCATAAGTAAGTTAGTACAAATTCTACATGCAAGTCAGTAGATACTCCTGTATCTGCCAGTCTTCATTGTCTCTACCGTTTTATCAGGATGAAGAGTAGCTGTCATATTTACTAGCATTAAAAAAAAAAATAAAAAAAAAATAATAATTAAAAAAAAAGTCTTAAATTGCACATGCAATGAAGATGTACTTTTCAACTGCTAACATCAATCTTCAGTAGGTTAATAGAATCACAAATCTGGCCCAAATGTCCTTCCCTAACAACAAATCTTGAATGCTTTTTAAATGACTTTAAATATAAAGCAAGCAATTAAGTGGAAGTGTTCAAAAGATTGGGGTTTAACTATGAACTCTTAGTGTTGATACTGATATATTTGAGCATAAAACTAAATATTATCTTAACTGTTATTTGGAAACTAAAATACTTTAGAATTATTTAGCCTTTTAACATTAATCTGTTTGTCCTGACATATACTGCAGATAATCATTTAAGGTACAGCTAGTGTTAAGTGCTGTGTTAACATTTCAGTCGTTTTGACATTAATCGCATGGGTATCATCCTTTTAGAATGGCAAATTAGAAAAGATTAGCACTTACAGATGAGATTTAGATTACCGTACATTAAATTAATTAAATTACATTATAATTTCCTGTTAAAACTTTGAACATTTCATGCTAAATGAATATACATGAAATAAATTTGGGCCATCTCTGAGACAGCAGTGTGTACTGCATCTGGGGACAGAGCACTCCGTCTGCATAGCAGTGATGGCAAGATTTCTTCCTTGCATCCAGGTGCTGTGGGGAGGCTCCTGCACAGCAGTGCAGCTGGCACACCTCCTCATACAGTCCTACAACCAAGCACACCAAAAAGACTGTTATCTCTTTATTGTTAGGGAAGCTTAGACACCACTTAAGCTCAAGTGGAGTGGCCAATGCGGTCCAAAGCAAAGAAATTCCTAGTATGCTAGAGGGAGGGCTAGACTTCCTTTCATCTCTGAGGGATTCTGAGAAAAGGTGAAAGAAGGTCCTAACGTTCTTAGATAAGAACTTTCTTGTTACTCAGCTCTCAAACTGTGTGAACTGATGAAAAAAAATTTCCATCTCAGGTCAGCAAAGAGAATCCAGTCAGTACATCCTATAGGTATCCCAATGAAATTTGATCCAATTTGTCAATTCAGGGCTATGATATCAAACTAAACAACCCACTGTTATATAATGGTAACATTGTAATTATCCCTAGATTCCTTTTTCTAAGCTTTACCTAAGAACTTGCTTGGCCCTGTAGAATTCAAGTTCAATAAATGCCCACGTTAAAATAAATATGGATAAAGATGTCATAGAAAATCATACCATCTCAAATGACAGCCATGATGTCCAGCAATCTGAACCAGTGATGCAATTTATCCCATTGTGACCTTTAAGTATACGATCTTCTTGCATGAGACTGTAGCTCTGACTCAACATCATCTCCAACTACACTTTTGGCTTCAGCTGAACATCAGTATCACAGAGTGTATTCAACAACACTATCATTTTAGTGTGCATATATAAATAAACTGGTATTTAGACATAAACTGGCATCACAAGAAGACTACAGTCTTAGAACTGTACAAGGGAAAGAGGCAAAGAAGCAGGATCGAGGAAAAAAAATCAGTCTCTGGAATGGAAGTCTGATCAAAGCTGTGATTCAGCACTTAATACTTGCACTGGCAAGAAGTCAGTTTTATATCCCTCCCCAGTAGTTTTCTGAAAGCATTTAGGGTGTTGCTTATTTGTTACGTAAACAAAAAACTTATATCAAACATCAGCAGTGTTTCTGACCTCATAGTGATCGCTCTAACACTAGACTTTTTACACCTATTGCACCAAATCTAAGTGAGCTCTTGAAACTGTCAGTTTTAAAGACATAAGGACAGAGAAAAGAGTGCTGGTGGAAGTTAGAAGGCCGTAATGCTCTCTAGCAATACTGAAGGGTCTTAGAAAAGATTCAGACAAGCTTTTGAATCCACACATAAGTGGTTGTACTCAAAAGCAGTCACAAAAGCTAGCTGATGTTCAGTATGGCAGTACCTGAAGTTCTCCACTCCTTATTAGTATGATACTGCAAGAGACTAGAGCAACTATCTCTGAGTTTGTAGGAAAAATACTGTACTTCTTAGAAAAGTGAAACTTTTGAAGGATGTCACTGTCATCACACACATTTCTGAAAGAACAGAATTACTTTCATTTCTCTAAATTTGAGGAATGTTTGACTGACACTCACTTAGAAAGTCAGCCATGTAATTATGGCATACTGACTGATTCCGTTAGAAGAGATCAAATAGTGATTGGAATCATAGATATAAAGCTAATGGAATGACAGCTACAAGATAGAAACCTAAATCAGGAAAGCAGTAAGAACATGTCAAAAAAGATGCTAGAAAAAAAGCAAGATGCAGTTACTCTGGTTCAGCAGATTATCACAAGGATAAACCTGAAAAATGCAAAGACAAAATAAAGTAGGAAACTTCATAGAAAAGCTAGAAGCTGTAATGGAAAAAAAAAAGAAAAAAGTAGCTATAGAAACATGCATCGATTCAAACATCCAACAACTGCATTTAAATGCCTTAACTTAAAAACTGTGACATTTGCAATTTTATTTATTTATTTATTTATTTTTCCAGTTTAACAAGCACAGCGTTGTTCTGTATCACAAGAATAAGCTGAAGAGGATTTTTTGAGATAGAATCTTTAAAAACTGAAGGGAGGGACAGAAGCTCAAGTCACTAAGCACTGGGGGAATATTTCTGAATTATATATAGATACCTGAAGGAATATGAGACAAGAAAATGAAGGTATGAACTTCTGAGGGGAAAACACAAGACCCATCAAAAACACTTCAGAGGGGGAAAAATAGTTCATCTAGCAGAATAACAAGATCTTGAACTGAAAATCAGAAGTGGAAAATGAATGGGTAAAGTGGAGTGGAATGGTACAGTTCAGTTAGAAGGGGCCTTCAGAGATAATCTAATGCAACTGCCTGATCACTTCAGGACTAATGAAATTCATTTCATTAATTACAAGGTTACAAGTTGTAGATGCTAAGCAAATAAATATGCTAAGCATTTACCAGCTGGCTTAATTCAAAAGACAAAGGGAGAACCCGAAGCTGTGATACAAAATTGTTCAACAGTTACAGATGTCTAAAGCAGTTTAATGTTGCATCACTATTCACAGTTATTTGAGGTTGGATGCTTAGAGAACCTCAAATGTTGGTGTGAGTGTACATGTGTAAATTTGTAATATTAAAAAGGTGTAGTCCTAGTGCATGTTAAACTTATATTTACAGGACATTAAAGTCCAGAAGTTTTGTTTGGTAGTGGATCACAGTTCAGTGAAGAAGAGCCAGTACGTCCTACAAACAGTTTAAACTTCCTTTTTAGGAGACTGTACTTCTACTTTTAACATCACAGGTATGTGTTAGAACAGTTTGATGAACAGAAATTAAGTCAGTTAAGTGTTATTTGAAAGGATACAGAGGTTGAATGGGTTCAGCTCTGCTAACTTAAGGGCATCACCTTTACAGCACAACAAATTGCCATTGAAATTGTGTTTAGCAGGGGAAAGCAGATTCTCAATTTAGCAAACCTGCAGTAGACAGTAGAACAAATTGTAATTTGCAGCAAGAAAAACTGATAAAGACACAAAAGAGGCATGATATAACAGGGATCCTGCAGTATGAAATCAATTTATAAGCATTTTTACATAGGTATTTCATGAACTTTAAGAGATCATAGCTTTTAGAGATGTTACTGCACATTTCTCTGATGTACAGAAATCTGAAGATGAGATTTCTGTTACCAAGTCTTGGCAACAAGTAGATAAACTATTGAAATTTCCAGAGTTAGCCCTCCAAAAAACAATGATTCTTCAGATATACCAAAGAAAAAGAAGCTGCAAAGGAGCAGAAACAGGAATATTTCATAGCAGTTCAGCTGAATATGTGAATATGTGTGAATATGAATTAGTTAATATAGCCGTAGATGTGTCTGGCAAAAGGAATATGCGCTGACAGTTTTAGTAACTGAATCAGATCAGCTATATGTTTAATGTAAATGCTGAGTCTGAGCCCACTCTTAAGATACATGGATTGAACAACTCACAGGAAAAGAGATGAGCAACAGCCTCTGATCCCATGTGATTTTATGGCATCTTCCTTGGTACGCTTGTCTCACATCTTTCTCCTTTAATAATGTTATTCAACAATCTTATCAAAACTACTCCAGAGAAGTGTTTTCATTGCGTCTATGAGGTCTTGAGTTTTTTAGCTTGGTTATTTTCTTCTTCTTTTTTTTTTTTTTTTCTCCTAGAGATGTAACTTACTGTCTCAGCTGTCCTTTGACTTCTGCTGATTTTCAGTAGGCTACATGCCTGCTGCCTCCTCTAGGCAGGCAGTTCTGCTGAATTAGACTTTCTTACCTTTGTGTCGATGTCTTAGTTCCTTTTACTCTTGCTGCTGATTTTAAGCAAGCCCTGCCAAACTCCCCTCAAACTCTCACTTCAGCTTTAAAGAAGTGTAAGTTTTACAAAGAAATGTTATATAAATTTGCAGTAATTTTTGTTGTAAGCTGTATAAACTATGTAAATTATCTGGAGCCTGACAGCCTTTGGAAGTGGGCTCATGCGTTCTAATTGTCACAATATTTACTTGACCTAGGCCTAGATATGTGTGAAGAGCCTATGGGAAATGTAAACCTATTCGTAATTCATTTTCCAACACGTTCAAATTGAACCAAAATGAGAATATAATAACTGTGACAATAAATGTATAGTACTCCAGTATTCACTTCCAAAAATCGTTCATTCTGAGTAAGGTATTGCACATGTTATAGGTTCAGGTATTTACAGGCTTAAATGTTTAAGTGAACATTTATTGATCACTTAGTAATTGTTAACATTCATCTGAAAAAGCACTGATTTAGACAATAAAGGAGTTGCTAGCCCTGTGGAACAGAGATATTTTTCAGCATTATAGTGAATTTGTTAAAAGGACTGCAGATGAACTAAGAAAAGCAGAGACAAAGTTATGTACTACTGCATCTGTGTTTGTTACAGACATGTTAGAAACCATGATTAGGTTAATAACTATGGTAGATCTGTCTGAAATATGGGTATAAAGTTCAGTACTTTAGATTATCATGATTCAGGCAAACATTAAAATGTATATTTTAATTATGGTCACTCTACTACTGCATCAGGTGTGACTGGAAAGTTCAAAATCACAATGTGAGCCCAGATCCCATAGATGTGACATTACTTGAAGATTTGTGCCAATATAAGCAAGTTATTATACCTTTTCCTCCCTTTGCTTAGCTTGACATTACTAACTTCAGTTCAAGGCATAGGTCTTGAAACTTAGGGTTTTATTCTTGAATCTGAAATTTTTATGAAGGGTTTTTTTTAAGAGAAATATACCGGTGTCTGAATTTGTTACTCACCAGATGGGTGACTTTGCTCTTTCCCTTGTTGAACTTCATAAGTTCCTAATATCCTGCCAGCCCATCAATCTGTTGAGCTTCCTACGGATGGCTTCACAGCCCTCTGGTTTATGAACCACTCCTCTCTGTTGTACGTCATCAGTAGTTAATCAGATCATTAATGAAGATGTTGAACAGGATTGGATCCAATACCAAGCCCTAGGGTACACTGCTACTTACTGGCCTCTGTGAAGACTTTGTACTACTGATCACCATCTTCTGGGCCCAGCTTTTCAGTTACTTCTCAGTTAACCTTACTGTCTGGTTCTCACCTCACCGTGCTTCAACAGCTTCTCTGGGAGGATTTTAATGGAGACAGTGCCAAAAGCATTATTGAAGCTTAGGTAAACAATATCCATTCTTGTCCGCTTATCTAGCAAGCCAGTCATTTCACTGTAAAAATTATCAGTTTGGCCAAACTTGATTTCCTCTTGTCGAATCCATGCTGACTACTCCTGCTCACTTTCTTGCCCTTCTTGTACCTGAAAAGGGTTTCCAGGATTACTTGCTCAATCATCTTCTTGGAAATCAAGTTGTGGTTCACCAACCAAATGCTTCAGAATAGTATTGTTTTCCTCAGACAGCTCTTTCAGCGATTCTTCATTGCTGTTATGGGCCAATGATTCTCTAATTTCAACTTTTCTGCTCATGTTAGCTCACAACAGTTTGTTATATTTTAAAATATTCTTTGTCTCTTTCTGGCAATTTCTAATGCACAGATAGACAAAGCCTGTTTATACAGTGGAGCTAGCTAGGAAATTTCAGCATGAATACCCCATTTTGCACATAAATAAGACCATTCATGCTCCAGTAAAATTACTCACATGCATAAAATCTTTTCTCCAAATATTTTTGTGAACAGAGCCTGCATGAATTTTTGTGGGAGAGCTGAGCAAAGAAAGGTGTGTCCATTACTGAATCACTGAGAAGTTAGAATTGATAAAACATATACATGAAGAAATTTATACTTTTCGTACATGATTAAGGTACTAATCCTCTAAACCTAACCATTTTGCAACAAGGTCAGAACTTGATTTCTATGTATGAACTATCTCAATATCAGCAGAAATTTCTCTCTTATCTAAAGTTGGACTGATCTTTGGCAATTTTACCACCACTGAAACTTGTATATACAAAATTCACCTGCTAATTGTTAACAAATCCCTTTGTTCAGATTCTAGCTCTAGATCAGTAAGTGTGTTAACTTGATTAATTTGAAGAGATTCCACTGATGTCTCCATCCCTTTTTGTTATGCAGCTAGGTAATTCCTAGATAAATATTTTGAACAGAGATTCAAAGATGAAATCCTATTTTATATATCAAAAGATCATAGAATGGCTAGGATTGGCAGTGACCCCAAAGATCATCAAGCTCCAACATCCCTGTTGTAGGCAGGGTTGACAGCCACTAGATCAAGTACTAGGTGATGTTGCCCAGGGCCCCATCCAGCCTGGCCTTGAATGCCTCCAGGAATGGGGCATCCACAACCTCTTGGGGCAGTGTCTTACAGCATCTCACCACACACTCTGTGGAAAACCTCCCCCTGACATCCAATCTAAATCTTCCCTCCTTTAGTTTAAAACCATTCCCCTTTGGCGTATCTCTATCTACGCATTCATGTTTATAGTCTCCCTTTAAATATTGGAAGGCCATAATGTGCTCTCCCCGCAGCCTTCTCTTCTCCAGACTGAATAAGCCCAGCTTCTTCAGTCTGTCTATATAGATGACGTACTCCAGCTCTCTGACCATACTTTTTGGCCCTAAAAGTAAAGTGAATCTATGAAAAAGAGAAAAATCACACCTGCTAGAGCAAGTTCATAAATCACTCCATGATTTAAAATTACCTCAATTCTTCATGAAAATTTCAAAAAAGGGAGAATAGGAGGCGAGACCATTAAGAATACAGCTTCCCAAGTGATGTGGAAAAGCTGCAAGTTAAGACGAGACATTTCAGGATTTCATCATGCACTGAATTACAGAATGTTGAAGATATCACACAAAGATGAATGATCAGATTTTACTCTGTGATGATCAGGAGCCTGAAAGAAACATTGCTTGAAACAAATGTAATTGGCTTAAGCTTATAAGGCATTCTAAATATGATTCTCTCATCTATCAAGTAAATATTATAGGCATCAGAGCACTAAGCAATAGGCTAGTCTGAGTCCCTAGTCATCTTTCCTCAGTTCACAAATCCTGGTCCACTCAAGTGTGATACATAAATATATATGAAAGTTCTTGGGCTTTGATGACTAGACATTTTACAGAGCACACAAAAACTATAGCATGCTTTCCAAGAAAATTCACATCTGATTCTCATGCATAGGAACCTCACCTCCATGTTCCTTCATTTATTTGGAGAAGTTACAATCTTGGAGAGAGAAGAGATGCAAGATTACACCAGATAGCAGCTCATATTTTTTTCCCTACATCATAGTATTACTACAACCTCTGTAATTATCTGGTAGCTATTACCAATCCTTAAGTCAGAAACATTCTGTAGTTTGAATATTAAGGAGAAATGCAGTCTGTTTTTCTCTTTTGAGGAGCTTCCCACATTACCAGCACAGTGAAACTTGCACCATTTTCTTGGGGCATCAGCTTCAGTAATCCTGATTTCTAACCTTCTGATGAAGACTGATGTACAGCACAGGTCCTTGCACTACATCAATCCCTCAGTCTTGGAACAGATTTACAGAAGCCTTGGTGTGATAAAGTGTTGTCCTCAGAGCCAGTTTGGCAGCAGAGAGTGTCATGTGCCCCACACAGCTATTCTGAAAAAAGCTGGCAGTTACATTTGAACATACGTGCTCCTTAGTTTGCATGCAAAATTACTCAACTTTGTTTTACTTTAAATGAACAGGAATCCCTTAGCTGACTAGTCCTCACTGGAGTTAAGAAAGAACATTTTATTACTGGAATTCACAGAGATGTAGGTTGGGAGCACCTTCTAACTCTTGGTCTAATGGAGAAACATTGGTTAGTGGTTACAGAATTGATTGAGTTTATAAGGAAAATTAATTGGCCATGAAAGAGAAGAAAGGAAAACTGTACACTTTAGTTAACTATCAAATAAAACAGGCTGACAGTTCCTTCCATATGAAGCAAAACACTTTAATGAAGTTTTCAGTGCTAAAGTGTGGCAGATGATTCAGAAAACCACAAACAACATATTTAATGATACCAGCTGGGAGAGGCTCTTCTAAGACTTTTGGCCCTCTTTTATATTATTTTTCTTCAACTGCAAGTGGAACTGTTAAGTATTATAATGTGTTGGAAATTCCTTAGGATATACTGTGGTACACTGCCTATTTGCTGTGCTGCAGACAAAAATATTCTGATATCTTGGCAGTGGTCTGAATGATGTGCCAGACAATACTATTGTAATTCCAACTAATGCCTCTAAAGTCACTAAGGTTAAAGTAGGCTGATTTGTTCAACAACAGAACATCTGGTCCTAGGTTTCTGAAGCCATAACAATAGAATATGCTGATTTTGTGTAAGTGATGAAAGTGGGGGAAAAAAATCAAATCTATGTTGAAGGTTATTTTTTTTTACTTTCTTTTTTCTGCCTGTTTCATGCTGAAAATAGGATAAACAAATGTTTTAATGCCTGCCTACAGCTCTGGAATGCTGCATTCAGTACCTCAGTGATTATTTTTTCCAGTATCTGTTCCTATGTAAAAATGGAAATATTACTCAAAAGGGTAGTTATTACTAGTAAGAAGGATAAATGCTTTCCATCTTCAATAATTAAATCATTTATTTAGGTGCTTAAAAACTCAATGAAATGTTCAGCTCTGGTGGCCAATGACCATCACATGTGAAAACACTCTAAAACCACTCTGGCAGATGGGTAGGTGTAGAAATTTATCTGCCCTTTGCCCAACTGTATTTGTTCACTAGAATAAGTAACCTAGATCTTAGATCCAACAGGGAACAGAAAAACATTCTAATTAGCATATGAGTCTAGACAGTTGCAATCATTTTATTGTATTTAACTGGTATTGTGCTGTTATACAGATGGTTTTTATATGTTTCCTTTTTATATTCCCTCATTACAAACTTCTAAGATGAATGTAAATATGATAGACTTATTTTTCATGCTAATGAACTCAAACCATTGAGAAACATCTGACTTGTTGCCAAGTTCATATCAAACTCAGTATTGCTTAGTATTATTTTATTGCACTTGGCAAACTTTTTTGTGTTTTAACAACACAGGGAATGCCCACTATATGTACAGTGCCTTGGTGGGTCTAGATTTTGACCACACTTTAGCAAACGTGGGACAATTGATCAGCAATACTATTACTACCACTTGATTGTTTTAGCCCTTGTATGGGTACAGAACTCTGCCCAGTTTCTCAAATGGCCCAACAAATGGCCTGATGTGAAGGTAAACTTTGCATTCATGCTTAATGCTATTAATAGCTGTATGGGGGTCAGGATGGGGGGGTGGGGGGGGAAGATTTTACTAACAAATTTTTGCAAAATCTCAGAATGGTTGAGGTTGGAAGGGACGTCTGGAGGCCTTCTTGTCCAGCCCCCTGCCACTCAGAGGAAATTGTCCAGGAACATGTCCTGTCAGCTTTTGAAAATCTCTATTGAGGGACACTCCATAACCTTTCCACACCCACTTTTTAAAATCTGAAAATCAGTGATTAGGACTACTTGCATATGTTAAAGCAAAAAATCCTACCACAGATTGGTTTCTCACTTATTCATTCAATTCACTCTATATCCATAATATCTAACCTCAATGTCTATTGAAAATGTGACCTATTAAAATGCATACTGTATTTAAATCTTTGCAATGAAGACAAAGAACCAATGGAGAGAAGATATTCCCTTAACATGTACGCATGAGTTGATAAAGTGAATTTACAAGATGCAAAGTGGTTCCTCATATTTTTTTTCAGTATTTGTCATGAATACTGGACTCATAGCCTTCAGTACTATTCATCCTTCCCATTGCCTAAAGTCTTATTTTTAACTATGGAGTAATTGGTGTAAAGTTTTTGTTGCTATGAAAATCTGGGAGGAAGAAAAGCAAAAGTCAGTGCAGCTTCATATAAAATCAACAAACTCAAAGGTCATAAAACCTACAAAATCAGTGCTTTCTTATGTTATGAGGGTCATCTTTAGGTCACAGTTCTATCCAGTGCTCAGGTGTACAACTACATCTAGAGGCTCACTTTTCATTACTTTGTCAGGGGCACAAATACTGAACCTGTCAAACTGTAGCAGTGTGAGCTGTGCTGCACCAAATACAAGAAGAGTAGATTTGCAATCATAAACTGATTTTACTGCAAACTCAGTACATTGCCAACTGCATCAAAATATTGTCCAAGACATCAGATTGAGCAATATTCATGGTGAGGAGCGAAATTTTTTCAGAGTGTTTCAAACACTCAGGGTTCAGCGGTGCTTGCTCCTATTAAGACCAATGTCTAAATTCCCATCTGCTTCAAAGACGATTGGAGCTATGATTCATTAATCAGAATAAAGGAGCTTAATCATATTTGAAAATCAAAAGGTAGCTCCCTGTTCCTCAGTTATAAGCAGGTCAATTTGTTTTAGTTTGGTTTTGTTTTTAAAAGAAAGATTTCTCATTTGGAAGCTATCCAGCTATTTACACATTTATATTAATTAATTAATTAATATTATTTATTAAGCAGTTGCTAAAAACACAAGTACAGAGAACAATGACAGAGGGGTCTGCTACAATAATAAATTATACCACATTACTCATTTAAAAAGTGGCTGCTAATTAGTGTGTATAAATACATTTTGTTGCCCATGGCAAAAGGTCATTTTGAAAACTGTTCCCCTTTCTCTACTTGGAAGTGAGGTCTTCAGCACTCCATCCCAAATTACAGTAAAGGCACTAAAAGGTCAGTCTGTATGGCCTAGGAAAAGTGAAAAGAGCTTAGAAAAATAGATTTAAATATTTTTGTCATCTTTCTCATTTATCTCTGCCCACGTTAGACCTTCCTGGATGTGAAACAGTTTAATACACCTCTCTGTTTTTATCAGATTCTTGAAAGTCAGACATTCTGCCCATATTTAAGATTCTGTGTATCAGTCTTTTCCTTCTCCAGACCTAATGTACTACTGAATAAACTGTATAGTTCTCTGATGCTTAACAAAAGAATTATTCTGACACTATAATCAAGGCAAGAAAAAATACCTCTGCAGAGTTACAAAGATAATATCCAGGAATTTGCTAGCTCAGACTTGCAATTCATTTAGTTTTGTGGCAGATTATTGCATATAACATCACACATAACAGAAGTAGCTCAGAGAGGCAGCAGTTCATTATCAAGGGGACACAGATGGAGGCCAGAAACTCTGCCAAGAACAGTGTATGTGCTGCTCAGTAGTGGTGATGAAATGCTGCACAGCACAGCCCCCAGCAGCCGCTGGAGAAACTTCCCCAGCACACTTGAGACCTTGACCCCCAGTGTGGGTGTAGCTCTTCAGGTATGTGGCAGCAGGGATGCCTGGGTTCTCTTGCCAATGCTGGGAAAATGGTAGATGGGCTCCTTGCCAGTGGGAGTTGAGTGATGGTGGAGGATCTGTCTTAATAAGTAAAGGAGCAGCGACAGGAGTTCAGCATCAGAAATTGTGAAGAAGTGTCCTTGTCTGCTGCCTTACCCTGTTCAAGGTTTGATGTTTGCTGGGGGTATCTTTATTAATGACTGAGCATATCTGAAATTATTTTGAGCAGAAATTTAGTATAGGTGATTGTCAAAGTTGCCTACCAACCCCAAGTCTCATTAAGATTCTGTGCAATAGTAGCAATGGTGATACGTGCATGCTGACAAAATGCACTGTACAAACAAATCTGGACCCTGAAAAACAGATTTACATTGGTAAATCTATAGGTGAATATAATATATCTGAACATAAATACAGTGAGAAATTGTGACATGGATGATAGTGGTAATCTGTTTAAATTACTCTTAGAGGCAGCAGAGAAGGGCAAGATGAATAAACAGCTACAGCTTGTCATTGAACCAGAGGCAATCAGCAGCTTGAGTTTATCAGGTGTCATGACAGCAATAAAAATTAAAGGATATAACAAGGTATATTTTTTCATGCATTTTCCTTTGTATAAGCTGTGCTATGTAGAAGAGACGCTTACTTCCCCCAAAAAGAGATACTGATTTCTCCCTTTGTCCTTCAGCATGCCTCTATTTTATGAATTTTTCTGTTACTGTGTCACCAGTGCCAAGGCTTTCCTTATGTTCCTTATTACTATGCACAGTTTCAGAAAGATGCAAGAAAACTGAGTGGTTTGTTTGCTTGTTCTTGTTAGGAAATATACGTTTATGTAGGTTTTAGTTTTATAATAAAAGGTAAACCAAAATGGCTTTTTCCTTCCCTTTTTTCTAACTATACTATATAGTAATTACTGTAGTTTCTCCCTATTCTCTTTTTCAGTATCTTTTATCTTTCCAATTTGTATCCATATATTTCTATATATTCCATATATATTCCTATATATATATATATATATATTCCTATATATATCTCCCCACATCTGGTGCGGGATGTAAAGGTTGGAGGCCACCTGGGACAAAGTGATCATGAGATGATAGATTTCTCTATCCTTGTTGAACCACAGAGGGCAGTCGGCAGAACTGCCACCTTGGACTTCCAGAGGGTGGACTTCAACCTCTTTAGGACCAAGGTTGAGAGGGTCCCTTGGGAGGTAACTTTGGAAAGCATGGGAGCTCAGGAAGGCTGGGAATACTTCAAGGAAACTGTTTTAAAAGTGCAGGAGCTGGCCATCCCAAAGACACAAAAGATGAGCCGACAGGCAAGGAGGCCAGGCTGGCTGAACAGAGACCTTTGGCTGGATCTCAAGAACAAAAGGAAAGTTTATGGTCTCTGTAAGAGTGGCCAAGCTACTTATGAGGATTACAGGTACGTAGTGAAGCTGTGCAGGGAGAAAATGAGAAAACCAAAAGCACAGCTAGAACTGAGCTTGGCCACTAAGGTAAAGGAGAACAATAAATATTTTTATAAACACATCAACAGCAAGAGGAAGGCTAGGGAGAATCTCCATCCCTTGTTGGATGCCGAGGGCAACTTGGTCACCAAGGATCAGAATAAGGCTGAGGTACTTAATGCCTTCTTTGCCTCGGTCTTTAATAGTAAGACTTACTACTCCCTGGGAACATAGCCCCCTGTGCTGGTAGATGGGGATGGGGAACAGAACAGGCCCTGCATGACCCACGATGAGATGGTTTTGGACCTGCTCCAAAAGCTGGATGCTCACAAGTCAATGGTGCTGGATGGGTTGCACCCTGGAGTGCTGAGGGAGCTGGTGGATGTGGTTGCCAAGCCACTCTCCATCATTCTTCAACAGTCCTGGCTAATAGGAAATGTCCCAGCAGACTGAAGACTGGCAAATGTGACGCCCATGTTCAGAAAGGGCTAGAAAGATGATCCTGGTAGCTACAGACCTATCAGTCTCACCTCGGTGCCAGGAAACATCATGGAAAAGATAATCTCAGGAGCCATCATGGACCAAGTAAAGGTCAACCGGGGGATCAGGCCCAGTCAGCATGGGTTTATGAATGGTAGATCCTGTCTGACTAACCTGATTTCATTCTATGACAAGGTGACCCACTTAGTGGATGAGGGTAGGGTAGTCGATGTAGTCTACCTGGACTTCAGTAAGGCCTTTGACACTGTCCCCCATAACATTCTCATGGAGAAGCTGACTGCCCATGGTATGGATGGGCGTACGCTCTGCTGGGTGAAGCTCTGGCTGTATGGCAGGGCCCAAAGAGTTGTGGTCAATGGAATCCAGTTGGCAGCCAGTCACGAGCTCAGTGCTGGGATAGCTTCTGTTTAACATCTTCATTGATGATCTTGATGAGGGGATTACCCTCAGTAAATTTGCAGACAACACCAAGATGGGAGGGAGTGTTGATCCACCAGAGGGGAGAAGGGCACTACAGAGGGACCTGGATAGACTGGATCGATGGGCCAAGTGTCAAGTCCTGCATTTTGGTCACAACAAACCTAGGCAACCCTACAGGCCTGGGGAGGAGTGGCTGGAAACCTGCCTCATGGAAATGGACCTTGGTGTGCTGATGGACAGTCGACTGAATATGATCCAGCAGTGTGCCCTAGAAGCCAAGAAGGCCAATGGCATCCTGGCTTGTGTCAGGAATGGGGTGGTGAGCAGGGCTAGGGAAGTCATCCTGCCCCTGTACTCGGCATTGGTGAGGCCTCACCTCGAGTACTGTGTTCAGTTTTGGGCACCTCAGTACAAAAAGGATATGGAGGTACTGGAGCAGGCCCAGAGAAGGGCAACGAGGCTTGTGAAGGCTTGGAAAATCAGCCGTATGAGGAGAGACTGAGGGAGCTGCGGCTGTTTAGTCTGGGGAAAAGGAGGCTGAGAAGGAGACCTTATTGCTCTCTTCCAGTATCTGAAAGGAGCTTACAGTGAGAGCGAGGCAAGTCTCTTCTCACTGGTGATGGGTGACAGGACGAGGGGAAATGGCCTCAAGTTGTGCCAGGGGAGGTTTAGGTTGGATATCAGGAAATACTTCTTTACAGAAAGGGTTGTTAAGCGCTGGAGTAGGCTCCTCAGGGAGGTGGTTGAGTCACCATCCCTGAATGTGTTCAAAAACTGTTTGGAGGTGGTGCTCAGGGACATGATTTAGAGGAGGGTTGTTACAGTTAGGGTACTATGGTTAGGCTGTGGTTGGACTTGATGATCTTTGAGGTCTTTTCCAACCTGAATAATTCTATGATTCTATGATTCTACAGTATTTCATCATACAGCACTGTATGGTTTGCCATACTCTTTTCAGAGACAGAATAATCAAACCCAATAACAGTACTCAAGACAAATGCATAACATTTGTTAGAGTTGTGCCTCATTTCTTAGGAACAAATGTAGGATATGGTTTTGGGATCACTAATACACGTTTCAATATTTAATGATCTGTACAGCTGGGATTTTTTTGCACATTGATGCAGTTTGTGTTAAAGTCAGAAAATTGTCTGGGATAAGTGACTGTAAGTTTGCCACTGGCTTTAGAGTCATATCACACTCATTCAGCTCGCAGTGTACAAGCACTGCTAATTTACCTTGGAAACTTGAAACCTCTGTGAGGTGACAGTTGTTCTCCTTTTGTCCTTCAATTCTATTCCCTATGAATTTTCAGCTGTCATGCAAGCAATCCCAGAGCTTAAACTCTTAAACTCTTAAACTCTTAAACTCTTCAGAGCTGCAAAAACTCTCATAGAGCCACATAGTGCACCTCCATGCCCTTCCTACAGATTCTTGGGTTTTGCTGCTTTCACATCCTCTGTTTAAATAGGTAAACACAGAGAATTACGTTTAAGGTGTGCATATGAGCACTCATACATTGGCTGAATTTTCAAATCTAAGATGTACACAAGTATTTTCTACCCCATCGCTAATGGGCAAAGCCACAGTGCTGAAGAATATGCAAAGAAATCAATGCTTTCACTTTTCAACAGTCTAAGAAACCAATGCGTAGTAGTGAGTGCTTTCAGCAATAAGTGGATGGTTAATGGGAAGATATGAACAGAGAAAGAAAATGTTGCCAGAATAAGAAACCAATTAAGTAATGTCCATATGGATTACATTGTGAGCACAGCAGCATGCAGAACAGAGGGACTGAGTACCATATGGAGTGTAGATGGTGATCCCATCTGGGTATTTTCTTTACTAAGGAGACCCACTATTTTATTATGCTCATTCTTACTTTGAATTGCACACATATTAAAAATGTTTGAATTATTTTTATTTTACTGTGATTCATTTATGGGTACACACTTCAGTAGGAAGCATGCAGCTTTTAGTTATAAAGAATAAATCTCTGCTACTGAGACTCGGTAATGTAAGGTCAGATTGAAAGTTTTCTGGCAGTTGGTAGCAAGAGACAGCAAAAAAAAAAAAAAACTTGTAATACCATAGGAGCAGAGATGGAAGAAAATTATAAGGCTGCAGTTATGTCCCTACTTCTTTTTACACTCCAGGGGGAAGTTAATATGCATTTTTTTCTCAACTTGTTACTATTTTTTAGTCTATTACTTTTCTTGTTTCACTATATCAGCTTTGTTTGCTGGAGTTAATTCTCCATTCAGCCGTATAATAAGGGGAAGGGAAGAGGAAGGAAAGATGATTCAGTAATCAAATGCTCTGCAATGTCTCTCTTAGGTGTCCTGCCCGGAGGAACAATGAATCCCCTTGTACCAGACTGCACAGGGTAAGTCACAACTTTTGTGGAATCCTATATCTCAAAAATCTGTTATGTACTTTTTGTACACAGAGGGCATTTTTTGCAAGACCATTTGACTTTACACTGCAGCAGAACTGTAATCAATTACATGTCCTAGGTTTAAAATCAGCATATCATGCTCTGAAGCACTTATCTAATCATGCTTGGAGTCTTATGTAATGCTTTTCTTACTTGTGGAGCTGCATGCTTCTTAATGATAAATAAATTTGTTGTCCCTAGATAGTTCATTAACATAGGGTCTGAAAAGCACGCATTTACTATTTATTTCAGTGCAGATTGCATACAGCCTCTTTGAGAGCATGCAATAATGTTACCATATAATAATTCTTCTTCACATGTCCTACCCACCATGAAAAAGAAGACAGAGCAATGACACAAAATGGCAAAGATCACACTTATTTCCTCCTACTGTTTTCCTCCTACTGCAGGAAGTCCTACTTCTTTATCCTATTGGCTCACCTTCAAGCATTTAGTTAGTGATTGCTCTGGGACTCAAAGACCAAGAGATAAAATGAGTTTTGCGGAGTTTTCACTAGTGGTACTTACATCAGGGATAGAGACAGTATGCTGGATTAAACATTCAGAATATACCATGGAATATACCAGGTTGAATCCAGAATATACCAGGACCTTTCTTCATTTTCTAGAGTCAGTCTGGTTTCTGTGCTTATGGAACAAAATATATGCAAAACAGTTTGCTACTTAAAAACAAAATTACCAAAGGAAATTGTAATACCCAGCTATCAGATGCAGTCTGAATTTTGTGTTACTGAATTTCAGTTTTTGACTGCTCAAGAGCAACCAGAATCTTCCGTCTCACACTCATTGTTTCAGTGTGCTTGATAAATTGGACTGGGCATTAATAAGAAACTGGAACTGTGGAATGTGGCACCAAGATAACTTCAAATATAGTAGAGGCAAGTTGTGGGCATGTTTGCAGGCACATTTTAGAAAGAGAAAATATCTAAGTTCAGCAGGACAGGAATTGCAGCAGCATTTCTTTGTATAAATATAGCTGCAAGAGTAGTAATCTGACTGCAAGTCTGACACATTCTGAGTTTCACTTCACACTAAATAAAAAAATACATTTCTTCTCCATCAAAGAAGCAACAAGTTTCTAAACAGAAAATAAATTTGTATTGGAACAGGATCATGGACACTATTCATTTGCGTAGGTTTTCTGAGAAGGAAAGAACAATTTAGGAGGTGCAAAGGATGTGATTTTTATTACTTTACAAGGGTGACTGGAATACCACAGTAAAACATGTATAAATATATGAAACATCAGCCATTCTTAAAACATGGAAAGAAAATTATTTCCTACATCTGTTACTATAGAGACTGATTTTGCAAACACTTGGTATTCCCAATTTTAAGGTTTGCAGCAGGCTCCCTTGGGCCAGGATTTCTCTGTCATCTGTGCCTTCAAGAAGGGACCTACCTAGGTTGTGTTTTTTCCTTTATCAGGGCAGTATGATGTAGGCCAGAGGCTTACAGACTAGTCTGAACCCTTTGAAGTACCTGGAAGTAAACTCCAAGAGGATTTACATTAAAAACTAAGCATATCTTCCATATTACCATAAAAAAAAAACCCAAGTGATACAGAGTACATTTATATGGCACTGTATTTGTACTTCCAGTTGAAATTGTTGAGTTTTATATTTTCCTATAATTTTCATTTCAAATACAATAATCAGTAATTTCTCATGTAAAATCTCCGTCCAGAAGGTCTCTTCTCATTTTATTAGAATTTTTTTAGCCATCTGAAATGTCACACGGATCTGTCTTTTTGTGGGGGGGGGGGGGGGGGGGGGGGAGGGAGAAAAAAAAAGAAAGAAAAAAATTACATATAAAACTTTTTTTACTTATGGTTTTCCAAGGAAAACTAGAAAAAGTAGTTTCCATGCATCGGTATAGTACCCCTCTGAAAGTATCAATTACTTTCACATCGTTCTGTGTGTTGCCTTTCTACAACTTCAGTCTAGTATTTTATGAGCACTATTGATAGTTCTGTTTAGTCCACAGTCCCTGAGTCTGGCAGCCCTGGGGCTTTTTTTGTTGTTTGTTTCTCCCTTTTAGTTTTTAAAAACTACTGAGCAAAACAAACAACTAGAAAAAACAAAAAAGCTCACTCTTTAGCAAGTATAATTAAACAAGGAATCAATTGGAGCATTTTTAGATCAAATAGATGGAAATGAAAAAACATGCCTACAAAGAAACCACATCGCTACCTAGAGAGCCATAAGAGGAGAATGTAAAAAATGTAAAACCTCCTTACTGGATAGGAACAAAGTTTCCTAACATAATCTGAAGAGTAGAAATGATTTAACTAAAATAAAAGCATTTTAATTCTGGAAAAGGATATGATTTAATAATTTACTTCAAAGTCAGTATGGAGGGAATTTCTGCTGGCCAAGCTCTGTATATATTGTTTCTCAGATTCACCTGTCTCAGAGACAGATAATTTTCTGTCCACTTAGATATTTATAGGAGTTTCTTTATTCATCACAGCTGAGTATAAAATATACGCTTAAAATATGACTACCAGATATACCACTCTTGATTTTGCCAGTGTTGCAGTCAGGTGGAAATTTGCCTTTTTTCTCCTACTCACTTTTACCATGTAAGACAGTTAGCTAAAGGAAGCAACAGTTTTGCATTAGTTTTCTTTTATTTACTTACCGTTGCAGTTCCTAGAGCTTTAGAATCTTTCCTCATAACTGAAATCATAAGTGGTCTTCATTCTTAAATCCTTTGCTATGCTTATGCATGCTTTTAACATGTCCACATGAATCAACTTCATATTATACGTCCTATTTTCAAATTATTATTTAAAAAAAATAACTATTTACAGGTTTTCCGGAATTTTCCTGACAGCAGTTCTCTTAAAAAACAAAACAAAGCAAAACAAAAAACTATTTCTTTAAGGAGTGCTAAGATGCCCAAGTTCACTTCAGAGATTTAGGAAGCCAAGCAATTTTCTGAGGAGAACACTTGGAAGATCTGTAGAATAGTCAAATGACTGGATATCTGCTGAGCAGATGGTGTAGGAGTCATCTGTGCACTACCAGAACAAAGAATATAAAAGTTTTCAAACATCCACTTCCCACCCTCTCCTCAAGGCCTAGAATCTTTCTTTTCCTTTCTTGAAACAGCCAAGAATCTGATCTCTGATATTCAACTCTTCTGCACTTTTGAAAACTGTCTGTCTACTTTTTGTGTGCTGTTCTATATTTTCTAAATTAATATTATATATTTTGGTTAGCGCAGATCTCATTTATCTATCTCCATGCCTGACTGGGTGCACTTACTGTCAGAGCCAAGCAAAAAATGCAAGATTCTAACACAAATCTGATACTACCTCCTACAACAAGCCTTAGCATGAAGATATTAAGGCCTGTCACCCGTTCATTCTAATTTTATAAAAATCTTTTGGAATTTCTTCTCAAGGAATAGATTCTACTCAGAAGATTAAATATCAAGAACAGCTATTAATCGCACTTTGATCAAGCAACAGAGAGATAAAAGGTGATTAATATGAAAAATTCTTTAGATGGACACAGCTCCAAGACTGCACTCATTTTCCCTAAAGTGGCAGTAATAAACAGTGATCTTCTGCAGCTTTGTTGCATTATCAAATTATTATTTACTGTTTAACAAAGTATTAGTTAAATAAGTATCCTACAACAAAGGTGATTAATTTAAAATATCTATGTAATGCTTTGAACACACAGCAGTCTTTTTCTTCCTAGACAAAACACAACATCCACTCTTTTCTATCTGCACTGCACTCTCTGCCACTTCATCACACTGGGTAATTTGTGAGGTCAAAAACATATAAAGAAAATGTAACTTGATTGTATTGGCTACCCTTCATCACCCATCCTCCAAAATAAGACTGGATTATCCCATCTAAGGCCAAAAAAGCATAACCTTAACCCAAAGTTACAGACTTTCATTTCTATGAGTTCAGAAAAAGCAGTACATCTGAAGCAGTTATTCCAGTTTCCAGTGCAGTCATGAATAAATAAATAGATAAATGAATAACAAATAAGAATAACATCAAAATAAAAATGCTTTTACTGTGCAACTTTACAAAACAAAACAAAACAAAACCCAAGAAGGCTAAAAATACACTTCTTCTTTTTTTTTTTTTTTCCCCTAGACTTTTCTTCCTCTCTTCCTTGTATTCCTTACAATGAAAGTGTTCCAGCTGTGGTAAATACTGCTCAGGCATGGATTGGTGGTACATTTTACACTTTGATATTCATAAGTATGTATTTCATTTTAAAAGTAAGACTTTCATTGCAGTTTTATTGGTAGTTAGTGACATTATATATTTGGATTGCTTTCCCAGTTTTCACTTTTGTTTATAACTAGTTTATGTTCCTTTTTACTTATGTATTCCTCCCCCCCCCCCCCCCCAAATTGTTTTTACATCCTCCTACTTACATACTACAAATTACCAGTCCAGCTCCTTCACTTATTTTCTTCTGATAAAACTGCAAATCAAATTTTATATTTTTACTTGAATAATTCCACATTTCTTCAAAGAACATCAAAGCACTCTTTGATCAAATGTGAAATGATCAAAGACTAAGCCTGTTAAAAAAAAAAAAAAAGAAAAGAAAACACAAAATGGAAATTCTATTGCTTTTCTTCACTTTTATCTTAGCCCTTTGCTTTGATTATGTCTTTTATTGTATGAAGAAAGCTGATGCTAGAATAACGTAAAACAGAAATTGAGGGCCAATACGAGTATTACTGAAGTGCTTGGCCATTTGCTGGTTATTGTTTTTAGGTCAACTCTAGCTTGTTTTAACAGGAGTTATGCATCACTGAGAACTACATCTTCATGTACAGACTTAGGTTTCCACCTCGGGTTAAACTGGACTTTCAATTCAAAAGGGATCTACTAGTAGGAAAGTAATGCCAATTCTATGTTCCTGATTAACACAGTAATGTAGTGGAGTCCTGAATATTCTGAGAGTCTGATGCAGTCATTCTGTATTAACAACCCAGCCTGTAGATCCAGTCTATACAATTTCTGTTTATGTCTAACTCTATGTTTGCAATATGATCACTTGCATTGAAGCTAAGGTCACTTGAGATGTTAATTTATATAGAGATAGCTTGAGTTATTACCACATTAGAGATAGGCGAAAAAATCTGGTGAATAATAAGAATTAAAAATAATTATTAAGAAATTAACTAATAACCTGTAGGTACTCATCAGCATTTGAGCCCATATTTTTTCTAAATTTAATTGAAATGAAAGTTGTCATCATTTGGGCTGGACAAAGTGTCTATAAGAGATGCTCTGAATGTAATGCCTCCTATTTTATTATGTTGGCCCGCAGCATCAGAGACAGGTGTTAGTGGAACAGCAATAAAGCCTGAACCTTCCCACCAATATTACATGTGTGAGTGGAACAGCAGTAAAGCCTGAACCTTCCCACCAATATTACATGTGTTAGCGGAACAGCAGTAAAGCCTGAACCAATATTACATTTTGATGCTGTGTGACAGATGGGAACAGACGGACAATCTGACAAAGTGATATCTGACGTGGACGTGTGTATGAAACAAAGGTGTGTCATTGAATTCCTCCATGCAGAAAACATGGCACACATGGATGTTCAAGCTTGCTGAACATTTATGGGGACCAAACAGTAGATGTGAGCACAGTGAAGGGAGGGTGGTGCATTTCAGCAGTGGTGACAGCAGCATAAAAGACAAGCCACATTCCAGATGGCCATACAGAGTCATCACACACAAAAAAAAGCATCTTTATCAGCTTATCCAAGCAAATTGATAATGGTGGTGACTATATTGAAAAATAATGTTTTGTGGCTGAGAATTTGCTCTCAGACAGTGTTATTGTGCTCTTTGTATCTGTTGTAGTTTCTAGGGAAATAAATACAGTGTGTTACTTTTGGAGCCACCTGCATATTTATTACAAGCATTATTTTACAAAGAAATTAAAGCAATCATATTAGTATCATAATATCAGCACATTTTTCATGCGTAGAAGTTGTCTTTCATCTTGACTTATTATATTTTAGGTGCTTATCAAAGATTACTATGTTTTTATTAATTCAACCACAGGTACATTAATTGAAGATGATTATATTTTAGGAATATGTTTCCAAACAAAGTGTTCAGGCAGGCTCACTCATCTCCTGAAAATGACTTGAGAAGGATAAAATAGTTATTTTGTAAATTTTCGGGATATTCACGAAATCCAAATTTTTTGAACAATTGTTACCTAAGCAGTCAAGAAGTTCAGGCTGGATAGGTAGTCAAATAAATAAATAAACAGCAGACAAAGGCTGAAATTCACACTCTCTATTAGTCCCAGCAGAGGACTACTATTGTCTTACTTCTTACCAACCTTGTCTTCTTGCATTTTTAGCACCATTTGTCTCTGAATCTCACATCTCATTCCGTCTACATTTCTTTGACACTATGCACAACAGAACTGAATTAATCTTTTACTAAGACATATAAAGATGAGAATCAGTGAAGAAAAAAATAGGTAAGTTTACAAATGTACTGTTGGAGATAGACATTCCCAGAATCTAGGTTTGATTTCTCAGAGATGAAATGCAAATTGAAAGATGACTTTATCTTTCAATGTGAATATATTCACACAAAGGAGGTGACTGGCAATTAATCTAGCAACGGAAATATGGCAATGAGAGTATTTATGACTGAAGGCTTAAATCAGTGAAACTCGAACTGGAAATAAAACACAAATTATTAACTATGTTTTGTGTGCTTCACTACTGTTATTTATTTTCAATTACATTTCTTATCATCCAGTTCTTAATATCTTTACAGTTACCCCATAACTGCTTTTTAAGTAAATGTTCTCAGTATAGTGAAATCAGTTATTGGCAAAATACAGGAATTAGTGGCTGAAATGTAAAAATGTGTAATATACAAAGTCAAACACATACACTCGTGGATTGAAAAAGACTGGGGAAGTGTACATTTGGTAACAAGTAGAAAAGAGTTTGAAGAAATCACAGGGAATACTGAGAATGCTGAACCTTGTCATGTTTTTCATCAGCCTTGATTAAAACAATAAATTTCAAGCATGTAGTTGCCTAAAACTTTTTAATAATAACAAAAGATGTTTTAAGGTATCAGCCTGAAAAAGAGAAGGAAAAGTTTACAGAGTATTTTCTGTGATAAAAGGAAATAAATAAATGCAGCATGTTTGTGCTTAGTTCTGAGAAAACCAGGACATGTATATTCCAGCAAGATTTTGTAAACATTCTGCAGGAGTACATATCATATACAATACCATTAAAAAATACTCTCTTAAAATGCCAAGAAATGGAGGCTGATTTAACTGCTAGATGGTAGTTGCAAAACTAGTTGAATAACCACAGTTGGAAAGCAGTTAACATAATAAAATTCAGTGTTCAGCCCTGCCTTTGGCATAGGATTTAGAACCTGATGATCCTTGAAGTCCCTTCCAACCCAAACCATTCTATGATTCTATAACAAAAAGAAGCCTGTACTAAGTTACTATCCATTCCCTGACTTTGTTAATTACATGGATGGTGGAGCAGAGAATGTTAATTGAATCTGCACCAAGGTGAGAGGGACAGCACCTAAATTTCAGGACAATACGCAGATGACAAACTGTAAACATAATACATAATAGGACAGGAGAGACAGGATGGGAAAAGGTTGTCTAGTTTGCAGATATGCAGAAAAGGATTTGAGAACTATAGAGCATTAGAAACTGAAAACCTGCTCCCTTATCTAATTATCATGAGTACAGCTCTGGTATTAATTTGATTGATTAATTACTGGGGTCCAAAAATGGTGAGAGTTAACTTGACAAGGCTTAGAGAAGATCAGTAGGTGGTCAGAGATTCAGTAAAGAGGATACAAGAGACAAGACTGGGCAACATTATAGCCTGAAAACAAGAGTGAATGGAGTCATCAAGAGAACTTTATTAAGTAAAAGGATGTAGAATAAAGGAAAAAGTAGTTTATTCCTGCATTTCCTAAAAAGAGGTAATGGAACAGCAAAACTGAAGCAAAAAAAAAGAATATTATATGTAGTGGTAAGGACACAGGTGATAACACAGTTGAATACTAAATCTCCATTATTGAAACAATTCACAAGCTAGATGAGTCCAGTTTTTGGATAAATTTGAAACCTTGATATAGTTGATAATGATGCCATTGATGCTCCTGATAAAGCTATAAACCATGAAGAAGCATAGTACCTAGAAGAACTATCTAGGCAGATGATGTTTGCCTAGGTTACATAGGAATGTTCACATAAATTGCATTTAAGTTCATATAAAATTAAGTGTTGTGGCCATATTAGGAAGGTTAAGGGGTGTTTTGTCAGACATGCATACCAAGAGGATCACACATGATATTTATGTGAGATTTCCACAGAATGGGAACTTACTAGTCTTAAATTTATAAAACCTCATTAATTGAGCTTGAAGAGGACACCTGCAAAGAGCAGTTTTCAGCTAAATTTACTAAATCACTGATTCACTCATCTATATTTTATTAACAACAACAACAACAAATTATCTAAGATAGGCTACTTCATTAACAAGATATTTTAGAATTACTACTCAATAAACTAAAATTTCAGAGTTCTTTATAAAACTGGGAAAGTTTGAAATTCCAAGAGGAATATTATATTTTGCTCTCTGGATTTTGCTGAATAATAAAACAACTTACAAAATCATATTTGCACTCACTTTTTGACAGAAACCAATTCAGTTTGAAGAGATATTCTGTGGTTTTCTGTATTAAAAATGCAAATAACTTGAAAAAGGTGTACAGAGGACATTAAATGATGACCAGGTGATTTTTTTTTTCCAAGTACGTACTTGACAATATAGCAAACTCAATTATTCCTCGCAATTCACTTTTCATGCTTACATGCACATAAACTCCGTTGTTCTAGTGCTCTCATGGCTTTCAAAGTTGTTATTTACAGTGTTTCAAGATGACAGCAACATAGCTATAATTTTTTTCTGGACTTCAGTTCAATTGTTTGCTCCTCCCTGTGGTAATTTCATTATGCCTTCTGCCTGTATTCTAACTCCCACTGCTACAATTAGATGTGAAATTTAGAGCTACCAGACTGCAGACTTATGCTACCTACTACCTACTACCCAAGGGTAATTTGACCATTAATTGCTGGAGCACCAGTTAACATTCCTCCCTTCTACTGATCAAAATCCTCAGAGCTAAGAAACTTTTCCTCATCCCTATGTTTAAATCTCAAGGCTGAATGTCCCATTAATCTCACAATGAATAACAATCCTTAAATTATCCTTTAAACTACCTCTTAATTTCAATGGAAATGAAGTAAAAACTGGAGAGCTGGAATGAAAGAGACTGAATGGAGACCTCACTGTGGCCTTCCAGTACTTAAAGGGAGCTTCTAAATAGGAGGAAAACCAACTTTTTGCATGGGCAGGTAGTGGTAGGATACAAGGAAGCAGTTTTAAACTAAAAGACGATAGGTTTAGATTAGGTGTTAGGAGGAATTTTTTAATCAGAGGGTCAAGAGGCCTTGGCAGCTGTTACCCTGAAAGGTTGTGTATGCCCCATCCCTGGAGGTGTTCAAGGCCAGACTGGATGGGGCCCTGGGCAGCCTGAGCTGCTGGATGGCAGCCTTGCCCATGTCAGGAGGTTGGGGCTAGATGATCTTTAAGGTCCTTTCCAACCCAAACTATTCTGTGGTTCTATACGTGGTATTTCAACTGTATTTCTAATGCAGGCCTACTTGGATTTTACTTTCACTTCTCTTCCCCTTTCACTTTTCTTTTTTCATATATATATATATATATAATATATATATATATTTTAGTATCTTCAATCTCATTTAGTACACACAGACCAAGAATATACTGCTTGGATTTTGTTGCTGCTAAGGCAGACATACTACTAAACTCCTACCAGACATAGAACCTAGGGCCTTATGTTATTGCCATTGTTTCTCTGGAAGTAACATTAGACTCACTCTCTTCAATCTCATCTGTTTTCTTTCCTTTTCAATAGAAACTTTACTTTTATGTCAAGGCTATAAATCTCCTCTGCCAAAAAACCTTCTACCTACACATTTTTTTTTTTTCCTTATCTCTACTCTATGTGATATGTATGCAACATACTGATGGAAGACCCTAAGGTATTCACAAGTCTCTGAATTACAGAGGTTACTAATTTATATTAATAGATTGTGACCTTGTATAAAGTACAAAAATATCAGGAGGTAGTAATGAGGACACTTTATCCCAGAACATATGAGAGTTTTGTCTGATAAAAGATGAGAGTGAGAATCTGCTTTAGGCAGAGGAATTTGGAAAGCCGTTCTCATTGCTTTCCAGGATGTCTTCTGTACTTATGGACTGAATTCAGTTGCAAAAGAGGGAGTAATGTGTACAACTGCAGAAAAGAGAAATGTTTCTTTCCCTGATACTAAGAGAAGACATTGAAAAGCACTAAGCATAGAAAGTCCTCTATACAGAACAAGGCACAAAAATATTTTTTGGCCATTTTGAGACATTGCCACACAATTTATATTTCAGAGTACAATTCACTTTGCTTTCTTAAGATGAAGAACAGTTAAGCCTGAGGAAATCATCACCTTCACTGTATTTAGTAGCCCAATGTCCCTGTGTCATATAAAGCTGCTTAGGATTCACTAAATAGGTGATATTCCTTGCAAAATATGATCTCGCAGATTTTCTCACAGAATATTGAACACATTCTATATAAAGTTATACTACAATGCAATGACTTACTCAATTAGTATATTTTCTGTGCATTAAATCATTAGTAACATCACTGGCTAACACCTTTTGCAATTTTCCATAAGGTAGTTGTGGTCTCAGGTTACAAAATTAATGTACTCAGATTGTAGAAAAGACAAGACTCCAGATGAAAATGGCTGTCTATTTTATTTTTTTGGTCTGGTTTATCATGTACAAAACTCTTTCCCTCCAACAAAAATCAGATTTAGTTTGTGCTCCTATTAAAAAAAAATATATATTCTCTTTAAATGTAAGTACTCATATATCAGCTTATTCACTTGGGTCACTATGTGCATATGTGTGTTTAATTTTTATTTTGGCCCAATAGGGTTGTTTTCAGATTGACAGCCTATTAACATTGACATTTTCTCCCTAAGGCTTCATTCTTTTAAAACACACCTGGGAAAATTTCATGGAGTTTATGCAACTTTTATCCCAAGGAAAATGTTTTGGTTTGGTCTTTGGCTATTCTGCTGCTGACATTTCATGACATTTTCTCTTCTTTTTGACAATTTTGCATTTTCTTTAAGAGTAAGCTAGTCTTTGTGAAAGTGTTTAATCTGCTTTTTTTCCAGCATATTTGTTTCTTTTATGCCCTCTGCATGAAGTATACTTTACATTGGGCAGAAGCTAAATATATCTTTGCTGAGACCCATTTTTTATTTTTTATTTTTTTTCAGCAACACAACAGACCACTTTGTAGATATTTGCTTTAAAACTAAGTAAGCAAATCTTGTAACAACTTAATGTTGGAAGTTCATGTTCGAAAAGGAGACATTTGTTTTTGACCTGCTAGTATATGCCAGGGCTCAATGATTACTAATCTTCACAGAATACTTACCGTGCTGACTAAAATCCAAGATTTGTTTTCTTTAACAGTTGCTTCAAAGGTGCCAAATTGGATGTGATTGGACCTACAGCTGCACTGCTAATGACAGGAAATATGGAATACTGCTGAAGAGCTTTCAAAGAGAGATATATGATGTATCTCTCAGCCACTAGAGATGAAACACCTGCCAAGATGTAAATAGCATTGTGTCTTACAACTGCAGGATCATAAACAACTGATGCTTATAACAGCATTTTTACAGGCTATCAGAGTCTGAGAAAAACAATAAAAGTAATTGGCTAATTGGAAGTCAGCTATTGAAAATTAGAAGTTTTAAGGTTAAGTTTTCCAGAGGTTATAAACTCTTTCTTAATCAGTCTTAGATTTCAGAATGACTTTGGTTGGTAGGGAGAAGGTGACAATTTCAATTAGCAGTGCTAAGGAATTAAAGAAATGTTTTCTGAAAACAAAGGCTCAGCTATGTGGCTGTCCTCTGGATTATGTCATTTAATTTTTAATCAGTGATATTCAGGTTTTGTAGTTTCAGCTTTCCACATTTCCACAAAGCAAATGTTCACCCACTGTGTGTATGAAAGAGGGGCAAAAATTTGAAAGTGAATTAAATTTCCATATAATCAAAATTTTACAAAAGTCAGACATTCTCAATGTGTTTTTCATGGCAATTTTACTTGTGTTTTTTGGATGTAGGTGTTGAGGTGTTGGTAGCTGGAAGGTCTGCAGGGGTGGCCTATTCAGGAGGAGACCAGAGCTGCCTAATGCTGAATACATGCATATCCAGTCAGCTCTGCAATGAATCCACAGAGCATGGCTAGACCCATCAATCAAGGTAGTGGTACTACTATGAAAACATGTTTAAAAAAGGGCATAGAATGCCAGACAGAGATCAGGAGATGCTCTGTTGCAGAGCAGATATCCCCTGTAGCTTGTGGAGAGCCCAGGTTGGAGCAGAAAAATGCAAGGAGTCAACAAATCACCTGAATGTTTGAATTTTCTAAATATATTTAGTAGTTACACAACATCTTTGCATGTTCATCATCTTACAACTCAGATAACAAGGATAAAAACTGTAACATTTCTGGATTTATCTGTTTTATGGAATACTATTGTTCTAACCAAGCATAACTGAATTTTAAAAATGTGTTTCTCTCCAACTGTGCTGTTGATTTATAGGCCATAATAGGCTATCGGAGTGGACTGGGTAAGGGAGCATGTTATTCAAAAGTTTGCTCCTGTTTTTTATTTCTGGTTGGGTTTTTGTTGTTGTTTTTGTAACCATTACCAGTTTTTATATTTTTTTTTCTATTTCTTAACAGAATTTGGAGTTATTTTCTGTGTTTTCTCAGTTCCTGAATTGCTACTAGCTCATAGAAAATGTGCCTTGTGCTCCCACCTCTAGCATAAGTGGCAATACTGTATTGCTATCAGCAATAGATATCCCCACTGTAACCTTGTTCAGTCATATTTTGATGCAGACAACTAGCACCAAAAATAACATCACATCCAGTTTGGTTTATGATTAAAACACTACTTTTCCATAGAATGGATATATTCTTACTTGTGTATTTTAGCCTTAATGCTTATCTTGCATGAAGCCATCAGTAACTGAAGAAGCTCCAGGCACCATCGCAATGACTACTGCTATTGGCAGAAGCATACATAAAGAGAATAATCTCTGCAGAACAGCTGAATACCCTTCTCATTCTAGCAAGGAGGAAGAACCAGAGAGGTGGTGAAGACTTCTTACCATGGGCTCTCCAGAACTGAAGCCACGTGACAAGATGCTTGGATGCATTAGGAGGTAAAAACCTGTCATAAGTTATGCTTCTGGAGTTTCACAAAGAAGCTAGGATGTTACTGCCCAAGACTGACACAGGTTATTCCATTGACAATTCAACTTTCTTTTCCTACAGGACAATGCTGATGAACTCTTTGTATGATTTGTCCTCATATAATTTGTGCATAGGAAAAATTAATGTATTCATAGCTTCCTTCACATCAAAAAACAGTTAACTAGTCAGCACTGTCCTACACAGGAGTGGCTACCATTATAAATCTGTACAGACAAGCTGAATGCTTTCTCCCACATAAATATTTCTCTATACCTTTACATACATTCTGACTCTGAAGATAATCTCTGAAATAATTCTGCTCTTTTACTAGTCTGTTGCACAAAACTTCTCCTTAGATATATGATCCCACAAACCTCAAAGACCCCAGAGATACCTTGAAATGTCCAATGCTAGTATTAAAAAAAAATAACTGCAGTAAAAAGGGACTTTGTAGAAACGTTAGGAGGTAGATGACTGGAATGTGCAGTGTGCTTTATAATCTCTGTTGTTTAAACTTTGTTTCAGTTTTCTCATGGGAAGTACAAATTATATCCCTGGCTACCATTTAAGTGATATTTTGCAGATTCACATAGAGCTACATAAAAAACTCATATGCATTTGGAGCAGGTTTAATTCAGGCTTGATTCATTTCAAGAAATTGCATTATCTCACTATAAATCATTATTTATAGATCCCCTTATTAAACGTTAAGGTTTCCATAACAGCTGCCTCTTTTTAATTGCAACTCCTTTTCCAAACTGAAGCACTACAGCTTGCTTGTTTTCTGTTAAGGTATGTTTAAACTGATCTTTAATTTACCTTATTATTTTTGGCAATATCAAATAAAAGCAGACATATTGAAAAACTATCCAGTATTTACATATTTATTGTGCTAAGTGTGGTTCTAGAAACAATTAATCACAAGAGCTTTCATCTTTTTAAACACTTTGTGCAGCTGTTAGAATTCAATAGCCACAGGTACTGAGATAAAGAACAACAATAATGTACTGATTAAATCTCAGTGATAATTCCAATAAAACTGGTGATATTTGACTGTTTTTAATTTTAACTGTTTGGAAACTTACAACTAAATATTTCCAAAATTGCTTACAGTGTAGATTAAAATTCTTTTAAGCATAAATCAAATTCTAGTCTTTGGGGTCGTAATACAATGGCCTGATGTACATTGCTTTTGGCTATATCTCTGATGGGTAAAGCCTAAATCAGAGTCTAAATCAGAGATTTAAACCTTTTATTCTTCTGAATTACCTCTCTTTCACTTCATCAGTACTCACATGAGACTCAATCCTGAGTGGGTTTTACCCCTGTAATATATTATTGCACTGAGAAATACCATTGCAACATCAGTTAAATTGATATTGTTAAATGAGCTTCAAAAATCAGATTCACACACACACACAGAGAAAAACACACACAAAAAAAACAAACCAAAACAACAACAGCAACAACAAAAAACAGTATATAATTAGTCCACACTTTCTTAACTTTGGAGATTTACTATTAAAGAGACATAAACAATACCTTCTGCTACATATTCCATAGAATAATATTTCCTCTCCCAGAGCTTCAATGGATTTACATTACTGTTGTGATCTAAGAGAATTCATTGCAAGTTCAATTCCTGTCTAAATCATTTGCGAACTGTTATTAATTTCAAGCATCAAAGTTGTGCATGTGTACCTTCTCCAGAAGTCACCCAAAATAGCTGTATCATTTTTATTAGATGTGCAGGCCATCCGAAGTCATCACATTCAACTGACTTCTATTATTTTTTTATTTTTTTTTACCACCATATTTCAAACAAAGCAATCAGATGTTAGAATATACCTTATGGAAATAGTTTATTGATTTAATAAAATCATTTAATTAATAGTTAGATAGTTTAATCATTTAATTAATCGGGCATCTCTTTTTCCAGCTTACATTACTGTGCTTAAATACAGAGATTAGAATATACAAATGTTCTTGTGGTCATAAGACAATGGTCTGATGTACTTTTTTTTTTTCTTTTCTTTTTTTTTTTTTTTTGCCTACAGCTGTGCTTGGTAAAGCCTGTGCAACTCTTCACTCCACATCACCTTTCCCACTTATGTCTCCTTAGATCTATAGACTTAATCTAGGTATTGACTTTCCACATTAGCATAAGCTAATAGTAGGTGGATTTTTTTTCAAGCCAGATGATTTTAAAGAAGTTAGTGATGACTGAGTGCACTTTTAGGTTGGCAAATAGAAGTGATAACGCAGAGGTGATGACGCTGAAAAAAAAAAAAGCTATGAACTGACATTTTTAACTGTCTGAGCTGCATCTGAACAATATATCTGACTTAAAACTCATGAAGACTGAGAGTCTAACTAAAAGTTTGAAAATAACTGGTAGTTGCATCTAGAGACTGCAAACGATCAGCTATGTTCATTCTGGATAACATAACCGAGTCATCAGATACTGCCATTATTTATATTTCATTTTTAACGATTTATTTGTTGGGCATTCATTTTAAAGTGAATTAAGTTTTTTTTTTAATTTTTACAGTGCTCTTAAGTGTTGTATATGCATTTTCTGAATAGTCATACTTCAAATGAGCAGAGAGTAGTAATTTTAGAGACATATCAATAAATTATTTTTATGACAAGTATTAACATTTGAAGTTCTGATTTTAACTCAATAAACATTTATACCTAAACTGAAAGCTGTTAAGTTCTGTTTTTATTGTATTTGACCATCATTAATATCTTTGACATCTATTATTAGGACCTCTAGTACTAAATGTCACAGATGTTGTAAGTAATATATTATATTTTGTATTTCAGTCTAGACATATGGCTGTAAAATGGAACAGCTGTATTTGTTTGAACAGCCTGAAGGTACTGCTTCCTCAGCAGCAAAAATTCTTATGATGGACAAGTTCAGACTGCAGGGGCACTCCTACAAACTCCTGTTATGATGAATATTCTTGGATTCATCTACAGACCCCAGCAATATCAAAAAAGATAAAGACATAGAAATCATTTTGTGCCAGAATGAGACTTATCAACTCTATCTCATTGTAAGGGTTGTCTGTTGTAAACATTTTATTAAATCAGATAAGGTTTCAATGTAACCAAAATGGAATTTGAAACCAATGTGATCTTGTTACATAGTCTGAAGTTAGAGATTTTATAAACAATTGAAAAGTTCGAAACATTATGCACATGCACTCTCTGTTTTCGAACTTCTAATATCTACTTGCTATTGTATTACTTTAAAATACCTTACTCTTTGAGGTAATTTACTAATGAGACAACATACAACTAAGTGTATTTGACCTTAATATGACTTTTTCAGTCCCTGGTATGAAGAACTTGATTGCTACAGATAATGTAATTCTGAGAAATTCATGCATTAAACTTAATAAGACAGAAAAGTATTTGAAGCTATTTGGAAAGAAAAATGAGTTATCAAGAACATAAGAGTGTGTTAGAAAAACTACAGCTACAGAAGTGTAAAGGCTCTTTTTTATTGTAATGAAGCACTAGCAGTGGTGAAGAAAATACATGGGTTCAAAAATGCCTTTAGGAAAGTTTAATGAGAAAAACAGCAGCACTAATGCTTTATTAAGCCTGCAACTGCATGGTGCAATGAACACTGGGTAAAGTAATGCATTTTAAATTGATTACATTGATTAAAATCAACAGTTAAAGAATTCTTTTCCTGTGTAAGAGAAAAACAGAAATTTCAGAATACCCAAACCAGTAAAAATCACATTATAGAAATCAAAGCAGAACTTACAGATAATGAACTTACACGTTTTCATTCCTATGAACATGTAGATTGCATGTTGGATGCAATTGCAGAATATTATGGATTTTAATGGGAAAAATATATGAAATCATATAAAATTCCAGCTACCCAAAAAGAAAACAAAAGTATTCTCCAAGAGTCACCCTTTACTATCATTATTACATAGGAATCTTGAAAGAGGTCATAACAAACCCTTTTTCTTTTGACCCGCTCCATAAATATCAAATTCATGCTGAGATCAGTAGGATGAATGACATGCAGTTGGACACTTGGGGCAATTCTAAACACAACTTCAGAAGTACAGAAACCACATACACGTTCTGAAGTGTGTCTTGTATAAGCCATTTACATGGTTGGGCATAGAAACCCAAACAGTTTAAGGATCTTTCTTATTTAACCTTCTGATTCGTACAATCATAAGTTCTGCATGGCTAAATGAAAATAACTGAACATTTGGATCTGAGCATGAACAGATGGAAGAGGAGTCTAGAAAGGTCGGACTAGTTGGACTAGTTTATAACTTGGACTAGTTATAAACTTCACAGACAATAGAGCTGCACTGGTGAGATATTGCAATAGTCAAAACAATGGAATGAGACACTTTAGACTACTAGACTGTAAATGAAAAGACAAATTACAATAGCATGGTAAAAGCATAAAACAAAGAATGAAGAGTTAAGGCTTTAGTGTTGTTTAGGAATCTTAGCAAAACATTGTTAAATAAAATATCAGAGTAAAGCATGATGTCTAGAATGGTACATCTGGATTCCATCCTCCGTACAAGCTGACAAAGCCATCATCAGAAGTATTTCCCTCACACACACACACACAGTCAGTATTTTGAAGGGGTCTAGGAGTGATTGTATAAAAAGCATCAGCAAAATACAGAACCTGAATTCACTGGTTTGAGAATAGAAAGGATAAAAGGTTATTTAACCATTATGCTTACTGGGATTACACTTGTAAACCTGAATTGTGGAAGAGAGAGTCAACTCTCATCCAAAATCAGTTTTGCAGAATGAGAAGGTCTTTCTCATTTCCTTATTGTTTAAGACAGTAATAATTCCCTTGTCTTCATAATAGGTATGTATGCTAAAATCCTCTGTTTTTCTTAGGTGATTCCCTTGTACTTTTTAAATACCAGTTCAAATGACTGTAAAGAAGAAAGTTCTGTATTATTTTTTCTACTGCCGTATACCATTATTTCTTCTCAGAATACAAGATGAAAATTAATAGTTATTATTGATATTTTAATCTAAAACCTAGAATACGCTGTGTGAGAATTGGAATAAAAAATAATCAAAGCATTACCTCTCCAAAGTTTGATATGTGGGAATAGAGTGGCATTCGGAAAAAAAAAAACAAAAAAAAAAAACAAGCAACCAAAGAAAAAAATAGTAATGGTCTGCAACAGTAATTGTCTACAAGATACTAAAAGTTAGATGTGTACTTGTATAAGTGTAGCAGTAGAGAATCCAATTCTTTATGTTTGAGAAATGTTTTCCAGTATATTTTCTTCAATTTCGACTTTGATATTAATTTTTGTGGGATTTTTACCACTGCCTCTTCCTCCCATGAAGTTCTCACATACAGACTATGATAATACTAATACATGCTAAACAACAACAAAATTAACATGGTAACTATAGAATCAGTGTTTTGTCTGAAGTTCTGTATCATCTTTTCTTGAATATATGAAAAAGGGAAGTTAAAATCCAGATGTTAGAAGTTTAATGTTACCAAACTAACACTAAGGGTGCTAATCAGCTATACTGCAGCAGATTAAGTTTGAAAAAAATAAAGCAAAGAAGAAAAAAAAGAAAAATCTGTTACTCTGCTTTTGTTCTCCTAAATTCTGTACGTAGTTGGACTGTTGTTCATCACGCCAAACAAAGAAAAATATTTTGGCATCTTTAGACTGAAAATTGTCATATATATATGAGTTTGTACATGAACTTATGTCTTATGGACAACATATTTGCCAGCCATGAACCAGAAAAAACTTTGTGACAAAAAGAATCATTACAAACCTCAAAATGCGCATAGCAAATACTAAAATTCTGATGAAGACTAAAAACAGTTGTAGACTGACACTACATAAGAACAGTAGTTCGGCAAAAATAATTTTCCATCTACTAATTGTTGGGTATGATTGCTTCAAGTACCAAAACTAATTTATACAAATCAAAGACTTCATGAACAGAAAAGAATACACCAAATAAAATACTTGAAAATGAATTTTTAATCCACTTTTATAATCTTCCTTGATTTTATATTTGGAAATGCTATATAATGAAGCTTTATCATTACCATTTTGTTCTGATTAAATACCATAATCTTCTTATTTGTTCAGATGCCTAGTGTTCCCCACTTTTAATAAAAACAGGGTTCTAATGAAGCTCATGAGGTGCCACTAGGTAATTATTACTTACAGTTTGAAATGAAGCTCAGTTCCAAGCTATTTGCATTTATGTGCTAAACCTAAATGATTAATGTAGATTTTTACACATTTTTTGGTTTAATTTTTCAGTTTAATGAAACTATAAATTTCAAGCTTTCAGAAATATTCCTACCTCTTATTTAATTCAATACGTAATTGAGAACATGCTTTTGCTACAGATGGAGAGGTTTTTTTCAAATTTGAATTAATTTGGTGTGCTGCTGAGCTCGTAGATTAAGTACTACAGGTTGCCTGATGTTCACTATACTAAATCTTAGCTTTCAAGGTAATGAAATAAAATTTTAGAATTTCACAAGGTCAAAAATGTTCACTGTAGAAATGACAGTATATTCTGCTTACATTGTATGCAATGAATGACACTTGCAAAATGGTGACAGCTGGAAACTGTCTAAAGAAAATCCTACAACACTGAAGTAAATAAGGGCCAAATTCCACGCTGAGTATTTTTTATATACAATTTATTCAGGAATTTATTTCAATTAAAACAAGAGTATTTTATGTTTAACTCATGGTACAAACATCTCATGTGTATGGGAAATGTTAGGTTATGACTTGAATCAGTTGTTGAGCACCTGGTGAAGGGGCATAGCCAGCCCTGGGAACACAGGTGGAAGCAATTCACATGTATGGCCAAAAGGAGTGAACGCTGGGTTTGCTGCTCCCTACCCTTATTTAAGGTCTGACAGCCACAAGGGAAGCATCTCTACTTGAAAATCATCTTCCTTGGAATGTTTGGTGAGCCCTGATTCTTAGAAAGGGGTAAGTGATTCATTCTTTATTACTGAGTTTTGACCACTACTTTTCTTTGGTGATCCTAAAGTGGTTTAAGGCAACTATATCTGCTGCCACCTATCCTTACACTATGCAAATAGATCACAAAAGCATTATGCTTAAAGTTCAGGGAAGTGTTCCAAGTTACTAATGCGAGACTGACACAACAGCTTCAGTAAGAGATTTTAGGATGGAATAAAAGAATACCCAGTAAAAGCTAGCAATAGCCACACATGTAATAGAGAAAGAAAGTCAATTAGAGTTATCTCAAAATTTGTGGAAAAATTTCTTTCACTGAGTCTCTCAGAAAAGAGAATAATTGTGAAGATTTAAAAAAAAAAAAAAAAAGCCCACTTTATCCATGTCAATATTCTGCATTCCTGAAGAATACTGTTTTCTGTGTTTCATAAAGATGTTGTTTTAGTCCTTTACTCTTCTGAGGCAAGGAGAGTAAGGATATGTAATTATATTGGCCATTTCAGTTTTCACCACTAATATCTACTGAACATTCATGGAATTTTGGGTTGAGCCTGATGAAAGGCGCAGATGTGTCCCCTGGCTAGTACTGTCACTAATCAAGTAATACCAAGCTCTCTAGTATCTCAGGTATACAGTGTATGTCTGAGAGTTATTTTATCGCTGTACAGGGATTAATTCACAAATTCTTCAGTACAGCAATTTGATACTGCATTTATTCCATGAATAATGCAGTTGTATTATAGTCAAAACTATTATACCTCCTCTCTGACAGGAGAGAGTAGTTAATACTGGGAAAATCTTAAAGGGTTAATTTCTAAAAAAACAGTTTTAAAGTCATTTAAGAAAAAAGTGTCCAAAATGCTAACAATAGTAATAGTTAGTAAATAAGATTGCTGTGAATGATTACAGCTAGAGTCACCCAACTTGCAAATCCCTGGGTTCAAATTTTCCAGTCACAGGGGTATAAAATTCAGGGCAGTACTTTGGTTTTGCTCCATAACATCTGTGACAAGCTGTAATGGATCACTGCCAATCTAGTGATTCATGAAATGAAAACTCCTTCCTTTTTATATCAATGCAGACATTCCCCAAGGGTTCTTCACAAAACACCTGTCTGGTCACACAGTATGCAGAGCATGAGACATTAGCAGCTCATAATTTTTATTTTTTTATTTTTTTAAGCACTAGCTTTAGGGAAGCTCTAGTATCTGTCTCACTTTCTATCACTGGAATTTAAAGATAAGTTGCTGGAAGGAGTAGATTGATAGCACTGGTGTTATCCAGAAGTCTTTGAAAGACATGTGCAGCATCGTATGTAATTAAAATGATTGCCCTGCGTTTATTTTGCTATCCTCCTCAGGTTAGTTCTTCAAAAAGCCCCTCTTACCTCAGGCAGAACTATGCTTCTGAAGCTCTGCTATCAGCTATGAAAGCAAGAGTGTGTCAGTTGCTCCTACCTAGAGAAGACAAAGACACCTCCCTTTCCCCCCCCCTACCCCCCCCCCCCCCGGGCGCAGACACAAAATCCACCCATAGATGGCATGCAAGGGAATTAACCACCTGCTAAGAACAATCCCAATCATCCAGCTGGTGAGGAGAAAGAAGTCAAGAGCAAGCCAATGGAAAACTATGAACCATGTGTACATTTAACTTCCTACTCTGCCTTAAACCATGGGACTCTGCCTTCTGACTTCAGCCTGCAGTCTATTTCTTTTCCACCCTACGTGCAAAACACATATTAGATAGGGTTTCTCAAATGATTGTAGCCCTGCCCTGGCTGGCTTCTGTTTTTTTGGTTTTTGTTTTGTTTTTTGTTTTTTTTAATAGTCCTAGCTTTTCAGAACAGTTCTAGGCTTGCATGCAAGGCAACGTTTCCAGTGTTTCTCGACAACTCCAGGTGACAAAAGCAAACATGGTGTCAGTACAAGCATTAGCAAGCAATTTTAATTAAGAGGTTAGAATCTGTATAAACTTTTAAGACACCTTGGCATCCAGCCAGGTTTACACTTTTAAAGAGGCTAAAGTATTACTCTAGTTCCTACTCTCTTGTCATTAAACAAGATAACAAAACTGTTTCTGTCTTTCTGAAGCCCCTTTGCCTCACAAATTACACCACAAATTCTTCCCTAATCAGCATCACCATGATTAAGGAATGCTGGTTGTGCATAACATTGGCACTCAGAGCTCTCCTTTGGTATTTAGATGCTGTTTTCTTCTTTACCATTACCCAGTAATCCCTTAGGGTCATCTGAAAGGTTTTGTGCTTATATTTCTGTTCCTCACAAAAGATAAATCAAAGTTGCAGTACTTGGTATGATGCTAGCAGCAGTGGAGGTAAAGTGCCTGCCAAATTACATACTGCATGCTGTTACTGGGATAGATGAACAGTTTAGGGCTATACACACTGTAAGAATTTTGCTCTAGACACTGTATAGCTGACTGACCTACATACCTACTAAAACAACAGAAAGAGTTCATTGAAGCATTGGCCTGATTTTCACTTTTAATGAGTATTCCCTCAATGGTGGTTGAATAACAACACAGTTTTTATTCTGAAACCTGCAGAGGTGGAATGGTTGTGAATAAATTATATTAGGCGTCACAATTTTAATCCAGTTCAAGGCCTCTTGTGTTCCTTTGCAACTCTAAAACAGTTGAGAATTAATTTGGTGTAAATGGAACTACTACTCATAATTGTGACAGTACTTGACCCAAAGGGACAGCTTTCTAGAGAAAATATGCTTCCAGAAGAAACTAGTTTGTTTCTTTTAACATAGAAATCTACTGTCGTGTTTTTATCATAGCAGTCTGCCTCTGGGTTACCTATGTTACATGGACAGTAAGTTAAAATACTAGGAATTCAGTCTAAGACAAATTACCTTCTCCACCACTTTTCTAATAATGCACAGTACGGAAGATGACTAATCATAGAATTACTCAGATTGGAAGAGACCTTAAAGGTCATCAGGTTCAACTGCAATGTGATCATATTACTCTAACTCTAAATGGTTTTTAAACACATTCAGGGGTGGTGACTCAACCACCTCCCTGGGGAGCCTATTCCAGTGTTTAAGTTTTTCATGATATCCAACCTAATCTTCTCCTGGTGCAACTTGAAGCCATTTCCCATTGTCCTATCACCAGTAAGAGACCAGCCCCACACTTTCTGCAATCACCTGTCACAGAGTTATCTACCCATGTCCATGACTGGAGGAACAGCAGGCCCATCAGTCCAAAAAGGGAAAGGGAGAGGGGAAGGGTAGCAGGATGGAAGCTGGGCCCAAGAGCAGAGCAGCAGCAACGATCTGAGAAGGGAAGTTAATTTTACTAAAAATGATATCAGAATGCAAGATAACACAATATAATACAACTGGAACTGAGGCTAATAAATCAAATAAAATAAGAGAGAGTGCCTGAAACTGGAGGCCTTATTCTGCATTTAAGGCAAAACAGCTGGGGAGCGTACTGACATGCTGCCAGGCAGCGAGAGAGAGAGCGAGTCCCAAAACTTGCATGTCTCATCTTCCCCTCTGGAGAAAAAAAAAAAAAGTCCGCTAGGATATGTAGTTCTTCCTTGTTTCTGAGAACCAGGTGTCTGGAAAGTTGTTAGTCTATGGAACTGGAGTATTAATTCTTTAATTCCATATGCTTTACATGATGTTATGATGTGGAATACTGATAACTAAAATCACAAACTGTGATGTCACCTTTTGGGTCTTTGAAGAAAGCAATAAGGTCTCCCCTCAGCCTCCTTTCCCCCAGACTAAACAGCTCCAGTTCCTCTAGTTGCTCCTTGTAGGGCATATTCTCCAAGCCCTTCACAAGCCTTGCTGCCCTTCTTTGGACCTGCTCCAGCACCTCCATGTCCTTTCTGTATTGAGGTGCCCAAAACTGAACACAGTACTCAAGGTGGGGCCTCACCAGTGCCAAGTGCAGGGGCAGGATTACTTCCCTAGTCCTGCTTACCACACTATTCCTGATACAAGTCAGGATGCTGTACGAATCCTTCTTTGTTTTCTGGCTCAAAGCTTGCTTCCTGAGGTATTTCTTGTGATAAGACTCTAGGTGATGAGAGGTGGGTGTTGCCGTGTGGCAATCAATATCAGTGTGTGGACAGTTTTACATCTGAAGACATTTCTTTGGAGATGTTTCTCTTCAGAAGAGAGTGCTCAGGACTGTTTACTGGTGGAAGATCTGGCTTGTAACCAAATAACTCCAGATTGCTATGGAAGACTGGGAGATGATACCACTGTACCCTGTGAAGTCAAGAAACAAGTTGGTGCCTCCGTACTCCCTCTTATCTGCTGGCAAGGCCCAGAAAATGGGAACAAAAAGAGTTCCTGTTGAGATCCAAGTGCCAGAAGCTGTCACTCCAAAAAGATCTGACTCAACCACTTTGGACTTATAAATATCGCTGTTGTTGCCATGGTCACTGTCAATGGAACAACAACACCCGACAACCCACCACTACTGAAGATCAGTGACTGAACTATGAATGACGCTGAACCCATGGTGGTGACTATCTCTCTCTTGCTTCTATTTCCTGTCTTTTCTATTGCCCTTCTTCCCTTCCCCATCACCCTAATTCATAATAGTGTCTGTCCTCTCCTTCCCTATCTCTCTGATTAAGATTTGTAATAAATTGGTCAGACCAACATTTGAACTGTTGTTTCTTAATCTCACATCGGGTATACATATATCAAAGAACCTCTTCTCCCTCCTATAAATTGGAGCAAGACAGATACCACTGGCTTTCTTGGCCACCTGGGCACACTGCTGGCTCACATTCAGCTGACTGTCCTTCAGTACACCAAGGTCTCTTTCCATCAGGTGGCTTTCCAGCCGCTTCTCCCCAAGCCTGTAGGGTTGTCTGGGGTTGTTATGACCAAAATGCTTCAGCTTCTTGTACTTTCCTGACACTGAGGGAGGCTGAGGAGGTACAAGGAGATGGAGGGGACAGAACCAGTACAGTTGACCCAAGCTGGCCAAAGGCATGTTCCATACCACGTATTGCTCTGCAAATAAAAAACAATAAAATCGTCATTGAGAAGTTAGCTAAGGGGCAGCTGCTGCTCAAGGACTGACTGGACATCAATTGGCAATTGGTGAGCAATTGTTGTGCATATTTTTATAAATGTAAATATATATTATTATCATTAATATTACTATTTTACTTTTTTTTTTTTTTTTTTTGTCTTAGTAACCTGATTTTTCTCCCGATTCTCTTCCCCATCCCACTAGGAGGAGGAAGTGATTGAACAACCGTGTAGTGCTGAGCTGCCTGTAGGGTTAACTAGAAAAATACATAAATTCATTTTCAGATAGTGGTGATCACAGGAACTTTGTTTTTCACCTGAGTTCTTACTGTTTTGTATCTCATAGAAATTTTCACTTATCCAAGAGAAAACATATTAAAAAAAAAAAAAAAAAAAAAGTTGTTAGCAAACAACATACTAAGCTAGAAAGAGCTCTGATGAAGGGCTGTCACTAGCAGTTGATGCAAGATTTTGTCCCTCATGCAATGTAATGTTCTTCAATCTTGTAGTGGTTTTTGATAACACCATTTCTGTAGCTCTCTCAAAACATCCATTTCTAGAATTTCTTGTTCACAGCAGCACCTCTGTCATCTTAAATAAGTGTATTTCTGATCCTCTTCCTACAAATCACAATTCTTATGAGCTTTTTAGAGGATTTCTTGCTGTTATGGAGTATGTAATTTTTCTAAACAGAAATTGAACAATATTTATTTAGAAAGATGAATGTGAAATTGCCCTCTAACAAATCCACATCTTAACTCTTCAGAAAGGCTAACAAAATCAATAGCATTGAACACTTTAAAATAAATAGAATTACACTGGAAGTTTATAACAGGTGACATCTGAAAGGATATTTCAGCAGGTGAGGCTTAGAATTAAGGCTCCTTCACAAAACATTTTTACACTAACTTTGGATTACATAGGATCAAACTTTATATATTAATGAGTAGAAGTCATAATACCTGAGGATTTACCTACCTTCCTTGCTGGATGAGGCTTATTGTCTTTAATTATCAGTAGGTAACTACTTCAACCTTAAGCAACTGTCTCATGTAATTTTCAATATTTTTTTTTCCTTTAAACTATGTAGCTTTGGAAGACAAGACTATAATGTCCTTTGAAATAAAAGTATGATTCATATTCAATACAGTTATCCCTGTCTCACCTCAGGATGCATTTCTGAATCTGATGCTTTCCAATTTGAAGTGTTGGGGTTATATGAACATCTGTATGGGCATGCTAAAAATCAAAGGGTTGTCACTTACACCTGAGAAAGCTGTTGAGCCGCATATGAAGCAATCTGAGTCTGTGAATGTTGCAGCAGTATGATATGTACAAAAATAAAATAACATACAGTTTCAAAAGTCTTGGTTGCATTCAGTAGTATTTACACACCTGTTTATCTGAACAGCTAGTTAAAAGAACATCTCACTGTTATGTCTTTACAACAAAAGTATTACATTTATATTTTCTAAATTATCATCAAAATTGTATTTTTCCATGCCAACACCAATATCCTAAAACTATTGATGAATTTTTGTTTCAGACAAAAGAAGTGTGAGTCCTAAGGACTAACAAGTTGCTGAAAAGCATGCAGCAACATAGAAACATTCATCAGCCTATATAAAGTCTAGGATGGTAAACAGTGTCAGCATATCATGCATTTATCTACTGAGCTACTTACAAGTCATCATAAGGAAAATATTTTTTGTAAACAATATTTGTTATAAACACTGGGTAGAACCATTTGTAATGTTGATGTCTATGACCTCCTAAATAAAATAACAAATAGGGTAGGTTCTCACTGTTACAGAAAAATTTTCAGGAAAAAAAAAAATAGGAAAACAGAAAACATTTATGACGAAAAGCATCTGTGCACACTGTCATTCCCTAAAGAGCAAGCCCCTGAATGGGCACTTCTCTTCATTTATGACTAGCCTATTCCAGACTCATCCCTTGTATAATTTCTGCCACACGTTACTTTGACATACGTCACTGATTATTTCTAATAAAGAATATGGAATAATTTTACAGTTTCTTCATAAAATCCATATTTATTTTTATTTTAGAAATAGAATTGTAGCAGCAAACATACACACACAAAACATGCTCATAAACATACATGTCATTTTGTGCTTGCAGCCCAAAAGGCCAACTGTATCCTGGGCTGTATTAAAAAAGGGAGGGCCAGCAGGGAGATGGAGGTGATTGTCCCCCTCTACTCAGCTCTTGTGAGGCCCCATCTGAAGTACTGCGTCCAGGCCTGGAGCCCTCAGTACAAGAAAGATGCAGAGCTCTTGGAACAAGTCCAGAGGACAGCCACTAAGATGATTAGAGGGTTGAGGGAACTACACTTGTTTAGCTTAGAGAAGGCTCCTGGGAGACCTCATCATGGCCAATACTTTCAGGAAGCGTATAAAAAGGAGGGGAAATGGTTGTTTATGAGGGTGGATAGGACAAGGGGGAACGGTTTCAAACTGAGACTGGGGAGGTTTAAGTTAGATATTAGGAGGAAGTTTTTCACTCAGAGTGTGTTGACACACTGGAACAGGTTGCCTAAGGAAGCTGTGGATGCCGCATCCCTGGAGGTATTCAAGGCCAGTCTGGATGTGGCTCTGGGCAGCTTGGTCTAGTGGCTGGCAACCCTGCCCATGGTAGGCAGGTTGAAACTAGATGATCTATGAGATCCTTTTCAACCCAGGCCTTTCTATGATTCTATGATTATTCCTTCTGAGTTAACAGAGAATAACCAATACAAAATGGCAGATGATAATAATTTCTGTGTCTCATCCCATTAATTTGGTATCAGAAATTGAATACAGAAAAAGGTACAGATGAATATGAGCATCCCTCATGCAGCAGGGAAAATAGAACCATGAACTGGATTGCTTGCTATTTCTGTATTTGCTGTTGAGGTTTCTTTTATTACTGTTTTCTCCTTAGTACTGAATTGAATAGTCAAGGAAGTGTGGTTGCCATCAGCATAACATGGGCACTGGCTGCCTTAGTATCTAAGGATTCACAGGGAATGCACAAATGATATCTTGCAAATCCTGTTTTCTGCTTTTTTATTTTTCAGTTTCCTACTTTTTTTGTTGTTGTTGTTTTCTGTTTTTTATTTTCTAGCACCAGCAATTTTTATTTAGTTTTATCTGTATTATTCAATTATGATAAGGTAAGATAAAGTGCAACTGGCAAAAATGACTTTGCTGTATGTTTCTACTAATTTTTCCCCATACATGTTTGCCTGCAAATTATAGCAAAAACAAAGCACAATGTTCATTTTTTCTTTCAGATAACAATTTCTTATTTTCTCCTTTCTCCATTTTTTTTTTTCAGAAGCAATTACTGTCTCTTCTGAATTTGTAAAATGGCAACACTTGTTTGTAGCTAAAACTCTAACTGTTTAATAAAGCAGGCTTTTATAAACACCGATGTTTGTAAACACCTCTGTATTTGGATAAAAATATTGTTTGTTTAGCTGTGCAGGCAGATAGCTACGATATGGCTGCAGAAAGACAGGTGTACCTCTGGGAAAATCAGAAAGTATTTGAAGATAGTGATTTTAGTGTATTGCATACATATAAATAAGGATAAAATGATTTCTCTAAACTACTGTAATTCATGCATTTCAAAGTGCTGTAAGCAAAAAGAGAGAACTTCCAAATCTTTAAAATACAGTACAACCTGTACAAGCCACGTGTGGGAGAATTTTCCAAATGACAATTTCAGGTGTGCAGCATCAGAACCAGACATTCAGGTCAGGACATTTTGAAGGAAAAATAAAATTGAAAGACAATTGAGCACTTGGGTATCATTCTGCTCTTGAAACATGCTCTCAATCTTCTATATGCTAAGGTGGAAAATAATGAGCATTTAGTCAATGACCGTTTCAAAATTTACTCCTGCAACTTGTGCTGTTTTCGCTTTTCTGTTCATGAGATCAGGTGGAAAATCTTCTAACAGAAGAGGTTTCCCCTAGTAAAGCTGATTCAACAGAGCTGAAAACTCGGTAAAAAGTTTGGGGAGATTTTGAAATGTTGAGGCACTATTGTCTGACCCCTTGCCAGCTGCCAGCTTCCCTGTGCTAGAACCCAAGTGCCTCAGGCTCTCAACTTGTTTTGTAGAATGTTTGGAAAGAAAGACAGGGTTCTTGCTGTTTCCCACTTCCAGTACTCCAAGCAAAAGTGGCAGAATGGTGCTGCAAAAGTGGCCTGAACAGCTTCAGAAAGCCCCAGGCATCCCATTTTGGCTAGTTAATTCCAAAATGAAACCTGACCACAAACAAAAGGTAAAGGAAGCCTGGAGAGAAAATCTGCATAGAAGCCTGTGCAGATACCAGTGGTGAATCTCAGAGCAGAGTCAATGAGAATTTTTAATGACCAAGTATTTGTAGATATTAACCTGGTAACCTTGACAGCCCAATTTTTGTGGCAGCTTCTTTACATGTGAGCTGCTGAAGGACCTCTTTACTGCTGCTGCTTCTGCTTATCTACGACCTGTCTATGCAACATCACTGTCTGAGAAAAGGTAGAGGGGAAATTTGTGGACAATCATCTCTGAAACCCAAACCACATATCTACATCCTCCAAATGGCTTGTATTAAAAGCTAAGAGCAAAGTAGAAAATGTAGATCTGATTAAATGCATGTTTAGTGAACTAGTTTGAATAAGAGCTATAATGTGCTATAATGGGAAAATACGGTGATGAGCAAGAAAAATCGCTTCAGCCAGAAAACGTGTTTAAAGGAAGACAGTGAAATTTTAAGATCACAGAAGAGCTTGTGGAATATAATTGACTGTCTGCAAAAGGACACAGGCAACATGAAAACAGCCACATATGTTTGCACTGTGGGTAGGTGAAATACTTTAAGTAAAAGCAGGACAAAGATGGTGACTGTCTTGAACAACAACAACAAAAAAATGTGTATCAGAAGATCACTGTGCCTATTTCTGAAAGCCAGCAGTCAGGAGACAGGGTGCTATTAAGTAGTTATCTAAGCTGCAAGTGTTATTGTAAAGGTCAGAATAACCTGACATTAAGTATCCAGGGTAAAGTTCTTCTGACAAGTATTAATTAACTGGATTGCAGAGCTCATGACTGAGTAGCCTTTAGCAGTTATTTCCAAGCAAGTCATCTGAACAGTATCTTAGTGAGAAATATCCAAAGCGAGCCCTTGGTGCCATCTAGTTTTAAATGTCCACCTCCTGGGCTAATTGGTTCCTGATGCTCTCAGGCAGCCCAGTGGCCCTGCAGTGTAGGGCACAGGCCATTGTAATTCACCTGAGGTATTTCCTGTAAAGCTGAAAATTTTCACATCTGTAATTGTTACTATTTGAGGAATCACCTTGGGAGACATTGTGACTTTATTAAAGAGAAAGAGAAACAATCTGAAACAGCCTTCTTTAAAAGTAAAGATCTCTATTTTCCACTCAGCTCTATTGCCCATCACTTGAGAAAGTTACATGAATACTCAAAGCAGAGTGCAGTGCACTCCACATGTAAGTGATAACCCCTTTAAGTATGAAGCTTATGAGGAAATCTGAAGTGTATAAATTCACAGAACGCACTTCACAATTTTATCATGTTTCAGTGCTCTATTATTGCAAAACAAGGTGGTGATGAGATAAGGGGCATCATCTACAGCTTCTGAGCCCAAATGGATATATAAACAAATAATAAATTTATCATCATTATTTGTCAGTGCAGCTCAGGACCCCATGACCAAGGTCTCCTGAGGAAGCTAATACAAAACAACAGAGAAAACACAATGTTAATTTCCACTTGTTTTTTTTTTTAGAAATTTTGTTGTAGCTGTTAGTGAGCAGAAATCCGCAGCATTTTCAGGAAATAGATGAGAATCTGAGGAGCAGAGCAGGATGTGAAAAGACCTTAGCCTGGGAGCACTCTACAATCTGCAGAGGCATAACTGTCAAGCAATATGATAAATTACTTGCCAGGTTTGTTCTTTTTAAAAGAACAGTACCTGATGATAAGCGCATTCTCTCCCTCTTCAGATACATGTATGCATGCACATAAATAAAGCCCTGGCAATCTCTGGTAGAAGTAGGTTTTGTACTACAGAGAATTTATATTACATATACGCTGGTGGTGCACAGGTAGCTAATGTACAGTTTATTTGTATTTCATCAAATTTGACAGAAAAAAAATAAGAACATGACTCAATGAAACTTGGGAAAGTGGCATGTAGACACACTCTGTCCCTTTGCTATCTGTCAAATCAACATGACTAATCCAGTGTATACAACTGCCTGTCACTCCCATCATCAACAAACACAGACAATAGCAAGAACTCCTCTTCACCATATATTACAGAATCGTAGGGGTTGGAAGGGAACTCCAGAGATCATCGAGTCCAACCCCCAAGAGTATTCCTACTCTTTTCAGTGGTGATTTGTTCAGACAGCTCCTGAAGAAGCTAAGTATGACTTAAACAGCCTGTGTTAACAAAATAAAATAAAACCTGAATACACTAGGTACAATTTTCCTGCAAGTCCATTAGTAAAAAATGTTTTGAGATCAACATAATTGTGAGCTGGCAACAGGCTGTTGGATAGGCATACTTTATGTCTTGCAGTTCACAAGCAAATGTGAGTGAAATCAGTCTGTTCTACACCACAGGTCAGTACTTGTACTGTCTACCATCCAAATGAGCTTTCTGTTCTGTCTACTGAGTGACAGCTTTATCTCAAAGATCTTAAGGCAGAAAATACAACTTGGTCACCTTTTCTAAAAATTGTCAGCACTTATCTCTGCCTTATTCACTTATTTCTTGCATAGCAGTTGAGTTCTTCTGGATTTCTACATTGGATCACCTCCAGGATATCTTCAACAGTGTTTAGAAATCCTTCAGTTTCTTCTGGTCTAGTTACAATTAAGAGTGAAAAACCTTATGTTTCAGGAAACTTTCACAGATTCTCAGTATTACTTTCCATTCTGCAAAGTTAAGATCATTCAAAGTTTACTACTGGGAAAGAGTAGAAGAAAATTACCCTTTAAGGTAGTTTAGAATTTGTAGATAAATCATTAATCTATGTCTTCGGTGAACTGTGGAGGCTTAAGTATGGCCAGGAACAAACATTTAGCTTTTCCAGAAGCCCAATGAAGTTGCATGGTGATAAAAGCATAAATGTTAAACACATATTATATATATATGAAAATATATATATATATATATAAACAATGATCAAACAAACAAAAACTAGTTCTCAGAATATTGTTGTAATACTCAGTGTGAATCTTTAGTATAGCACTGTAAGGATGAGTTGTACTGGACCTATATTTTTTAGGCAGTTCTTGCATTTAGCTAAGGAATGAAGTTAGTCTAAAAATTTAATTAGTGCTTTAGAATTAGCTGTTGAAAATGATTAGATTAAAGAAGCCATTATAAATTTAAAAGCTCTTTCAAGGATTCCTTGCTTAAAATTTGAAACTTAGAGGTAAAAATCTGGACCTTATAATAGCCTCAGAGATGGTATTACATAAAGAATAATTAACTGATCTTCAAGACTTATCAAGACTTACTTATTTCATTCTTCCAGTTAATTCCGTCTTTGGTCTTGATCAAAGATACAACCAAGTTATTCTTGGGGACACCGTATGAATATTGCTCACACAAGGTCACTGGGTGCAGGATTTAGCACACTATTTTTAAGACTTAAGGAGAAAAGCTTCCTATGTACCTTGCACTTCCCACATTAAACACAATGTTAATTTGACTATTGGATAGGCACTATATAATACCGTGCAGCAAACACTGCAAGTAGCTGTGTGGAAGTAGTAAAGGAAACAGTAGAGATGAGTACAGGCATTGCAGAAAGTGCCCTGATTTATACTGGTTTAAACTTGGTCGTGGAACAAATCAAGGAAAAGATTTGTGTCTGATCTGAATAGAGGATTTTGTTTTGCTTAGCTACGCACTCTGAAGATTCTGAGCACTAAAGATTAGCTGTTTCAGGAAGTAGTGTGTGCTTAATTTATCTTTTTGGCATTTGTTTATATGTTTTGTTTTAATGCAATGTTGCAGCTACCAGCTATTTTTGTGTAAACATTGAAGCAACAGACAGATATAGAAGTGCTTTCAGTTTAGAGGGGAAAAAGCTTTTAATCTGAATCAAAGCATGTGTATTACTTCATTATATCACTAAATGGAAATTAGTCCTTGATTTTGGCTCATTTCCAATAGTTTAAAGTCCACTGATAGAATATAAAAGTAGAAACAATGAAACAAGGAGTTCCTGTTAATTTGCCAGCTTGGCTAATATTAGCAGCATGGTTTCACTGTGATCCAAAATATTTATTTCAAAATGGAATTATTAGTCTTCAGTTGATCTGCCAGTTTTCAGTAACAAAGTGAAGGGTCTATGTCTTTCTAAGCCTCCTAAAATCATTTAACCATCAGCCAAATGTGCTATTTTACTCTTTTTTTCCTGTGAAACAAACCTGAGAGCAAATTCTGCTTTGCTAGCTAGAAGTGGTATAAATTCCCAGTTTGTTATGCTTTTCATCGCCCTGAGCTGCATTGCTCTTGGCTTTCTACTAACACGCACAATTTAGGGAACATAATTGTTTGAATTACACCAAACTGTAAAACAGCCAGTAACTACTTATGATTAGAGAAAAGTAGAACACTAATGTGATCAAATTAAGTCTTCCATGGAGAGGGAAAACATTTGTACAATAGAATGAAAAGAGAATGAAAACTAACAAGAAAGCCTATTTCTTGCAAAAATCTCAAAGAAAACTAGTCCTCAACTCCTGTGTTCTGTCAACACTCAAAATCTTAAACCTAACTTGAATGATACCACCTACATCTTATCACGTCTCAAGTCTAACTTGTAAAGATCCTTTGATATGTCTAGCTACTACTCTAAGACAAATCGTGTATATTTGAGAATGTAATGGTCTTGAATTTTTAAAATGTGTGTCTATTCTCCCTTGCATCTGCATCCAAAACTTAGATTAATGTAAGAATGTAGATTTAAAATTCACTTGGCTCCTGCTTGTTTAATACTACAAGAAATAAAGTACTCTTGGGAGTTCTGCCAGAAGGAATAGTTCAGTGGTGACCCAGAATTATCATCTGAGCAGCAACAATAATATAAATTTTAGTTTTATAGAAAACCCAAAAATAAAACCCTCATTCTTCATCACCTAGTGCAGACAAGTTTGCCAGCCTGATATGATTTTCCTCTGAAAAAAACATTTCAAGTGATATAATTTTCACAGCCAACTTTATAACCATACATAAATCTTTTCTACACAGTGTTATGAAACAATGGACTAGTCTTCTTTTTAAAAAGGTATAAAAATAATATTAAAATAACAAGAGCCAAATATGTGGTGATCAATACATAATGGAATCCATTTTCTACAGCTGAGTGAATACTCACTGCCTTATTTTTTGTTACAAACCAGTTGAATATGTTCTTCAATTTACGGATACTTTTTTCTAGAGTGCCACTCACCTTGGATCAGTCCTTAAAAGCAGTGGAAATTTCCAGTTTCTTATTTCAATTTGTAGCCAGTCATCTATACTTGTGGAAATCCTCAATACATCCTGCACTATGACATTCCAGGAGATAATACCAAAATTATTAGTGCCTGGTCTGCACCTAATTAACCATGTCATGATTTTGGAAGGGATAAAGTTAATTTTCTTTGCAGAGGCTCATGCCATGACATGCTTTGGATTTTTGATCAAAATAGTGGTAACAGCACACTGTTGTTATAGTTGTTGGTTGGCAGTTCTGTACAGACCCAAGGACTTTTCTGCTGCTTGTGCTGCTCTGACAGTGAGGGGCTGAAGTCTACAAGGAGCTGGGAGGGAACACAGAAAGGACAGCTGACCCAGACTGGCCATAGGGATGTCCTATATCTTATGGCATCATGCCCAGCAATAAAAGCTAAGGTAAAGAAGGAAGACAGGGAACATTTGGGGTGCCAGCATTTGTCATTCCAAAAAAAACCACTGCATGATGAATCCTGTTCTCTTAGGTGAGTCTGGACATCTGCCTTCCAATGGAAAAGTACAACTGAATTCCTGGCTTTGCTCTGCTTGCACACACAGCTTTTGCTTTATTTGCTGTGCTGTCTTTATCTCAATCCATGAGTTCTTTATACAGCTCATCTTCCAATTCTCTACCCCATTCCCTATAGAGGGAACTAGCAAAGAGAATATTCGTAGAATCATAGAATGGCCTGGTTTGAAAAGGACCATAATGTTCATCTAATTTCAACCCCTCTGCTATCTGCAGGGCCGCTAAACACTAGACCAGGCTACCCAGAGACAGAGCCCAGAGCCTTGAATGCCTGCAGGGATGGGGCATCCACAACCTCCTCAGGCAATGTGTTCCAGTGTATCACCACGCTCCGTGTGGAAAAACCTGCTCCTAACGTCTAACCTAAACCTCCCCTGTCTTAGTTTAAAACCAGTCCCCCTTGTCCTAACACTATCCACCCTTGTAAACAGACATACCTCCTCCTGTTTATACTGTTTATATATTATAAACTCCTGTTTAAATATTGTTAACATATATAGTGGAAATTATAAGTCGCAGCCTAAACCAGTGATTGAGCACCTGGTGGGAAGGCAGGGCCAACCTAGGGGAGCTCAGCTGCATGCAGTGCAGCTGGGTGACTGGAAGGGATGAAGCCAGAAGGTCTACCTCTTCCTAGACCTCCTTTAAGGGTTCACAGTGGAGGTAAGGGCATCTCTTGCTGGAGATCCCTGCTTACCTGAGGCCTTCTAAAGGTAAGAAGCTCTTTTCCTTCATTTCTGACTGGTCAATCCATGACTGCTGCATTTAAGCTTGTCCTCATTTGCTGCAGCCAAAGACTTTGCCACCCCACTACTGTCACGAGACTTTCCATAACCGTATAGTGTTACAACATAATAAGGCAAAAAATCGAGAATTAGCAAAATTAAAGTGTTTTGGGTTTTTTTTTAAGCATAACTCACTTCAAAAGTTTTAACTAAACTGCAGAAGATCAACATTGTTATTATAGTTATTTACAGTGTGTTGCTAGAAACTTAAGAATTTTTAGAATTGATGCCTAATATAGTAGAGCAGAAAGCTGCATTTCCTAGGCTGTAGTACTTCCAATAACATGTACTGTTTCTTTTCCAAAGGTGTAGCCATTTAAAAAAAAAAAAGAAGGAAAGTAATTCCAGAAATTTGGTACCTGTAAAGGACTCTTTATGGTGCTTAAGATAGCGTCAGCACTTGTACTATAAACCTCTGTTTTAAAAGGTTTATTACTGAGCCACAAAAATCAGTCCATTGAATAACTTCAGTCATTCATTCTCATTGTGTAAGTTATATTTTCACCCCACTTTCCATTCCCTGAGTAACTAGATTTATTTTCTTTATGCAAGTAACAGAAATGTGTATTTTAGGATTACTGTTTATGAGCTATTTTCTTCTGGGTCCTTCTATTTCACAATCACACAGCGCAAGATTTTAGAATATAACATAAACTATGTTTTAACATAAATGAAAGATGATCTCTCAGTTTTCCAAGACATAGATCAGTAATGATTCAATAGTTTTGGTATCTTTAATCCCCAAAGCCTGAGCTTCTATTTTAGCTCATCGTAGTCATTACTGACAAGTCCCTTAGCTGTTCCTTTTCTTCACTATTGCCACAGAACCTGGTAATATTCCCACCTGATCTGTCTGTCTGCCAGTAGATACAGAATACTATGAAGGACAATCACATTTTTATGAAATATTTCCAGAAATTGCACATCCTGGTGCATGCCCTGTCTTTTTGTACCTCTGTGATACACACACATGCCATAACATTAGCTTCATATATTTCAAGCAAACTTTGGTGTTACGTTAGCACCCACATTTCTGGTAAGAGCAATCACCTCTCTGTCATGAAGGAATTTCATTAGATTTCATATGGTACCATAAATTCTTAGCTGCAACACATCAGAATGGCTGGCAGACCTAGTTACAGGAATTGCCAGCGACTACAGATGAGCACACACATCCATATGTAAGCAGACATTGCTGTTGTTCATGGCTTGTTGATTATCACCAATTAGCTAAACACTAAAGTCATGTAGAGTATCCTTAATTTTGGATCAGAATATAACAAGCTACATAGCTTCCCTTACACTGCCTTAATTGACCTCTCTACAACACCACTGTTCTCCTGCCTTAGAGCTGTTGTATTAATACACTATAGATCAAGATAACACTCAACCCCATGAGATTTGGATAGAGCTATCCTACTGTCATGGTTCTGTAACTTTTGCTATTGGTATTCCACATCATGACATCATGTGGAGCACAGAGAACTACATGTCCCAGAGGACCTCACGGTCAAAGAGGAAAATACATCACGGAAGCCACGCTCACTCTCTCGCTGCCTGGCAGTGGGTGTGGGTGTGCTTCCAAGCCGTGCGCCTTCAATTTCAAAGTAGGCTTCTTGGTCTTCGGAAAAATTTCTCTCTCTCTTATTTTACTTAATTTATTAGCCTCGATTTCAATTAGATTGTATTATATTGTGTTATCTTGCATTCGGACATCACAGTTAGCAAAATAAATTTTCCTCCTTAGATTGTTGCTGCTGCTCTGTTTGTTTCCTTGAGCCCAGCTCCCATCTCCCTACCCCTTACCCTTCCCATTAGTCGGGGGCCGGGGCTCACGGGCCTACTGCCCCCCCCCGTCACAGACATAGATTGATCTAGATAACTCCATGACACCTACTGATATTGATATTCATGGTCCCACAAAATTCAAATCCTCTGCGTAGCCCTGTATGTCAGCCAGAACCCTTCCACCTATATCTATCTATCTCTGCACTTCCAAAGTCTATTTCAAAGAAAGAATCAGTGACAAAAGGTTGTTTTATTTTACTACAGAAAGGACTTCTCAAAACCAGCTTAGAATTGCAGGTTTATATCTGAGGTATGGCCTAAACACTGGCCAAATATCAAGTTTTCCGTGGTCATTAATTAAAAGCTCTTTGGCTTCTCTGCTGCAGTCCACTGTAATAAAAAAGGCTGGCCCAATTGCTTCTGACTCAGCTGAGAGCAATCCTGCAGACCAGTGCTAGTAAAACTGAGTACCCACTGCCTGGCTACATTCTTTGCAGAAAACATGCAAAGGATTTGCATGTCAATAGCAATCACATCCTGACCTTTTGAAGCAGGTAAAACAAAGTGAGCACCCCTAATATACACACAAAACTTCCAGAGCTATAGGTTTTGGTGGGGAGGAGGAGAAGGATGGCAGGAAAAAAACGTTTTTATATGAATAGACACCAAAGACAGCCTCTCCTCTGGTGAATCTTGTCTATACTCTCAGGATTAGCCCATTCAGGTAAATATTCAGTGGTTTCAGGAATTGCAAATGCAGGGATAGCGGCTAAAAATGTTAAGGTAGGAAGGTAAGTTAATCAGCCTTTACAATCCATTTTATTCCCCTTTATTTTCTCATTCTCGATGCCTCTCTCAAATTTATTCATGGTGTTAATTCCCCCGTCCAAGGACCTATTAGACTCGTCACTTCATCCTGCTGGAAAATCTTGTCCTCTCTTGCCTTAGAAATCCATATGGCCATGGGCAGGATTGAAAGACTTTTTAGATGGGTTCTTGCCCACTGTAAGTTTCCAGGGAATTCTTTCTTCTGATGTTAGTTTGTTTAAAATACCTATGGAATGTCTAAAGTATCTGTTCACTGCATTCATCGCTGACTTCCAGAGTAGCCAGGTTTCCTGGATTGTACAAGCTACAGAATGTCAAACACAGATGAATGTTACTACACAGTCACAGTCTTTGCTGCATTTCTGAGGAGTCATCTCAAAAAGCAATAGCACTTTCTCAAGGAGTATGTTAACTTAGCCTAATAAAAAAGCATGGTATTGATTTGGCTGTCAAACAAAAAGTCAAACAGACATTCCTAGAAATAAGGCAGCGTTCTCCTGTCCCTTTCTGTCTAAAGGAAAAACATATCATGTTTTCATCATGATGCACTCCTAGATGAAGTCCTCTTAGGAAAGAGAGATTCATATGCCAGTGTATGCCTCAATCTTTCTAAATGGATATCTGGGGAACTGACAAAAAATATCAAAGGGCTGACTTCTTTCAGTTGCATTATCCTATTCTCTTCATGTTGCCCATATAAGTGTTTAAACTCCACTGGGAAGGGCATCAGATTTGTATGTAGTACATCTAATAGCACACTTAAGGCCGAATGAAAAACAGAAAAGATGAGATATTCCAGATTCTCATTGCTCTTCCCTTACTCATTGTGATCTACACAGGCTGCACAGCTTAGATTCTCTTTTAAGACTATCACTAACTTTCAGAATAACCTTCAGTAAATCACCTCATTTTTCCCTAATAATGAAATTGTGACAGTAATATCCTTTAAATAAGAAAACACTTTGTGTGATCATTATCATCTAATTACTTTCAAATTCTGTCATTTCCTTTTCAGAAAAATACATATTATTAAAAAATAATAATAATCTACAATGATTATTCTGGCCTTCTTTCAAGGCCTTTTCCCAGCAAGTGATTGACACTGACCCTCTGGTTTTATTATGTGGAAAAAAGCACTTTGTGTTTCCAAGGCATCATGAAATGGCAGAGTAGGAATCTGATGAAAGTTATTCATTTCAGAAGTCCTTAGATGAAGTCCTTTATTTTTATTTAACTATTTAACAGGATACAATAACATTTCTACTAGACTATAGGATAAGAATATTTGGTTTTCAACTCTGCATCTCATTTTATGAGAATAAAATTACCTATGTGGGAAGCTGCTTAGCTGTAGGTGCAAGGTTACGTTCTTTCTCATCGGAAAAGGAACCCAAATGTGGGACTTTCTATAAAATATTGTCTACAGTGGGTTTTTCATGACTGAGAAAACAAAAGAAAAAAAAATTGAAGCTGTTAAATTTTCACATTAATAGCAATGCTGAACAATCAGATTTCAAGATGAAACTTAAGTGAAATGTTTTTCACTTAATTTTCTCATCAAATTTAAACTTCAGAAATGTTAAAATTGTAACTTATTATTCTGGGTCATTTATCAATGACAGAACTTTTCTAAAAATTATGTTACCTTGATGCTAGTAAACATAAACTTGTTAGTAATAGACTTTAAGTTATATGTCAGCTCTCTGAGATACAAGAAAACATACAAAATAACTATTTAGCTTTTGAAACATTTTCTTAACTGCAGATATAAGAAAAAAATAAAAAGAAGCAAGGGACGTATGTTTCACAGCTAATCTTTCTTTTCACTGGTATTAATAACCATTTTCCTTGCAATGAGATAACAACTAAATGAAGATGCTTTAGTTATGAACAATTGGATTTATTGTGTTTAAAATTAAATATAATGATTATATGAATTTTATCATTTCATATTTCTGGTTGTTCTAAAAGAAAAATGCAATTTCATAGTCCAACTTTCAATTTACAGTTTGTCTCATGCTCAGGAGTGACCATTTGTACTGGCCTGTATCACTTTTTCAGATGATAAAATTAGTCAAGTGTTTGCATAATTACATACAAGAGTCTCAGGATTGCTCCAGAAAACACTAAATTGCTACAGGCACAAAATGAACGTGGAAGTGGCCACAAATTAGATTTTTTTTTTCCTTTTTCATGGGAACTGATCAATGTCCAAATCAATCGGGTAAACCAGATAAATCTATGACAATCAAAATTAGGGGCTTGGTTGCAAGAATGTGACTTTAGATTATTTATTTCTACAAAGAGATCATTACTTTGAAATCAAGCCAAGTCAAAATCTGTATCTCAAAACAGTATTAAGCATTATATGCAAGTCTTACCTCATTTTCTTGATTTCCATTTTTCTTTGTTTCCTTCTCATCTACTCCACTCTAAATACCACCAAAAGCAACAAAATAAAGCAGATGAATGAAGGATATGTTCAAGAGAAATCTATTTACTCTCATTGTCAGAGATAATGTAAGTGGAGTAATTACTAGGCATTTTATCCTTACTTTTCTAATCCCAGAAATCCTAAAAGTACCCAAAGCCTAAAAAAAAACCATTTTTTAACTGAAAAGTTGCTGTGAGCAACTTCGTTTTTTAACCTTTATTTTGCTCTCTCATCTGAAAGGAGTAGAATTAAACAGTCATTTGAAAATGCTGCTGATAAAACCAAATTATATCTCTTTCAGGAATCTTGTCAGTGCTTTTACAAATTGTTAACCTCCTACTGAATATTTTCAAATTTGATACACAATTATTATTTACAAGTAGTATGAATTCATTAGCTTTATGAAACTGATAGTTATTATGCATGAGTTGCTTCCTGTCCATAAGGACTGAAACAAAAATGAGATGCTGAATCTCTGAAGACTACCCTAAAAGGAACATTTACAAGTAAACAGCATAACTAAACATTTGGTAAATTGGCACTTTTATACAATGGATCATGTCTTGCCTAATTTGAAGAAAGTCTTAGAAGATCTTGGAAGAAACGATGACTCTGCTCACACTAGAAGAACTGAAGGTAATGTTTTTTCAGAATAGGTACAGGCTGCAGACTCATAGACACCAGAAATCCTTTTCAAATTGCTTATATGGCTTCCAACATAATTATTTTTAGCAAAGAAAAATGTTTCTTGGAGCTGTATCAGCTTTGAAATTTTCTAGTGAGTGTTTTTTCCTGAAGAGAGGGGAGAAGAGAGAGACCAGCATTTAGAGAATGTAAACCTTGTACAAATACAGAAATCAGGAAAGTCCACAAAACATGACAGATCAAACGTAAGGCAGACATTAAGAGGATGAAAAAAAGAATATGAAAAGCTTCTTACAAAGGATGCTCAAGCTAATAGGAATATTTGTAAAAAAAAAATATATGGAAATAAATCAGCAAGAGAATTTGTGGTACTACATGATGTCTGTTACAGGCATAGAGGATTTTGTGTGACCGTGGCAGAGAAGCTTAGCAAATTCCTGCTCATTTGGGCAGGGCATCAAGTGTATAGGACCTAATAAATGAGTTTATCCTGAGACTGGCAATTGAATGGGATGAAAACCAACTGAAGGAATATTATACTATACTATCCTGATTATATAAAATGATATTCTAGGGCTGGTGTGGCTAATCTTACAACTAAAGCTTCAATTACACAAAAGCAGTATTTAGAAGTATTAAAACACAGTGGTGGCATACCAAGTCATACAAGAATGCACGCTAGCTTGTTATCATGTACCTGCTAGCCTGTCCCTACAGCAGTCACCACCTTCCAGGCCACCAGCCACATAATGCAGCAATGTGAGGAAAGTCATGCCCCTGTGTACTACCCTCTGGGGAGCTGGGAGAAGGTCCACACTCTTAATGCTGGAGAACTGTTGTTGCCACCCAGGAAACACTCAGCAATGCAGAGCAGGCTCCACACACACAACTTCTTTGACTCAGGCTCTAGCAGGCTCTTCTCTTCTCTCCCATCAGCAGTCAGATCTTCCAAAAGATGTCCTCCGGAGTCTTAAAAAGATCCTCAGCCAAACATTTACCATAGACTATACATACCAGAGTGAAATCCATCTAGGCACCTTGTGAGTTACTCATCAAGATAGTTCCTTTTTCATCTCACAGTGATTTTATATAGCCATTATTAGTGCCCAACAAACCACATCCATCTGCTGTTATTTTCAACCAATCACCATTAAAGATCAACAGTTAATTTCCTTTTCTGTTGTAGCAAAATGTTACTGTTCCTTTCAATTCTAGTACCATCATAATAAAGCTGTATTTTACACAATTATCTCTTTCAGACTTCAGGTATCAAGGGATGGCTAAGTAGGCTCCTCCACTGTGGACAGTCCTGGTCACTGCATTTCTGGAAAAATGTAATGGAATTAGAAAGGTACAGAGAAGGGAGAATTGCTTTACGGTCAGGGGTAAAAAGACTAGGATTCTTCCAAATGGAGAGAAAAATAACAGGTTATGTTTGAGGGTCTGCAAAATCACAGGACTAAATGAATGAGGAAAAAAAAGTTTTATTCAACAAATCCAAAACAGAACCAGTCAGCACACAATGAATCCATTTGATAGTCAAAATAGTTAAAAGAAATATGGCAAGAAGCAAACTTCTGAAATTTGTTGCCTCGGAAGGCAGCAGATCAAAACCAGAATTAAAAAAACGTAGCAGGTCTATAACCAGGTTCTATGGCAAAGAAGTAAAATTGCACCCTCTAATATTCCAAATCTGATAACTACAGATTTATACTTTCTTCAAGATCAAGAACTTCAGAGTTTGTGTGAGTTCTTATCATTCTTAGTTTCCTCTTTTATACAGGGTTTTTATAGGGTTTTCATAATCTGACTGAGGAAACACATGTAGCTTGGTCTGGCCTTGTAGCTGAGGTTGCTTAGAGTAGGAAATTGGATTTTAGAGCTCAAGAGATCACCTTCAGTCTGAAATATCCTATGAGCTTATGGCTGTAGTAAGCTTAAGAAATCAAGAGAAACAGTCTTGATAGCATTCTAGTGTCAGTAATTTCTTCAACAGAAAGAAGACACCATAGGAAAAAGAACAGCTATTTTGAAAGGCAGAAAATGATATTTCTGCGGTGATGTTTAACAAATATTTAAGTTAGTGAAACATATTTTGCACAAGCTTAAACTCCATACACTTCTATTATTACAGTTAAAAGGGGTAGAGGAACACCTGTAACCTTATCCCACAAGAATTTCAAGTGCCTGCCTAGGGAGCAGATCAGCCCGCAGAACAGTTTTGTTCTTCATTTGCAAGGAAAGCAGTTGAGATTTCTTGCTTAACAATAGTCCCATTATTAAAGCTCCAAAATGAGAAACTTTCTTGTCCATGGATCCAAAGGGAATACAAACTGAGAAGCAAGTTTGCTTCTGAAATAAAACTCTCTTCCGCATCTTGTTTAAGCAGGTTCGCGAAGGGCTATCTCTCTTGTATTCCAGCAGAGGGATAAAATAATTATACTTTGCCTCACATTTATCTTGATATTGAAAGGGAAAGTTAAAACAGCATTTTTTATTTTGTTTCTTTGTTATGAGTATTGCCAAGTAAAATATAAAATCCCTATACATTATTTAACTTGTGGCCAATCGGTGTTTCTTGTTATAGTTAACACGTAAAATCATATGATGACTGTTAAGTTAAAATTTAATTACAATACCAACATTGTAAAGGCCATTATAATAATAATTTCTCAAGTCAGTTATTACAAGTTTTATTGAAAAATCTGTAGGGAAGACAGGTTAATTTTCTCTGTCTTAGAACTGAAATCTAGTCAAAAGACTTAAATTTCAGGGGAAAAAAATACTTTAAGGAAGCTATGAAATGAATACTAATTTTATGTTTTAAAAGATATTTGATAATTTATTTTCAGACACACTGAGATGCATTCACATATTTAGTCACATTGCTGATGAAATATCGCTGAAAGTGAATAAGAATGTGCTTTTCTTCCCGGTTCTGACAATGTCTTCTGCTATACTGATACATTAAATTTCAAAAGTACAGTTGAAGAAAGCGAAATAAATGCAGACAGTTCACATAAGAAAATACAAGCCATTGTATGTCAGCAGTATGTTTTTCTTCTCAAATTAAGCAACTCATGCTGCTTCAATTCTCTACAATGTTTTCCACAATAATAATGATTATCATGAGAGCTGCTCTGAAAGTAATACCTCTCATTTTATTTATGTGGACCCACATTTATTTATGTGGACCCACAATATCAAAGGTGGATGTCAGTTGTATAGCAGCAGAGGCTGAATGTTCCCACCAGTATTCGATTACATTTTGTTGCTGTGCGACAGATGGCAGTCTGACAAAAGGGAGTCTGACATGGGAGTGCATATGGAGCAAAGGTGTGGAACTTAATTCTTCCACACAGAAAAAATGGCACCCACTGGAATTTGCTGACACTGGCTAAATGTTGATGGAGACCAAACAGTTGCTGTGAGCACTGTGAGGTGGTGGGTGGTGCATTTCAGCAATGGCGATCACCTCCACTGGTGCAGATTTTTACAAGCGTGGCATGAAGGCACCTGCTCATTGCTAGTGAAAATGCATAGCCAGTGGTGGTAACTATGTTGCAAAACAAGATTTTGTATCTGACATTTTCTCTATCAAATAGTGTTATTGTGCTATTTATATCAGTTGTAATTTCCATGAAAATAAATAGGAGGCATTACTTTCAGAGCAACCTATGTAATTTACTGACACAGATATGAGGTTTGAAAGGCTGAATAATCTGAATTTGTTCAGCCTGGGGAAAAGAAGACTGAAGGGGGATCTGATAAATGTTTGTAAATATCTAAAGGGAGGTGGGAGGCAAATGGATGAGGCCAGGCTTTTCTCGATGTCGTGCAGTGATAGGTCAAGGAGTAATGGCCTAAAACTTGAACACAGAAGGTTCCATACTAACATGCAGAGCAATTTCTTTACGGCAAGAGTCTAGTTTTTGTTTGACTGGGACCTTTCTGAAATTCCTTTCCAGAAATTTGGAAAATCTCAAAGTTGTTCCAGAAAAATCCAAAGCTGGCCCCTTTGCTTTCCATATCCATTTATGCATTGTCATACATGCATTTGACTTGCTGTTGTCACATTCTGTTTGGGAAATGGCATTCCACACCTACCTTTAAGTACAATGACAGAAGTTGACATGGATATTATCAACCTAAATGGTTTTACTAAACTTAATAGTGAAAGCATCAGTCAATGGTCATATTGCTGACAAGGACGCAGCAGTTCAATTCAATATGGGGAATGAAGGGGAAAAGATTCAATTTTCCCCTTCTCTGACTTAGTCTTTAAGGAATACCAGATTTCATCCTAATACTATGCAAACACCCACAGTTTACTGCAGTCACTAGGAACTTCATATTATTCACCTACTTTCTGCTAAGCTTATATATGAATCTAGGTCAAAGCAATAGTGAATGACAGAGAATGAACCTACAGATTGTATCAAATGCAAAACATAATATATCAAATTGTCTCAGAGTTTGAAAACTATCTTCTGTCCTTGTCATGTTAATATTTTGATCTAAAAGGCTCATGATTGAAACACTGACGTTAACTATGTTATTTCCACTGGGAATGAGTCTCAAGCTGGTAGGGTAGTGAAAGCTGGTATATTTCCTTTGGTTTTAATGGAATTATGCCAGCTGGAATCAGCTAAAACTTTCATGCCTTATCTTAGATTCCACACTTCATCTGACTCAATTCATAAACAAAGTAAAACCCCATGGGAAGGGCCATGCCTCTCTACTGCACTCTCATTACCAACACTTACAGAAGGTTAAATTTTAGAATTCATGGCCTGTTTAATACATAAGAATGAAACAAAGCTAAAAGAGAAATGTAAAAAAATATAATTGCTTTATTACCTGGTTTGTGTGAGTATTCATCATGCTCAGCATCTTCGCTTCTCAGTCCAAAAGTATAGAAACAAACAGATGGCAAATAAAATTTTTGCAGCATCTTTGAAATACGTACTATTGTTACATTAAAAAAAGATGTATTTCCCAAGGTCACCTACATCATAAAACATTAAAGAGGAATGAAGTAATAACATGAAAGCACCCGTAACTAATCTCTTAAAGTACAGGAGCCTAAAATGTGCAATTCACTTTTACTTAGTTTCAAATGTCTAGGTCCATTTTGAACTAAATACCTTGCCTAGACTGCAACAGTTTGCTCTGATTTCTGTTGCTTAATGATAATAATATTTCTAATAATGCTACATACACATATTTTTTTGTTTCTTTCTTTTTTTTCCCCAGTTCTGAATATTCCTGAAGAATTCATTATTATAGAAACCCTTCATATTTAAGACATATCTTAAATCCATATCTAAGAGGGATTTAAATAGCACAGAGCTGAAACATCTAATTTTGCTTTCTTGTTCCTCTTGACAAAAAAATGCCAGAGGGAGGGACAAATTTCAGGCTCTGTTCTGAGTACCTGAAGTAGAACTCATGAATAGATGTGGAAGTCATCCTTCTTGTTTAAGGCCACATCCTGCAAAAATCCAGCCTCAGGACACAGAGTTTGTTCACATTCCCTCCCACTCTTCTTTTACCTATACCTTCTCTCCATCCCTTCGTCTTCCAGACACACTTACTTAGGAATTCAGGCTACAAAGCAGAAGTCATTTATGTCTGCTTCCTCTAAGTTAATGAGATACAGAGCTGGCGTATAATCAAATATGTAGCTGACATACAGCTATTAATGTAGGATTCCCCAGTGTCCAGTCCACAAGCTGTAAAATACTCCTCATTGTACAAAACATGACTCAGCATCTGATCACAGAATATGCCTTTTAATAAAAGAGATCAAAAGCCTCTAAAATGAAAACATGCCAGAGGAGGAAGTGCACAGTGATTAAGGATACTGCTTACTTCTACATATCCTACAGCAGAAAAAAGAAACAAGATCATATAGTACACTACAGATAACTAAAACAGTATAACATAAGGCAAAATTCCTTCTCGATCCTAAATCAGGCCATAAATTTAATCCAGGGCAAAAGAATGGTTATACTAACTGGCTACAAATGCTAAAGAGTTTTACAGTGTGATAGAGATGGCATGCCATCCCCGGTGCCTGTCCTTGCCTTATCCCCAGCGTAGGTCCACTCTTTCAGAAGAGAGCAAGGCAAGCCCTTACTGCAGCATTCATCCGGGCACTACTCCACAAAGCAAATCACATACCAAAGGAGGAGATATTCTTTCTAGCTGCCACAGAAACCTTTAAAGACAACAGTAATTGAATGCAACACGGATATGGAGCAAGAAAGCAATCAAAAAGCACGATCATATCTTCTTTCAATTACTGGTTGGTACTAAAACACAGGATCTGGAGGAAGTTACTTTCTGCCTACTGAGCTACTTGACAACAAAGAAATAGAAAGGAAAGGGATGAAAAAACATCAATTGCTCAAAGTGCCATTACAGTCAAGAACTGACCATATATCTATCTAAAATGTCATCTCCTCCAAAATAATATGTGCAGAACTCATTGCTACAAGAACAGGTGGTTTAGAAAAGGGAGTTCAAGTCACTAAAGATTCAAAGACATGATCAAAGGGATAGAAAAATGCACACCAATACTGGAATTATTTTACTTACAAAGGTGACGGGAAAAGAGTCATGTATACCAGTCATAATAAAAACATATGCACTGGTTGCCTGGAAGTGCTTGGGAACTTCTGATCTCCATTTTTACCATCAGAAGTCAGTTTAGGACCTAGAGGCATAAAAAGAAAACAATAATAATTATAAAGTAGTTTAGATTAATCAAGAAAACACTGGGCTAGAGAGACCAGTAGTCTAAACTACTTCAGCATTTCCTAACACATAAAGGAAATAAGAATTATCCAGAAAATAAGAGTGGCATTACACAAGTATTTTTGGTAAGAAATAAATAATAAAATCATAGAATCATAGAATCATGGAATGGGCTAGTTTGGAGGGGACTTCAAGTTCCAACCCTCCTGCTGCAGGCAGGGTTGCCATCTGCTAAATAATGTAGTAGAAGAGGTTGCCCAGGCCTCCATCCAACCTGGCATTAAACACCTCCAGGGACAGGACATCCACAGCCTCTCTAGGCAACCTCTTCCAGCACCTAACCATTCTCTCAGTAAAAAAAAATAAATAAATCTTCCCCTTGATATCTAATCTAAATCTCCCTTCCTTTAGTTTAAAACCATTGCCTCTTGTCCTATCACTGTCTACCCATTTAAAAAGTTGATTTCTCCCTTTTAATACTGGAAGGCCATAATGAGGCCTCCCCACATATTTCTCTTTCCCAGGCTGAACAAGCCCAGTTCCTTCATCCTGTCTTAATAGGAGAGATGTTCTCACCCTTGGATCACCTTTGTGGCCCTCCTCTGGACCCTCTGCAAAAGCTCCACATCTTTCCTGTGTTGGGGGCCCCAGACTTGGACACAGTACTCCTGCTGGCACGTCACAAGGCAGAGTAGAGGGAGACAATCACCTTTCTTGCTTTGCTGGCCACCTCTCTTTTGATGGAGCCCAGGATACCATTGGCCTTCCAGGCTGCAAGCACACGCTGCTGGCTCATGTTCAGTTTTTCATCAACCAGAACCCATAAGTCCTTCTCAGCAAGGCTACTCTCAATGAGATCTTCTCCCAGTTTGTATACATATCTGGGATTACCTTCACCCTAGTGCAAAACCTTGCACTCTGCTTTGCTGAACCTCGCTAATTTCACAAGGGCCTACCTTTTGAGTTTATCAAGGTCCATTTGAATGGCATCCCTTCCTTGTGCTTCATTAACTACACTGCTCAGCTTGGTGTCATCAGCAAACTTGCTGACAGCGCAGTCAATCGCATCATCTATGTCACTGATAAAAACAATAAAGACTACCAGTTCTACGACAGACCCCTGGGGCATACCTCTTGTTACCAGCCTCCACCTGGTACTAGAGCCATTGACTATAACCTTCAGCTGCAACCTTCCAACCAATTCCTTTTACACCAAATATTCCACTCTTCAAATCCATTTCTCTACAATTTAGAGATAAGGATGTGGTGGGGGACCATGTCAAACGCCTTGCAGTAGTCCAAGTAGGTGACATCAGTTCCCTTCCCTTTATCCACCAACGCCATCACTCTGTTCATAGAAGGCCAGCAGATTGCTAAAGCATAACCGTCCCTTGGTAAAGCCATCAATAACAACAGTGTTATTTTCCAAGTAACCCTACTACTTAAAGATCCAAGTAATCTGTGATTTTATGTGTTTTTCTTCTTCTCCTTTCAGTTACATGCTTTTTATTTCATTTGAGATCATTCTCCTATCACATGCTTTATCTTCACTTTACCTCTACTTTGATACAAACTTTATCCCAAACTTTCTTGCTGCATGATTAGGTAAATTATAATGCATGGTGCATACTTTATTGCACACACTCATCTATGCATTGCAGATGTTGGACATTTCATTGTTTTAATGGCTGTGTAGCTATCAAATGAGAAAATAAAAAGGTGTCTATCAATAGGGAAAGAAAACATTTATGGTTTCACTTCTAAAAGTAATATCCTAATAAATATGAGGAATAGAAGAATAAAGAGTCATGAATTCCATAGTCATTTGTTGATATAACAGTGTATCTGTGAAAAACAAGGCTAACTAGACTGTTGAAAACATTTTTTTTTATACTTCACAATTACACAATTTTATACACTGATTCATTTTAATAAAATGCAAATATAAAGTCTTATTTTTCCACTTCCTATAACATTACAAGTGTACTTCTTATATGTCCAATATAAACATTTATCATTAAACAGTTCTTTATCAATATATCTGATTCCCTTATGAATTTTATTTAACTTGGATGTGCATATTTTGCATATGTATTTCAAAATTGGTTTTGCTATTAAAAACATAAGATAAAATTAGCGCAATTACACCAAATTTCCTAGCATTTTCCAAATCTATTTGTATTATCCTTCAGTCGCTTCAAAGCATATAGTAGCATCATTTCCTTAGGCTGAATAGAAATTTCAGAAACCATTCTAAGCCTGTCTGCGAGGAACTGCAAAATCAAATGGACTGTGGTACAAGGCACTATGTGGTCACCATGTATCCCAATTATAGTATATTCTTCCTGAATTACAATGTATTTCTTAAATGACAAGAGCAAATGCTCACAGATAGATAGTGCGATCATGCAATCAAAATTTTTCTTACATTTAAATTTAAGCAGATACACTTTTGACTTTATATCATGCTGCATATCCAACTGTTCAGTAACGTGGCCTGAGAGGCAGTGTTTCTTGATGGTATATTATAAACCTTTGATTTTATAAACATAAATACATAATATTTGATGACCTCTTCTCAATTTTTCAGGGGTTTTGATTTCTTTTGTTTTGTTGTTGTTTTTAATAGAAGCAAAAGAGTCTCACAGTCCTGCTAAGTAATTTGAAATAGAGGTATTTTCTCAATTTGTCCCCATGGGTTTACAAATTTAAAAAATGCTAATAACATTTTCAGAATGTAGTAATTTATTATTAAACATTAAAATATTACAAGAGACATTTTAAAGGGCTTAACTTTGAAAATTTTATGCATAATCTGTGCTACTCTTTAAAAAAATAAATATGGAAAATCATATTCAGATAGGTTTCTTTACTAATGCATTTAAGTATTTTTCTACAGATGCAGTAAGATCCCTGCATTGTGCTCACTGAATTTGTCTGGAACACCACCATGCATAATCTCTGGATAAGCATGTGAGCTTCAAAGTGATCTTCAGAATTAATTTGGTCACACTGACAGATGAGAGTTACAGAGTGGTGAAATGATGAGAGCATCTGCTGTCTCAAAGAAGTTATAAAATGAGTTCATATTAGAATGCCAAAAAATTCTTGATCTTATCTTAATCTGTGATAAAATTTTCACTTACAGCAAAGAGGCCAAATAGTCTTAATTGGACATGTGCACTAAATAGAGCAGAATAATATAAGTTTTATATAAACATAGATTACTCTAAATTTTGTTTAAACTCTGTTGAGAATTACTTCAAAGAACTCTTCCTATAGACCACTACCTTCCTTTCCCAAGGCACACTTTTCAAAGGTCACCTTTTTTCTCAGTGTGGTTAAATAGTATTTCTGTAAATAACATTTAATATTAATTACAATACTATAATATTTCTGTTAAGTCACTGAGTTGCACCACCCAGTGCTGGGGCCCCAACACCACATTCAAAGAGAACTGTTTCCCACTGATGAAGTGGCCAAGGGTTTCTCAACATCTGCAGAGAGAAAGGAGCATTTCTACTGCCCCAGAAGGCTCAAAGGACTTTTAAATTTTGCAAAAGCTTCTGATCACCACTGCTACACAGACAGAGAAGAGCTATAGTGCTGACAGAGAAATAAGTACTACAGGAGGGAAGAATGAGGCTTTCAGCCAACCAAATCTGAAGTCCAAGGTTGGATATGATTGCCCTCTACAGACATATCATGGAGTGAAGCACCAAAAACAGAGCGATGCTATTTCATATTAAGGGCAATGTGGCACAAGAACAAATGAGTATAAATTAGGCACGAAGAATTGAAATTGTTCTGGAAATTCAAAGCAAGTGTCTTGTTACAGTTCACCACTCTGAAATAGTGAGAAGCCCAAATGTCAAACTGCTTTTAAGGTAGCACTATTGATAGTATAGGTAAGGCTAAATTGATAAAAGATATTGCATGGTGCAATTTCTTGCAATAATAATAATAAAAAGCTGCACCTAGCTAACCAAGATGTAAGTAGAATTATCTGATATTTCATTGTTTGCCTCACAAACCAAATTATTAAAGTCGACAGCTCAGGTACCTTTAAGGCTAAGTTGATCATCTAGTACTTAGACCCATGGTACAATTCATTTGTCAGTATTCCAATTCCCATGTACAGCATCTCCACCTTATCTAGCAGCACAAGAAGGATTCATATTAGAATTCTGCTCTTTGTAACTGCCAAGTAATAAAAGAAATTACCCGTACATCATTCTATGATTATAAAAGCCTATAAAGGTTAAAAAAATCAGAAAAAGTAGCACTAGATCACTCATTTTCTACAAAGTAAGTGATTTCTATTTTCCTCGCTGAGATTTCTTGTGAGAATAAAATGCAGGCTTTCACCATTTTTGACTGAAATGAAGTACAGATTTGGAATCTTGAGGAATTAGATTTAAAATAGTGTTTGTTATAGAAAGTTTGTTTGATATTTGTTTTTTCTAAGTATACCACTCCAAGTCTTGCTTTCTAATGTTATCTATGATAGAATTTTCCTTTTTCCAACTTTTAATGCATTTAATGCATGTTTTGCCTGAATAAACTTCTTTTCAACTGAGTAGATAGTAACTGCATTTTGTCTTATTTTTATGTTCTTACTACACAGTGATAGTACAAGTAATACACTCTAGTGTATATTTTTTATATGAATGTTTAATCTCTTTCTGAAAACTACTTTGATTCATTAGGAATTAAGTAAATAAATTTCACAGAAATGCGGGAGTTCCAGAGACAGCGCTCTAAAGATGAAAAAGATTTTCTTGAGAATTCTTAAGGGTTTTGTTCCATTGAGTATGCTATTAAAAAATACAATTAACCACAACATTCTGTGAAATGTATCATTTTTCTCAAATTCCCTAGGACATTTCCGCAAAGGTCACTGAAAAGCAGCATATTAAAATAATTATTGTTCAATGATTACAGTTTGGTTCCATTGCAATTTTATTGTACTTTATAATAAACATTCACTTCATCATAATACTAAGTTTATTTACCATTTTAGATGCATGACATATTTTGATTGTGGTGTACTGCCAATATTTAAAGGACTACATAGATTTGGTAGTCAGTCATTCCCCATTTTGATCAGCTGACCATATTAAAAAAAAAAAAAAAAAAATTGGAGGCAGCTTGTTTGGGGAATCAATAGGCAGAGAAAACTAGTTAAATGGAAAAGAAATTGTAGTAACATGCACAATTTAGTCCAGAAGAGAAATATGGTTGAAGTTGGCAATGAAATAAATGCACAGACGTGTATCAGGCATTGTTAGAGGTAATTAGTTTATTGATTGAGCTAATCACACCCAAAGGAAAATGAACTAAATAGGTCATTAAACTATACTGGACACAGAATACTGCACTATGCTTAATGGTTCAGTTCTATCTTATTGGTGTTCAGCCAGGAGCAAACCTTTGCTTTTGACACCTATAAAGCTTCCAGTTTAAAAATCACAGCATACACTCAGAATGATCTGGAGAGATGAAAACACACAAATATATAACTAAATAGGGAAAGTAATTTCTTCTACAGGGAAAGTAATGGAAACATTTTTGTTCAATGGCAGATGAGTCTACAAGCGAACAGAACCAAAGAAATAATATCACTGGCACAAGTTACGCAAACTTAAAGACAATCAGACAGGTTTATAGTAGTAGACATTTCCAAAATTTTCTTATTATGTAGGAAAAAAAAAAAACTTATGGAAAATAAAAAATCAAATCTGTGGACCAAATCTAGAAAGAGAGAAGTTTGTTTAACATATTAAAAGCTTTAAAAACGGAGATTTTATCTTTGATACACAGTTTGAATAACCTTTCTGAAATTCATAATGTAGCTCCGAAACTAGCTTTCACTGGCAATGAGACAAACTTGCTGATAAACTGGAGCACTAAAAGCAGTAGGTGTCACTTTTTAAATTGTCTAGGTAGTACAATATAAAAAGAAAACCTTTGGTTTTTTTTCCAGAGAGTTAGAAATATATGACAGCTCCTGTATAATACATATATGTAAGGTGGCATTGTTTTATTAGAACATCACATGTGCCATTTGAGTCCATTCATTCATAAGAATTACTGATTTTATAGTAGACTTGTAATGTACTGCCCAATTTGATCTTTTGCTTTGCTTGGTTTGGGGGAGAATATGGGTTGAAATTAATATACCTGCTATAAAACATTTGTCTTCAAAGCTGTTGCTTCTTTAAGTACATAAAAAAGGGAGATTTTAGATTTTAAGCTAGCAGCAATATTGCCACTGACTTGAGCAAGGACCAGAGAAAGCTCTATCATTGACAACACTCTTTCAAGACAAGAAAAATACCAAAAATCCATAAAACATAACAGAATGTATAATGATAAAGGAAAGTTCATCATTTGATGAACAAAAAAAAAAAGGCAAGCTTCACCATTTCATCTGGATTAATTTTCCACCAATTAATATCTTCAACCAATCTTTGTGCAGTAGACAAGCTCGTTCTCATCATCTCAGAATGCTATTTTGGACCCTTAGCATTAAAATTTCAAACTCACAAATGTCTTAAATCCCCTCAATTCTCTAGTGATGCAGGTTTGCATACTGAAAAAGCTAGGTATCATTAGTACTTACCAACAGTAGTTACAAAATAGATTTCGCTGTTCAAGAGTGTGTTGATAACTGTATCAAAACATCTCTAAGAGTCAGATGTACCATCTCAGGAGACATTCTGGACAGACTGCACTGAAAAAAAAAAAAAAAAAAAAAAAAAGGAAAGTAAAAAAGAAAAAGAAAAGAAGCAATGGCAAGAACAGTAAGGATTACAGAAATTCAAAGTATACACTTGTATAAAGAATATATTCAAATCATCATAGAATCTGATGAAAAGGAGGATTGTAAAAGCATCTGGGAATAAGATAGCAAAAATTCATCTCTGCAGATACAAGTCTGTGTATTTCTCTTGGTAATAACTTTTATTAATATAGGTAAAGTCTGAGAGTCAGTGAAAAATATCTTTTTTTTTTCCAAGACTGAAAAATAAGTCAGAGTAGACAGCTGATAACTAAAATAGAAATAAAAGGAAAGTTATTTTGCATTGCCTAAGAATCCTGTTTCGTAATTAGTCTATTGAGATATTTTGGAATGAAAAGTCTTTTCAATCTGGTGTAATTAACAGTCAAAGGGATACTTTCCATCAGCAGTCCAGAATGCATGTCTGAATATTTCTCCCCCTTCTTCATCCAAAAGCTAATGAACCAAATGCTCCAGCTTTTGCTTCTTGAATTTATTTATTTATTTATTTATTTATTTTGTATTAACAACCAGTATAGCATCAGGAGAAAAAAACTTTTGAGTAGTAGCACTAGTTTTCCTGCCTTGAGAGGGAAGCGGACATAGGCCCAGTACTCCTCTGACTTCACCAGTGGTACATCTCTTTCAGTTGAGGATTAAGCTGCAAGTTTCTCACTCTGCCGGAGCATTTTCTCTCCCATTGATCTCCCTCCTCCTGTACAAAAGACGCTGGTCAAATTACTGAAAGAACTGTAAATGAAGGGGAAAAAAAAAAAAGATCTAAAAAAAAAATAGAGATCAAAAAATCTGTTCCCTCCTTTTGAAGTTTTGGAAAATTTTATAACATTTTGCATTAGCTAGAACTCACTTTTCCCATTTTATCTAAGCCATGAATGTGATGTTATATGTTCACATACACATATCACTTCACAAGGATCTCAAAGCACTTACAAACTGAATGCATACCATACAAAAATCTTTGCATACACCCATGAATTACACTGTTAGTTCTAGGGTGAACCACAGGGGCTACGGTGATTCAATACAATGGTTTATAATAGCAATTTAAGATTGCATCCCTTTGGATCTGCAAGTGAATTAGTTAAGGAGAAAGTAATTGCCCAAACTGGAATTTGAATAGAACTATAACAACTCTATTCTTGCAGAACAATGCTGACATTCTTCTGATTATGTCACTGAAAATAAGCTCTCTAACTTGAAGTCCTTTACTGCTGAGCCATAGATTCAGAATCTGCTCAAATTATAATGTTTAAAAAGAAAAACAAAACACACACACACAAAAAAAACCTATCATTTGATTTTATTTCTGGTCTTAGTAGGAAGAAACTGGTCCTTTTGATCACATGCATTTGTTCAGAAAACCAGCTTGTTTGATGACTGAAAAACTACAGCTCAAAATGGATTTGCCAGTGGTTAAGACATTTTAGATACATTTCAGCAGTTGAGCCCAGTCCTCTGTGGTGACACTAACATTATTTTGTCTTCAGAACAATTCCAGGATCAAACATTCTCTGTACAGGAGAAAATGCATGATTTTTGTGTCTGTACTGTCTTTTAGGGCTGCCAGACTGCACAAAGAAAATCTAGGATCAGATGAAGGGCTGGGGATCATAATCTTCACACCCACCATCAAATTAGTACTCTGACAGACATGCCCAATATGATAAAGTAGAGAACAGGACAATTAGCCACTTGATAGCTCAGTTGGAAAAAATGTTCTGTCTGAGCACTGCGAACTCTCTGTGCTCTTTATAAATTTCCATATTTTTGATGTGCAAGGAATTAGTTATGATTTTGCTACATACACTGACTGTAATTTAAATGACATCAAATTTCCATAAAATAAATCATAAGCATTTTATTTTACTTCTGCCTTCAAATGAACTACTAAAACACTCTTCTCATCCAGAAGCAGTCTTGCTAATGGACACTATATCAGAATTTTCACTAAATGTCAAAATCACAAAAGTTTTGCTCTTTCACTAAGAAAGCTATAACTGTATGTAAATTTGAAATTAACCGAATCTTTAAATGTTACCAACAATTATACTGAAAAACCCTTGTTATTTTGTTGGCAATAAATGAGAGCACAGAATATCCTGACTTGCTTTTTCAGTTCCTTTTTATAGTTATTCTAACTGAAGTAGATATATGACCCCTGTAGCTATCCTATAGGTTATAAGAAATGCTGAAAGGAAATTACAGCCTAAATACAGACAGTATATGTGATTCAGAAACAGAGCTTCCAAGGAATATCAGATAACCAAAGCTTCTATATCATGGCACTGAAACAAAGAAGAGCAATGCTTATCCCCCCATCTCTTCATAGGAGGCAATGATAAATACATCTATATCTTATTATTTAAAACATTTCAGAACAGCTAGAGAAGAGGCCAGAAATAAGAGTTTGCCAGTTTCCTCATTAACCAAAAACAAAAGGCAGACATTTCCAGGGTGGCAATACATATCAGAAGGAAACATACTGATACTCAGCAACAAAAATTCTCTACTCAGCTACTCATCCTTCTTTTGATGGGATTTCGTCACTGTGGAGAAGCTGCTGCTCTCTGCTCCTCTCCTTCAGTTAGTGGGATGTAGGATCCCAAAGATACTCTTTGCCTTTGTTCTGTCAGGTTCTGTGCTTTGAAGCTGCTCCCAAGTGAGCAATGCGCTCAGAGATTCACCTCTAAATTTTTAGGCCATATTAGAGCAGGAGAACATAAGCTCAGAATAGAAGAAAGACTCTTACGAGTTATTATAACACTATCATAGCTGTTTCTGCTCCTGCCTGACACTCAGCATTACAATATTATTCAATTTTTCTGTACAAGCTTTAGGATCTATTAGAGCAATTAAAAAAAATCTAATATCTATCTACCTCCCTTTTTATACATTTGCCCATCATCACATTAAAATAATCTGTTAACTTAATTAGTTGTGTTTCAAATACTTTTCTTGCTACTTTTTCTTCTGTCTTGACAACTTTCTAAAAGCATAAGGCAATTTTTTAACATAGCTGTCACAGAGTTATCTAGATCAACCTGTGTCTGTGACAGGGGGGCAGCAGGCCCATGGGCCCCCCATCCAAAAAAATGCAAAGGGAAAAAAGGAAGGGAAGGGAGATGGGAGCTAGGACCAAAAACAGAACAGTGGCAACGATCTAAGGAGGAAACTTAATTTTACTAAATATAATATTGGAATGCAAGATAACACAATCATCTAATACAATGCAATTGGAATTGAGACTAACAAATCAAATGAAATGAGAGAGAATGTCTGAAAACCAAAGCCTTACTTTGAACTGAAGGTGCATGGCTGGGGAGCACACCCATAAACTGCCAGGCAGCAAGCAAGAGAGCGAGATCGCATGACTTCCTCTCGTGGCTAATCTTCCTCTCTGAACATGAAGTCCTCTGGGATATGTAGTTCTTTTTTTCCTCTTCTGAAAACTAGAGAACTCTTCTGAGAACTAGATATCTGGAAAGTTGTCAGTCCACAGAGCTGGAGTATTAACTCTCTAATGCCCTGAGCTTTACATGATGTTGTGATGTGGAATACCAATAAGAAAATTATAAAATCATGACAATAGTGTATGTAAAATCTAATCAGCCCATCAGTGAAAGCTCAAATTGTTTTAGGATGTAGTTATAAGACAGTCTGAGAAAAAAAGCTTTTGACCTACTTCACCTACTTGTTGCTGCTGAAATCAAATGTGAAATTCCCACTGAATTCTTTGTGAGTAGAATCAGCCCAATACAAAGTAGTTTTAACAGGTTAACTATAACTGTACTTTTCCCCGTGTATTTTTCATTTGTTTTTTTGCAAGCTGGTTTCCTGCCCTTTCTTTTTGCTAGGTTGATTTATGTTGTTCAACTTAGATCAGTTTAATGTTATTTCACTTGGACTACTTTTAAGTAAAATTCAGTATTTATCTATGTTGAAGTTGATATTTAGATGTTAAACATCAGTACTTCACTGTACACGATGAGGAATTTATTTTAAAGCTATCTTCAACATCTTGGCTGTTCTCTCATCTCCTTACTTAAAATGTAAATTAGAGTAATCAACAAGCAACGCTTATATGGAATTTACTTGTGACTGGCAGGTGAACTGATATAAAATTGAATCAATCAGTTCTACTCCCTAGGATTAGCTCATCACTGAATACACATTCTGCAAGAGAAACAGCTGAATTCTAATTTAAAATATTTTTCTGTTAAATACAACATGCTAAATAATTCTAACTAACCAAACAGTCAGAAGATGAGCCCTCAAGTATGTATTCTGGCAGGTATACATGCCAGAATATATGTCCATACATACATACATACATACATACATACAGCAGGAAGCAGCACAGTTCTGAATGGAAAAGGCACAAAGTGGGTTGAAGAAAACAGGAAAATGGGAAAACAGGAAAAGTAATATATATACACACACACACACTCTTGATTTGAGACTGCCCGTATATAAATCCCAATTTAGAATACCTCAACTAATTTCACTGTTTTAATTTCAGGTTCACATTTTCCAAAATGCCTAAACTTTCACAGTTTGAGTTTGACTTCATAAATGCAAATGGCCCTGTTAGAAATGTTAGGCTGAATGCAAGGAAAGTCGTTTTTCTTTACAATTACAGTACGAGCCTCATAAGTGCAGTATACTAATCTTCACTTTATTATACAACTGCAGTTACAGAAAGTACTTTACAATCAGAATTACAATAATTTGGATGTGATTTTATGCAACAGCACAATTGCAACTACAAGACGTTTTCCATTTAGAATAAATGTACTCTAAATTGTCTTAATTTTTGAGCCACAACTAGAAGAGCTACTATTTAAATACTATTTATTTCCTAACCAAAACCCTGGAGCTACAAATCCCTTTTTTATCTAACATATTGACACTGAAATTGAAGATTTAAGTGAGTGGTTACTACCTACTGTCACCTCCTGTTCACAGTAAATATAATCAAGGCACAGTGTGAGATTGATCACCCTTGATTTCAGATCCAGTAAATAGAGTTCAGTAGCTCACAGAAGCATTGGTCCTTGTCAGAACTAACCCCAGCATTTTTCTGTGGATCTACTGGAGGAAAAAAAAGTATTCCATACACAAGGAATTTCCAGAATAAGTGTAAGATCTGAGATGAGTTTGTTAGGAAAAATGATTATCTAAGGAATACTCAAGTGAGACATTGTAAGATATGTTCAAGTGAAATCCATAGGGGCAGAGTGAAAATGGAGATGACTATTCTAAGTAAAACTTAGGTTGGAGCAACTCTACAAAAATGTAGTAAACAATGGTTGGGGTTTTTTTAGATTACTGCCAGATTCATATTTGTTGGTCTTACTAATATACTGAAAAATAAAAAAAAATCTTGAATGTTGGAGAGGTTTTTAAAACTATGAAGCTTCTGAGAACTGCACTAAATCCTCTGACAGTCTGTGTGTTTGCCTTTTGATTTTTCATTTAAATTTATTCTTTTTCAAATCTTGATGAAACTTGAACCCAATTTTTGAACATGAGGCTAATGCAGTGCAAGAAAGAAGCCAAGCCAGCCAAGAGCTGAAGGACTCTTTGGTAAGCCAGCTCAAAGAAAGAGGTAAAAGACAGAAAATAAGAATACACTACGACACAGAAGAGAGGCAATCTTAATTCAAAGTCTTCTAAATATGTTGATATAAGTGGAGCATACTTTTTCATTGACCTTCTCCAAAGGGTGTAAACAAAGGAAAGATAAAACTGCTCATTTGCTATCATCTAAATAGTCCTTAGAGTCCTTAGTTATTAAATCTGTAGAAAGCCTGCAGGATTTATTCCGAATGTTATAAAAGAAAACATGAGAAGATATAAGAATAGAGCTGTCGAGAAAGGCAGATCTGTTAATGCTTATGATGTTCAGTGTGAGTGCCTTTTGTCATCATCAGTGCAAAGCATGTTATTATTGGCAGATATGTCAAATATAGATACACAATTTTGCTGGGGGCCTGCAGTCACTCCTAGTCATGTGATTTACTATGGGTCACTAATCAAACAATCTTGTTGATTACCTCCATTAAACTGAGTAAACATAAGATAATTTGAAACATGATTCTAGCAATAGACTTCTACAGATCTTCACCATCCAGCTGTGCAAAACATTTTCAAAAGCTAAATATGGAATACCTGATAACACACGTATTATTTAAACCAAATTGTTAGGATTTATTGCTCATTGTCCTGTATGGAAAATATCTACTGTGCTGTGGTTTATTGATGTATTTAACATAAATCTTTATATTACAAATAAAAGCTCAGACAAGAGCTTCATAGAAATATAACACTCCATACCATCCACTTATTGGCTATATTATGTTTGAAGCACAAGTGTGATATAGTCCCTTGTATAATGAGGAATAAGTTCCCCCATGCATGCATCTGTTCCTGTTCAGATAATGAACCTTCTCTTCAACTGATCTGCTTGTATCTTGAAGACCTTATAAAGCTATATGTCAAACTGTAAGATGCACAAACTTAAGGAAACATTGTTTGAAAGAATGACTTACACATACAATAAATACAGAGAAAATAAATCTCAAGAGCCAAAGCACTACAAACATTACAGGTTTAATTGAGAGATTTGGAAAAGGCATGAAATCTTCAGAATAACGTTTCCTCACTGCTAAAAGGAATAATTCAGCAGAATATGATTTCTCTAATCCTGTTTCCAAGATGCTTGCAGCTTCTCCATCCCAGACATGCAGACAATTCATTTGAGTCAATTGATTAACTGTGCACTACTTAAGATCTACTTTGAGATCCAGAGAAAACACAAAGAGTGCATAAGGTTTGTGTGAATCCTTTTAACCTGTCTGCTCAGCGTTCCCATAACAGAAATCAAAGCTGAAAGAAATGAGAATGCAGAATTATAGAAGAGCTCAGTTCTATTCAGTGGAGGCTACAGGCCCAAGCTAGTAAATTGTCTTCATTTGGAGCAATAGGTCATCTGCCTGAGGAACTCATCATGAGCCAGGAGCTGCTGCCCTAATACAATTTAGTGGCTCTCACTGGGTTTTGAGTGGTGGAAACTTGCACTTTGTGCAGCAGTCTGTTTTACAGCTCCTCTGGTAATTCAGAAGGAGCCAAGAGTGATTGCTTTATACAAAGGCAAGATGATGGCCTATTAATCAGTAAATCAGTACTGTCAAGGTGGAAGAGTGACCATTTTAAAGTTGTTAAAATAGCTCACACTAACCTTTTCTTTTGATGAACTTCAGGACCAAAATCATATGCTTTTTAAAAGTTTAAATAGATGAAAAATAGAAGAAAAGTGTATTGAAGTGAGATTTTCTCTTATGTAGAAGAGAATCTATGAATCTAGAATTCATAGATTCTCATATTCATCATATTCTAAAATACGGTGGGGAGAACTCTAGGATTAATTACAGAAATGTAATTCCTAAAAAAATAACATAAATTAATTTTAGTGATGAAGTTATTAATGACTGTAAGAACACTCATTACACCAAAACACAAAATTGCACAGAAATTTTGTAATAGCTGGCACATAATAAAAGCTGCCACAATAGCAATTTTGAATAATCATTATTTAGAATAATTCTCACACTCAAAACAAAAGAGTACAAACCCAGTCAGGAGTCAGAAGCTTTGAATTTCAGCAAGGCCAACATGTAGAGAAGAATGTCATTACAATTCCTTATGCATTAGAATAATCCAAGGCACACCACGGTTCTCTCTCCTCCATTATTCTCTTAGCTGGAGTGGTCAATACTTAGCAGTCTTTTCCGGTGTCCTCATGAACCAGCGACTGCTTTAAATACATTCCAAGATTTTGGTACTGCTCATGAAACAGCAAATAGCAGGTTCCTCCAGGCCATGACAGCATCTGGAAGTCACACAAAAGGCAAATGTTGTTGTGATTGGTAACACTCATCAGCATGACAGCACTGTTGGTTGTCACCTTGTTCCTCCAGGAGCTGCTGAGCAGATCATCAAGAAGGAACATCACGGCTGGAAGTTGCCCTTTGCAGCGATGCCACTGGCTGTCTCTACAAGATTCAAAAATGTTACAAATCTTATTTAGACCACGTGAAAATATTTCAGCAGACAGATGGGGAGCTGTGCCTGATCTGCATTTTTTTTTAATTATTTTTTTTTTTTTTACTGAATCACTGAACGAAATTCAGCCAACATGTAGTGTTCAGAGCTGACAGAAATGTTCCCAACTCTATCAATGACAGCTCTTTCTAACAGTAAATCCTAGATGTGAGGTAAGGGTAACACGAAAAGGGCCAAACAACCCATAGACTTACATCTTGGCCTGAAGCTTCCAGAAGCATAGCACATGTTACTATTGGTGTCTTACTGGAAATGTCACCTGATCTGTATCTCTCTGTTGTGTACAAAATGGAGTGTTAACTTACAAAAACTGTTATAGAGGATGGTGCAAAAAACAGCCCAGTACCTCAGCCACTTTTGTTCTGTCTTGCTATTAAAGAAGGTGTAAGTTGCATGCATTTGCTGTGCTATTGACAAAATAGATGATATCTATCTCAGTAGTAACACCTTGCAAGACTTCACCTGTAGACATCACATATACTTTTACCATCCTCAGATTAAAGTTAACTTTATTATGCATTTCCTAATTTATTACTTATTCCTTATCATTACTATTGTATCCATATACATTCAGAGCTCATTTTTGAGCTCTGAATACATTTTACCTTCCTGTACACCCTAAATTTTCAACTTGTAAATTAAAAAGTAATATAACAGCTATTCATTCCACTCTGAAGAAATTAAAGTTGTAGCATTATGATTGCAATTATTAATGAATTCATTTCCCCAAATTACTTTTTTATTATGTACATGAAAAAAAAAAAAAGAAAGAAAGCAAATAACAGCATAACAAATAGGTGTAACAAATGGTGAACAGAGCATGGCCAGCATTTTATTCTGATTATTAGAAATACTGAAGAACGGTTATTTATCAAGCCAGAAAAGCACTATGCTAGAAGGCAAATTATCTTAATGTTTGCGAGAGAAGCATAGAACAACATAAAACAACTACTGCTATTGCAAGCAGATTTTGATTTCAATAGACATAGTCCCCAGAAATGAAGAGAAACTTCATTTAAAGGGCTGCAGTCAGGATAAAAAGCAGTTGTTTCTCTAAAGTTGCCCTGGCTGCAGAGACTGACTGTTGGTTTTCCTCATTATGATGGCACCTACTGAATGATTTTATTACATTATATTCTATCATAACTGCTTTCTCAGGAAGGTGACTGACTTATGGTCTGTAGTGCAATGACGAATAGTTAATCACTGATGATATTTTGTGTTTGGTCTTTTCTATACATCAGTGCACTGAACTGCCATTGGTTTATTATAGTGACTGCATTGATTTGAGTACATATGATTTATTATAATTTTTCTTTAAAAAAAAAAAAAATCAGACCGTATTTCAGCTGTTTTACTTTCTGTTGCCGTTACCTTCAGCTAATTAGCACTCCTGTTTTTTTTACACAACTGACTGAAGATGAAATATATCACCACCACCAGAAAATTTCATGAAGGATGTGACACCCGCAAGACTGAAGTTGAAACGCTTTGGGCTAAATTCCGACCTGATGGAATTTAACTGGAGAAGTGAGACTGCACTATTTGTTTCAAATCTGAATTTGGTTTTTAATATTAAACTATGCTGCTGATCTTAACTCATTCTACAGAACTCCACTGCCTGAGCAAAACTCAGCTCAGTGCAAAAGGACTACACAAAGTCCATGAATTAGTAAAGTCCTAATTTTGCATTACTCAAAACAGCACTATGTCCTAAACAGTCTTCTAGACATCTTTTATAGAAAAGTTATCTCTCTTTCTGCATATTCATAGGCGTCCTTTCTGAAAAGTAAAGATTGCTTTGTTCATGTTAGTTTTTATAGCTAGACTATCTCAGACCAAGGGAATCAAAAACAGTGATCAAACTAAATACTCAAACATTTAAGTTAAGCATTTAACAGATGAATAAAAGGAAAGTTTTACCTACATTTTTAATAGCTACCTTGTACATAGAATTACAAACTCTGCAGCTATGGATAGCAAATGCTTCACAGCTGAAGACGTTTTATATATCCCTCTCATTTCCACTTGCACCTATGTTATCAAATGAACTGTTGATCCCTAAAGGAAACATGATCAAAGACTAAACCAGGAGTTTGCATCTTATCTTCAGATATACCATGTCATTTTCTCAAACAGTTTTTGTAACTGTATGTATTTTGCATTACTTGTCCTTTCAGAAGTATGAATAGATGATTTCTATGATTCCACTATATTGTCTAGAGGATTGGCTTCTTTTTTTCCTGTTGCCTTTTAAACTGGCAAGAGAAATAGTAAGCATAATATAAACCCAGCCTATTGTATTCAATTTTCTGCCCCTTCCTGCTCCATTCTCCCTTGTGTGGTCTTGCTCATTCAGGGCAACTTGTACAGTCAGGCTCACACTCCCTGGGTGTTTTACTCTAAAACTGCAGCGTGACACCAGGCTAAATACATAAATTCTAAGGCAATATATTGATATAGCAGCTTTATTACTTTACAAAAAAATTACTAATATCATATTTATTGGATATAATTAACATGCATATATTACATCAGTATTTTCAGCTATGTTTATGTGTATTAATTGTGACATTTTATAGTTATATGTATCCTTGTTCTTTATTTATCTTCATGAGTAAAATGTACTCTCTGGTGGTGTTGGCATTATGATGATACCTTTTATGAAAGCCAAGCTGAAATTGGTTGGTTTTTTTTTTTAATTATAGGTATTATTAATGGAAGAAGACATCCAACAATAACAAAATAACTAACATAAGAGGGTGACTGTGGAAATAATGCTATTGTGATTTCTACAGGTAAAACTAATGGAAAAAGTCTGCATTATATCAGAATCATAAAAAAGAATCTCAAAGTATTGCATGTTTGCTTGTTTTTCCTTAAGAAATGTGAACCCAAATTGGAATAGGTTGCGAAGCAGGATGAAGACAACGACTAGATGATTGGAGAAGTTTTTCTTTAATTGAAAAGTACATTAAAAGAACCTGGCTTGTTTTGTCCATAAACATGAGACTTGAAAGGGAAGCTGAGGAAGTCTTGAAATATTTCAGGGCAGGAGTAAATACTACGATGAGAGTAGATTTTTTTTCCCTTACAAAATGTAGTGGTTGAACTAGCATAAATGTTTCTTGTAATAAATCAGTAGAAACAAAGAATGCAACAAAGAATGCTTGCCAAACCTCCATGGAGAAAAGGTTAAAATAGAATTTAAAATTAGTGCAAATCATTTCCACTCTTTACAAGTGAGAGAAAACATGGAGAACATAAGTGATCCTGGAGTCAAAAAAAAAAAAAAACTAAGTGTATCAAGTAGTCACTTCCATCTTCGTCTTTTAAATCATCTTTTCTTCTCCCTTTCTTTAGAAACATACACCATTTGAAATAATAATAATATATAATCCCTTCCTCCTACCTATACATGTGCGCTCATTTTTGTTTTGATGTTAAGGGCTAAGAACTATAGGAACTATCAATATAAACACACCAAAGTCTCCTTCCCTTCTCACAGCTGATGCTAGAAATCCTTAACAATTTGCTAGACTTACAAACAGAAGAAAAACCCACCCTTATTTCTTTTTAACCCATGAACAGGTTACAGCACACATCTACTGTGCAGTGGTGTGTGTAGCTGAAATACAAGAAAAATTACCAGCTTAAGTCAATGTTACCTGCAGATTATGTATATTTAAAAGGAAAATTCTAAATTAGCAGTTCTAGTAAATTTTTCAGTCCCAGCATCAGTGCTCAGATGCCTCACATAAACAGAACGATAATTTTTCCTGAGGTCCAAGGGACACATTGCACAAACTAATATATGAAAACAGAGAGACATAAGCCTCAGACAAGAAATAGGGTGCAATTTCTCCGAATAAATAGAAAGGCAAATGTGAAAATGCCTTCAAGATAGTAGTTACTAAATATTCCCATGCAATCATGCTCTTTCTTGTCTTATTCACTACCAGAGAGAAATTCAGATATGAAAGCTTCTACAGTTTCATACTAAAATTCTGTTTTCTGTGCTAAACCTTTCTGTCCTTCCCAGTTAGAAAAAAATACATAAGCAAAAGTAGTATGTAGATGTTGCAGGAAGACAACTGCCTCTCGAATGAGTTCCTCGAAATTTCTGTTTATCCTTTCCACAATTACTGCAACTGGAGCTTCTGTTGTTGCTTCTTATGCGTTTGTGAGGTGTGAGAACAATTGTTAACTATGTGGAACAGAATGCTGCTACTCACAGACTTATAATCAAAAAACAGTTGGCAAAAATATAGCCTGACAATATCTTCTGTGCATCTTGTTCTCATTGAACGCTGATAGTATTAGATTCCAATCAGAAAGGAACTGCCCACACATCCTATGGGAATATTGTAAAGGTCAACTGGAAAATAAATTTGAAGTAAGCCCTGCAGAAATAGAGTAATATTTTGAACATTTGTTCAGATTAAACAGGAAGGAAGTTTGTTTTCTGGACTTGTTTCTACTCATTCCTTGCCATCTACTATACTAGTATAGTTGTCTAGTTGTCAAAAACACTAGTATTTTATGAGATAAAATTTTCCATGCTGAGAAAGCAGGAAAGATGGTAGCTCTGAAGGATTTCAGAAGCCAAACTGCTTGAACTAAAAGGGTTATGGTTCCTCACTTACCCCAGAAAATTAGAAATACTGCTTCATAACTGCAGGTCTTTGAGAGTACTTTGCAAGGCAAATAATGTAAAAACACAGCACAAGTAGAATATGAAAAGAAATAAATCCAGAAACAGTCTGTACAGTAAAAGTATAGTAGATGTTTGACTAGGAGATCACCATGACAGTAACATTAAATTAACATTGGGAAAAAAAAAAAACACATCTCATTTGTTCTAGTCCTTTTATGATTTCTGCTATAAACATACTTTTATAGTCATTTTACCAAAATGTATATTTGAACATATCAACATATCTTATGCATTAGATGTTGCAGTGGAATTGCCAGATGATGGCCTGAACCAATGGTTGAGCACCAGGTGAGAAGGTGTGGCTAACTCAAGGAGCTCAGGTGCAAGCAATGCACCTGAATGACAAGAAGGTGTGGAGCCTGGATCCACTTCTCCTTACCCTCATTTAAAGGTTAGCAGCCAAAAGAGTAATCTCTCTGGATGGAGATTTCCCTTCTCTTTAGCTGTCACTGGTTGTTGGAAAGGGGTGAGCTAGTTTTCCTTCCTGATTATCTGTTATCGCTCCATAGTGCTTGTATCCTGTTCAAAGGCCCTGTCATCATCATCTTTTGCCATGAAGATGTATATCATGTCAAAGCTGATTTCTCTAGTACTAATAATTTAGAAAAAGTTAAGGGAAAAAAAATCCACCATTTGATAGTTCTGACAGAAGTAAAATATGATTAGAAATATAAGCATTTGTAAAGAGTAACAGGTATCTGTGAGTTGTGTCTTTTAATGTATTTTATTTTAAAAGCCCAAGGTACTCACTAGTCTGTGAATCTCTACTGATTTGCAGGATATCATGCTATCGTCAAAAGAAGATTAACTACAATCCTAAAGCTCATCCATTGCCCCCATGGATCATAGTCACATCACAAGTATTTTAGTGGAATGCCAACAGTAAACAAGGGCTCAATATTAAGTTCTATTGCTCTTGAGGGCGAAGGGAGTTGATCTTTTTCTAAGTTTTTCTTGTTGTCAATTTGCAATCTCAAGCTTGGATGCTTCTAATTGCTGATATTCTATTTGATTTTTCATAGAGTTCTGAAACTTCACAGAAGTAAAACACTGAAAACCCTACATTTAGGGACTGTTTCCCTGATTTTTTTTTTAAATGTGTGCTGTAACTTAAATGTGTTTATCTTCACTGGTTTATAGTAAAAGCTGATGACATAAAGTAAATAATTCCTTTATTTGTTAAAAAAAATTGCTGACATTAAATTACAGCCATCTTTAAAGCTCAATCATGATTATTGGCTGTAACATCAAGAAAATCTTCCTCTAGATCATCTTGGATTAACCTAAACACAGCACAGAAAGATTGGATGAGAGCCCTAACATATATCAGAATGACAGAAAAAAATCCTCAAAAATTTTGGGTGCTCAACCGGCATTGTCCAGGGGTTTTTTGTTTGTTTGTTTTAAATTCCATCTTCTTACAGCTGCCTGGGCCAAAATGTTGCAGAAATAGTGTATTATTAGTTCACATAACCTACACTGCATCTGTCAATCCTTTTTTCTTTAAGCTAATTCCACTAACCCCATAGGTTTCAGCTTTCTGCCAGTCAGATTTTATGCAGATAGTTTTCAAAGTTCATGTTCCCTGTACTTCTCCTTTTAATTTGACACAGTTGCAACACACATTGATCTCATCTCCCTCTGTCTAATGACCAGGATTATTGGTAATTTTTGTAATTGTGCTCTCTCTCATTCAAGTACAAAGCTATTAGCATTCTTTCTGGTCTGGCCTTAGAAATCTGAGTTTGAATGCCTTCGTGCTAGGAAGAGTATTGATCCTCTGTTGCTAACTATTTCAATTTGCCTTCTAAGTTTCAGGTTTCTAAGTACAAAAAAAAAGCAGTTAAGAATCATCCATTTTTAAAAGAAAGCCATGATCTTCCCTTTCAGCTTCTTTCTCCTGTCGATCCCTACTTCAGTCTGTTTCTGAAGGAGAAAGATGGGTTTGTGTGGACTACAATGTGAGCATGACTGCCTATAGACTTCCTCCTAAATCTCCAAAGAGCTAGATTTAAGATGTACCTCTTCATGCAGCTTTTTGTATTTACTATTGGAACATAGTTTATTTTCAGGATATCTAAGACAATGTCAGCACTGTTAACTCACTAAGTCATAAAATATCCAAGGTATCTGTGAAGAAGTGTATTTTGGAGCTATTGCACATGGGTGCTGAGAGTAGAAAACTCACATCAGCTGTCTTTATCAATACTAATGTTAAAGTGTTGTTTGCTAATAAATATAATATATTAATATATATAATAAATATAAATATATCAAGTTAGTAAAGGTCATTCACAAGTAAAACAGACAACAAAAATAACACGTTACTAACAGTACCTTGCCTTCATATTTCTTTAAGAATCAGAAAGCCAAGATGAAGCATGTTGAAGTGAAACCTAAGCAACACACTTCATGTGATAATTACCTGCAAGTGGTGAGGTATGTCAGCTCCAACCCAGAACAGAAATTCTGAAAGATAAATTAAATCCTGTAGTGAAATTGCAAAAACCTTGTTTGATTGCTTTCAAAAAAGCAGGGAAAAAATAATTTCATTAAAGCAAGAAAAGCAAACTTGTACTGGCAAAGAGTCAGAAACTAAAGGCCCTAAATATGCAAAATAGGAATGGAATGCAGTGAGTGTAATTCTACTTTGTTATCTATTTGTTGCCATTATGCAATAACCTAAAATGAATGAATTAGAAGCGGAAGATGAGCACTTAAGGCTTAACAAGATTGCAAGAAAAGAATGGGGGCTTAAATTATGGGCATGCCAAAACTATAAAACATGCAGGTTTCTGCAATATCAGAGTGAAGAAGACAATTCTTTGTTTAATAGAATTTCCCCTTTCTGTAATTAGTTCAGTGTCTGGGTCCACAGAGAAAATATTGCTAGTAAACAATTATTATTTTGCCATTTTTTTCCTCTTTACAGTTCATAGTTGCTTGACTGTTTTTATTAGCATTTAGTGCTGAACTGTTTCCTGTGTCATGGTGGATGGAGAATTCTTTTACGCACTTCCTTGAGCAAATACAAGTCCAAATCTTTTTTACTTATTTGAGCAATTTCACTATGTATAAATTAACAAATTTCACTAGATTAAGAGGTGAAGAGACTTTGACTTTAATTCTCTTTATTAACTATGAATCTTCTTGAAGTGTTGACTGTGGTATGATTATTTTCTACGAAATCTTACTGCACTTCAATGCACAATTAAATATACTTCATTTTAGCATTGAATAAAATAATAGTGCTGTCCTTCGCATCCTGGTTTAAGTACAAACACTGGCAGGTTCTTGCTGCATTTGTAAAGAGGACTATTTCATATAAATCAAATTTGATTTGATGAAAAGGCCTTCTTTAGCCTGCACTGCTCAAATAACTGCTAACTCTCATTACTCTACCTTGTAGCCTGCACAAGCCAGCTCTTGTTAGCCTTACTCAAATAATGAGCTTTTGCTAGGAGGCTGGTTTTTTGGGCTTTATTCCTAATTCATCTCTGCTTACAGAGGGAGAAGAATGAATGAGAACAGAGGAAAACCGGAAGATGAGTACAAGGTAAGTTCATTGCTAATATCTTACTGCACAGCACAATTCTTGAACCATTCTGCAGAATCAACCTGCTCCCTAGAAGCAAAACACAAGAATTCAAATTTCATTTCTGTTGAAGAATGAATGTAAATGTTTAGAGTGCAGATAGTTGGTAAGCTTCTGCATGACCTTTTGTGGATACTCAAGCTATGCAACACACTGACTACAAGCTGCTTTGGAACTTGATATGAGACTGAATATAAAACAAAGTTCAATTTCTTCAATATTTAAATAGCTGCCAGCCCTGTTCCATTCTTATGTCCCTAAGGGCAATTTCCTAGGACATCCGATTCAAAAATTCCTTAAACAAATAAATATTCACTCTCCTAAGTTCAAGCTCTTGAGTTGTTTTTTGTTTTTTTTTTTTTTACTAGGCCCATATTCTTCAAGATCATGAATTTGACTAGGGCATGGACACTACAGCCTGGGGTGCCTCCAGTCTTCACACTTTTAATGATCTCCTCTGTACTGGTGAGCACCAGGTCCTATAACATTTTGTTTCTGGTTAGCCTACCCAATACCTGGACCAGGAATTTATCCCCAGTGTACTTTAGAAATCTCCTGCATTGCTTGCAGCCCGCTGTCTTGCTTTCCCAGCAGACATCCACGTATCTGCGATTCCCCATCAGGGCAAGAGCCTGCAAGTGCAGTGTTTCTTGTAGCTGAAGCAAAAAGACCTCTTCAACAGGCTTTCCTTGATCAGGTGGCTTCTATTAACAGACAACATATAAAAAAAATTTTTTTTTTTTTTTACTAGTTACCAAATGAAGGCTCAATCAATCAGCATTTTCTAAAAGAGGAAAAGAAAGGTTTTAAAGTATTACCTGTTAGAATTTCTCCAAAGCCAATGAATTAATTCTTACTTTTTGCCAGTATAACAGGTAGTAGCAACTTTTATCATAGCAGTTTCAGATAGTAACGTTCAATATACAAATAATCTATTTAATTTGCTTCAGGGAAAGTACATTTGCAGTGTTTTCACATGACAGTAGATATTATTCCTCTGCATACAGCCATAGATATGGGATAGTGAGAGCAGTAGTGGTCAGGAGGAATCATTCAAGGATGTATCATGCTTTCTTGTGTATGTTGCTTGGTTGTTTTTTGTTTTGTCTTTTTCTTTTCTGTACTCATTCTTTTGCATAGCAACATTCAAACTCTAGTCACTCCTCCATTCCTAATCTCCCCAACCAATGATTAACATTTTCTAGAGCCACAACATAATTCCTTTTTATGACTTAGTATTTTATTTTCCTGACAAAATTATAATCTATGCAATAATTTAAGAAAATAGAAGTGGATTACAGTGAAATACACAACATAAACAATGATTATAAATTTCGTTGTTCTGTGGTGAACTAAGAATTCAAGTAAATGTCATCAAAACAGCCGGGAGAAAAAAAAACTGATGAAAACTGAAAGCATTAAGGTATAATGAACTCTATGAGAAGAAAACTTCAGAAAGATGACCTTAGTTAGAAGAATTTATTTCTAAGCTATTTCAATATTTTATCATCAAAGCATTAAAGATGTGACTATACTGAATGGCTTAGATTTTCGGGGGTTTTTCCACTGTCAATTAATTCTGGATGAAATACAGCATGAATTATTTGAGCGGACCAGAAATATTTATTGGGTAAACTATTTCATGCAGCTAAACAATAATGGATATACTTATATAAACCAAGGATATTTACATGTACATCTCAGATGAATGCCACCTTAGTGACAAAACGGTATGATTCTGTTGCTCTGTAAAATATTATTTATAGAATCACTTAATAAATCAATGGGAATGCATCCTATAAATAAGGTTTACAATTCTCAGAACATGTAAAACCAAGAGTTTTGGAAAACAGGATGATTCCTTTTTTATCACAAATATCTCAATACGGAAATCTGTGACAATATGAATCTCTAATAAATGGTCCATTAATTTTAAGCTAGTTAGATTTCACATCTTATCTGATAATTCTGATCTACTGTTACTGTTAAAGTTATTCCGTATTATATTGCTATTATTACAGTTGGAAATAACGTTGTGGAGAAATGGAAAAAAAAAAAAACAGAGAAGAAATGCTCATCTGTATTCAAAGATTCAGGCTCACAATGAAAGACTCCAGAAAGAGATCCTTCCCTATTGGCAGTCAGCCCTTAAATGGGGTCTAGGAGGGGTGGAGCCTTCCAGTCACACAGGTGAATAGCCTTCACCTGTGCTCCTATGGCTGACCCAGTCCACGCCTTAGGTGGTCAATCAGTGGTTTAGGCTGTGACTCAACAGTTCCCATACACTCATTTTATATTCTCCGCTGATAACTGTCCACCAGCAACAAACTTTGCAAATATGTACAGGTGTGCAAGCAAGCAGAGCAATACAGACAAGGTAGTTTTCCACTTTGGTACTGAGATAGTATATGAGTAGTTATAAAATATTGCTTGTAACTAAGTACAAAGCTCAATTTACTCTCTAGATGTTATTAGAACTCTATTGTAATCCTCAAATATGACGACATTTATTTTATAAGAATTAAAGTAAATGACATTTCAGAACAATTAAACAACTGCACAGTATTTGAGATCATGACAGGATTAATAGTATACCTCCTGCAGTTCAGTGTTTCAATAAGCAGTCAGACTTTTTTTAAAAAATTTTGGGGATTGCATTAATCTGGCATTCCAATGCGATTTATATGGGGTACAGAGGATTTCTACTTTGCTATAAAAGCAGCATTTTTTTTTTAATGTAAACCAGCAAGTTTCAGAAAGTTAAGCACTAATGAGAGAAAACATCCTTAATCCTTCTATTGTGGCATAGTGTAGACCACATAATCTCACTCTGTGAACACTTCCCCCTGTACTCAGCACTGGTGAGGTTGCATCTCAAGTATTGTGCTCAGTTTTGGGCTCCTCACTACAAGAAAGACATCAAGGCCCTGGAACGTGTCCAGAGAAGGGCAACAAAACTGGTGAGGGTTCTGGAGCACGAGGCTTATGAGGAGCAGCTCAGGGAGCTGGGATTGTTTAGCCTGGAGAAGAGGACGCTCAGGGGAGACCTCATTGCATTCTACAACTTCCTGAAGGGAGGTTGTGATGAGGAGGGGCTTGGCCTCTTCTCCCAGGCAACAAACAGGACCTGAGGAAATGGCCACAAGTTGTACCAGAAGAGATTTAGACTAGACATGAGAAAGAACTTTTCCTCTCGGAGAGTGGTCAGGCACTGGAATGGCCTGCCCAGGGAGGTGGTGGAGTTGCCATCCCTGGCAGTAGTCAAGAGGTGTCTGGATGAGGAGCTACGAGATATGGTTTAGTAGTTGTAGCTACAGTATGGGAGGACAGTTGGACTAGATGATCTTGTAGGTCCTTTCCAACCTTGTGATTCTATGATTCTATGACTATTTCATAGTTCATTCTCATTTTCTCCCTGAGGGGGAAAAGAAAAAAACAATTCTAAACAGTCTCCTAAAATTTATATATTTCACAGTGAAAGTAGACTTAGGATTTTCTGCTTGTGGTAACATCTTTAGCTGTCAGTATTTTCCTTGTTTTTATGGTCAAGCTCCAAAAGAAGAGAATTCTGAGAATTGATCTTCTTGCATTAATATCTTTGCAATCATTTCTGCATAATCTAGACACGAGCAAAAGTCCATGCATGACATACCACTATAGTATGAAGTACAACAAGCAACATCATAAATAATTTCTGAGTTCATTATTATGTGAAAAAATAATTTTAGGCACTTACAAAATGAACAGAAAATAAACAGAAATGTGAAGCTTAATGAAAAAGTATTCACCAATACTTCATCCAGATATAGCTATCATCTGTTACTTTTCAATGTACTTCTGGAATTCTAGCAGTACTTAAAACTAAGCCGTAACTCAAATACACAGAAAATTATGTCTTGCTTTTCCTAAAAATTAGAGAGTGCTCTTTAAGGTCTGCTATACTGAAGATGTATAAAAGACAATGCTGAAACCAGAAGCACCAAAAGGTAACTAGCACATCAGGAGAAAAAAAAACATATTTTTCCTTTATGAGCTTAAGTAGAAAAAAATTATGACACCTTGTATTCCCCATTATACCGTTCTTACCCTGAGGAATCTGTGCTGTGAGACTGAGAAAGGGCAAGGAAACACAAGCACAAGAAAGGGGCAAGGATAATTTCCCTGGTCATGTATTGACTTTCCCTAAGGGAAGCTGGAGACACAAAGCTTGTTATTATCAGACAGTGCAGAAAAATGTTCCAAATATGATTTTGATGGTGTATAGTTGTTATTATACAAGGTCGTAATAGACAGATAGCCAGAGGTTATAGAGGAATAACTCACCAACACTTAGGCTCACAGTTAGGATGGATGCTCACCACAAGGAACTCCACACAGGAGCAGTCTCCAAAAGAGATGTTGCCTTAGTGGTGGTCAGTCCTTAAATGGGATCTAGGAGAGGTGGAGTCAAGCTCCACCCCTTCCTGAGCTGAAGGAAGGGAAGCCCTTCCACAGCTGAATTACCTTCACCTGTGCTCCCACAGCTGACCCATCACTTGCCTCAGTTGGTTAATCAGAGGTTCAGGCTGTGATTAACAGTTTCCCATACAAATGGCTTTGCCCACTTTTAGTGGGGATGCATAGACTCACTGATCTGAGCAAAAGAAAGCTCATTTTGATCAAGATAAACTCAGAATTTAGATAAAATTGGAGTTCATTAACTAATTAAGATAAATCTCCACTGAAAATCTCATTGCTTTTTAGTATCAGGAAGAGCATCACTATGAATAATATACCATGGTCCTCTAAATCTGTAGCTTTTGTCAGGCAGACAGCATACCTAACTATGTTTTATGCTGTTTTGGCAGCAAGTCTCAACAAACAGAATGCAGGCTGTTGCTCATATATAGTGGCAAACCTCACCTCTAGGCAAAATACACTAAGTTTGACAGGATGGTAAAAGCACAATTAAAACAAAAATAATAATAATAAAAGGAAGAAAAGGAAAAACAGTCCAGTTAATTATATTTTAGAAAACACAGTGATGCTCCAAAGAAAAATAATTGAAGTCCAACATAATAAGCTTAGTCATTTTCAATTGCTTTCATACCCTTCATGCCTAAATGAAAGGAAGCAAAATTGCTTGGGGAAAATACTTATCAATTGTATGTCATGCTGTCCATTTAGAAACAGCTTCATATGGGATACAGAGAATTGAACATTCCTTTTCCCTCTAAAACAGCATTTATTACAAGGCACAATCGACTTTCATATTGAATTGTCTGAGTCTTTGACTATACGAAATTATAAAACTGCTTTTAAAGATGCCTAGAAAGCCACTGTATTGTAATAATTTGCTATATTTGTCAAAATATTCTCAATAAAATTAGATTAGTTAAAAAATACTTAATATGGTTAATAAGCAGAACTGGAACGTTCTTTTGATACATGGAAGCAGTAACTCTAAAGCCATTATTTTTGTAATAGAGTAATTTTACATTCCCATTAAATCCTAATCCCTGGTCCACCTCAAACCATAAGTATACAATGTTGGACTGTAAAAATGCTTCAGTTTATCTGGTAGGGTTTTGAGGTTGCACAGATGGCTGTTGTAGATTACTAAAATGGGACTGTGCAATAACAGTGCCAGCTGTACAACAACCAGTTCATCTCTAAAAGAGATAGCAAATTAAAAGAGGGAATCCTTTCAGGAAATGTCTCAGAGCTCTTTCAAATGGATTGAAAATCTACATCAGGAAGAAAGAATTCCAATTTGACCAAAAAAACAAAAAACAAAAAACAAAAAAAAACCACCAACAAAACCCCATACTCCTTCTGGCATATTTGTAATTAAAACTGTGCTTCAGCAAATCATTTAGGGAAATGAAAGAGCAGGGTTACATTCCTTTGTTATCACTGTAGCAATTGTAATATTAAACAATATTTTCTGATATCTTTTAATTTTTCTAATCTGACAATAAGATTAATTCCAAAAGCCTAGAAAAGTGGAGAGAGCTATGGGAGTAAGATGCTGATTTTCTGACCATTTTTCTACCTGAGATCAACTCAAAAGTGCAGGAAAACCATTACTATTCTCCAGAGGAATCATTGCTAGTTCTTTACGTATGCAGTATATCCTAATGAAACTGTTCATATAGTTCACTTTTCTTCCTATTCTTTCTTTCCTCTGGTGCAGTGATACATTAGGAACTGGAAATTCACATTAGGCTAAACATTTATTTTTTCATGAAAATTATTAATGCTATTGCAAGAATGCAGTGAATTAGGGATTGATAGTAATAAGTATCTTGCAGAGCAGATGCTTTGATATCAACCACGGTTAATTAAAGTACAACTTTAACTGATTCTTTCATGATCATAAACACAGAGCTATCTTCACACAAATGTCAATAATTTCATGTAAGACTACACAGTACAGAAATCAAAATTACAGTAGATAATGCTTTATCATGTCTCAGATGAAACACTGAAGACAAAAATATATATCTTTTATTTTATTCCTACAATCAGACTTGATCAAAATTCTGTTGTATTGTACTTATCATATTTATGCTTAGTTAAATATAAGAATTAAGCAAAACGTTTTTTGGACTTTTTGACTTATTTCCTCTCTGACAGAGAACTTGATCCAATCCTTACTCTCCCTCAAAGAAACCGATTATTGTTATAGACATTCTGTTCTCATTTCCATTCATATACTAAATTAAAATGAGGGCTCAGAAATTAGGAAAAAAAACCTTTTATTTATGGCATAATTTAAAAGAAATCTTCTCTGACCTTTGTAGCTTTTTTTTTGTTTGTTTGTTTGTTTAAATACAAATTCCAACCCTCACTGTGGAAAAACAAACAGTCCTTCCCGTTTTGGTACTTTCATTTTTACTAAAAATAATATAATAAAAATAAGAATGTTTTCAGAGGAGGGAGAAGACATAATATCCAAATATAGAATAGCTACTTCAAAATATTCTGTTGAATAAAGAGTAATACATATTATTTATACCTAAGTATACTAAAAACCACTGGTCTTTTCCACCATCAGAATGCATAATGACATAATCTATTAGCGATTACTTTCTTTTTTTTTCCACTGATTTATAAGAAGGGCTTTTAACAGTTTCAAATTATGTCCAATAACAGGTCTTACATACTGATGTATAGAAGTCATTCTACTCACCTTAATAGTCTGAACTATGCAGGAGCATAATGTAAATCCAATACACCATGAAGAGCAGAAAGTAAAAATGAGATTCTAGGAAATAAGCCAACAAACTGTTTTTTCATATGTATGCTTTTCTTGGTCCAGTAGTCCATTTATGGACTGGAAAACACTGAGACATATTTTAATGAATTTGGAGCTTTGGTCCACACTCCTAAAATGCTGTTATTCTCAATTTTGCAAAATGACTGCAAAAGCTCTGTCCTGTCCAGAAAATACTTTTACACTAGAAGAACACACCACCATTTTTTGTTCTATCTAAGGTTATATTCTAGTTAATAATTACCCTTGCTCAAGCATTTCCTCATTTACTTAAGATAACATTAAAAGTTATTCTGAAATGGAAGAAGAACACAGCCCTTGAAATGCATATTTGAGGTGATTCAAAGCAGAAATTATTTCACCTTACATTTGCAAAGCAACTGATTACAAAAACACTAAAATGTTGCACACAAAAAAAGAGTTAATTAACATTAATTTATTTTTCTGTTCACAAGAGAAACAAATTTCAAATTATCACCTATGTTTTGCCCATAGTATAAACTTTACACAATGCATGTCTTGCTGTAGAAGAGAGAGAAACACACTAAAGGGACCCTTGAAAACATTGTTCTCAAAATCAGAATACAGGAAAAATTCCAGTACATCAGCAGTCTTATTTAGGCCTATCACATGTATTGTGCAAGGTGCTGCGCTTGGGCCAGGGCAATCCCAGGAATTTATACAAACTGAGCAAAGAATTCCTTGGGAGCAGTCCTGTGGAGAAGCACTTGAGGGTCCTGATGGACGAGAAGCTGGACATGAGCCAGAAGTGTACACTTACAGCCCAAAAGGCCACCTGTGTTCTGGGCTGCATCAAAAGAGGAGTGGCCAGCACTGACAGGGGGGTGGTTGTTCCCCTTTACTCAGCTCTTGTGAGGCCCCATCTGGAGTACTGTGCCCAGTACAAGAAAGATATGGAGCTCTTGGAATGAGTCCAGAGGAGGACCACTAAGATGATCGGAGGGCTAGAGCACCTCTCCTGTGAAGAAAGGTTGAGGGAACTGGGCTTGTTTAGCTTGGAGAAGAGAAGGCTCCTCCAATGAGGGAGACCTCCTTGTGGCCTTCCAGTACTTAAGGGAGCATATAAACAAGAGGGGTATGGCTGTTTTCCAGGGTGGATAGTATTGGACAAGGGGGAATGGTTTTAAACTGAGACAGGGGAGGTTTAGGTTAGATATTAGGAGGAAGCTTTTCACATGGGGGGTGATGACACACTGGACCAGGTTGCCCAAGGAAGTTGTAAATGCCCCGTCCCTGGATACATTCAAGGCCAGGGGGATGTGGCTCTAGGCAGCCTGGCCGAGCGGTTGGCAACCCTGCCCATGGCAGGGGTGTTGATACTAGATGATCTTTGAAGTTGTCAATGGTTTGACAGGCTGGTTCGGCCCGGTTCTGCAACTAGTGGGGCAGAGGGATTTCGCAAAATCCGCGCCTTCGGAAAAGGGAAACAGGGGTCCCCAAAATAATTAAAAGCAGCGGCAATGATCTGAGGAGAAACAAACTAATTTACTAAATATGGTATCAGAATGCAAGATAACACACTGTAATACAATATAATTAGAATTGAAGCTAATAAATCAAATATAATGAGAGACAATCTGAAAGCTGTAGGCCTTACAGTAACACTGAAGTGATGCGCGCAGTCAGGATGGGCAGCAACCAGGAGAGGCAAAGGAGGAGAGCCACGAAGAGAAGAGCCCAATCAGGTGACCTTGGCAGGAGTTACATCTCTTCTCTGACCGCAAAGCCCGCTGGGGAATGTAGTTGTTCTTCTCTTCCAGGCAGGTACCCAGAACTGGAGCATTAACACTTTAACTCCCAGTGCACTCCATGATGTTATAATGTAGAATACCAATAACCAAAAGTCATAAAACAATGACAGAGGTCCTTTTCAACCCAGGCCATTCTGTGATTCTATGATTGAACCATGTTGAAACTTATGTGTGAATTCTTCTTTTCTCCTATTTCTGCAGACACAATTTTATTTTAAAGAAACATTTTAATTCAATTAAGATTTTCATTTGGGGTGCTTCATTGATATTTTCATACGTATACACATGCATGTATGCACATGTATCACAATTCCTTCAGTAGGATTAAAAAACATCTTGGATGGCTATTTGCAGTGGAGTTGTCAGGTCACAGCCAGTGTCTGAATCAGTGGTTGAGAACCAAGTGAGAAGGCATGGCTGACCCAGGGAGCTCAGGTGCAAGCAGTGCACCCCTGACTGGAAGGGGGGGAGCCTGTATTGACCCCTCCTCACCCTCAAGGGTTAGCAGCTGAGGGAGCAGTATTTCTCTGGATGGGGATGGTACTTCTTTCAAGCTGCCACTGGTCATCAGAAGGGGTGAGCCACTTTTCTTTACTACTTGTTATTGCTCCATAGTGCCTGCATCCCATTCAAAGGCACTGTCATCATTTTATTTTGCCATACATTTTTGTAGCAAAGTAGGATTCGTTTTTAAAGTCCTTATGCTGGATTTTTAACTAGATCACTTTTTTTCCTAGTTATTGTGAACAGATGTCTGATTTTATTTATTTATTTATTTATTTATAAGGTAAACTGGTAACTAACTACAGAGACAAGTAGTGAGGGAAGCTATTTTCTAGCTTTACTGTATGCATCTGTGCACTCATTTCTGCCAGTGCATCATTATCAGTCATCATCCATCATCTGATCAGCCCTGGCTGGATCAGGAAGAGAGAATGCATTTGCCTTTAATACAAACGACAATTGAAACTGGGACCCTTCTAGAATATTTTTAAAATACACCCATAGCAGGCATACATACCTTGATTATTCCCATGCTGCATTTTGCTAGAGAGTGATTTTGTACTCTTATAGCTATAATGGCATGCTTTCCCTGTACCAAATAGTCCATCAAAAGGCAGGTTGTTCAGGCCAGGATTAAAGAACAGAATGATCAGGTTTACAGTCCTGCAAAGGCTCCAGGGATGCCTTCTTTAGCTGCATGAAGCAGTAGTAGTACAGTACTGAGTTCAGATGAATCTGCCTTGCTTCTCAGCAAGGAAAACTAGCCAGGACAGAACATCCTGCTATCACAAATTGAATAGTTTAAAATTAGTTGTCAGGTGTACCTCTGCTAGGTACAGGACAGTGTAATAAAGGCTTTTTCTACCTACCTGGAAAGTACAAGGAATCTTCTTGATCAGTACTGTCTGCAAAGTTAGCAGTACTGGTTCATGTGTAAAATACAACACTCTGCTTTAACAGTCTTCTTTTTTTTTCCCCACTTTTATTTGTTGCTTTATGGAAGACTGATTCTATCTGATAGAAGGATAAGAGAATCTAGTATTCAATCACTTCATATTTAAGCAATTTACAAATACTTGTGATTTCTTTTTCCTTCTAGGAAAAATATCTTTAGAAATTCCTCATAAGCATCCAGTATGCTTATGCTTCATTCTAAATAATAGCTATTCTTTTTCAAAACAAATTACATGGCAGTACAAGATCTGGGGAACAAAGAGCTTTTGCACACAGAACATAATGAACACCCCAACTGGCCCCAAACCCCACACAAGATGTCTTCCATATAGATTGGCAAGTCTAAACTAGTCATTGCTTTGTGCTTAAAAAATAAATACAGTAAGTAATTAAAACTTACTTTCAAAAGCTGTCTACATCTGTCTTCACAGTTTTATTTTGAAGGACAGATCAAAACAATCAAAGACAGAATTTCTTAGTTAAATGATGTCAAATATTTTGGTCTACACCCCTACCACCCCTTCACAGCTCATTAATAATATTATAGTGTTTGTATGGGAATGTGTTTACAAAGATTGCTCTGCTGCACCTCTAGTTTAATAGTAGTTTATTATTTCCTTCCTGTCAGATTGCCTAGCCTTTTGAGAAAACCTTTTATGCTGAGATGCCTTCAAAATGTCAGCAGAGAGAATATTCCTCTATTGCCTAGGCTTTATAGATAGCAGTTCTTCTATAGGTCCCTTTCCTCTCAGACTTTTAGTCTTTAGACTTTCTATGTAGTCTTGATTTCCTTTTCATTCTGATTAAACCTACTACAGTTTTGTTTCTTTTTCAAGAATTTTGCTGACTTTTTTTTTTCCAGCAAATTCTTCCATCTGGTACTACCCTCCATCTTTAAAGAGTTCTGTGCTGGCTGGGGAGGAAGAACTGGAGCTAAAGTTCAGAAGAGCGTAAAATAGCACTGTTTGTTTTGCAGATTTTCCTACCCTACAGCAGTCATGACAGCTGCTCCCATAACAAATGATTAGAGCTTACAAAAAAGGCAGAGTTGCAAAGGACAAGGGATTTCAAGGAACCATCCACTATGTAATTTGCAGATAGATAGCTATTTACAGTGTCTACTGCAGTATTTACAGTGCAAAAATGGATATGAGATCCTTTAGCATTCCCAAACCATACATACTATTTTCGCTCATCTCTATCCTCTACCCCTCATTCATCCCAACACGCACACAAGCACACATAAAACTGTCTTCTGTTTGGAAGCACATTCCTAGGAAGTCTCACAAGGACAAATTCTGGATAAAGGCATAAAACATGGAAGAAAAATAATTACAGGAAGTAGTGTTTGCTAATTGTTTTTGGCACTGGTGATGGATTCCAGTGAAAAATTTCTACCACACTCTAATTAGAATGCCATTTGATTTAAAAATGTAATAACAAATATCTGACATAAAATATCCACTTCCATGGAGTAATTTATTTTCGGTATACTAACCAATATACTGCTATTTTGGCAAAGTCTTTCCAGACTGTTCATAGATGAGTGATAATAAAACAAAAATTTCTAAATAATCAGCTAGTTTAGACACAAACTTCAATAGAAGTTCTGCATCTAACCCTGAACCATTCACAGTGAAAGAAAAATATAGTTTCACCAATCAATAAATCATATCACAGAAAACATGACAACCCTTTCCCTAATTGCAGCCAAATTTTGGTCGTCTTTTCCCTAATGTATTTTATCTGCAGTTGTAAGTTAGCCCTATATTGATTTTTGCACATCATCTCATGTGGCCTCATCTGAACTTTGGATGACTTACATGCATATACAAGAGCACAAATCCATTCCAGAATTGTCTTGCTGATAGATGAAGTTTTAATTTTTTTTTTTTATACAGTAAATTACAGAAATGCTGATTGTCCTTTCACTTACAGCACTGTAAATCAAAATCTTAGTCAATGATACAGTATATTTATAGCAATGACCCAATAAAAAATAGAGAGCCAAAAACAGAAGTGTGCTCTCTCCCACTTTTGTGTGCATGTAATAAACCACCTGTAAATGATGTTCTTTATTGTAGGCTTAAAGTTGAAAGTATATATACTATATCTTATAGTAAATGACACAAAAGTGCTACCAACATACTGCTGATTTATTAAGCCCAGCATAAAAAAATTATCTGCTGTTTATGGCTGTTTCCTAAGGAAATTTTTATCTGTTTATAATTGAGCATGTTACATGAAACTTTACCAGGGTGCATTAATATCAGGGTAAGAATAATGCATAAACTTGATGAGAATTTCCTGATTTTAAAAATATTGCTGGAAAAAAAAAAAAAAAAAAAAAAAAAAAAAGGACAGGAAGGTCCGAAATGTTATATGTTGTTTGTATCTGTGCTTTAGCATTTCTAGGTGTAGAGTAACTGCGTATGTCAAATTCAACTCATGGGCAAAATTCTGAAGGATGAACTTTTCAGATTTTATTTTTTTTCAGTGAAATGAAATGCAAGTAATGTGAACACAGAAAGTATCTGGTATTTATGCAGAGAAATTTTTGTACTATTTGTGGTTTTTTTCCTCACATAGATGATGCTATAGCAACTGAAGTTGTGATGACTTGCAAACACACAGGAAAAAAAAAAAAAAGAAAGAAAAACCAACACAGGAAAAGCACAATAATCCAGTTAGATACAATCATTTTTAATGAGAGTTTTATAAAGTGCTTTCAGAATAATTATGCAACTTGATTTATTCTTTTAGTCACTGAAACTTAATTTGTTTTAGGCAATATGGCCTATGTTTGCAGTGTCATTAGTGATTTGAGATGCTCTGGCTGGACTTGCTCAGAAACTGCAAGTTATCCTAACAGTTTCATTTGAAGGTATCAGAGTGTTTTCGAAGGCAAACAAGCAAGACTCAGCACCTCAGACTAGTGACCATCTTTAAAGGGAAAACAAGAGAAAAGATTAAAAAGCAAATTTGCTTTTCCGTTAGAGAAAACAAAACAAATTAACAATAAAAAATATATTATTCTGAGAAGATATAATTATTTTCCATGATAATTTTTCTAAAATAATGCCAATAAGAACAAGAAAAACAGCCTTGTAAAATTGCAGATGTAAAAGAAAAACAGAAAGTTTCCATAGAGAAGCGGAACACCTGTACAGAGATACTGCGCCACTAATCCCTAGCAGGGCTTCAATACTAGATCTATTGTAAAAAATCAACCATCTCTTCAAGCACAGGGACTATAGAGAGACAAAACTTAAATGCTTCAATGAGAACTCACAAAAAAGCACAAAAAAAAAATCATGACATGCTTACACTTTGTAAATTTTAATCTTCACAGCTCCTGAAAGAAAAACTCTGCAGCACAGAGTAATAAACTGGAAACAAGGGAAATATAAAATTCAAACAGATCTTTAGGATAATGACTTCATTTTAACTATATGGTGAAAAAATCAATAAGCCAGGGAATCGGGTTTTTTTAATTATAAATTATGTCAAAGATGAATAACAAAATGAAAATTGACATGTGAATACACAGCAGTGTCAGAGCTGACAAGTGTGAAGAAGGCAGAAAAGCAGAACAAAAGTGGTTGTATCCTTCACATCCTACCTACAACAAGAAGGTAGAAACTGAAGTCAATTTATGCGAAATAAACAAGAAAAATTAACATCGAGCTATTTTAATAAAATATAACTAGTAAAATCACAACATGACTATTTTTTAAATAGAAGATTTCAAGGTCCAGATTGAGAATTTGCTATATTGTTTTTCCTATATAGGAGAACACATGTTTTACTCTTAGAAGGTTTGCTATATTTATTCAGATGCACTGCCAAAGTTTTTGAGTTTATATGTGCATGGAGAAGACACAGAAAAACCAACACAGAGTGATAATTCCAATCCAAATCGGGGGGAAAAGAAGGTTGTAACTGATGTTTCTATTGTGTTAACTACTTCAAAAAGCACATCTAAAAGGAAAAATATCTGTTCCCTGATCAGCAGAAATGGGGGGGGGGAAAAAAATTATAAAGCCAGCGAGTTATAACTCCAGTGCAGTCATAAAAGTTTGTCCACTGAAAGATAACGGTATGGGGTTCAAGCCACAAGTTTTCTATTCTTACTTGAAAGCACTGCTTTTTGAGAAAGAAAGTTTCAAGTCCTTCCTTAAAAAGGAATTCACAATAAGCCTGAAAAGTTGGTGTCCTCTGCTCATAATACTATTATCAGTCCTTTGCTAATGTTTTCCAGCTGGCTGAATGAAGATCAGAAATTAGAATCTACAATTAATAAAACCAACTATAAGAAAAATCCATACAGAAGCAATCTGCTGTCAAGAAACAAGGACAAACAAATGCACAATATTCCACACCATGTCAGGGCAGGGAGCGAAAACAGACCTATACAAATGTGTAAAATGAAAAGCTATTCTGAAATATGATAAAGGACAGCACTACTACAAGTGCTGCTCATACAACACCTGTTATACATGGAGACAGTTCTGGCCTTAGTAGGTGGCGCTGTGAAGTTCCGTTAAAACAGCAGCCTCTAAATAAAGGTTGGCATGAGAAATGGTAACCTATGGGCCAAATGCACCTTCAGAAATTTTCCAGGTGACTGGTTGAAAATAAATGGAAGGAAAATATCAGAAAACCAAACAATTCAAACTTACTTAGGAAAGTCTGATATTAAGGTTGTATTTTTAAATTAATTCATCTCTCTTCTCTGTTTTGTTTTTTTTTTTCACTGTCACACAATTAATTACATAATTACATTCATTTCAGACATCATATTCAATAAATTGCTAGTTACTGCTTTGAAGAGGATGATCCTAGATTCATTTCTTTCAGGAGCTAGAAGGACTATGGTCAATCAAATGAGATACTACAAGGAAGAAGGAACAATCATACGGCTTAATAATTTTGACAGCTAATGGAGTATTAAATTTTATCCCTTCCTTTGCCAAAAAGATCCTACAGGAATTTGGACAAAACACTTCTACTGAACCTTTCACAAATCATACCTAATCAGATATAAATCGCTGAACCACTAAGCAAACACTTGCAAAAACTATGTCAATGTGATTTTTTTTTACAAAGTGCTCTGTCCAATGAAGCACCATGCAAGCCTTTGAAATTTTCTGAACTACAAATATATTGTACTGAATTAGCAGGCAAAATAATGAATGTTTCATGAACTTTGAAGAATTGTGATAAAATGGGGCCAATATCGTACACTTACCTCGTATTAAAGCATATAAATCAATGAGAAGTTGTGTCTTCAGAGCCAGGGTTGAGTATTATTCAGTATGTTAGATAAGGCTTGCCTATTAAAAAACAAAAGTAAAATATTGAAGATGAGTGTCTGCTGTTCATCCAGTGCACTTAACAAGTCTGAGGGGTGCTGAGGAAAGGGGAAATCCAGCATGTAATCATCCTCATACCTTTTATTTCAGTATCTTTTATATGTAGATTGCAGCTGATACAGTTAAGGTATTAATAGTTATTCAAGTCAGTGCATCTCTTGATGAACACAGCACAAGTTAGTGATCCCTTCTTATGTGCAAGGGTTCCAGACTGTTTCTTACTCATTCCATGCTCTCTAAATTGGTTGCCAGAAAAAGTGTTACCATCATACATATTTATTTTTGTAGACTCAAGTCTCACAGGCTAAGAGATTTGATGCCTGTTCAATTTAAAAATTTTCATTTCTCCTTTTTAATGTTCTTCCTAACAGTTTCCTGTTATGCTTCGAGGTCAAGTATAAGGATCAATAAAACCTGCGGCAAACAAGCCATAAAGAAGCAATCTGTACTATTTATTGGACCACACTTACAATAACTCCTTATATGAACAGAATGCTAAAAATGTTAAATTGTCTGTAACAGAACAATTCAAATTTCTAACAGTCTCATTTATTCTGCCTGGAAAGTTGGAAACTATATACGGATGAACAAATGATACAGGATGTTTTCTACTTAAGAGCGTTTCAGAGGTATTTTCTGCAGGTATCAAATTTCCAAACCAGAATATCTTAGTCATGACAAAGCTTCATGTACAAAGGAAAAAAAAAAAAAAAAAAAGTGAAACATGCCATGTTCCAACCATAAACTGAATTAATTATCCTGAATTTTTTTCTCAAAAACTGTATACAATATAAGACACCATCATTTATTCCATCTAAAATAAAAAAATCTGGATTATTGCAAATAGTTGAGACTAGATAATGTGGATTGTGCTGATCTTTTGTGATCTCTGGCAAGAACTTTGCTATATGTAATTTACTTCTAAAAGAAATCTTTTACTGGATTAAACTGGAGTTTTAGTTCAAATCCAGATACCTTCGAGATAAGACATTTACTAGAAACTGTATGGAATATTAATGTAACACACACTCATCGTGAGTTTGTTCTAGATGTATGTGCTCTTGTTTGTTGTCAGTTGAGAATCTGATAAAAATATTTTGAATAATCTACTGAATTCATCCAGGGAGCCATCCATGTATATATCCATCTCTTATCCCGTTGATAAAAGTATGTCATCTTACAGAAAAACAAAGGAAAAAAATAAAACATGCAAACTTTTGGTTGGTGAGGGTTGTTGATTGGTTGGTTGAGTTGTTTTTTTTTAAATACCTTATGTTACATTCTTAATCTTTCATCTTTAGATCAGATATCAAAGAATAAACATGCCTGATTGCGTGCATGTAGGAATGAAAAATAAATATACAAACAAAAAAGCTTTCCTGCACCATAGCACATGGAAACCACTCCTTATGTATTTCCATAACTTCTGCAGAACAATGTGTACCTACCATGAACCTGCTTTATCTGAGTGCTAACGGAGTTGGCTCATCTGTAACTTGTTCCTTCTTCTTCACTCACAAATGTCAGCAGTAAAAATCTAATGGAATAATTAAGTCTCCTTCCATCTTATGTCCAAATATAGCCTAGAATAAGCATTGCTGCCAAGGGAACTTGTGGATGGGCAATAAAAGTAAGACTTTACCACAATCTGGAATTAAAACACCTCAGTGTTCAACTTTTTTTTTTTTTTTTTTTTTTAAAGCACTATTAAACACAAAGGCAATAAAAAGAAATATTTCTTGAATTAATATAAAGAGAATCTCATATAGAAAAAGAGAATCGCCTAACTAACTGCTGTGTCAGAGGTGGGATATATTGCCAGGTAACAGGTAATGGACTACTCCAGATATAGAAAGATCTAGCCTGGCAGCTCCCTCTTGTAGGTATGCTATGTAGTGGGGGAAAAAAAAAAAAAAAAAAAAAAAAGAATAAAACATTAGACTGGACACTATTTAGAATAAAGGAAAAAATGGCAAATTCAATTAATCTCTGTCTGAGTAGGTGTATTTTCCCCACTGCTTGATTTATTAGTTATTTCACTTCCAGAGTATATCAGCAGTACATAAACATAGAAGACTTTGCTAGGCAGTGGCCAGATCTTGCATCCCGTTGCCTTTTCATCCACAGAATAGAAAATCAATAGAGAAGTCTTAAAGTAATGACAGGAATAAAACCAACAGAGGATGCAGAGCAAACTAGTGGTATCCTGACTTAGAATCATGGAATCATTTAGGTTGTGAAAGTCCTTCAAAATCCCCAAGTTCAACTGTACACCTGACACTACAAGTCTACATACAGACCCCAAGTACCACATCCACACATCTCTTAAATACTTCCAGGTATGGTAACTCCCTGGGCAGCGCGTTCCAATGCCTAAGCATTCTTTCCATGAAAAAATTCTTCCTGATATCCAATCTAAGGCTTCTTTGGCATGTATTAATTTCATTATCTTGCATCCTTTCATTACTTTCCTGAGAAAAGACACCAGTTTCTCTTTCTTTGTTACATCCTGCCAGGTAATTGTAGAGAGCATTGAGATCTCCCCCTTTGTCTCTTCCTTTGGAATAAATAGCCCCAGTTCCTTCAGCTGCTCCTCTTATTTCTTGTTGTCTAATCCACTCACCAACTTTGTTACTACTCTGGATATGCTCAAGTAACTCAAATCCCTCTTGTAGTGAGGGGTCCAAAGCGGGACATGATACTTGAGGTGTGGCCACATCAGTGCTGCATACAGAGGATCAACTTTCCCAGTCCTGCTGACTGCAATATTTCTGATGAAGTCCAGGCTATCATTGGCCTTCTTGGCCACCGTGGCATACTGCTGACTCATGTTCAGCCATTTGCCAGATACCACCCCTATGCCCTTTTCTGCCAGATGATAACTTTACAGCTGCTCTTCTGCACGTCCATACTTCTTCATGGAGTTTTTGTGACCCAAGTGTGGGACCCAGCATTTGGCTTTGCTGAATGTCATGACATTGAACACAGCCTATTGATCTAGACTGTCCAGATATTTCTGCAAAGGGTAAGACCAATAAATGCTTTTCTTCACTATATTTTCATTTCCTGACATGTATTTCATAATGCTCTACCATGCAGCTAGTAAGGGTAATCAGATTTCTCTGTATCTGGAATATGGTAAAATGAAAACAAAATGAACATTATCTGCCAATGGTTTACGGCAGGTTTGGCCTGGTTCTGTGACTAGCGGGACAGGGGGACCCACAGACCCACCCCTCGGGAAAGGGAAAAAGGTAGGGAGATGGGCCTGAAAACAAAACAGTGGCAATGAACTGAAGAGAAAGAAGCTAATTTACTAAATAAGATATCAGAATGCAAGATAACAAACTACAATACAAGATAATACAAGAGAATTAGAATTTAAGCTAATAAATCAGATAAAATGAGAGTGTTCGAAAACCAAAGACCTTACTCTAAGTAAGCTGAGGCAAAATGGCTGGGAGCAGAAGCAAGCCAGAAGATCAAAAAAGGGAGGTCAAGTGATCTATGAATGGTTTATATATTTCCCTCTGAGCGGAAACAGTAACAGAACAGTGAACAGTCCTTTGGGAGATGTAGCTCTTTTTCTCTTCTGGGACAGATACCCAGAAGAGGAGCATTAACTCTTTAACTCTCAGTGCACTACATGATGCTATGATGTAGAATACCAATAACCAGAATTCATAAAACCATGACAGGTTTTTATACAAACCAGGTATTTCTACAGACTGGGGGAAGATCTCCTTCAGAGCAGCCTTGCGGAGAAGGACTTGAGGGTCCTGATGGACGAGAAGCTGGACATGAGCCAGAAGTGTGCACTTGCAGCCCAAAAGGCCATCTGTGTTCTCGGCTGCATCAAAAGAGGAGTGGCCAGCACTGACGGGGGGTGGTTGTTCCCCTTTACTCAGCTCTTGTGACGCCCCATCTGGAGTACTGTGCCCAGTACAAGAAAGATGTGGAGCTCTTGGAATGAGTCCAGAGGAGGACCACTAAGATGATCGGAGGGCTGGAGCACCTCTCCTGTGAAGAAAGGTTGAGGGAACTGGGCTTGTTTAGCTTGGAGAAGAGAAGGCTCCTCCAATGAGGGAGACCTCCTTGTGGCCTTCCAGTACTTGAAGGGAGCATATAAACAAGAGGGGGTATGGCTGTTTACGAAGGTGGATAGTATTGGACAAGGGGGAATGGCTTTAAACTGAGACAGGGGAGGTTTAGGTTAGATATTAGGAGGAAGTTTTTCACATGGATTGTGTTGACACACTGGACCAGGTTGCTCAGAGAGGTTGTAGATGCCCCATCCCTGGAAGCTTTCAAGGCCAGGGGGGATGTGGCTCTGGGCAGCCTGGCCGAGTGGTTGGCGACCCTGCCCATGGCAGGGGTGTTGAAACTAGACAATCATTGTGGTCCTTTTCAACCTAGACTTTTTTATGTTCCTATGATTCTATGATTCTATCATATGGGTAAAAATGAAAATCACCAACCTGAATAAACCAATAGAAGTATAACAGAGAAATCATCACCATCAGTTGAACGTTTGGTGATTGCTACAAGATGAGTGATCACAAAGTCTAAAACAGAAATAGCTATGATTAGTTTCCAAGATTCCTTAAAATATAAGACTGTTCAGAAACATTTTCTAAGCAGATTAAATTTATTAATGTAAATGTAGCCTTAGTGCGTAAGCCTATACCCTTCTTTTATTCCTGGAAGATGTATATTGGTGTCGAGGTATAACAATAGGCAATACAGGAAACTTTGAATCCCAAATATTATCCTTTTTCAGAGAATATATTGCCAGGCTTGGAGATTGTTGTATTCTCTTTCACTTAGTCCATATCATTATATTGCATACTGTGTCACAAGAAAAATGTCACTATACATGAAGTAACAAAATTAAAAAAATATGCCAGTTTACAATAACTTCACAAGTCAGTGAAATATTGTACCTTCACAGCAGTGGCAGAAACGTGAGTGAGTGCATACCCCCAGTCTAGAAGCAAAACATCATTTCAATGAACAGCACTTCATCAGAAATTCATCAGGCAGCCCTCTGGGCAGCATTTTGTTGCTGTAGGTGGACACAGTCCATAGAGATGGCTTGAAACACACCCCCCTAGCTAGCTTAGAGGATCTCTGTACCATGCTGCTCGGATGCCTACATTTCCTTAGGATCTGCAGTTTGCCTGTAATAAATCATTGCTTCTTGAAAGCTTCAAGACTCACAATGTCTTAAAAGTTTCAGTGCAGTTTCTTGTAGGTAGGGGATTTTTCCACATCCACGAAAACTAGTTTCTGCATACAAGTGAGTTTTCTGCAAAAATCAGGAGATGAGTTTATTAGGCACTACTTTCCACTTCAATACTGCCCAGCCTGTGTGAAGACACCCTGTCATACAGAAAAATTTCAGGGCTATGTCACAGACAGCCTGTATTGTGGGTTTATTTAGTATTTCTCTTCTCACATACGTCATGGTATTAGAAGAAAGGTTATATTCATTACTTCTGTGTTTTCTACTTAGCTGATCACTGTTAAGAGTACATCTGACATTCACATTGGAGCAAGAACACCCATACACTGGAAAATTTTCGGAGAAAGCCCAAAGAAAAATTGAATATTTGTAAAGTTTGAGTTATAGAAAAGTCAAGTACTTCATTCAATTTAGACCATTAAAGATAAGCATTGAATTATTGATATAAAAGACAAATTCTTAAATATCTCTCTTATATTTCTCAGTAAGTCATAACAGTTCCAGTAATGGGATCTGTGCAAGAACTGTATTTAAAAAAAGAAATTATTCAATATATTATATGTGCTTTTATATGTATGTCAATCTATATAACATCATTTCTTTTTAATTTGTTTCTTTGCTTGTTTTCCAATAGATACTGCAATTCATCATTGGGATTGCTTACTAATTAATCAATAAAAATAGGAGACTCATGACTTCAGAGTATGACTTCTAGGAGCAGCAGCTGCCCATCACTGCGGATATTCCAGTAAAATAATTCACAAAAGTTCTGTAGTTTCTCCAACAAAGAACATCAAAGAAATATTAAATAGTTCTGATTCATTTGAAGTGAGTTCAAAATTTATTAATCTAAACAGTAATAAACAACCCTTCAAAATTTTGCTGGTCTCCATAA